>OZ010789.1:34038849-35273849 GCA_963932465.1 Maratus speciosus | reverse complement strand
ACTGTTTTTTTAAATAATTTTCAAGCATGATGTTTTGTAATTTATCTCTATTACGTGTTGGCTCTCTTGCATAATAATAATAAATATTTTGCGCATAAAGCAATCAAAATTGTTCAGAATTTACATCTGACTAATTTTTCGTAACGAAATTAAAATTCCCTATACAGGGTAATTCATAAATATCGAAACAATAAGCTATCTTCTTAAATATTGCCCCTAGGCACATACTTCCAATTGCAAAGTTTCAAAAAAAAGGTGCAAAATTTGATGAGATAACTTTCAACTCCATGGGGGGTCTATATGAGAAAATACAAAAATTAAATTTTTATACGGCCCCTGTAGAGTAAAATTTCCAATTAGGAATTTTTTCCTTATCCATTCCTGAATTAAATACAAAAAAATTCATCTCGATATCTTCAAAATTCGCAGAGATATCAAAATTCAAAATTCGTGACTTACACCATTTATCCATGTCTCTGAGCGACGAGTTTTTGACTCAATCTGAATGCAAGATAGGGATCATCTACAAATTGTACATTATTAAAAGTCGATATAAGACAGTGCTTCACCTTTGGACATAAAATAGGCAGCGTATAGATTTAACGTTAAACCTGTTTTCAAAGTATGCTGGTGATCTGCACGGGTCGAAATATCTAGGTCCGGTCCCAAACCGACCCATAGGAAAAAAAGTTCAAATCGTAGCCTGGCCTTGCCTGACTAAATTTCTACATAGTTTTTTACATCGATATGGTTAAAAGTTGTTTCGTATGGAGGAGTTCTGACCAAAAATACTTTTCATATGTTTTCTTTTTTCATGTTTAGAATACTTATTTTTAAAGAAACGCCAAAAGCTGTGATTATTTGTTTTATTAAGGAATCTCTATTTATATGTAAATGATTCACTTCTCCTTTAATATCGTTATTCCATATTCATGTGTTGGAGACAATGAACATATATATGAACATAAAAATATACATTTTAATTTTCGGATTTTTCAACTAGACACCCATTGGAGTTGCAACTTATGTCAATAAATTTTGCACCTTTTTTAAAGAAACTTTGCAATTGGAAGTATGGATCTAGGGGCAATATTTAAGGAAATGGCCTATTGTTTCGATATTTATGAATCACCCTGTATAAATAAATAAAATAATAATATTTAAAAGAAACACACATTTACTATATATGTAATCCAACAATTTAAATTTTTACACCGCAAAATAGGGAAATAAACCTTTCAAATAAAGTTTGTTTGCAAACTGCATCTCAGTTTACTGATTGACTGTGGTTTTGAAAAAAAAATTCATGCCTGAAATATTTTTCAGGGCTGAAATATCAATCACGTGGAGCTCGATTACGAAAGATTAATCCGTTTGTCATTAAAATAATGTAAAGAGTTCATTATTTTCTTACAGCTAATATTCCATAAAAAAAATTCAAACTTCACCTATAAATAAATAAATAAAAAATATATATAAATGAAAAAAAAATAACATATATAAAATTGAACTACGCATATAAAGCACTGAAATGATCAGAATATAAAATGGCTGCCGTAAGTAGTAAAATCTTGGGCTCATAACTCTCAGCATGTGGCTAAAACTAAAATGTCGTTTTTGATAAATTTCAAAACTTTATTTGATTGCATAATTGGTAATTTTCATGTAACAATGCTTTTTCGTTGTTAGTGGGCAATATAGAAAATACATTGCATGATAATTTTTTTTTTCTTAGAGTTTTCAATTAAAAAAAATGCTTTGCACCTATACTCTGTAACCCGGAAAGTCAGGGTTCGATTTTCTAGTTTCAATTACGAATTGCTTTCACTGGTGAAAATGCCCTTATGCCCTTAAGAAAGGGCGTCACTTTATTCACATATCTCAAATATATTTCTGAAATTAAAAAGTTATAACCATTTTTTTTTTCTTTCCGACCATTCTAAGATAGCGTTCTGTAAATTAAAATAATTCTTGGAAATGAATTTGTATATCCACAAAAATGGCTGTTTAAGATAATTGAAATGTATATATTTCTTTCTAAAAGTGCCCGAATGTTATCCAAAGAAATTGACGCTGATTAATAAAATTTCAACTTTTCTTAAAAAGTAAACTCTAAATCAAGTTTACTAGATTTTTTTTTTCTTTCATCAGACAAAATTATCTTTTCAGAACAATTAAAAAAATAAAGACATAATAGAAATAAAACTTTATGATTTCGTAAATTCGACATGTTTAGTTTTTTTTTTTTCTGTACTAGCTCAGATGAAAAAATAAATAAAAAAACTTTAGAAATTAAGGAGGAGGAAATCTCTAGAGTGAGGATGTCAAATTGAACAACAATTCTCTGCAAATTGGACAGTTAGTTGTTTCGGTCAATTACAGTCAGATCAGTTTAGATAAAGGATCGAGTGGTGAACTGCATGCAAAAATTGGTATTGAGGATACTTGTCCATGTACCTGCAGCCAAATTTAAATAACAGGATTAGTATAAAAAAAACTAAACAGTCTTCTTTAATGTCACACTCAGCATTCTACGGTAGATAGATAGTTATACTTCTACAGCATTATCCTGTAACAAAATAAAATCTTTAAAAAATGTAATGAAAAGAGCAGATTGATTAACAAATAAACAATTTAATGAGATAAACATATAAAAAATCACAAGTATTAACCTGTATAATTCATGAAAATATAAAATTTCGATAAGCTAAAATATACAAAAAATATTGAGAATTTTGGGACCATCAAGCATATACAGTGCAGCAAAAAAAATCTTGACAGTCATTGAAATTTTTTTTTAAAAGCCCTCTTTTCAAACCCCTACCAGAAAAAAAAGAAAAAAAAAGCGCTGATGAGTCAACTCAAGCTGCAAGGGCCACTACCCTAGGGGACCAATTCTCGATAGAAACTCTCTCCCGCTTCTTCTATTTAAAGCAGGAAAAAATAAAATAAAACATCTGAACATTGACATGGTGGCTTGATTGTCAAGAACTTTTTTTTGCTGGCACTGTACAATATTATTTATACCATTTTTTTAACGAAAATTTTTAATATTGATTTCCAAATGTAAATTTGCTCTAATGTTACATTTAAGTAATTGAAAAATAATCGGTCAAGTACGAATATTAATGGCGTACAAAGGGTTACGTTTAATAAATATATTAATTAGTAATTGTAATATTGCAAAAAAAAAATGCTAAAAGAATCATAAGACTTATTAAAAAACTGTACAACGTTGGATTGTGTATAGCTATATATATACTACCATGAATGTTCAGAGAGATATGGAACATAAATAGCATATAATATTGGTATTCTGTATAAAATTTAAAATATCTTATTTAAATCAGTTTACTAAACCCATTGTCAATAATAGTATTTACCCTGGTAATAGATTCTGGAAAGAATGGACTTAGACCATAAGTTAAAAAATATTCAGGCACATCATGTCAAGTATTGTTTGTGAATTCGACATAGCAATAACCTGCATTAATTAAATTTTGACATAATATTTCTTCACTTATGCTTTTAAATATGACATTATTTATACATGTAATGACCACGTTTATTAAGCATTTTGGTGGTTTATAAAATTCAGCGTTGTAAAATTTTTTACTTGTTACAGTATACCTAAAACAAAGACTATGCCCAAAGTTTAAACTTGGCATTGTGCTAGGTGCGCTTCGAAAGGAGGTCGCAAATTTTTAACGCTGCATTGGACCGTGTGCGTTTTTCCAGATAGGATTTTAATTAATTTTTTAAAGACACGAGTGGCGTATTGACATCGCAACTTAATACAAACTAGTCGCGAATTCCAAAGTAATTAAGCGACTATTTCTAATTAAATTAGTGCTTTTTACACAAATTGGGTACAAATTACACAAATATATGATTAAAAGTTGTTATCTAAAAGTTGTTAAAAGCCGATGATGTATAGACTACGCCGTCTTTGTCTTTATATGTGTCCAGACATTCCGTGTCTTTAAAGGTTAATATCTCGGTTAATTACAGTATTATTGTTTTGAAAATCATTATCGAAAATCCTTTTATACGTCCTAGACGATAAGTACCTCGAGCATCTCTAACTTTCTTGCTAAGGGAAATTAGTGTGTGTCTAGAAAATGGAATTTTCTTAAATACTATATGACCTAGAGTTTTTTGTTATATAGCTATAGAGAGCTATAGTTTTCGGAAAGGTTTGCTCAAAGATTTAAATAAACTTCTACTACCGCTATTTCTTTTATAATTTAAATTCACAAGATTCGGAAATAGGGGAGGGGGGTAGACATATTTTTGCATTATATTCTCAACGATATATCTGAAAATATAATACCTAAAATTAAAACAAATGTATCTTTCTGTTCAGCGTTCCGAGAGCTTTCCCGCGATACATCACACATAAGAAAAATATTTTTATTTTGAAGTAACTTAATTACCCAAGTCTACAGTTTTCCTAAATGTATTTCTGAATGGTTAATAATCTACAATTATGTGGGTCAATAGCTTTTATTACTTCTTCCATAGTTGGACTTTCCAAGTTCCATAGATTACTAGAAAAACGACTGTGACAGACGGACAGACAGACAAACGAGTGAACTTATAATAGTTCCGTCTTTACATTTCAAGTTCGAAACTCTAAAAAGAAGAAAATATATTTAAAATATATATATATTGAATAATATTTGAAAATACGCTGCTAAATAAAGACTAGTGAATTATGAAATTCTTGCATTTTTCTCATCGTATTATAAAAGAGGCTATACTTTTAAATATTGCTAGAACCATATTTATCCACAAAACACTAGAAGCCACTTAAAACTTCTTTGATCATTGGTTTTTCTCTTTCAAAATAAAAGCCTCTGAAGTAAAAAATAATTTCTTTTAGTGAATGGTAATAACGCAGTATAAATATTTCAAAGAAAACAAAGTACCAGAACTTAAAAAAAGTCCTACCATCTTTTTAAAGTGTCAGTGCACCTTGAGATTTTTTTTTATAATGTGGAAATGAAAGGTGAAATTGTGTGGAATATAATGTAAAAATATTATAATGTGGAAAAGAAAAATGAAATTGTGGCACTTCTAATAACTGAGGCACAATTATTTCTTCAAACATATATATATATATATATTGCCATGCCTTTGTACAGCAATTTTTTCAGTTATTTATTATACAACAAGAAAATTAAATTTAAAAAATAAAAAACGTAAACGCGAACTAATTAATTATTTCTCATGGATGTGAAACTATTTTTCATATTAATTAACTATGTTTTTCATTTACTTGTATTGATGACTTTTAAGTTGTGTTTAATTGTTAGTTCCTATCTATAAACACTGTTTTGATGAGGCCTATAGATGTCTATGAAGGTTAGAGTTGCAGTAAAGCTAGAGATCCTACCTACACCACTTACAGGTTGTATAATATTTAAACGAAGCTTCTGACTGTAAAATAGTCAATGAAACACCGTCTTCATTTTGAAAGACCTATCCAATGATATGCCACTCAATAGGATGCGTAAAAAAAAAATCGTCTCTACCGCCATTTTGATTTATAAAAACAATACCTAGCCTATAACCATCGGGCCGTTAAGACGAATCGATAGAGACCTCATTCATTAAAATCAATCCAGACTTTGGGATGTTTCGAGGGTATAAAGAAATCTACCAACTCAGATACGCATGAAACACATAACCCTTCTTTGCAGTCGGGTAAAAATAACATACCTCTGCTATAATTTTAAGCAGTTAAAAATATTAAATCCGCTATTCCCTTAAACAACGTGTGGTCAAAGTGTTATACATTTGTTTTATTTTAAATTTATTATTTTATACGTGTGCTGTTCTATTTTTCGATTATCCGAACGAGGTACTAACATCCTGTTATACTCATATAAATGTACAGCTTGGACATAATTCTCTATCTATCTATACTAATATTATAAAGAGGTAAAAATTGTTTATTTGTAGGAGGTAAGCTCTGGAACTACCGAACCGATTCCAAAAGTAATGGTATCAAAATGATGGTATTAGTCCAACTTAGAACATACGTTCTAAAAATACGATTTTTGTGTTACTGAAGGACCTATAAACATGGAATTTGGAATGGTAGTTACTTATAAGATACTAATGATTTCTAAGGACATTTCTTAAAAAAAAATCAAAATTAAAAAGGGGTAAAAATGCGCAAAAGGACATTCTAAAAAACATTCTAAATGGCGCTTTTTATGCAATCTCAAGAAGTACCAAACCAGTTTAAAAAATAATGATGTCAAAATGATGTTGATAACCATTGCTCCAACATAGGATACATTTTGTGTCGGTGCCGGAGCAGGGAAAGGAGGTGCAGGAGCAAAAAAAGTCAAAGTCAAAAAAAGTTTCAAGGTTAATGTTGATAAGTTAATGGTGACAGTCTTTGTTTCAACCTTTCTCGAGACATTCTATTTCAACTCTGTTTCGGCATTTTATGTTGGTGCCACCAACACCAGAGAGGTGGTAGACTGTTATACAAGAAGCTTGGAATTTAACATGATGGTTAATTTTAAGCTGTAAATGCGTTAAGATGGTTTCTAAAAAATTAAAAACTCCAAATGAATACTAAAATGAGCCTAAAAGTCTCAAAATACTTTCTAAATTATCATTTATTTGGAATTAGTTTTAGTTCTTCTTATTAATTAAAATCTTATTTCTCCCTATTGCACTTTTATAATGAAGTTTAGTCAAACTGTGGCTTAATTTGTAATTTTTGAATTATTCCAAAAAGCGTTCTTCGAATAAAAACTAGTCATGCAATATTTGCATGCATACTTGGCATATTTCAACTATTACGCGAGCAAAGCCGCGGGGTTTGCTAGTCTCTAATAAAAGAGATAATTTGTTTTCGAATTTTACATTAACACCAACATCACATTTTCTTTTCAGTTATTCTTAAAAAAATTCATTACCTCACCATATAAGTGTTATACTACTACTCTACGGCAAAATTGTTAATGTAGTAAATTACTTCATTTCTCCGATATATAATAATTACATGTTTAGTCGTATTATTTATACACTCTAATAGTTAACCCTTTATCTACTGAAATATGAATTCATGACAATTTTATCTTCTAAAGCATTTTTTGTGAATTTTTGAACTACATTAGAAGATTTTTGTAATCATTTAATAAATTTTAGTAGGATTGAATATTTAGAAGGATTCATTAAATTTGAATTTATAGGGATTTTGTGCAATTTTATAACCCCACTCAAATCTTTTATTTTAGACATTTTTCTTAGTATTTTGTAGAATTAGGAAACGTACAAATATAATGTCCTTACAATAGAAATATAGAAACATTTTCGAATTGAAAAATCCCCCCACCCCCCACAGCAGCGCCAAGAAATCTGAAAATATGCAAAAGCAACAGAAATCATCCTTTTAAAAATATTTTTATTTTGTGTAACCAATAATGCTTTTGGAACAAGATAAAGACAACTGTAACTCATTCTAAACTGCATTACTACTAATCGATGTGTTAAACGAAATTTATAACAAGTTATTTTAATGGTAAGTAATGGTAAGTAATTATAAGTAGCGTCAGTAGATAAGTTAATAAACATTATGCATAAAAAAAGTTCAATATGTTTCGATTTCTATTCTTTATATTTCATTCAGACATTTGTTTGAGAAAGTTATTTTCACATTATACAGCTGGATATATGTATACATATTGTGATGAAACACCAGTATCTTACACGTAATTGTGTTAAGAGAATCACACTGATTGTAAATTAAGTCATACCGTTTTAGTTAAAATACCATGAGTCATTGCCAAACGTTGTCTAAGTTAAATGTGTCTGCCTAATTTCTCCTCCATAGCTTTTCCATTTAAAATTTAATACTGCTCAAAATCATGAAGGATCATAATGAGCAGGCATAGTACGATACAGAGGATTCAGTGAATTTAAATATCGTAAAGTAACTGTCTTGACATTTAAACACAGAATTTTATCATGAAACAAGAATAAAGCCAATTTATAAAAGTAAGGTATTCAAAACAAATAAAGGCATACAAACACTGATCTATTGCAAATGTAAAGAATTTTGTTTTCCTAATCAAAATGAAAACTTAAAAGTGAAAATGGTGGTACTCTCAAATTACTATTTCAAAGTACTTTATATTTACTCAGTTTGACGACCTATATTCTAATGTAGATCACCTATTTCTATCAATGTTTTTCAGGACTAGATTTTTCTGTCAAAGATTGAAAACATAACTTTTATGCTATCGTATGGCACTAGCACATAAAAAAATTATAAATAATAATTGAATAACCGAATTTTAATCCTAGGACATTTAAAAGATGGAGGCATGTTACCAACATGTGTGGGATATCAATGATGATTACTTTGATAATTAACAGTAGGTGACACTTCATGTATATATTTGTATTATTGATAATCAAAAACGGGCATAACTTTTGGGAAAATTTGTATTCGTTACTCTTAAAAATAAATCACAATATGCTTTTATATTCATGAGCGATAAAACTTTATTTCACATAAAATGGTGGTAGACATTAATAACCAATATACGACTCCCCAAGAACACCACTGACTGTGGAAACACCTAAAATGTTCGGATATAATATTTTAAGGTACTTAAAATGAGTTGAAGAATACTAATGGAGCTCTAACGGTTTTTTGCTACAGGGAAACTCTTGAAAATTTTTCAAATATCAAGACGCATGTTTTTGAATCGCAAAAATTACCTACAATGTAAAAAACCATTAACCCGGTCGTAGTCGCGTTTCGGTCATTTTGCCGCCCATATAAATTCTTCTCCTTACAGCATTCCCCTTAAAAATACAATGACGAACAACAATGTAGCTGACTTTAAAATTTTCTCCACCACCGTACTGAAGTAACAAGACATCTCTTTTTCCGCCAGGCACATTTTTACATGCAAATTTGAAATTGGTGGAAAAACATACGCAAACATCGCTAATGTCAGTTATTTTTACTTTTTCCCTTTTTTCCAAATCTCATTAATAAAATGTATAATTTAAGTATAATGCAAATTTATAACTTCAGTGAAATTTAATATTCGAATATTAAGTGAAAAAATGTTTCTTATTTTACATTTTCTGAATGCTGGGTGTCGGCGGCAAAAACACAGAGCGCGACTACTCTCGGGTTGAAGTTTTTTTTTTCTATTTATGTTTAATATCGCATAAATTATCTGAATTATATAAATCACTTTTACTCAATTAAACTAAAAATATAATTTGGTATTTTTTAAATCAAAATTTTTATTCATAGCTATTTTCTAGTACATGCATAGTTTGCATTTCTTATAGCTTGAATAAATCTATCTTGTTAATTGCTGTTTGATAGCATGGGCAGAATTTTAAAAATATAAACACTGAAACAGTTGGCACACTGTGTCCGTCACAATTTTATAGTATACAATTCTAATAAATCTCTCTTAATGATGTAATTGCATAACACGAAGTATTTTTAGCAATTATACAATATTTAAAAGAATTTAACAGAAAAACAACAAATGAAAGTAAAGCACTGCACAACAGCGCCCCTCTTAATTTTCGAATAAAAAATTGGATGAGGCATTCGCTCATAATTTTTACTTTTAAGTACCTGAATAATAACTTTTATTTCAGAACATATTCTTGGGGTTTTCTTATTTCTTATGTTGGAAATCATCCAATTGTATGAGTGTATAACAATATTAACGAGATAAATAAGTTCTGGATGATATTGGGGCTCTAACTTTACCACGAAGTTCCTTACCGTCCGGTGTCCCTGATGCTGTTTTTAAATTTGGGGCTGTCTGTATAAAATTGTTTCAATAAAACTAATTCTGTGCAAATATTTTCCGAAACTGGGACAGTTGGTTTATATGAATAGATAGCAAAAATTGACCTGCATAGATTTTTACGGTTTTTATTATTTTTTTAACAATGTCCCTGGATTTTCTTTACTGTCCCTCTAGCTAAACTTATACAGAAAATTGCAACAGATGCAGCCATAGAATTTTTTTCAATATTTTTTCTCATGCAGTGGTATGCTAGAGAAAGAATGGCCACGATTCTTTGACAGGAAATTTACTGCAGAATTTAAATATCAATTTCATGCATCGTGGCTTTATTGGTAGTCTTACCGTCCCCAAGGTTTATTCCTGCATTTTTTGAGGTAAATATTTTTTTTTTAATCCAATGTAAATAACTGTTGCTAAACAAAAATGAACATTGTGTCTATCACGTGGTCTTAACACGATTTGCCTAAAAATAGATGGTAATTTTCATTACCGCCCCATCCTTACCTTCCCCCTTTTTCCCCCTTACCAACCCTTTCCCTCTTACTTTCCCCTTTATTTCCTTACAGTCCCTTCCTTAAGAACCCTCTAAGCAGGACTCGAAATGTATCGGAGCAAACTGGAACGATGTTCCGGTTCGGGAAATTGTGACAAATATTGTTCCGGTTCGTGAAAGTATAGAAAATATTGTTCCGGTTCGTGGAATTATTAAAAAAATATTATTACTGTTTCATACATATAGCTTACTATGCTCTCTGTAATTTTTTTTCTAATTATTTAGAATAGTTAATGCATTTTTTTAAATTGGTTTCTCTACGGTTAAATATAAATTTTCTATACAGTAAAGTCCCGATGATCCGAGTTAATATGGACCAAGCTCACCTCGGATAAGCAAAAAACCCATATAAACCGGATTGACATAAATCGTCACCCACTAAGGAGATGAAATATAAATTTTCACTTAATTCATTCATTTTTATGGTGCTAGTAACTTTTCTTTGATGTACATTTCCGTTACTTAAAAAAAATAAAAAAAAAATAAAAATAAAAAAAAAAATAAAAAAAAAAATAAAAAAAACGGGGAATGAAATTGTTTTTCCAATTGAACTTATATCTTTGGAATGGATTATGTTCTTCTGATGGACTGATGACTTCCATTATGACGAAACAGCCATTATAAATGAAGCGTTAGGTTAAGATGAAAGAGCAGTTGCAAAATGTTGGAACTCTGATTTTCTGGTCAGAATGGGAAAAAAATGGCCACAATTTTTTTTTCAAAAAAAAAAAAAAAATAATAAATAAATAAATAAAAATAATAAAAAAATAAAATAAAAAATAAAATAAAAAAAAATTATGGCCATTTTTTTCCCCTGCTGACCTTTTTTTTTTTTATTTTGAATCATTAAGACATTCGTTCTATAAATTTAAAATGTTAATTTATTAAGTTTAATTTCACAAGATTTTTATTCCTGAAAGTTAAAATTTTGTGAGAATGCCACATAAAAGTGTGTATTTGGCTTAATAGACTCCAACAAAAAATTCGAGTCCTTTCTACATAATTAAATATTAGTTAACGTTCATCGCCAAAAGCGTAGGGGGAAAATTTCTATAACCTGATACTCAGCCACCGTGGTTGGCTTAAAAAATTATCGCTTCTGATAAGTATGTGATGCAAATATGGTACTTGTCCTGGCAAAGCAAAACAAATACACCTTAAATGGGTGGAAATATGTAGTTTAAATTAGGATTTTAACAAAAGATATTCAATTATTTAGTGTTTTATTGATTTATTATTTTAATTATTATTGTATGATTTTTATTTCATTTTAGTCCGAAATATGTAAAAGTTTGTTTCCCTTTGTGGCGTTGAAGTGTTCAGGTTTTATCTGATTTTGGATATGTTGTGTGATCAGAAATTATTATTGATTAGAAAAACTGTAACTAGAAATTTAGGAAGAAATTATTACACAATTTTAAATATTTTTAATTTTGGAAAACTGATTTAGGATACACTGTAATTTCCAATCTTACAAAGTTCCTATAACAATTTTGTCCAGATTCGAGTGTAAATTGTTTGGACTATAGAGAATAATTAAATAGAGAACAACGATAGAATGGATATTAAGTAAAACAAATTCTAGCAGAAATGCGAAAGTTGTATGCGGATATACACACTGTAAAAAAAAAAATACGACCAGTTTTCCTGTAGGAATCGGAAAAGTAATTACCCTTATCGTACCGGATAATTTTCCGACCCAGCTCGGAATAAAATCCGTAAAATCGGAATAAAATCCGTAAAATACCGTTTTATTGACTATTTCCTTTTTTTACGGATTTTATTCCGAGCTGGGTCGGAAAATTTTCCGGTACGATAAGGGCAACTATTTTTCCGATTCCTACAAGAAAACTGGTCGGATTTTTTTTCAGTGCACTTTCGTCAGGAATACAAATGTAGTGCACTCTGTTGTGATATAAATTCTAAGAATTAATTAGCTTAGTGTCCTTAAACAAATAGGGTCGTACATGCTAAATTTTCTGCTAACTCTAAACAATACATTAAGATATATAGGTATGAGGGAATTAAAAAAAAACGCAGCATACGTAATTAATGAAAAACATATATCGCAAGATCTAATTAGTCAGCAAACAATTTTGTGAACACTGTAAAAAAAGGATTAAAAAAGGGAAATACTACTTGCAATCTAGACGCCAGTACTATTTCCGGTTTTTTACGGGAATTTGTACCCATAAATTACAGAAAAACGGAATTTTTTTTGTAATTTGTGGGAAAAAATTTCCGTAAAAAAAACGGAAATAGTACTGGCGTCTAGATTGCCAGTAGTATTTCCGTTTTTTAGTCCGTTTTTTTTGTACAGTGAAGGTCTAACTAAATAGGAAGTTGGATCAGATTCGTGCAGTTCTATTAAAGAAAGATCTTTCACAGAAATCATTAAAAAATCGAGCGGCGCAATACACACTTTATTTTATTCAGTAAGAATTTTTGTCGAAGTATAAACGAATACGAAATTGATGGACTTCCGTGAATTAGTTCTTGTATTAGACCACAAAATGTGTGTTTCACACACAGACACTCATACTTACATACACTCACAAACGCTGATATTTTCCTAATGTAGTCAAACCGCTCTCATAAAATTACGAAACGTGCGAACTCATCAAAAACTAAAGTGCATAATTATCACGAACAACAACAATACTAAATAGACACAATATGGCTTATTGGTACAGAAAACACGAACTTTAATAAGCTAAAAGTTTACTTCTACGTTTCGAGCTGTTTCTACAGCCGTCTTCAGGAAAATATGATGGTAAAAAGGATCAAAAATCAGAGACGAAAGCTTCCTGTGCAAGAAATAATTGGTCGGAACTTGACCAACGATTCGAATACAAAACTGTAGTGTTGCCATCTAGTGAAAATAAATAACTATTAATTAACTGAGATCAAATGAATCAAAAAGGTCAATTTAAGAAATCACTAGTGGCCGTCATTTACACATGAGGTATAAAACCCCGTTCAACTGAGTTTTCATTCAAGTTTTGGCAATATAATACAAGTTTAAGCTGAAATATTGAAATTAGATGTAGAATTATGACTTTATGATATTGTGCCAGATTTTTGGGTTCATTCGATCTCAGTTCATTAATGATTATTTATTTTCACTATATGGCAACACTACAGTTTTGTATTCAAACCATTGGTCAAGTTTCGACCAATTATTTCTTGCACAGGAAGCTTTCATCTCTGATTTTTGAGCCTTTTTACCATCATATTTTCCTGAAGACGGCTGTAGAAACAGCTCGACACGTAGAAGTTAACTTTTAGCTTATTAAAGTTCGTGTTTTGTGTACCAATAAACAATATTGTGTCTTTATTTATTATATTTTATGGTGCAATTGTCCAGTATGTGTTAACAACAATACTATTCCAATAATTCCTTTTAGCTATAAATTTAAAATTATAAATGGATTTCTTTCATTATTTTATTTAACCCCTTAACAGTTGCATTAAATTGCGTTTTAAAATTTCAAATTGCTTATTGGCACCACTTTTTTGTAAAAGAAATATTAACTTTATTTAATGATAGGTAAAATGATAGTATAATAATGCCAATTACCCTATTTTATAAAGCTTGTGGGAATGAAACAATCTGAATAAAAGATATAGACCGCGAATATCACGCGATCGATAATTAAGGGGTTAAAGAAATAATACTAATGAAATATATTCATCGTAATAAAATAAACTTTCTGAAATATTTTAATAATTAATTAAAATTGCAAGAGTGTGAATCTCGAATATACAACACATCTCAACCAAATTAATTATAATTTTGTAAAAATTCTCAAATCTTTCAAAATTAAAAAGGCATTTTTAATAAACTTACAAGAAAAAATATGCTGTTTTGCATAAATGTTCTTGAAAACAATTTCATTCATCATTTAAGACACCTTAATTATGATTGCAGACTTTAAGTGACAATAATGAACTTGTTATTCGATCATAAGCATTGAAAAGAATTGAGCGCTCGTTATTGAGTGCAATCCAAAGACTTAATAAAGAAAATAGAAATCTTTTGTTTCTTGAAAAGATTCCAATCCGTTAATTACGATATCGCTCTTGAAAAGATGAAGCTTTTGAATAATTATACAGGCGAAAGAGTATTTTAAATACAAAGTGGTTAACTGAAGAGTCTGTAGTGAACAGCTTTAACAGTTAAAATTTTTTTTAATTGCGTTGGCAAATAATAGAACAATGGAATTAATAATCTTTTGAATAGTTACTATTATGTTATGGGAATGGCGTGTTGTGGGTAAGAAATTTAAAGATAAATATAAAACGAAAATTTTCTATTCAGTCAAAGATGTTTATAGAATAGAAGATATTTATATCTATAGCTTCTTTTTGAAGAACTCCTTATCTACGTTTTATAAGAAAATATTTATATTTTTAGGTAAAATTTATTACAAAGTTTAATTTTTACTGTTAGAAAAGTAATTCAGGTTACAAGTCTTGCTATATATTAAAACCTGGTATTTATAGT
The DNA here is from genome assembly GCA_963932465.1 of Maratus speciosus. Taxonomy (NCBI): domain Eukaryota; kingdom Metazoa; phylum Arthropoda; class Arachnida; order Araneae; family Salticidae; genus Maratus; species Maratus speciosus. Next base: position 35,258,971 of record OZ010789.1, on the reverse strand, counting down.
TATAGTAAAATTATACTCTAATATTTTTGTAGGACTTTTTTTAAATCCTTTTATTTTTTAAAATGGCTCTTAGCTATTTATATTTTAATTTCGTATTTGTAGATTCCTAAAAATATTCGTTGTTTAGAAGTAACATATTTTATATTTTTTACATTTCTTTAGTAGTTTCTTTTCACTTTCGTTGTTGCATTTCTGAAAAGTATTAGGCATTTCCTTTTTTATGCATTATAGTTAATTATTAGACATTTTCTGAAAAAATATTAAAATCTGGTTTACCGTCATTGATCGTTATTTAAAAGAAAAAAAATCCCTCAACCGCAAATGTTTGAAATGCTTCAAGTGTCAAAATTTAAAGTTTAAAACACGATATGTTTCAGCACAATTTCTCTTTTATCATGAAAATTGCCATTAGAGTGGAAGCGATAGCAAAGAAAGCGCCTCTGATTTTTTAAAGTAAGATAAATTAGTAAAAAACAAAGTGCTTTTTTTTGTGGTTGAAAAATTGACCTATTACATTTTTGTCACAATCTGTTGTGGGAATTTCCTTTAGAGAAATCATTCATTATTGTGTTACATCAGGTTTTTTTATCCACAAGTTCTTTAAACGGAAAGCTTTTCATTTACAGTTCAGATGAAAGAATGTCTGTATCGGAAAACTATTTTCGATCTCTTTTATATGAAATGCATATTTGATTTATTCATGAGAATTTATTTAATGACAATTTATTATTTTTAGAGCAGGCTATTAATCTGATTGTTACACAAATTTTGTATTCGCTGTAACTAAAGCTAGAATTCAATATTTTTTGTTAAATACTAATAAGACCTTAAAGTTAATTTGTGCTTATTACATATTAACCGAAATTACCGAACATGTGGCGTTATTATACTGTGATATTTTATGATTTGAATGATAGTTATTACTCGGCATTTATGAAAGATTTGCATCAAAAAGAATAAAACAGTTGCGTATTATGAAATTGTATGCAATTTAGATTTTATGTTGATCATGTAGGGGCTTCTATCCTATGATTGAATATTTGCAAAGAACATTGTAACTTCACTCCAGTTTATTTTTTAGCCATATTCTCTGTGCTTTTTAATGATTCAATTTTACTAATGTGTTTATTAAAGAAATGTGTTCATTTGTAAATGTGCCCAATCTAGCTATTTTTTTTTTAATATTCGTATTTTTTATATTTTAATTTTGAATATTTTTTATGTAGTTCCTTGAAAATGGCGGGAATTGAATTCCTTTCATTGTTTTAGATAAAAGAAAAATAATTTCGTTTAATTAGATTTATTGACTATCTTTATTAATGCAATTTTTTCATTACATTTTTCCAGAAAATATTGTTGCATTTTTAAAGATAATATATTTTACCCCATAAAGCTAAATTCAGTTTGTTTTTTTCATTGCGCTGACAGTTAGTTTGAGAGCTAGGTGGAATCGTTTAGAGAAAGAAATGATATCATATTTAAAACACAACGTTAATTTTGTTTCATTAAACTAAATATTTTACAACGAACGCATCTAAAAAACATACGTCTTTGAAAATCTTGCTCTGGTATTGAGATTAGAACCTCAAGTCAAAAGTGTAAATGTTCACACGCAAAGTTATAGCTGACTAACATAACTTCAAGTTTGTAATATATTTATTAATAACCTATAGCGACTTAAAACGTTCCTTAAATGGTGAATATGGATATGACAAGGGAACGTATGTAAATATTGAGATTATGAAAATGTCGTTAGATTTACATTTTGTGAAACAAAAAATGATTGTGACGAAAGGTGATGTGACGTAATATTTCTTGATGTTACATTTGTAATAACAAGCATGACGGTTAACTTCATCATAATTACTTATCTTGAATATAATTTAATGATTACGCATACAAATAAAATTTAATTTTTCTATAATTTGAACAGTTGAAATTTAAGGAAATGATTTTATAGTAACTTTAGGTTTAATTAAAATGTGTTTTAGGAGTTAGACTAACCAATGCAAGAAGGCTCTTTAATTGTAATTATTTAGTAGGTTTATTACAAATTAAATTTAACAGTTCCATTTTAGATAATTTTTTTTTTTTTGAAATTTGACGGGTTCAATCTCGTTAACTATAATTATAAATGTTGGTGTAATTTTAGTACTGAATATAAAACGAAAAGAACTACCGTTAAATGGGACGTAAAAGGGCATATGTAGTTTGTTCATTAAAGAGTAACCATCTGGTTCAACCATATTTAAACACGTATTGACACTTAAATTACACAGAGCTATCCAGGAATGGAGTGTAACTGTTAGCTTGCACTGCGAGTCAGTACGTTCTTCATTTATGGGTAATACCACTTTGACCGGTTAAAAATTTCAACATTAACTGCACCAATAAAAGTATACTTTACACACTAGAAAATCTTATTTTATTAATTCGAAAATAATGTCAAAAGTGAAAGAATAATTTTGGAGCAATATACAGAAAGGAGTGCCATAGCAGGTAAACAGTAATGTAAACAATATGCGTGTTTTTTTTTTTTGTTTTTTTTTTCTTTTTTTCCTCAACAGAATTTTCAAAATCCGTGAATATCTGAGGGAATTGAATCTTTATTGTAACATATTTTTCAAGTAAAATAGGAAGAATTTTTTTCAAATATTGATATTTGATGCTATTAGCATTTTTTAAGTAATGAAGTGTTTGATTGAAAAACTTCCATTTTATTTTCAATCAATGCCATTTCAATATTAAATATTTTTTGAAAAATATTTTACTAGATGTGGACTATGAAAACTATTTATTTTATAATGTTGTTCTAGGACCTGTCTACGACCAGTTTACGTTTCCACAGTTTTTGTAGAATGACATCAGGCACTTAGCTTTGAAGCCGTCATTTCTTAACATAGCATAATAAAAGAAGACAAAGTAAATCTTTACGGCATGAGAGTGGTATTACTCCTTGGGGCTGAATCTCGGCACATATAGCAGAAAATCACCCCATTTTATGCTAAGCTATAAGGCAGTTCATAGATACTCACCTATGAAAGAGTTTAATATTATGAGTGCAAGCGTTTGGTTCGATGCTAACATGTGTGGTTGTCCTGTCCACACACCTGTTCTGCTTTTCATTTAATTTTTCACTAGTGTGATTTTCCCTCCTTGATTATCAGTTTCTGCGGTTATTTCATAAACATGAAAATTAGGTCGTGATGGGCTATAAATATTGGAGTGAAATCTTGTATGAGCGAATTTGAGCCGAGTCCTGCCTTTCAAAGGACACTGTGACTTAGTTTTTGGTTGAAAGCTGACTTTACTACCAACAAACCAGGAGATTTTTGTCTTGCATTAGCAGAAGATTTCGCGGTTTGCTATGAAATTCATTCGTCGTATCTAAATAAAGTAATTGGAAAAATCCACGGAATCCCTGTTTGTAGTTACGTTTAGATCAGCTGAATTCTGTTCTAGTAAAATATTTTTAGACCTATAGATTATTCAACAGCTGAACCATCTTAGATATCAACTCGAAAAACAATATTTCATTGCGTAAGTTACGTTTTAATTAGTAATTCGGCCTGTAAATGAAATTTGGAGTTTTCAACGTGAAATTGAATCAAAATTCGATCAATATAAAAAATTCCATTCGATTTACTACCAACCCCACACTACACTTCTTGTTTTAATAAACATTGTTTATTTCAACGCTGAACCTATTGACTTACGTGGTTAACACCCCCGTTATGACTTCTTATATGAATTTTTGCAAAATCTTTTTTTTAAACTGTTCATCGTAGCTAAATGTTAAATTATAAGATATGTCGTATGTCCCAAATCCATTACCGTTGGTGTGAAACTGAGCTATTTAAATTACAATAATATGGAAAAAATGTGTCATGGTCACAGAATATTTGTTTTCATTATTTTTATCTTAAATAACTGAAAGAGAAAACTTTACAAGATAAAATAACTGGATTCGTGAAAATTTGGGATTTTCGGTTTTTGACGGATTTATACGTTTTTGAATGTCATGAACACAATTTGCCTGTATTTAGAAAATGTCTATCTGTGAGTCTAATGTCTGTATGTGACAAAATTTTTGTGGGTGTTCTATCTCATGAACTATCTAACGGAATTTAATAAAACTTTAGATTCAATTAGGCCTTGCTATAAGTTGCTGATGATTAATATTTTGTATAAATAGCCCAACAAATCGAGTACCAACGTGCATTTTTCACGATTTCCGCAGTCTATCTATCTGAAGAAATAACGCACCTATTTTCACCAAACTTTAGATTGAGTGCTGCAACGCTACATTTTTAAAATTTTCTCCAAAGCTTAAATTCAAGAACCAATGCATGGATTTTCATGAAACTTCCGATTTACTTAGATATACACAGATGTTAATGCTGATTAGGGTTTTTGTGTAAATTGTGCAACAAGCGGCGTTGCTATCTGCATTTTTAGAATTTACACGATTTAAGGATAATCATATCTGAAAAACTAATATACGGAATTTCATAAATCATCATATTCTCTTGGAGCTTTACATAACGTAGTGCTAATTAGGTTTTCGTGTAAATCATATAGTAGGTGTAACTCTTAAGCTGGTTTTTCACGATTTTCGCGATAGCTGTAGTTCAAAAACTAACTCACGAAATTTAATCAAACTTTACATTATGTTCTGCTTTCTCATAAAAGCATCCTTTTGAGGCTTAGGTGTATAATGCTCAAAAGTGTCACTTTTATGCTCTTTGGATTAAAATTTAATGGGGCAAAGAATCTTTAAACTTTCAAAAAATCAGTTTTCAGTTTTTGCTTTATTTTGAACGTTTTAAAATTTCTCAACAATTTGTGAAAAACCGCATTCAAAAATCTCCATTATTTCTTCAGTTATAATCATTTTTAGATGATGAGTACAATAGAAGGTCCGTAGATATCAAAATTTTGAAAAGCGTTTTCTCAGATTAGTAAATTTGAAGATTGCGCGCACTGCACTGCAAATAGAAGCGTCTTAAATTTAGACACATATGTGACTGAAAAAGAATTTTAGACACTTAAGTGTCTTAATCTGAAAATTAAGACACTATAGATGTCTTAATTTAAGATACATAAGCGTCTTACTATGACCATGGTGTAAACGAACTGAGAATAATGTCTAAAATATCCGCAAACGTCTTATTTTAAGACACTTCATTGCTTTAAACGTGTCTTAATTTAAGACGTTTTGATTCTTCCGACGCAATAACCACCAGGGGGCACTAGAACTCCCAGTTGCGCATGCGTTTTAGATGTCTTCGTTCGAAGTGGTATACGTTGTAATTCAAACAAAGTTTGTTTTTATGTACGCGTGTATTTTAATTCGTTTTTTGCGAAATGTGAAGTACTGTGATTTTAATTCGTATTAACTTGGAGTATTTATTTATTGAATACATACATCTGACGTGTGTGCTCGACATCAAATGTCTCTTAGAAGCTGTCGTCGATACAAGGGCGGGATAGACACAGAACAGAAGTAGACGACGGTTGAAGATTACACCCGGAAATTCTACAAAGCGTGTGCAATGGGCTTAGTGTTAACTCGTATCAATTTATATCAATAATATTGTGTTATTCATCTTCGTCCTGTCGAAGCTGGCAAAAAAAAGAAACTTTTGTCTGGCGGGTCCTGTTTTTAGGATGAAACATCTCATTCTTTAAATATGGCTAGTCGGATGTATTATGGGATTACCTTTTAAACTGATGAAAGTCTTTCTCCCTCACTGTGGTTGTGGTAGTTTTTAAAATTTCAAATCGAGGAATATTTCTTACCTCTTGCAGCAACTCAAGTAAGTTTCTTTATAGTAGTAAAATTAGTGTATTTTATGATTTTATTTATTGTACTAAACAAAATCCTGCATGAAATTTAATTAGTTTTGAATCTGTTCGCAAAAAACCCCACTAATTCTAGAAGTATATATTTTTAAACTTATGACGTTCTTTTTTATTACGAATTATATATTCAATGTCAGTTCTTAGTTTCAATGAATAATTTTTATCTCGCAGTAAATGACGGCCACAAGGAAGTAAAGAAAAAAAAAACTTTGAAAGATGACCTAATGCTTTCTTACTTCCTGGCATAAAACCGCAGATTAAAAAAAGATAAATAAAGTAAATGAGACTGGTCTATTATATGAAGCTGCCTGTAAAAATATACATATGTATTTCATTTGCAATCAACTCTAATACTGATTTTTTTATTATTTTTAATAAAAAAGTAATTTGAAATTTATAATGGGAAAAAGTAAAAACCTCTAACTAGATTTCGTATTTAAAATTGTGGTAACTTTATTTATATGCACTTATACGAAAAATACAAAAATGACAGATGTTACTGTATATATTTAAGACGAAAGAAGTTTGGAAATCATAAGTTATTTTTTCCTCATGTTTTTAATATAGAATATGTACTTATTTGTTTTTATTGATAGTTGAATAGCTTTTGTGAGTACCCTCTGATCTACATAAAAACTTGCCCATGTGGAAATATAAATTTTTTAAAAACATAATTTTTAAATAAGTATTTTCATTTTTTTTGGGGGGGAGGGGGGGGGGATTTTGCATGAATTTTTGTAAAGCTGATATCTTAAATCTTGCACTGATTATAATGAAAGTTTTGAACTTTTAGAGTAGGACAAGTTTAAAAACGCAAATATATTTAACAAAATACCAAAGTCATTTTTTCCCCAATGTTATTAAAGTAGAATATTTATTTATTTTCATTATTCATAGTTAAATGGCTGTTGTGATTATCAAGTGATGTATATGTAAAATTGCCTATGTGGCAATATATTTTTTTATATTTTCATTTTTTTGGGGGGGTGGGTGGGGGGGGGGGATTTTTGCAATTTTCGTACATCTGATATTTTAAATCTTTTTCCACATTCAACCGAGTATAATAAATATTTTGAACTTTTAGAGTAGGACAAGATTATAAAATATATATATATATTTATCTATGTACCTTAAAAGCCCTTAATAGCGAACACTTCGGGACCGCGGAATTTATCCGATAATTGGAGATGTCTACTTTTTTGAGGTAAAAATATACAAATATGTATGTCTGCTGATTAAAAAAGTATTCGTTAAATAGAGGTGTTCGCTATTCGAGAATGTCCATTAACCTCCACAACGGATACTCCCGAATACCGGACATCTCAATTTAGACAACTATAATGCAGGGTTGCGTTTTTTGCAAAAGTACTTCTTGATTAAAGGAAGGGCAAACTGGGAAGTGCCCCGTCCCCCTACGACTGTAGTGCCCCCAAATTTGATCTGTAATATTTGTAAAGCTTATATTTTAAATCTGTTTCGAAATTGTACTGATTATAATCAATATTTTGAACTTTTAAAGTAAAATAAGGTTAAAAACAAAATAAATTTAAAAAAATCTAATATTTAGATAAATATTTTTTGTTTTTTAATCTTGTTCTACTCCTGAAGTTCAAGATATTGATTATAATCAGTACAATGTCGTAAAAGATTTAAATTATCAACGTAACGAAAATTGTATACCAAAACTGAGAGCACCAAAAAAATCAGGCTGTATTGGGGGGGGGGGGAGGGGCAGGACCACAGCCAAATATTTTTCCAGGATTCAACGTGGTCAAACATGGCTACGTATGATGCTTACAAAAAAATGGATGCGATTCAGACGTTTGAAGTGTCTGAAATTCAGACGCAAAAAGTGTCTGAAAAAATTCAGACATTTTAAAATGTCTGAAAATTGAACACTCCATTTCAGACACTTAAGCGTCTGAATTTCAGACATTTTAATTTAGAGTGTGTTACTTTTAAACTATGTAAGCTACAGCTTAGAAAAAAATAACCAGATATGCATTTCTTTATAGTCTACAGGGTAAAACCAAAAAAATTCATATATTTTGGTTATTTATTTTTTTGCACTTGGAAAAACTTGAAAAAAAATTTGAGATTTTTTTACTTTTTTTTTATTTTGTGCTAAAATTAAATTTAAAAAAACTTTTTGCGTATGTTTTGGTTTTAAGTTATAAGTACGTATGTTATGATTCTATTTTGTTCTAAAATTGTTTTCTATCTGCACAATTTTGAGTTTTATCATGCGCGTAGCACTTAACTACGCCTTAGTGGGATGTTTTTTTAAATTTAAAATTTAAATATTAATTGTGTACGTAAAACGTTTTCTGTATAATGTACTTAAGGATATATATTTTAGGCAGGAATGGAAGAAAAAGATCTTAATTGTATATTGTTTGTGTTTTGGTATTTTGAAGAAGGCGATGTTTTTGATTGTTTCGACAAACTCGAAGATCCTGTCCCCCCTTAAGTTGACATCTAATAGGGCGGGTACTAAAATTCGACGAATTGCTTGAAAATACTATGCATATATCTTCATTTTAAATGTACCCAATTGAACAAACCTTTACCTTTAGGTGATCTCTTCATGATTGACATGGATCGATATCTAATTTTAGAAATATGAGAGCGATTGCTGAAGTATAAATGAGATGAAATGTATGAGATAGAAACAAATTTTTGGGATTGGCACATCTGATTAATTTTTACATTGATTCGAAAATAAAATAAACATGAAATTCTTAATATTTAAGTGATGCATGTGCCTGCATAAGTTAATATTAAAATGTATTGTATTCATTCTTTTAAAAAAATTAGAAAATTCACTTTCATGCACTTTTTCGAAACTTTTATCAGTTAAGTTCACATTCATTAGTAATTCCGTATTTCCCTTTGTTATACTATATATCTAAGTTAAAATAGAAGTTACTTGAAAGAGTTTTAAAAAAACATGCTGTTAAAAAATTTCAGTAAAATTATGAGGTACTACCTCTTTTTAGGAATAAAATTCCTACAGCAAAGAAAGAATCTTACCTTTAGAGTTTCTAAACCAATTTCTCTCCAGAAACAAGGGAAGCCACTTAAAAATTCTTTGATCAATTCTTCCTTTCATGCAAAACAAAAGATGCTGAATAGAAGACGAAATAAATCTCCAGTCGATAAAGAATTATAGCTGGAATATTTCAAAGAAAAATGATTTACGAATATTAAAATGAAAAAAAAAAACCGAATCGATTTATATGCAATAATAAATATGTAATGCACAAATGCGCTTTTTAAAGTAAAAACAATAAGGGAATTTCCCTGACATGAATAATTTCTAAATTACAGATTTTCAATAATTATATATCCTTACTCTCGAAAAAAGTTTGTTTCTCCATTGTTAGTAGAATGGCAATGTTTAATGTACATGTTCTTCAAAATTCCTTTAAAATAATGATTGAGAATCATACCACACTTCTTTGCGTTTATCATAGTTTTTATTTTAAATGATATCTAATTTTCCCTTACTAAAAACTCAGTATTATTACGTGAGACATTTTTAATGGTATAAGATACATTAAACATTTTTAACTGTCATTTCCAAAATTGAAATGAAATTATGACCCACATTTAAAATTAGCCTTTCATCTTCCCTTTTTTATGTCCTGGTACCATGCTGAGAAACTGTCCAATAAACATTCTTGCGAACGTAATGTTAAATTTTCCCGCTTTTTTAAGTTGTCCGATTCCAAGTCATTTATTGATCTTCTTGTCAATTAAAATTCTGTCTTTCTACTACAGATTTATCGGAAATACAATCCTCGATTCTTAAGTTAAACACAAATTTTGCACTTTCTAAAAAAAACCTTCATTCCTTCAATTCATTGTCCCAGTTGAATAAGCATTTAAAAATAGTCGCTTAACTGAAATGCAAAAATAAAAAATATATATTATTAAGATGAGCGATGCAAATCCTCTACTAGGTTACGCAAATTACATTTTGTCGCACACTTTACAAAAAAAAAAAAAAAAAAAAAAAAAAAAAAAAACAGAAGAAAAAAATAAATCATGGAGTTAATAATTATAGACAGAATCATGACTAATTAAATAGTTCCACGATTTCTTCAATTATTTACTTTCAATTATAAAAGTATTTTTCAGTGTTAAGAATCCAAATACACAATTTATTCTTATTATGCGAAATCATTTACGCAGACGATACGTATGCCTTTTAAAAGAATTATATTATGTATTTTTTTGAAAAGTGGCAACAAAATAATTGTAAATAAATAAAATTAATTGTTAAATTCGTTATATCATAAACAAAAAAAATCGAGGAAATTCCTAGTTATTTGGCTGAATTTACATTTCTAAAATTAAAATGTACCAAAACATAAAATAACGTTTTTGTTTAATAAACATGCAAAAATAATGTAAAAAAAGCATTGTTAATTTCAAATATTTATCTTATTAAATAATGCATCGCAAATCCAAACAAAGCAGAGCATTTGCTTGTTATAGCTAATGTTTATTTCAATTCTAATAATACTATATCTACTATCACCTCTCAAATGCTTGTAATTAAAATGTTTTGAAATCAGTCTTTTAAAAATGACTGTAAAATTATGAGGAATATGTTGAATTGTATAGCAATTTAATTCATTTTGGAAATAATTAATCTTTTATTTACTGTTTCTAAATCATTGAAACAAGAAAAACTATTTAAAAACTATTTGATCAGTTTGCTCATTTATGTTAAAAAGATAATGAATATTTATAATATGACTATCTATATCAGGTTATAGTAAATGTAAATATCATATTAAAATTAAAGAGCAATCTAAGTATGGTTACAGAATTAGAACACGGACAGACGGATAGAGAATCCGAAGTCATAAAGATTTTTCAACTACATGTTGGAAAATGTTAAAAAAAAATATATATATAATTTCCATTTGGATTAACTCTCTACAGACTCTTTGCAATAAGCCAGAAAAAAAATCAAGCTGATTGACGAACAAATGATCATTTTTCAATTAGTCTGAAGTTAGTTAGGCTTTTAAATAAGGCTGAAAAATATCAGGCCCATTAAAAAAACAAAGATGATTTTCAAATTATCCGGGCTCTTTACAAAAAGCCTATGGCTCTTTCCAAAGATCTGGATTTCTCAATTAGCCTATGATATGTATATTTTCAAAAAAATATTTTTTTATATTTTACTTCTATTTGAATAGACGCTATAACGAATTTGAATTTTAAAATATAAAAAAATATATTTAAAGATTATTTTCTTGTTTTTCCACGCACATAAAAAACAAATGAATGTAAATATATATACATATATATTTTTTTTTGTTGTTTTTTTTACATTGTATAATAAAAAAATTCTTTAAAAAAATTAAAAATTGTTGCATTTAAGAAATGAAAAAGAAATTTAAGAAAAAGAAATTAAGAAATTTAAAAAGTAATAATATTACAAAAAAAAAAAACATATATACATACTTTTAATAAATCTTTCACTAAACTTTCAGAACATTTTCAACTCCTCATGAATTGAAATAAAACACAGCCACATGCTGTTATAAAAGCAATATTTATTGAACTCATGAGCTGAAAATTTCGTACATATTCTATAAACATTCAAATTTTCTTTTTCATCCAGAAGAAGACACTAATTACAAAAGAAGATAATTTTTTAAGTTTTATGTATTATTCGAAAACTTCGATTGACAAAGAATGCATTATATTTTTTTCGAGCATTCCTCAAATGTATTGAATAAATTACACTTTCGAAAAAATGGTTGTTCTGCTTTTCCTCATTTTAAAAATGCTTAAAATGCGATTACATTAATAGATAGTATTATAAAAGCAGATACTGTGTAAGAATATTGAAGAACACCAATTGTTTAAATACAAAATCTCACCGTCTGAAATTTGATAAATTAATCATAGTGACATATAAATAGTTTAAAACTATTTATTTTAGAAGTTTTTTATTTTAATCCTTTATGATCCAACGGGTCATGCATGCTCAGAAGAAACTTTAAATTTATGAGCATTTGCTGTTCAATTTTCAAGGGCAACAGCCTTATTTGATGAAAAATGGTCTGATCCACTAAAAAAATACGGTACGACCCCATACATTTTCCTCCGTTAGGGTGTAACCCTTCATTTTAGTTGTGTTAAATAATAATAGTATCACTTAACCGCGACCGTAACATATTTTTTAACCCGCCAAAAAAGCGATTCTGTGATGATTATCTAACGAGTTACCCCTCATAGCATGCATGGTCACAGTGACGTCATTGTGACGTCACTGTAAGTCACTGTGGTCACGTCACATCTGTGACCAAAATGCCACCACTCAGTGATGTCACATTGTGACTGAGATGTGAACTTCTTAGAAAACTTTAAAAAATTACAAAAATTATTAAAAACATGTTATTTACTGTAAAATATATTTTTCTGCCGGATTAACAAATTTTTTAAACCGTGGTCCAAGTTGCATCTGTGCCTCTAACAAAAACTTTTTATTTTCATATAACATAAAATGTAATTAATTCATCAGCAACACAAAACGATTTCCTAATTATGAGAATTTCATATTATTAAAAAAATGTTTTAGGTAAGCAGACCTCGACTTATCTTTTATAAAGATTTTTGTAAATGATCATCTGTTATACTAGAAGTTTCTCAAAGAGTAGTCGAAACATTTCTGTCGTTTCAAACTAAAAACTTTCTATTACAGTTAAGGCTGCAGCTTTTAATGAGCACGCAGAAAGCGTCTTCAAAGTTCAGTCATATATGCATTTCTTGCTTTATAATTTGCATTCAAGTCATTTTTTTTCCTCTTAGTGTTTCACTATTTTAAGTATTTTTGTTTTATTCTACTTCTTTCAAACGTTTAAAATAGGATTGACATTTTCCGAATATAAAATTAATGTACAAAATTTAGGCAAAGCCCACGACATAATTAATTATTCATGTTTTATTTTTTGTTTTCAAAATATATCTTTAAAAATTATTTTACAAGTTTTATTCTACAGAAAATTAATATTAAGAGAATGACAGATTGACAAAGAAAAACTCATCTCTTCTCGATAATCTTGTTGTATTTTTTAAGAAGATATTTTGTATATATTACCTGTGATACAAATTTTACTTTTAAAAAAAAGGAGGGAGTCATCATTATTACCATTAAATTAATTTGTATACATTTTGAAAATTTAAGCAATGTTTTATCTAGTAAACTCTAATTATGGATAATATTATTATTATAATTTACGTAAATGAAACTTTACAATTCAATAAAACTGATAAAAATAAAAGATGAAATACAATAAAACATTTTCAAGCAGGAAATTGAATTAGAGACAATTTGACAAAATTATTACGCATTTAATTTCCTTCCGAAACTGTGGTATAGAAAAACAAATAAAACCAAAAAACATCTGCTTCGAACTTCGAAACTTACAAATCGTCTGCATCTGCACTATTTCAGTTGTTACCACTCGACCGCAGAATAACGGATAAAAGTAACAGTGAAACTTTTTAGAATAAACGCGGGACACTGGACAGTTCTGTGGACACTGTGGACACTGGACAGCATAGATGTGTTGACACGGATTTAAAAACTGAAACAAGAACGTTCTCAGGATCCAAGTTAGTTCAGCTAACAAAATATAAACCCGAGAAAATTACGGTAGCTTTGACTTGTTGAAGATGATTCAAGTCATTGCTATCGTACTTATAATCGGATTTAATTGGTTCCCCAAAATCAAAGTATCACATACAACGTCAATGAAATTAGGTATGTAAAAATATTATTTTCCCTGTTTGCTTTTTTTTTATTTTATTACAACAATTTTAGTTAGTTTCTCATTAACATGCTGTAGAACATAAATATTTCATTACATTTATTTTTTATTTTGCTGAAATATCTAAAATATTATTTTCCTTGTTTGCTTTTTTTTTTTTTTTTTTTTTTTTTTTTTTTTTTTTAATTACAATGATTTCAGTTATCTTCTAATAAACATGTTATAGAACACAAATATTTCATTACATTTATTTTTTATTTTGTTAAAATATCTAACTTCCTTTTCAACAGCTTTGATCAGATTATTAAAATTAGTGATTTAAATTGCATTTTAATCTGGTTTATTTTCTTATTTAAATATTGGGTTAAAACCACATGGTGGCATAAATATAAAAGTATATGGACAAGTATTATCATCAATCATTAACATAATTAATAGACATTTAAAGATAATTAAATTATTTAAAATTTTTGGATGTTATTAACGTTTACCATAGCAAGACCCCTATTTGTAATGAAGTTTGTAGCATGTTATTTCATTTACAGGGACAGTCAATTGTATTCCATTACATTACGGCTTGTGGGAAAAAAATCGTTTCAAATGATTTTTAATGATTTTACACGCTTTCAAACAGAATAAAATTGATATGCATTTATGAAGCGCACTAAAATGTGCATTCCATAGAATATGCGATGCAAAGAATAGTTATTGTTCATTTACAGGGCTAAAAAAGGAATTCCAATACATAATGATATAGGGGTGGAGGGAATTGTTTGCGGCGTACTTTATTTATGTTAATCTATTTGATATGTAATGAAATTGATATACGTCGGTGAGGTTTACATACTATGAATTATTTCATGTATAATACGAAGTGTATATAGCATTTACAGGGACACACAAAATATTTCAGATACTATATTGTATCCGAAGTACTGTTCATTAGCGATGATTGCTGGAAATACATTTTTAATTATGATATACACTTTTATGATTCACTACATTTATGCATAGTATATGGTGTATATATATATGCTATAATTCATATACAGGAATATACAAAAGTATTCGAAAGGGTTACTGGGTATTGCTTCAAGGAGGTTTTTAAATAAGTTATGCATTTTAACGCTGCACTGTATTTAATTTACTAAGAAATTTTTGTAGTATATAGATAAAATGATATAAAGGGTCACGCAAAGAATTGGATACGTTGCCATCTATGAATTATAATTTCTGGAAATGTAATTTCAGCAGTTTTAAGAGTGTTTTAGCTTGAATAAAATTTTAACTAAATAGTGGCGTGTAATAAAGGTTCTAGGTAAACTACAGGGTTGTACAAAATTATTTAAGTATGTTTCCATATATTAGTATAAATTGCTGAAAGAGAATTTCAACCTGTTATGCGTTTCCTTGATAAACTAAATTTTTCCATTATATAGTATATATATATCAATCTACAGATCAAATACAGGACTGTTTAAAAGAATTAGAAAACATATTTGGCTGTGGATGGTAGGGTGTCAACGATTTTAATCGGTTGATTTAAATCAGCGATTAAATCATGATTTTAATCAACCGATTTTTTAAAAAAAAATCATTGATTAAAATCAAAAATTTTCTAAATGTTTAAAATGTCAAAAAAAATATTAAAATCTAACATGAACATAATTTGAAAGTTTCTACAGGTATTTTGACTTATTAATAAACAAAAAAAGAGCTTTAAATAATTGTTTCTAAGCTTAATTCATTAGTATTGTAAAAAAATTAAAAGCATTGTTTTTAAGTTTTTATCCAAATTAAAACAGTTTCATTTAAAAATGATATTTAAATCTAACATAATTTGCAATGTCATAATTTCCTTTAGGTAATCAATTTATGCATTATTTTATATAAAATACGCATAGCAAGTATAATTACATTTCTACAAGTAAAATAATAAATAGTAATTAATAGCAATCTCAAGTTAAAGAAGAATGAAAGAATGACATCTGCTCAGCAGCTAAATTGTAAATGAATGCATAAGAGAAAAAGAAATAATTGGTATAAAAATGCTAAGCACAGCAAGAGCTTCTTTGGTATAGGTTGAATAAATGTTTATTATTATTATTATTATTATTTTTTTTTTTTTTTTTTTTTTTTTTTGTAACTCATATATATTAAAAAATTGAACCATTGAAAGCTAATAGAGGTAATAATGCTGTAACTTAAATATTTTGAGGATTTCAGATATTAGTGGCTAACTTATATTTATTCTATATGAATGGGTTTAACTCATTTTCATTTTTTTCTTTTTGGTTAGCATACACGTACATGTGTGTAAGTATAGATTTTGGTGGTTTACAGAAATTTTCCTAAATACAAATGCAAAATGAGCTGCAAATAATATTTGTTAGTTTTGTTATTTGTGCTACTAACTAATGAATTTTACTTATTTGCAGTTTTTATTAATTCTGTAATTACTTATACTGCTTCTTCTAGGCCATTTTGTTTAATGGTGCCACACCATGCCCCTTTTGAAATTGGCAAAATGCACCCTGCCTTAAAAAAAAGAAAAAAAAAGTTGAAATTTACCTGTAGTTGTAGCCAGAAATTTCTTGTAAAAAACTTCCCCATTCAACAGTATTCTAAATTCATGTGGAAAAAATCTAGCAAAAATATAGAACTTTATTTCTTTAGAAAAAACAGGATATTATTAAAATATGTTATTTAATTGTATTTTTCAATTTGTTATTCATAAAATTATTAAAAATTAAGGACACTTTACTTATAATGCTAAAAAATATTCTTTTTTTTTTTCTTACATCATTACTAAACACATTACTAATATATTTCCTCATGAAATAGTGCCCGTTTTTTGAACTAGCATCCTGTCCCTTTTTCTTTCTAAAATGAATTATTATCATTTTAATAATTAAGGCTTAAAAATGTATAATATGTTCCTAATTAGAGAGTTGATTGTTTGATAATTAATTTGAAGTAATGTTAGCTATTTAGTATAAAATGCAGTTAATAATTTTCATAAATGTTATCTCTAGTATTTATAAAGTTTTACATAATTATTACAATATTAATGTATATAACATTATTGTATAATACTACCTAATGAAACTACTAATTTGCAGTTTTTATTTCTGTAATTACAAACTAACAATTATAATTTTATCAATTAAAGTGTAAAAACATATATTATGTTAGCAATTAGTGGTGTAATTGTTTTGGAAACCTAAAACTCATGATAGCTATTCAGTATTTGAACGCTGGGGAAAAAATCATACAAATCTGATTTAAATAAAAAAAAAATCTGATTTAAATAAAAAAAACGATTTTTTTTATTTTTTTTTTTTAAATTATGATTTTTTTACACCTTAGTGGATGGTAACTGCGCAAATCAGTTTTTAAATGTTTTACGCGTTTTCATGTTTACTTAGTTATCTTATTTACGTTATTTCCCCCGATGTCTTGATAAAACATTTAGGAAGAGTGGGAAAGTGTTTTATAATCTATGCCTAACGCATGATATATCTTACTTGTTGTTTCTATTTCCCAGATCAGTCTTTTCATATAAAACATACCAAATCTAATTAGCTCATATTCACAAAATACAATATATACGGGAATAAAAAATTTAAATAAATAGAGCTTATCATGTAGTTCTATAAGTAACAGTTGTATTAATGTCCGTTAGACTCCATATTCGTATTTAAAAAAGCAATGACAAATCATAACACATTAAAAAGCTTACACATTCTTAATATTAAGCTTGAATTCAAGATCAAGCTAACTTAATAAAAAAAGATGTCAGTTAATAAGCATTCTTTTTTAAATGGAAAATTAAAAATACTTTAGAAGAATAGGACTCCAAAATAGCGATATCTTGCTAAAAAGTACGGTAAAAAGATAAAATTTTATATTTCAAACAAAACTTTACTTTAAAATTATCGTAGTTTTTATGACAAGAATCATCACAGTATTAATACTTGGACATTTTTCCAGAGAGAAACATTCGCCTTGCATACAATATTTCAAATGAAAATCAAATTTCAAATAAATTGCTTAAAAGGCGCAAAGGCCAACATAGTGAAAGATATCCACGCCGGGTCTCGATCCCGGGTCATCAGTATAGCGCACTGACATTCTACCGACTAAACCACATGGAACGATACCCAGCCTGGAAATTTTCTCCTTATTACATGTTGGCAAGGCTACAAACGCCGCACAAGATGGAATATTTATCGTGAGCCACCGTCATGGGACAAACACGAAACTTAATTAAACCAGCATCGATTAAATCTATATTAACACTTGGAAATTTTTCCAGAGAGAAACATTCGCCTTGCATACAGTATTTCAAATGAAAATCAAATTTCAAATTAAAATTGCCTTTTAAGCTATTAATTTGAAATTTGATTTTCATTTGAAATATTGTATGCAAGGCGAATGGTTCTCTCTGAAAACATTTCCAAGTATTAATATAGTTTCAATCGATGCTGGATTTAAGTTTCGTGCTTGCGCCATGTCGGTGGCTGACGATAAATATTGCATCTTGTGCTGCGTTTGTAGCCTTACCAACATGTAATAGTGAGAAATTTTCCAGGCTGGGTATCGTTCCATGTGGTTTAGTCGGTAGAACGTAAGTGCGCTATACTGATGGCCCGGGTTCGAGTTCCAGCATGGAATCTTTTTCACTAGTTCGCCTTTGCGCCTTTTAAGCAATTAATTTGAAATTTGATTTTCATTTGAAATCATCACAGAGTTTATGATAAGTTCGTCACAAATGACACATATTTCACAAATTGGTCACAGTGTGACTTCAAAACATTGTCACTTTTGTCACAGGTTCGTCACAAAGTTAATGCCAAAATAGTCACAAATGACACACTTTTCACAAATTAGTCACACCGTGACTTCACAGAGTGGTCACAATGTGACGTCACAAACGACCTCTAAAACGGCCATAACGACCTCACATTCTAGTCACTGTGACGTCACAACCCCGTCACGTGACGTCACATCGACGGTCACAAAATCACAGTGTGACTTCACAACGACGTCGCCGTGACGTCACCATGCCTTACGGGACGTGCTACGGAACGCTAAGTAAAGTGTTATTGTGTTTTGAAGTGCATTATATCTTTGTCCCGTAAAATTACGGGCTTAGATTTTTTTTTTTTTTTTTTTTTTTTTATGGTGTATGACTGGAACCTCTGCGGCAAACCTCTTCCCGTAATTTTATAGGGATATTTTTAGATACTTAGAAAATAAAGGACATTCCACATATTCTTGCAGTTCTAGTCCATCTGTTAGAAAAAATATGGTACCACACCATATATTTTCTCCGCTATTTTGTACACGTTGACACAAAATGATGGGCATGGATAATTTTTTACGGGGTATTGGAAGCGCTGCTGCAGGACTCTGCCCGTAAAAAGTTTCAACATTGTATTAAAATATGCTTTAAATGTTAATTATATCATAAATTCCTAACAAATGGCACACACATAAACGCTCACATCGCTAAGTTTTTGACCACATTAATTGAAAAGCCTGTATAAATAATGTAGAAAATCCTGTCTTTTGATTTTCACATTGTAAAGTATATGTGTTGATATGTTTCATACGTTTTGTGATTCAACTTTGGATCACAAACAGATCTATACCAGTGAAAAATAAGAATTACTAACTATTAAGCATAATTGAATGGGATGATACCTATTTTTATGTACTGGTTATAAAATCTTCTGTTTTGTTTGCACGTTCAACTTTATACTTCACTTTTTATTCATTTTGAATAAAAAAATAATTAGGTATTATTGAAACCAACAATATTTTTATTCAACTGTATTTTCTGGTAAAGGTGTAGTTTGCATTTGCTTTAATCTTGTTAAGTCATGTTTGATAGCATGGGTGCAATTTTACCATTATAAACATGAAACAATTTCTATACTATGTACGTCATAATTTACAGTTTATAATTCTAATAAATAACTTTTAATAACGTAGTTTCATAACACAAATTACTAATAGCAATTATACAATATTTGTCGTAATTTAATGTGGAATCAGCAAATAAAAGCAAAACACTGCACAACAGCGCTCCTGTTGGAATTCTAAAAAATTTGGATCAACGCATTATTTTGCTTAATACTCTCAAATGGAAAATTTCAGCCTTTTCTACACAGTAAAATATTAGCAAATATCAGTTCATTGTAAAAAGCATAAAGACAATACTTCCTTAATTGGGTGCACAGTCGCTGTTGGCTTGAGAGACGACAGCTTCTGATAAGTATGTCTTCGCAAAGTAAAATTAAAACACCTTGGAAATATGTAGTTTAAATCAGTATTTAAACAAAAAAAATTCAATACACTATTGTTTAATTCAATTATTATTTTATATATTATTGCATTGCATGTTTTATTTCCCAATTTAAACCGATTATGTAAAAAGTAGATTCCGTTTTGTGGTATTACCGCGTTCTGAATTTATGCGATTTTGGATTTATTGTACAGAAATTATTACTTATTATAATCTATTATATCATAGTTTCTATAACAATTTTGTCTGGGTTCGAGTACAGAGTATTTCGACTACAGAGAGTAGCTAGAATGTGAACAGCAGAGGAATAGTTTTACAAAGGCAGCACACCGTGTTGAGATATAAAACCTAAAAGTGAAAACGTTTAGTTTCCTAAAACATAAAAATAATGTTATACATATTAATCTTTGTGTAAATTCTATACAGTAGACGAACGAAGTGAGTGAATTCAGTAGATGAAATGATATAAGTATCACGGAAATCATTAAAAAAAACCAGCAACCATGCCTATTTAAAGATATCTACACAAAGACCGCTAGCATCCAATTATGTGAAGGTTTAACTAAACATGAAGTTGAATAAAATTTCGTCCAGTTTTTTTTTTTTTTTTTTTTTTTTTTTTTTTTTTTTTTTTTTTTAGAAAGAACTTTTACGGAAATCGTAAAAAAAAATCCATGGGTCAACATACACCGTGTTATATTGAGTAAGAAATTTTATCGAAGTCTAAACGAATACGAAACTGGTGTACTTCCGTGAAATAGTTCTTGTGCTATACAGGCCGCAAAATGTGTGTCTCACATTTGTACATACATTCCAACACACTGATATTTTCATAATATGGTCAAACCGCTCTCATAAAATTACAAAACGTGTGAACTCCTTAAAACTGAAAGTAGGTAGTTATCACTGATCTAGTATTTCAATAATTCCTTTTAGCTATAAATAGGAGAATATAAATGGATTTCTTTATTTCTCTCATTTAACAAAATAATACTAACGAAATATATTCACAACAATAAAATAAACTTTCTGAAATATTTGAATAGCTAATTAAATTTACAAGAGTGAGAAATTTGAATATACAACACATCTGAACCAAATTAATTATAATTATGTAAAAATTAAAAAAAATATTTTAAATTAATCTCACTTAAGAAACAATATGCTATTTTGCATGTATGTTCTTGAAAACAATTTCATTCATCCTTTAAAAAACCTTAATTATGATTGCAAATTTTAAATGATAATAATGAACTTGTTATTCGATCATTAGCCTTCACAAATGATTAAGCACTCGTTATTGAGAGCTATTTAGAAAATTTCAAAAGAAAATAGAAATCTTTTGTTTCTTGAAAAATGTTCTGTTCCGTTAATTACGACATTGCTTTTGAAAGGACAAAGTTTTTGAATAATTACAGAGGTGGAGGAGTAATTTAAATACAAAGTGGTTAGCTGAAGAGTCTGTAGTGTACAGCTTTAACACTTTAAAATTTTTCAATTGCGCTGACAGATAATAGAACAATATAATTAATAATCTTTTGAATAATTAATATTAGGTTATGGGAATTGTGTATTATGGTGAGGGAATGTAAAGAAAAATATGTGGAAATAGAAAGAGGAAATATTTCTATTGTGTCAAAAGATGTCTATAAAATAGTAGATATTTATTTATATGTATTTTTATTTGTAAAATATGTTTTTATCTACGTTTTATGAGAAAGTTTTTACATTTCAAAATGAAAGATGTTAAAATTTTTATCTTTTTCTGTTTGAAAACTGATTCATAATAAAAGTTTTCCAAGATGTTAAAATATATTGATAGGATTTTGTATAGTTTTAGTAGCATTTCCCTCTAATACCTTTTGTATGTTATTTTGAATTTTTTTAATTGTTTAAAATACCACCGAAATATCTATATTTTAATCTCGTATTTTTATATGCAAAAAAATTCTATGTTTAGAAGTAACATATTATATATTTTCTGTATTTATTTTTTCGTACTTGCATTTGTAGGTATAGCATTACGTATATTCTTTTTATAAGCATTATAGTTAATAATTTAAAATTTTCTGTAAAAATGTTAAATTCCTGTTTATCGACATTAAAAAAAAGAATTTTTTATGCCTAAACCATGAATGTTTGAAATGCTTCTAGCATCAAAATTTAAAGTTTAAAAAATTGTATATTTCGGCACAGTATTTTTCTTGATATAGAAAATCGCTATTGCAGTAGAAAAGATCGCAAAGAAAACGTCTCTGATTTTTTAAAGTAAAATAAATGAGTATAAAACAAAGTGTTTTCCTTTTGTGGATGAAAAATTGAACTCTCACATTTATGTCACTTTCTACTATAAGCATATTTACTTTAAAATTCTTTCACGTTTTTTTGGTAAATGGGCTTCTGTTCATCCACAACTTGTAAAACAGAAACCTTTTTATTTATAGTTATGAGTAAAAAAATGTCTGTAAGATTTCAAGTATCGGAAACATATTTCCTATGTGTTTTATATAAAATACATACTTGATTTAATCTTGAAAACTTTCCTTAATGACATTTTACTTTTTTTAGAGTTGTTTATCAGTCTATTCGTTAAACAAATTTGTAGCTCTTGAAACTGAAGCTAGAATTCAAGAATTTTCGGTAAACATTAATTAGACCTAAAAGTTAATTTGTGCTTATTACAGGTAAGCCCATATTACCGAACATGTGGCGTAATTATTCTTTTGTATTTTGTGATTAAAATGACAGTTATTAGTCGGCATCTGTGAAAGATTTTCATCAAAAGGAATAAAATAGTTGCGTATTATGGAATTGTGTGGACTATAGATTTTATTTTGATCACTGAAGGGGGCGTAGTATAAATGAGTATAAAACAAAATGTTTTCGTGGATGGAAAATTGAATTCTCACATTTTTGTCACATTTTAAATTAAGCATATTCACTGGAAAAATCTTCCAAGTTTTGCGGTAGAGTTTCCAAGTTTGCGGCTTTTGTTCATCCACAGTTTTTAAAACAGAAACATTTTTATTTGTAGTTAAGATGAAAAAAAGTATCGGAGACACATTTTCTAGGTGTTTTATATAAAATGCATACTTGATTTATACTTGACAACTTTCCTTAATGATATTTTACTTTTTTTAGACCAGTCTATCAGTCTATTCATTACACAAATTATATCCCTTTAAATTGAAGCTAGAATTCAACAATTTTCGTAAAACATTAATTAGACCTAAAAGTAAATTTGTGCTTATTACATATTAACCCATATTACCGTACGTGTATTGTTATACATGTGGTGTTATTATTCCATGATATTTTAAGAATTGAATGATAGTTATTTCTCGGCATCTATGAAAGAGATTCATCAAAAGGAATCAAATAGATGCGTATTATGAAAATGAATGGAATTTAGATTTTATTTTGATCACTGAAGATCACTTCTATTCTATGAGTAAATATTTCAAATGAACATTATAACTGCACTCCAGTTTATTTTTGTGAAAAATGCAGCATTTATTATGTTCAAAGTCTTTATATTAAGAACACATTGGTTGATTATTTAGTCATATTCCCTGAACTTTTTGCTGATTGAATTTTACTAATATTTTTTTTAATAAATTTGATTATTTGTAGCTGTATCCAAAATAACTATTAAAAAAAATCCCCTTTTTATATTTGAATTTTGTATTTTTAATGAAGTTTCTGTAAAATGTCGGGAACTGTATTACTTTCATATTTTTAGAACTCATTGGGTTAATTTAGAGTTATTGATGAAACCTTTATTAAAAATATATTTTCATTACTATATCATTTTATGCCTGTAAAGTGGGAAATAACAACATATTTAAAAGAAATCGATAGCTTTATTTGCTAAAAATAAATGTTTTACAACGAATGCAACTAAAACACATGCATCTCTAAAACTATTACTCACTGGTATTAAGGTTAGAACCTCAAATAAATAGTGTAAATATTCACGTGCAAAGTTATAGTTGACAAACGTGACTTCAAGATAAAAAATATTAGAAATATATTTACTAATAATTTATAGTGATTTAAAATACTTTTTAAATGGTGAATATGGATATGAAAAAAGCGTATGTACATTTTGAGACTGTAAAAATATCGATAGGGTTAGATTTTTTTAGAAAAAAAAATTATATTGTTGTGCCAAAGTGACGTAATGTTTGTTGATGTTTCATTCGTAATACCAAGCAAAAAGGACAAATTCATCATAATTACTTTTCTTGATTATATTTTAATTATTACTCGCATAAATAAAATTTAATTTTTCAATAATTTCAAAAGATGCAGTTTATGGAAATATTTTTTTGAAACTTTAGATTAAAATTTAATTTGTTTCAAGTGTCAGACTAACCAATGTAAGACCACAATTTTTCATTTACAATTTTTCATTGTAATTATTTTTGTAGGTTTATTATTAATTTAGTGTTACAGTTCCTTTTAAAATTTTCTTTTGTCAAAATTCGCGGGTTGAACCTCGTTAGCTATAATCATAGATTTTGATGTATTTTTAGCTTTGAATGTCAAACGAAAAATGGGACACGAAAGGGCATGTGCATGTGGTTCAATAACCCTTTAATGCAAGATTATTTTTAAATTTTGCTAGGAAAACATTATATTTCAGTGTATTTTTGTTAATTATCAACTAGAAAAATAATGAAATTTTTTTTATATCATAATGTCATTCCTGAGATACAAAGAAAAATTGCTTAACCCTTTGTAACTCAACAACCCCGATTTGAAAAATTCTTACACAGAGATTAAAATGCATCATTTAAAGCATGGGAAAAATAATTAAAAAAATTCAGAACAGAAAAATAAAATTTTATTTGGAAAAATGGGTTTGTTGCTTATCAAATGGCACAAAAACTGAAAATATTTAAAATTTTAATTTGCACGGGAATTTTTGAAACAGTTGCTAGTTTTGTTGTAGCAAAGTCCCACACCACATTTCTCACAAACAGTTTGATTAAAGCTTTTACAATCAGATCAACGTATTCTTTTTTCTGCCCAATGTAACCAGTGCCCAATTTCGTCTAGGCGCACTTGTTTTGGTGAAATTTGTTGAGTAGGCGCTCTATGCTTTTTCTGATGAATTCTATTTTTTGCGCGACCTTTCCCTTATTTGCTAACTTTGGACTTGAAGTTAATTTTACAGAGGGGGGGGGGATCCCTAACTTACCCTATAGAAATTAAATAATATAAAAACAGACTAATGTTTCCCCTTTTCAATAATTATGCTTTTCTGAAAGAAATGCAACTTAAATAACCATTAGAAGATATTTTCGATGCTCTTTCGATATTTTAAAAAAATCCAATACAAGGGAAGATATCGCCCGTTGTTTCAGATCTGCAACAAACAAAAGTTTACGTTTATCTTATACATATTATAAATTTCCTAACTAGAAAACGGTCCTTAAATAAAGAATTTAAACTCACCTTTAAAAACAATATACTTGTAGACGTCTGGAGACTTTTTTAACTCCTCTATTTCAAACATTAATTCAGCAAAAATCACGTGTAGCTGATCAAACGATAAATCAAACTTTGGCGCGAAAAAAAAATCAGTATCGACATTTGTTGCGGATCTAATGAAATAATTATGTTAATAGTAGTGTAATAGAATAACAACAATCAACAAAATCGTCTTTTGAAATTTACTGTTGAAATAACAATGACGTTTTGGGTATGTTGCAGATCTGCAACACGGTGATACAAAGAGTTAAAAATGATAATTTCAATTGTATACTTACTTTACATTTGTTACACTGCACAATAACAAATATTCAACGATATAATAACTTTTAAAATGCTTTTTGCATAGCTAATATGCAAATTCCACCATAAAAAGATAGAGAAAAAACTCCAGTCGAGCGCATTGCAATGAGTATCGACAAAAGATATTATAACCTCCCCATGATAATATATGAGAACAAAATCAGATTTCATGAACTTAAATGTATATTATCACACGTACGGGACACATACGAGTACACGAAAAGACATATAGAAAGCGGCGAATGCAGTGATGGAAAAGCGTAGCACTGGAGAATCAGTTGACACCGCAAAATTTTATTAGTATTCTTCGTCTTATTTCAGTGTAGAATTTCTGAGATTTCTCAATCTAAAGAATACTATTAAAATTTAGTGGTGACAAGCGCCTAATTGCTGCGCCACTGTTCTATCACTGCAAATGGCGTAAAAAATGTCATTTTACTCCACAGTTACAGTATGCTTATTAGGGATTAAAGTGTATCTGTTTCGGCAAACCCTATTTAATCACGTATTTCTATTTCAATATTCCACATAGCTTTCCAGACATGGTATGTAACGGTTAGCTTGTACTGCGAGCCAGTGCGGTGTGTTTTTATGGGTAACACCACTTTGAGCGGATATATTTTTAACAATGAAACAGTTTCTAGGATTCATAAAAAAAATTACAGTTTGCCTTCCGATCTTCATTCGGTTGGAGTAGTTGTGTAAGACTAGTTATCGTCATGGGATAAAACCATAAAATAAATATTTTTTTAATATATTAGCATATATTTTATTAAATTTAAAAATTTGTCAGAGTGTAAAAAATATCAACGTTAAAAGCACCAAAATTTTAAATTCTAAGCATACCGGTTTCGGTAGCATATAGTATACCTTCCTCAGTGCTAAGGATGGCGGAAATTTGCTCACATATATAGGAGAGATGGGGATTCCAGACTTCTTTCTCCAAAACTTCTTTCTCTCAGTCCCCCCCTCACTACTTCGGTTCCATTTCCCATCTTTTTTCCTATTGGCTGTTGCCTGCAATCCTCTGTTTTCCTATTGGTCAATAAACCTTTTACTTGAATCCCCATCTCTCCTATACATGTGAGCAAATTTCCGCCATCCTTAGCACTGAGGAAGGTATACTATATGCTACCGAAACCGGTATGCTTAGAATTTAAAATTTTGGTGCTTTTAACGTTGATATTTTTTACGCTTTTATTATATTGCACCAAGCTACTACTTGATAATTTGTCAGAGTGTTTTGGGGACATTTTATGTACTAGGCTAGGTGTGTTTTAACATACCATCAAGCAAGATAAATTGATTCTTTAGATATTGATTATCTAGATATTGATTATCTAGATATTGATTATCTAGATATTGATTATCTAGATAGTAATATATTCAAATATTTCCAGTTGTCTCATTAGCATGACCTTTTGGTTTCTTACATACACTCATCTAAACAAGTTTTCTCAGATAATCATACGGAATAACAATGGACAGATTCGTTTTTGTGAGAATAGAAAAATTCTGTTCTGGTACTTTTCTTCCATGATTTAAAAGAAAGTTTGCGTGCTATTACAAAAACTAAATAGTATTATTTAATTGTAATATCCACCTCTATATATCCGTTAAAAAGAAGTAAGAAAATAACACTCTCACAAGAACAATGGTCATAGATTATTTACTTTATTCTTGGACTAAAAAAATTAAATTATTAAAATGTCTGCAAAAATATTAATTTACTATTTTATTCCTATTTGAACAGACAATGTAATGAAGTTGAATTTTAAAATATTAAAAGTATATTTAAAGATTATTTTTTCGTTTTTCGACGCACATTAAATAAAAAGAACGTTTTTTTTCTTTAATTGCATTCTGTAAAGTTAAAATTTAGCTGCATTTAAGAAATTCATAAATTAATAAGATAATAAAAAATATAACACTAATACTAAACAAAATTTTCTGGAAATTTTCAGCTTCTATGAATTTGAAATATTACACAGCCACATGCTGTTATAATAATAATATTTACTGAACCCTTAAGCTGAAAATTTCGTACATATTCTATGAAGATTAAAGTTTTCCCTTGCATCCAGAAGATGACACTAATTACAAAAGAAGATAACTTTTAAAAGTTTCAAGTGTTTTTCGAAAATATCGATTCTACAAAGTATGCATTATATTTTCTTCCCGCATTCTTGAAATGTATTAAGTAAATTAAACTTTGGAAGACATGGCTTTTCGGCTGTTGCTCATTTAAAAAACGCTTAAATATGGTTACATTAATAGTAATATTTCGAAGGCAGAAACTCTCTACGAATCTTGTACAACTCGAACTGTCTTAATACAAAACTTTATCCTAAAAAAATTGATAAATTAATCATAGGGATGCATAAATAATTTGAAATATTTTATCTTAATGTTTTTATATTTTAATCCTTTATCAACCGACATTACGTATTATAATATGAAAAAAATTTAGTTATTTCGTCTATTAATAACAATTTTTTTTTTTTTCAATCATGATACTGTACTTTCAGATGTTTAGAAGGAAAAGCTAATTTCATGAAATATTTTATTTTAAATGAATATTTCACCAGCCTTTTGGAATTTTTACTACGCTGTAAACAAAGACAAATCTTTCTTAATATACAAAAATATAATGTAACCACAGATGGAAATATATATAATTACGTACGGCGAGTGACACACGATTCCAAAAAATAATCTTTATTATAAGAAATTTCAAAAACCAATATATCTTTGAGATTTAAAAACATAATTGGAAAACAAAGTTCCTTTTGACTTTTTGGAAAATTTTCAAGTAGTTTTATTGTACAAAAATAAGTATTTTCGAACTGGAATATCTGATTTTAAAAAGCTAAAATGTGTCGAATAATCATTTTCAGTTGCGTGAATAATTGTACGCAGGCAAGGATAACAAAATAATATTAGATATATTGTTAGTGTTAATTCTGTTAATCTATAGTGTCAGTCTGTAAAACGTAGGTTTTGAACATGCAATGAATACTTGAAAATTGATAGTATTCTAAAAAGATGTATTCCTGTTAGAGAAAACTGATTTATAAAAATTAATTAAAGTATTATAAAAATATAACTATTAAAATAAATACGCATTCTTTAACATCTGGTATAGAAAATTTTAATTTAAAAATATGTTACAATTCATCAGATATACAAATAAAAGTTTCATAAATACATGTACATTTAAAAATGCAAACGGTTCGGCCTAAGTTTTAGCCCCTCATCAGTGCAATAACATTCAAATGACCAATAAACTATATAATATAATACAAATCACAAATTGATAAGTTATAATTTTATATGGTTCTTTATACTTTCTTTAATTTTCACTGTTATTAGCTGTAATGATGATATATAGTTTTCTGATCATTTGAATATTATTGCACTGATGAAGTGCTAAAACGTAGCCCGAAACGTTTGCACTTTTAAATGTATATGTATTTATGTAACGTTTATTTGTATGTCTGATGAATTGTAATATATTGTTAATTTTAAATATAACTATTGTTTAGAATTGATAGCATCCTAAAAAGAGGTACTTCTGTTTGAGAAAACTGACTGATACACTAGAAAAAACAAATTGGAAAGGTTTCCAAAAATCATCGCAGCAAACAAAACGTTGTTTTTAAACAGATTTTTTATATCTGCAAAGTATATTAGTTTTTGATATTTTCAAAGATAAATATAGATGGGTTGGTTGGTTGGTGGGTTGCTCGAAAGAGGTTATTGCTTATTTAATTCGTAATTATATTATATTTTTCTTGATTAAGTAAGATTGAAGAACTCAGATGATAAAGGTGGTAAGTTACACAATTATCATTTTGCGAAAACTCGTTTTGAACCACTTTTAGCAACTAAAAATACAGTTATTTGTTGTCCAATGCTTCCTTTATAAATTAAATTCTCTGTCAGTATTAGGTTTTATTTCAAATAATAGTTTAACAAATGTCAGTGAACCGTTGATTTTTATCAGTCGTAATAATTAACCCTTTTTTTATCGCATACCACAATTAACATCTGAGATCATGAACTGCCTGATTTACAGTGTGTTGAAACATTTGTAGGGGAATCTAAAAAAATCTGTCATTAAAAAAAATTGCAATATTCTATAGAATTTGAAAGATTTTTTGAAAGAAAAGTATTTGGTACTTGTTGAGAGTATGCGTTCAAAAAAAATTTTTTTATAGCTACTAATTATCTATGTAATAATTTTGTTACATTGAGAGAATTATTCTCGTTTTATTATCATATTATTATTTGTAACTGTTTTAATATAAGTCAAAATACTAATGGAAAATATTTTGAGAATGTCCTTTATCCTAATGCATAATTTGGGATATAACAAGTAAAAGATGAATTATGGCAAAGTCAAAATAATGTTTTCATACTTATCTCTTTATAATATTAACCATCTTCATAATATAATCGTAACATAAATATAGTAATTTGTGCTTTCAAATATGAATGTAGATTTTAAGTGAAAAATCTAACACAGTCGTTTCTATCCCTTATATCAATAAATTTAAAATAAATAAATAAATTTATAGGTATCGTAATTCGCACTGCAGTTTCCGTTTCTATTGTGACTATGCGCTGTTACAATTGTGTATCTTTTTCTATTTTCAAGTCTCGGTAATTCCAGTCCAGAATGCTGCACACTGCTTCACGAAATTCTGATACCGAAATGTGCTGAATTAACATTTATTTTTTTACCAAATATGTAGATGACGACACTAGTTTTCTATATCAGAATTAAATTGTTTTTATTACCGAAAACACTCACATCTCTGAGTTTTTGACTATATTAATTGAAATGCCTCTATATAGTACAGAAAATCTTGTCTTTTTATATATAAAAAGTAAAGCGTGCGTGTTGATATAATTTTTATGTTTTCAAATTCCAGTTTGTATCACAAGCAGAATCTCTATGTTATTTGAAAACAAGAATTAACTATTATAGTACAGGTAAAATATGCTTTTTAAAATCAACTCATGTTCATTCACCGAATGTTGAGAAGAACTTCGTTTCGGCTCTAGAAATGATCAGATCAGTCCCCAAAAAAGAAAATTGTTTTACCATGTTTGGATTTCAAAAGAGGAACTTTTGTAATTTAAGAAGAGGAATTAAATTTGAAGTCGATACACACATTTCTTACAAAGCTAAAGCAAGTTTCATGATTACAGTGCGAGCAAAAAAAAAAAAAAAATATATTGACATTCAAGCAATAATCTCAATGTTCAAATGTTTCATTTTAATTTTTCCTGCTTTAAATAGAATAGGCGGGCGAGAGTTTCTACAACCCGTTGATCAGGTGTAGCGGTCCTTGCAGCTTGAGAAAGAAAGTCTCAGCGTTCTCCGTTTATTTCTTTCAGTTCTGGTAGTGTTATGAAAAGAGGACGTTCTAAAAAATTTTCAATGACTGTCAAGAATTTTTGCTGGTACTGTACAAAGTCGAAAATTATACATTATGCAGATCAAATAGGTTCTTTCATTAACAACTGATGGCCACAAAAATTTAGGAAGAATAGTGTTTTGCAACTAGAAATAGAAAATAAATGAGTCCAAAAAAGTAATTTTTTTTGCGAGTTTTGGGGGCAAAGGGGCACATTTTAACTCACAGAGGAGAGGACCAAACTCTTTTTAATTATGTAAAGTAGGATATCGTTTTTTATGCAATTTTTAATTCTGAGTGAACGACATCATCCTCAAGTCGTTACGATCATTCATGCAAAGTTATGGCATGTTTTACGAATGCAAATTCGAAAATTAGACTTTATTATTCAGCACAGTATTGCCACATTTATTTTACATTCAATTAATCTCAAACTTATTAAATGTATTAAAAATAGTAATAATCATAATCAGGATTATCTGAGTCTTATTAAATGTGATTGGAGTTGTCAAAATCCGTGTATTCATAAAACCATTCATGGCTGTTAAACCATTCATAAAACCATTGTGCATAATTGTGCATTGTGCATTGTGCATTGTACATTGTGCATAAAACCATTCATAAAACCTGTATAAACTTGTAATGAATGATTGTATCAACTTGCGAATAGTGTCATTGCATTCAGAGTTTAAAAAAATGCATAATAAACGAAACATATTATATTTACTCCTATACTATCTTTTGTAATTAATTGATTAATTAGCAGCACAATTCTTAATTAAGATGTAGAACTAAGACACATAAACATTTAATTACCATTTCATAAACAAATCACATCAATTGTTTACAAGGCGTCACATGACAGAACAGAGTTGAACAGAATATTCTGATATTAATACTTATTTCTAATGAAGTTTGGAGGGGACATTTGGTGCTGCCATCTACACATAATAAATGTAAATGCAAAACACAACAACACCCTTTATGAGGTAAAATTCCAACCTTTTGCACACACCTCACCCCCCCCCCCCTCTTTTTGTGGGCTCACGGAATCTTTATTTTTAATGACAAAGTTTTTCTCAAGTTTTCGTAAATGGCAATCAGTTGCTGTATTTTGATTAATTTTTGTTCTATTTTAACTGTACTATTAAGCATAACTTAATGGAATAAAACTTATTCTTTAAATATTGTTCATAAAAACTTATGTTTTATTTGCAGGTCAAGGTCACTTTTATAACTCACATTTTACTAATTTCAAATAAAAAAATCATGAGGTATTTTGATTTTGGTTTGAGTTTGATTTGTATATGGTGTCTAAGAAAATCTTATATACATCATATAAAAGTAGATTTATTTCCAATCTTTCGGTACCAGAAATTTTTTTCTATTGTAATTTGTTGCAGCGTTAATAGGGGGTGTTTAAAATTTTTTTCACGACTTTCAAACACTCAAACACATGGATAAATACCTAATACAGTCAACGAGCTCCCATAAAATTACGAAATGTGCGAGCTAATTAAAAATAGAAGTAGATAATTATCACAAATCTAGCTTTCCAAAAATTCTTTTTAACTATAAATACGAAAATATTTTTGGATTTTTCAATTCTCTTATTTAACAAAATAATACTAACGAAATATGTTCATCATAATAAAATAAACTTTCTGAAATATTTTAATAACTAATTAAACTTGCAAGTGTGAAAAACACAAATATACAACATATCTGAATCAAACAATTTAAAATTATATAAAAAGTCTCAAAACATTAAAAATTAAAAAGGCATTTTTAATTAAACTCAATTAAGAAACAATATGCTGTTTTGCATGAATGTTCTTGAAAACAATTTAATTCAACGTTTCAAAAACCTTAATTATGATTGCAAATTTTAAATGACAATAATGAACTTGTTATTCGATCATTGGTCTTAACAAATGATTAAGCACCTCTTATTGAGAGCAATCAACAGATTTTCAAAAGAAAGTAAAAATCTTTTGTTTTATGCAAAAGATTCTCATCCGTTAATTACAACGCTGCTTTTCTAAAGATGAAGTTTTTGAATAATTACACAGGCGGAAGAGCAATTTAAATACTTAGTGGATAACTGAAGAGTCTGTAGTGCAC
Organism: Maratus speciosus; assembly: GCA_963932465.1. Taxonomy (NCBI): domain Eukaryota; kingdom Metazoa; phylum Arthropoda; class Arachnida; order Araneae; family Salticidae; genus Maratus; species Maratus speciosus. The sequence goes on along the minus strand of OZ010789.1, from coordinate 35,225,642 downwards.
ATCTTTAGCACTTTACTATTTTTCAATTGCGTTGGCAGATAATAGAAGAATAGAATTTACAATATTTTGAATAATTACTATTAGGTTATGGGAATGGTGTATTATGCTGAGGAAATTTAAAGATAGATATGTGGAAATACAAAGACAAAATTTTTCTATTGTTTCAAAGATGCTTGTATAATAGTAGACATTTATACAAATATATATATATATATATATATATATATATATTTAAGGAAATCCTTATCTACGTTTCATATAAAGATTTTATATTTTTAGATAAAAGTTATTAGACAGTTTTATTTTTACTGTTTGAAAGCTAATTCAGGATAAAATTCTTCCATACAAGATAAGAGTTTATTTATAGTTTTTATAACATTTCGTCCAATACATTTTTTATGTTAATTTTAAATGTTTTTACTCTTTAGAAAGTTCTTAAATATATAATTTAATGCCATATTTGTAGATTCCATAAAAATATTCTATGTTTAGAAGTAACATATTAGATATTTTCTATATTTATGTCTTCGTAATTATAATATTACGCATTTTCGTTTTTCTTCTGCATAATATTTAACTGTTACCGTTTTTATGTAAAATATTAAAATTTGGTTGTCATTAAAAAAAAATGAAAGAAATTTTGAGTGTCTCAACCGTAAATGTTTGAAATGTTTCTCGCGCCAAAATTTAAACTGTAAAACGTGATATGTTTCGACACAATATTTTTCTTGATCTACCAAACGCCATTGCAGTAAAAGCGATCGCGAAGAAAAACCCTGTGATTTTTTTAAAGTAAGATAAATGAGGATAAAACGAAGTGTTTTTCTTTCGTAGACGAAATATTGTTAACTCTTACATTTTTGTCAGACTCTGTTGCAGGTATTTTCGCTGGAAAAACAATTCAAATTTTGAGGTTATCGTGTTTGTTTCATCCACCAGTTTTTAAAACAGAAGGCTTTTTATTTATGGTATAGTTGAATAAAATATTACTCTAAAATTTCAGGTATGGAAAACACATTTACTTTGTGTTTTAACATGACTTCAAATTTGAAATATATTTATTAATAACATATAGCGGCTTAAAATACTTTTTAAATGGTGAATCGCGATATAAGAGGAGCATATTAGGTAGTTTTCGTATGAAATACTTTTTTTCAGATCTACACCGATCATGACCCCTAGAGCACAAAACCACCCGCAGTGAAAAACTTTATATATATATATTTTTGGGGGTAAAGATGGCAGCACTAAACATTATTGTTAATATTCCAGTTAGAATTCTCTTTTTTTCCTTTCTCACACCAGGTGGCAGCAAAGTTATGGGTTTCAGTGGGATACTCAACTGTAGGCCCACATGTTAAAATAGTCCTAACTCTGTTTTTCCATCCAGACTTGCTGCAGTTTTGCTTCCTTGTATGTAATTTAGGTATTGTGCTCTATTAATTTTTAATGTCCTGTGTGGGGTGTACCTTTTTTAGATCTCTTGGATTTTTATTATCGATTCTCTGTTATGGTTGCGTTATAAGGAGCTAAATTTTGACATTGTAGGCTTAATGCCGACTAAATTTGATGAAATAACGCATCTTCTATGAATGAACCCACAAGATCCTCTGAAGATTCTGTGGGTAATTCATAGTTTCTTATTTTACATACTGGTTTATGTTCATTTCGAATTCATCTTTAGAACTTTGCCAATTTATTCCTATATTTGTGATTTCAAATTTATTATATATATATATGTGTGTGTGTGTGTGTGTGTGTGTGTGTGTGTCACTTTTCTATGTACATGATAATTTCCGTTATTCTGAACAAATCTCTTCCAAACTGATACATAAAATCAAGGACCATGAAATCGTTAATGGGCAAAATTTGACCAAGACGATGGAAATAGGGAGCGGTTTTGTGAAAACAGAAAAAACCTCATATCTTCTTAATTTTTGTACATATAAAATTAGTTTCAAGTTTTTATTACTTCTAAAAATAGGGCCAAAAAATTATGTATCACAGATTTTTGATAACATTAAAAATGTGCTCAAGGGGCGCAAAAATAGGGTTTTAGGAAGAAAAAAATTCATAAATTTGTCAATTCTTAAGATATGAAATCCAATTAAATTTATTATAAATCTGATTAATATTATCCACAATTTTTTTACTGACAAGTTTTTGATAGCACTAATTCGTACCGCAAAAAAAAAAAAAAAAAAATTAAAAACGAAATCGAAAATGTGGGGTTGAAGAAGAAAAAAATCCATAACATCGTCAATTCACAAGATATAAAATCCGCATGAATTTATTATATATCTTCTTAATATTATCTACAACATTTTTGAAAACAAGTTTTTGATAGGACCAATTCTTACAGCAAAAACAAATTAAGAATACATAGCTGTTGAAGAAAAATATCATCGTATTAAGGTACATTCAAGTCCAACCTGTTATTTTCTGACTCATTTTAAAATTCATTTTTGCTCTCAAAAGCATCCAATTTGTAGATTCTCTTATTCAGAAACTATAAAATGTACCGTAATGGTCGATTTTTTGACAGAGGCAGAATATATTACAAAAAATGATGTCAAAATAGACATTTTGAACCGAATTTATCGAAGCGATTGTGTTGGAAACGGAAAATATTGTCCTACTGAGAAAATAATTGTTTATAAATCAAGTTTTAATTAATTGAACGATGAATAAAAACACAAGTCGCTTATAAATCTCTTCAAAAATTACGTCAGCAAGTTTCATATTTTTTCTTTTAAAAATGAATCTGAAAATGTGTCAGAAAATTTCCAGTTGTTGAGCATGAAAAAGTATTTTTTTTTAATACTGCCTTAATATGATTCTGATAAAACCAGCTCTTATATAAAATTGAAATAAAAACTCGTCAAAAGTGGCCAGATAAAATTGTTAAAGTGGGTTTATCTCTAGTGATGATTTAGTTTTTGTTGATGAAATTAGCACTTAACTTCGAAATCTACCCGCGCCTGTATGCGGAGCCGGCAGGGATTTTTGTATATTTCGATACGGTGTAAATTATATTAGGTTCAGATTTTATGAAAAAAATATCATCGGGTCGAAGTGACGTTTTAATCGTAATACAAAGGATCACTTCATTATAATTAATGGTCTTGATAATATTCTTATTCTTACACTTATAAATAAAGCTCAGTTTTTCGGTAATTTAAACAGTTGAATTTAATGAAATTTTTTTAAAACTTGAGGTTAAATTAAAATTTGTTTGAAGAGTTAGACTAATCAATATGAGAAGGATTGTTCATTTTAATTATTTTTTGTTGGCATATTATAAATTAAATATAACAGTTCCTTTTAAACATTTTCTATTGTCGAAATTTGAGCGGTTCACCATCGTTAACTATAATCATAGATGTTCATGTAATTTTAGCATTGAATATGAAAGGAAAAGAACTATAGCACAATGGAACAAAATAGAGCATGCGTATTTTAAGGTATATATAAATATTATACAGACATACATACAATAAATACAATAAACCCAACTGGAGTTAACAGTTAGCCATAGCTAGGAATCGAACTGGAACCGTAGTATACAAGACTGCTGCTCTAACCATGAGCTACTCCGGCCGATGCCTGAGTCTGCAATTTCTCACTAATAAACCATGTTGGGGAAGTCATCAGCCATCTATACGACAGCCTTGGATGACCGGACAATGATGAATAGATTTTACTATTACATAGATCTACGATAATTATAATAAATTAGCATGCGTAGTTTGTTTATTTAAGTCTAATCATTTTGTTAAATTATATTTAACCACGTATTAATACTTCAATTCCACGCAGCTATACAGTGATGGAATGTAACTTTTAGCTTACATTGCGAGTTAGTATGTCGTATTTTTTTTACACTTTGACCGGTTCTAAATTTCAAAATAAACTTCGTCATTAAAAGTAACCTTTAAATAATAGAAAACCCTATATTTTTTAATTCGAAGTTGATTTGGAAAGTGAATGAATAATTCTGGAGCAATATACAGAAAAATAATAGCGAGAAAACAATATTGTAAACATTATGTGGGTTTAGCTCTGAACAGCCTGTTCAAAATCGATTAATGTTCTATCTGAGACATTAGAAGTTTTTTTGTTACGCATTTTTTAAGCGAAATACGTAGGAATTTTTCGAAATATTCATATTTTGGTGTTATAAGTAGTTCGTTACTTAAGTAACGAAGTTATTGGTTCAAAACTTACATTTTAATTTAAATGAAAGCCATTTCAATAATGATTATTTAAAAAAAAAAGCTATTTTACTAGATGTGGACTCAGAAACTATTTTTCTTACACTGTTCTAGGTGTTTCTACACTGTTCGAGCCTACGATGAATTAATGTTTACAACGCTTTTTAAAAGGGGCATTAGACCCTTAAATACAGTTTGCTTCCTAAGCCATTTCAATAATAATTATTTAAAAAAAAAATACTTTACTAGATGTGGACTTAGAAACTATTTTTCTTACACTGTTCTAGATGTTTCTACACTGTTCGAGCCTACGATGAATGAATGTTTACAACGCTTTTTAAAAAGGGAATTAGACCCTTAGCTGGCAAGCCGCCATCTCTTAACATATAAACTACACTAAAATACAGTTTGCTTCCTATACATATACATAATGAACTAAATTATGTGGATTATTATACAATCATAGCATATCTTAAAAAATAATGATAAAACTCCGAAGCTACATTAAATTTCAATGAAATCGGTAGGTATTTTCCTTTCATCCGGGCGCAGTCTCCGTACCTATAACAGATTATTACCCCATTTTAGGGCAACGTCTGTAAAATAATTCGTTTTGAGTGCGAGCGTTTTGTTCGATCCTAACACGTGTGCTTGAATGAGATATCTGTTAAATTTATTTTCCACGTTTTATTTATTTTATTGTAATCCGCTGAACTTTAATTCTCGTGATTCTTTTTGTATAAGATGTAATGTGAATAAGAAATCTGATTTTTAAACCGAGGGGAAGCGCGCATACCCAAGATATGATTGGTTTTTACTTTGTCACCAATAAATGCAAAAAATAATCGTGACTTTATTTCATGGGAGACAATTGTTACAAATTCTACAATAATCTAAATTCAAGATTGCTTTTTTTTTAAATACTGGTGACAATTGTAAAAACCGTACGGAACCGGGGTATGACAAACCCCACGCGACTGCTCCCGGCTTAATTTTATGCTATTTACAATTTATTCAACAAATTTTGAAGAACATGTACAAACGAAGCATTCTTTTCCACTGCAAATGGAGAAACAATATCTGAGGGATTAAGGATATATAATTATTCAAAATTTCTTGAATAGTAATTTAGAAACAACTCCTGTTATAGAATTTTTTTATTTTTTTTTTATCATTTTGCTTTAAAAAACTCATTTATGTAATATATTTTTTGTTAGTGAATATGAGTGGTTTTGTTTTTCATTCTTAAATTCTTAAATATGTTCTTTGAAATATTCCAGCTATAATTTCGGTATCGACTGAAGATTTATTTCGTCTTTTATTCAACATCTTTTGGTTTGCATGAAAGAAAGGACTGATCAAAGAATTTTTAAGTGGTTTACCTTGTTTCTTGAGAGAAATTGGTTTAGAAACTTTAAAGAAAAGATTCTTTCTTTGCTGCAGGAATTTTATTCCTGAAATAAGTACTACCTCATAATTTTACTGTTATTTTTAGAGCATGTTTTTAAAGTTCTTTCTAGTATCTTCTATTTTTACTTCGATATATTGTGTAGCAAAATGAAATACGGAATTACTGAAGAATGAGAATTTAATTCATGAAAATTTCAAAAAAGTGTATGAAAGAGGATTTTTTTAAACATTTTTTATCGAATTAAAAGAAATATATTTTATATAGCATTTACATAAAATTTAAAACTTTTGCAGACATATATATCGCTTAAACATTAAGCATTTAATGTTTATTTTATTATAAAACTGATGTAAAAAATGAGCAATTGTTTTTTGGCATTTGAAACTCGTCATTTATTTAAGATTAAAAATAATGAAAACAAATATTATTCGACCATTTCACATTTAGTCTACATTCTTGTAATTTATTAATTTAAAGTTCGGAGTTTCACACCAGGAATGGGTGTGAATCACTTAGGACATATCTTATAATTTAACATGTGGTTATGATAAACAGTATAAGAAAAGATTAAAAAAAAAAAAAAAAAAAAAAAAAAAAAACATATAAGGACTTTTAAAGGGTATGTCAGCCACTTCACGTAATATGTTCAACATGACACACACTTACTCTACAACGAACAATGTTTATTAAAACCATAAGTGTAGTGTCTGGTTTGCAGTAAAGTGAGTAAATTTCTTTATATGGATCGCATTTAGATTCAATTTCACTTTCAAAAATTCTGAATTCAATTTAAATGTCAAATTACTAACACTGGACAACAGTGGTTTTGTCCTAGAACTAAAATTAATTGATTCTAGATCAGTTTTTGGCGCTGATTCCGAATATGCTTTCCGTTTACCTCTAGGTGGATCAGGTTTTGAGAAATTTGCATATTTAAATTTATGCAAATTTAAGCTTTTTGTGCAATTTTATGCAAATTATACGTACAATATATGTCACATCTAATTACGTTTTTTCGATAATAACTACTTGACTATTTGCTTCAGAAAAATGTCACGATTTGCATCAGATAAATGTCACGATTTGCATATTCTTAACATTTATTTATCATTTATTAATCCTAATTTGCATATTTTTTAATGGTGTAATGTTTACATCACTATCAACTTTAAAATAGTTGCCACAGATTTGACGTAATGTTTTTCTAGACTGGATTTTTATGCTAATTTCAAATCTGCAGCCTGTTTTCTTATGTCATGTCTAGTTTTTGAGTAAGATGAATTTCTACTTTTGCACTGCATTAACACAGGTTTGATATAAGATGCTTTTTTAGGAGTGTGTAATTCAGTGACAAGAAGGTGAACAGGGTCAGATTCATATCAGAGACATAAACAAAAATTTATATAATCGAAAAAAAATAAGTAGTAGAATCTATACTAACTAGTTGAAGTTTATCATACAAAGTATCATAAAAAGCTATTTCTGGCTTGTTTGGCCAAAAAATAAAATTTCACTTTTTTCAAAAACTGGACGTGATAGAAGAAAAGAGATACAAGATTTAAAATGAGCTCGAAAAACTGGTTTAGAAACATATTAGCGTACTCGTGCGACATAAATATTTGAACGTCAAGAAACATTATTAAAAAAAACATGAAAAATACGCAAATTAGGTACAATATTTCACAGTCACATGTCAGTATAACCTCAGAAACAACGTTTTTGTGAAGTAAATTAGGTAGTAATCATAACATAAAGCAAAAAATCCTGCCTGATATTACTTTATACTTTAAATTTGCAAATAATGGAATAAAATTTACTAAATTTGCAAAAATTGAAATATGCAAATATCTCTCAAACTTGACATGCTGGAATAAATCTAAAACTAGATTCGGAATCAGCCCAAAAAGACACATAAAAAACAACTAATTTCTGTTTTAGGACAGTTCAAAAGTTCAAATTTGTTGACCAGTGTAATTAAATCTTAACTTACTCAGTGAAAATTGCTTCACGAGATCATATGAAAGATGGTTCAGCAATAAAGTAATAAATACCTTAAAATACTAGTTCACAATTCAGCCATCCTAAACGTAACTGCAAACAACAAATCCGTGGTTTCAGCCAATTACTTTATTTCGATACGTTGAATCAGCTTCACAACAAATGGCGAACTATTCCGCTAATGCGAGACAAAAATCTACGGTTTTGTGGTAGAAAGTCAGCGTTCTGTCTAAAGCTAAGTCTGCGTCTCCTCTGCGAGGCAGGCCTTATAGAAAATTTCACTCCAATATTTATAGTTAGTTAGCTACTACATTAAAGCATTTAAAAAGATATTATTATAACACCTCAGCTTTGAAAATTTTAATGCGAACGCCAATTATCAATTTAAAACGTTGAAAAAAGTATTAATTAACCTATTAAGCTTTTCAAAACACCAAATTTTTTTAAAGATAAAGTTTTCTACTTTTTTCTATAAAAAATATTCAAACATTAAAAATGCAATGTCTTTTTCACGTTATATATTATACAAAAAACATCACGAGAATTAAATATGAGAGGATAATTAAAAATCAATCATGGTCAATAGATTTAACATCCTGCCACATTTTGATTATGTCTTTTAATCAAAACTTTACATTAAATGAATACAACATTTACATGCACATTTTTAATTAGGAATGACAAATTAAAAGCTCAAAACTAGTATCACAGAACATATAGCAGACATCGAAGACAACAAGAAAACTACAGCTCGGGCCAGGCTATATAATATAGAGCCTTTACAAATAGATTTTAAAAATAGCAGAATAATTTATCCATCAAGATCATACTTTCCATCCATCATCAGAGAAACAATAGACTTCTTCTTACGCAATGAGAATATTTTCAGTGAATCAGCATCCAGAGATCCCCATCCAGAGATACCTAAAATTTGGATAGAAATGCTATAGAGAATAATGAAACAAAAATATAAAGTAATTCACGTTCGCAAATTTCAATTTTTAATATTGCAATTAATTTCATTATGCTTGTTTTCGCATGGTTTTTACCCGACTGGCAAGAAGGGTTATTTGTTTCACGCGTATCTGGGTAAGTGGATTTCTTTATACCCTCGAAACATCCCAACGGCTGGATGGATTTTAAAGAATGAGATCTCTATCGATTCGTTTTAAACGTCCGATGGTTATAGGCAAAGTTTTGTTTTTATAAATTGAAAATGGCTGCCGTAAAATACAAAATGGCGGTAGAGACGAAAAGCAATTTACGCACCCTATTGAGTGGCATATCATTGGATAGGTCTTTCAAAATGAAGACGAGGTTTCATTGACTATTTTACAGTCAGAAGCTCCGTTTAAATATTACACAACCTGGAAGTTGTGTAGGTAGGATCTCTAGCTGTACTGCAACTCTAACCTTCATAGACATCTATAGGCCTCATCAAAACTGTGTTTATAGATAGGATCTAACAATTCAACACAACTTAAAAGTCATCAATACAAGTAAATAAAAAAAATAGGTAAGTAATATAAAAAATAGTTTCACATTGATGAGAAGTAACTCATTCGTTTGCTTTTTCCGCAGTCGGGTTTTTTGATTTTTTAAATTTAATTTGTTATTGTTTTTGTTTACTAGTTTTTTTCCCATCTGAATTTTTGCGAAAATATTTTTATCATTTTATTTTCTTGAGAATGTTGCCGTCTGATGCAATGAAACATGTCAAAATGTAAATAAATAAAGGTATTTTGGCTTTTTTTAAATTTATGTTTATCACTTATATTAATTAATGAGTACTTTGATATTTTGAAGTGATTTTATGTATAGTTTATAAAAAAACGAATTCCAGTAAACGTATTGTTAATCAGCATGTATTGTTACGTTTTTACAAAATTTAACATTTACTAGTTAGCGCCCGTCAAAATTTGACGGTAAATAACTTAAATGTTTCATTAGAAAAATTCTTGAATTTTTAATTATTTGCTTTTAAATTAATTATTGAATGACGAATTACGTGACAAATTTCTAGATTGCATAAGTAATTCTTATTTCTTTAAGGTTAGATGATGCTGCCAGTCTAACCTATTCAATGAAGTGAAAGAATTTTAAGTTTATAATTTACAACTAATTATGCTTGCTTTTTATCAGAAATTTACCTAAAAACACCAGGTAGAGAATTTATATTTACTTATTAGGACCTCATTTTTTAAAATAACAATATCTATTTTCATTAATTTATTTATTTATTAAAACTACACGGGCATTGAAAACTGCCATGAATTTTATTTTTATCTGTCTCATTCTCTAAAAACCTAAATTTGAAACTTGATGCAGCTAACGATTTATAATATATATTTTTTTATTACTTGAATTTCATTTTACATTTTTATACATTTTTTAAATATTAAACCTGGATATCAAGGTAATTTCTTTTATAGCTCTTATACAAATATTTTTTTTTCTTTCCATTTTATTTTTTTACCCAAATGAATGACAAACTTTTCTTTCTGGCACACACACATATATATTCTTGATAATGGTCAGAAAATATAACGAAAATTTTAGATCAGCACAATTTATTTAATTGATAATTACATGCAAAATATTTTAGCTTAAATATTTTAAATATAAAATCATTATTTTTTCAAAATATTATTGAGTGTTAAATTTTATTTAATTATAAAGCATTCAAATAATAATAATAATAAAAGAAAAATCCCATAACTTCTCTTCCTAATAAAAAATATGTCATTATTGAAATGAATTACACATAATTGAAAATATTACACAGTTTGCCATGCTTAGGTTCGAACCTGCGGCATGTACAAAAATTCAGAGCTATAAAGTGCTGCGTTAAGCCACTACGCTAACGGGAACTCGTTTAACTGCCTTCTAAATTGAAGAGGTTCGAAAAACAGTTAACGCATACGAATGTCTCGAATTTGAATTCTGATCTCACTGAAATAGTTTTGCGTCTTAATATTTATACCTTATTTTTTCAAAGAAGTAGGTACAACTTAATATGCTAGTTTCCCAATCCTTGTGTCTAACTATTGGCAATTCATAAGACCGATCACAGTCCATAACTTTTAGTCTCAAATCACTATGTTTATCTTCTGTGTGAAATATGAACAAAACATTATGACACCCCTGAAATAAACTGTATCTAGCTCTTAATATAGACACAATACGTTTTTTAATTGTTAATAATGCTGAAAGAGCCAAATAATATTAACTTTGTGAAACAATGAAAAACTTGTTTACAGTAATATCTAAATAGCAGACGAACTTAAAACAACTTCGACCTGTGATGTGATAGTTCAAAACTAAGCGAGCATCTTTACGCATGTGCAGCGAGTCACTCCAAAGGCAGACTTGTACTTATATACTGCGCATGCGCAACTATAGAATTTTAATTTAAAATTACGTGTAATTAATTAAACATTTGAACAAACAAATGAACGATAACAAATGTGTGGCCGAATATCTTTCATTTATAAAAAGATTTGTGTAAATTTATGCAGTAGTTTCTTCTCACGGACTGTCGAAAGAAAACGCTTAGCGTTTTAAATATATAGATAACTCGGAGGTGAATTTTAGCGTTTAGTTTTATTGTTCACGACAAAGAAAAACATTTTGTGGAATTTGAAGAACGCAAACTTCTATTTACCTAATATTACTTAACTGATTTTATTAGTAGCTGGATAATTTTTTTATATGGTAGATATATGTACAAACGTAACTATCTGTGCAACGGAAAATTAATCATGAGTGAAAATTTTAGGACGTTACAAATATTATCCAAATGCATCGATATAGTCAGATTTAGGAAGAAAAAATCAATGGCTTTATTCACTGATGCATTTATTAAAATTGGTATAGAGACTGCCACAAAAACAATACACCTCATATAATTTAATTAGAAAACTTGTCCTGAAAGGAAAATCAGGCCATCGTGTCTTTTTTCAATTTTTATAAAGAAATGATTTTCGAGTGTTGTCATCATACTGAAATTGCACAAAACTCTAAATTTTTAAAAGGTCTAACACCATGTCTACTTTAGCCTTATTCTATAGCTTTTTCGTGAATTTTAGCATGAGATATGAAATGGGAAGTAATTCGCCGAAGTAGTTTACGAATTATGAAGATTTCAGTTCGGAACTCCCAATATTAAATTTATTTGAAACCGGTGGAATCACATTGCATTTTATTTTTTTTTTTAACCTACTCAAAAACTAGAGCTTGAAGTACTGCACTGAGGTGTAATTCCAAAACCGCATGTCTGTAGCTTCTACAAATAAATTTTTGCTAAAGGAATTATAGCTTATAATTTATAATTATTTCGAAAATTTATTTCGACAATTATAATTTTTATAATACGCTTTCAAAAAAAAATTAATTTTAACCCATACTTTTTTTAAAGAAGGAAATTCATAGAGGCTCTAAATATGCAAAGTAAAATTACAGATCATTCCGCAAAGTAGTTATCAAGTTATTCTTAAAATACTACCCATGTTGCAATCTGTTTTGCAATGATTGCAAATAAATGTATCATTCGGAGTTCCAAAATCTATTCCTTCATATTTTCTAAAGTTGAGAAAATCTTTCTCCAAAAAAGGCAAATATTTTGAAAAAAAATGATTTTGATATGTGACACAAACGTGCTAAACCGTTGCAAAAGTAAATGGCAAAAAAGAAAAAGAATATGATTCTGTTTATATATTTTTCAGTATTTTACAGTTAACAGGTTACTTGTACACTATCAAATTACATTTAAATAGCAAGAAATGATATCTTTAAAAATATTCAAAACTAGTTTCTTGAGTCCCTTCATAAGCATATTTCTGTAGTAATTCAATTGTGCGATGCATTAATTTTTTGGAAACTTCAAAAAGATAAAATTAATAAATAAGCCTCCCCAACCAGAAAGCCTTTGATCTTGTAGGAAGACATACAACATTCTGCTTTGAACATAACTGTAATTAAAATTTAAATGTCTTCAAAGTAAAAAGCAATTACAATGAAGTTTTAATTGAATGTAAAAATTAAGAGAACTCTGCAAATTTCTAGAATCAAAGAGTAATTAAGATTTCATCCTGAAAATTAAATTAACATTAGAAATAGAGATGCTTAACGAAAATACATTTTTCTTTTTACATCAAATATTTTATTCGACAGGTATATCTTTTTTTAAAGAAAAATTCATGTGTAGAATTTTTTTGGGGGGAGTAAAGCAGATTTTCATCTGCGATTTAATTTCCTAATTAAAAACTATGTATAAACTCTTACACGTGCCTTTTGAATATTTAAAATTATTATGAGTTTTATTAAATGAGTGACTATAATTAAAATTGCATTTTTATTGCATTATGTCATATTTTACAGTAGTCGGATAACGTATGTACATTTGTGTAATTGATGTCCAAACTATCGTAAGTTCAAACTAGTCGTTGGGACCACCGTAATACTTACACATCATGGATATACATAATATAAAACATGAAAATAAAGCATGTGATACATGCTAAGCATTGTATCATGTTACTTTATTCATAAGTTAATTTACTTAGATTCCCTTAAATATAATTAATATAACCCCTTAAGCTAATAGTACGTTTTGTTGCATTAAAATATCTCAATTTGTTGATTTTCTGTAAGCAAGTAAACACTATAGGTTTACAATGGAAGTCTATGGGAAGTTGGCGAAATATTAGAGATACCGTCAATTTGGCTTCACTTTTGGCGACGCATTTTGGTCACCAAATTTGGCGATATATCGCCAAGTTGGCGACAAACTTGGTGGCATTTACCGACAGCACAGGATCCTCCCTATGATAACACCCCTTATAGGTATGGTGATGCATTAAATGCTTGATGACATTTACGATAAGCCATTATTGGCATCTAATCTTATAGTTTGGCGATAGTTTTTTCGTTGACGGGATAATCGTGTAGAAAAGAATTGCGTAAATGAGACATCCTTATAACTCGAAAAATTATAATAATATTCACTAACAGTTTACTGCGACGGATTAAGTGTCTCATTTCCAATACAAATATATCTTTGAATTGAAATTTGAATGAAATACAGGGTCATGAAAAATCGAAGAGTGTGAAAAATAGAATTTCAAATATCTCGACAACTAATTACCCGATCGAGTTGAATCATGATGCAAAATTTATGTTCTTTTATTGTCTTTTATATTCACCCCTTCAAATAAACATTTTCGAAAATTTTGGTATACCTTTTATCAGCACGAATACTTCGAGAGTCCGAAAAAAATAGTTCCGTATAATCGAGGGTACTGATATTCAATAGGCTTCTTCCCATTGTTACTTCCTAAGTACACTCCGAATTTCAAGTATCTATCTCAATTCGTTCGGGAGATAGAGTGTTTACAGACACACACACATACAGACGGATGGCAATTTCTTTTTTTCTAAAAATATGTTTTTCGGAATCTCCAGTGTCTGAAACGTGTAAATCCGACAATTTTTTTTTCGATTTTTAAAACGATTACAAAACTTACCCTATACTACGTATGATGGGTAAGTAAAATGACAAATTTTGTGTTAACAGCTTTTTATAGTAAAGAAACTGTTCTCTTTCGAGCCAAACTATCGCTATTCCTGTATTATATACTTATATTTTAAGATGAATACGATATCAGTTTGTGAAAGCGTTTTCTTGTAAGGGAAGGCTTCTTTTACTTCTCCTGAAAAATAGGTGAAATGCGACTTTCGATAGTTTGGCTCTCAGGTACAATCTATACTAATATTAAAAAGATGTAAAAAATGTTTGTATGTTGGAGGTAATCTCTGGAGCTACCGAACCGATTTCAAACGTAATAGTATCAAAATGATGGTGTTAGTCCAACATAGATCATAGGCTATATTTTATGTCAGTGCCACTACCCCAAAGGGGGTGCAGGAGCAATAAACGTTCTAAAAATGCGATTTTGCGTTACTGAAGAGCCTAGAAATATGAAATGTGAAATATTAGCTACTTGTTAGATATAAATGATGTCTAAGAGCAGTTCTTAAGCAATTCGAAATTTAAAAGGGGTGAAAATGCACAAAAACCGTTCTAAAAAAAGTTCTAAATGGTGGTTTCTACGCAATCTAAGGAAAACCAAACCGATTTAAAAAATAATGGTGTCAAAATGATAGTGACAACCCTTGCTCCAAGATAAGCTATATTTTATGTCGGTGCCACTACCCAAAGGGGGTGCAGGAGCAAACAACGTTCTAAAAATGCGATTTTTGCGTTACTGAAGGGCCTAGAAATATGAAATATTAGCTGCTTATTAGATATAAAGCATTTCTAAGAACAGTTCTTAAGCAATTCGAAATTTAAATGGTGTGAAAATGCGCGAAAAGCGTTCTAAAAAACGTTCTAAATGGTGGTTTCTACACAATCTCAGGAAATACTAAACCGATTAAAAAATATAATGGTGTCAAAACGATGGTGACAACACTTGCTCCAAGCTAGGCTATGTTTTACGTCGGTACCACTACCCCAAAGGGGGTGCAGGAGAAAAAACGATCTAAATTGCGGTTTTTGCGTTACGGAAGGACCTAGAATCATGAAATTTGGATTGGTAATTAGTTATAAGATATCAGTGATCTCTAAGGACATTTCCTAAAAAAAAATCGAAATTTAAAAGGGGGTCAAAATGCGCAAAAAGCGTTGTAAAAAACGTTCTAAATTGCGATTTCTATGCAATCTCAGCAAGTACTGATTCGATTTCAATTATAATGGTGTCAAAATGATGGCGACAACTCTTGCTCCGAGATAGGCTATGTTTTATACCTGTTTCCACTACCCCAGAGGAGATGCAGGAACAAAGTGTTCTAAAAATGCGATTTTTGAATTATGGAAGAACCTAGACTCATGAAATTTTGCATGGTATATATTTATTAGATATAAATGATCTCTAAGAATATTTCTTTAAAAATTTAAAATTTAAAAGGGGTGAAAAGCGCGAAAAGCGTTCTAAAAACGTTCTAAATGCCAATTTTTCAGCAATATCTCAGGAAGAATCAAACTGATTTCAAAAGTAATGATAGGAGATTGATGCTGACAGCTTCTGCTCTAACCTAGACTATTTCATGTCGGTTCTCACTATCACTTAGTGGTTGCAGGAGCAAAAAAAAGTGTTCAAAATTTCGATTTTTGTGATCGGTAGGGGCTAGCAACTTGAAATTAGCCAAGGGTCATATTTATTAGATATAAATTATGTTTAAGAACAGTTTTGAAAAAATTGGAAATTTAAAAAGAGTTGAAAATGCGCGAAAAGAATTCTAAACACGTTCTAAGTTGCCATTTCTACTCAATCTCAGGGAATACCAAAGCTATTTCAAAAGTAATGGTTTCAAATCAATGGTGACAGTCCCTGCTCCAACATAAGCTATATTTTATGTTGCTGTCACTACCATCTGGGGGTTGCAAAAGCAAAACAGGTTCTAATTTGCGTTTTTTGCACAACTGAGGGGTCTAATTCTTTGAAATATGGCAAGGTATTTACTTAGAAGATGCAACTGCTTTCTAAGAACAGTCGAAAGAAAATTCCAAATTTAAAAAGATTAAGTGAGCGAAAAGCGTTCTAAATTACAGTTTTTATACATTCTTGTCAAATCCCAAACCGATTTAAAAAATAATGGTGACAAATTGTTGGCGGTCGAACCTGCTCAAACATAAGCTATATTTTAATACTGTGCCAGTAACACCGGAGCGTTGCAGGAGCAAAACAGTTTCTAAATTGCGATTACTGTGATACCGAAAGTGCTAGAAACTTTAAATATGGCATGGTAGTTACTTATAAAATATAAATGCCCTCGAAGGACTGTCAAAAATAAATTCAAATTAAAAAGGGGTGACGCGAAGGGGAGGTGTGAAAAGCATTCTAAAAAAGTCCTAAATTACGATTTCTATGCCATTTCAGGAATATAAACAGATTATAAAAGTAATAGTTGCGAATCAACGGTAACAGTCTCTGATCCTATACAGGCTATATTTTATGCCGATTATTCTACCAACATGGGGTTCTCAGGAACAACAAACGTTCTAAAAAAGGCCTTTAACAGTTTTCTAAATTACGTTTCTGTGGAATATTAGGAAATAACAAACCGATTTCAAAATTAATGTTGGCAAATTAATGGTGACAGTTCCTATTTCAACATAGCCCTTTATGTTGAGAGAGGTGGTAGCACTTGGAATTTGACATGATAGTTAATTTTAAGATGTAAGGAGATGGTTTCTAAAAAATTCAAAACTTGAAATGACTGTATTAATTGAGCATGAAAGTTTCAAAATATTTTCTAAATTATCATTTTTTAGTTTTATTTCGTTTTATTAATTTAAGTCTCATTTCTGCCTAATGCAGTGTAATAATGATGTTTAGTCAAACTGTTTTTAAATAGTAATTTTGAATTATTCTTAAAAGAAATAAGTGCCATTTAATAAAAAATCCTTTTAATAAAATAAAATATTACCTTTTAATAAAATAAAAATTTAGTTAGTACCTTTTAATAAAAATTAGACATATAAATATCACTTGGCATATTTCAAATATTACGCGAGCAAAGCAACGGGGTTTGCTAGTATATATATATATATATATATATATATATATATTAACTTCTTACGTTTGCAATACCATTTACTTATTTTTCTTGCACTAGAAAAATAATGTTATGTTAATGGAATTTCCAGGTACCCATTTGCGTTCAATTCATATTAAAAATATAAATTTATCACTTTATAAATTTACAATGTTTGAAATAGACTGTACTTAAGACAAAAATCCGAAAAACAGAAAATTTGTATTGGTAATCAGATTCTTTGATTAGTAGATCTGAAATCCACATTATGTTCTGACGCATTTACTAAATAACATTCATCAGAAAGTTTTGTCGTTATAATATAGTGATTGTACCATGGAAAACAGTTATCTATTTATTTTATAATGACTAAAAAACATACTTAATAAAACTTAACTTTGAAAACTATAAAAAAAATTCAAACGCGTCCTTCTAAGTAGTCTTGTATTTTTAACGTTTTATTTTTATTTTAATAAATTTTATTTGACTAATATTATTAAAACCTCATATTATAAAAATTCATTTACCATCTTTAACATTTAACTTTGTTTTCATAAATAGCTGTGTCTTTTTAGGAAAAAGACATCACAAATTTACGAGAATAAACGCACCCGTATAAGGACATTTATCTAATTATTATTTAAAATTTAGTGAATTTCTAAAGATATATGTGTATATTTTAGCCTGATACTAACCTTCTTGTATCAGAATAAACATTCAAAATTTCAAAATACATTTATCGGAAAAAATGAGATGCAAAATGTTACCTTCCTCATGCCCCGGTAGTAGGACAAGTAAATTTCTGACGCATGAAACACAGTTTCCGGCTTATCCAATATTTTTTTACAATGTAACAGAGTATATCAATGCTACTTTATTTTAAAATAAAACATAATTTAGAAAAATAATGTTTGAAATAATAAAAACTTATCTCTAATGAAATCTCTAAAAATCTGCCACTAATCTGTTTTTAAAGACATTCCAGAAACAAGTAAAAATTAAATTTAAAAAATCAAAAAACCCGACTGCGTAAAAAGCGAATTCATTATTTCTCATCAATGTGAAACTATTTTTTTTCTTGTATTGATGATTTTTAAGTTGTGTTTAATTGTTAGTTCCTACACTGTTTTGATGAAGCCTATAGATGTCTATAAATGTTAGAGTTGCAGTAAAGCTAGAGATCCTACCTATACAAGTTCCAGGTTGTGTAATATTTAAACGGAGCTTCTGACTGTAAAATAGCCAATGAAACATCGTCTTCATTTTGAAACCCCTATCCAATGATATGCCATACAATATGGTGAGTAATTTTTTTTTTCGTCTCTACCGCCATTTTGAATTTATAAAAACAAAACCTAGCCTATAAATATCGGACGGTTAAGACGAATCGATAGAGACCTCATTCATTAAAATCTACCCAGTCGTTCGGATGTGCCAAGGGTATAAAAAATCCACATACCAAGATACGCGTGAAACACATAACCCTTCTTGGCAGTCGGGTAGAAAAACAAATGTACCCGCAGAAAAAAAAAAAAACAATAATTCCAAACAGTTTATGAAATATTAACATTTAAGGATATTAGTCATTCAGATTTCTTTCAGTCGATTTTCAAGATGTGTTTTTTTGGCTTTGTTTTAACTTTAAAAATTAGCGGCCCACTACTGGTACGTGGCCTACTATATGAGCATTTATCTTGGTATGACATATCTATTGATATACTGTTTTCAAATTATAAACTCGTTAAGGGGATCGGTAAAGCCCTATCTCCGCCATGTTAAATTCACCAACTTTATGTACCTTTTTCTCAGAAATGGTGAAAGACAGAGGTCAATATATTTTAGAGTAGTTAAAATAAAATGATTTACGTATTTTAGCAGACCATTTTCTTTCTAAGTGAAACTCAAAATTAATTATTAATTATTTATTGAAATACTATATGAGCATTTATCTTGGTATGACATATCTATTGATATACTGTTTTCAAATTATAAACTCGTTAAGGGGATCGGTAAAGCCCTATCTCCGCCATGTTAAATTCACCAAATTTATGTACCTTTTTCTCAGAAATGGTGAAAGACAGAGGTCAAGATATTTTAGAGTAGTTAAAATAAAATGATTTACGTATTTTAGCAGACCATTTTCTTTCTAAGTGAAACTCAAAATTAATTATTAATTATTTATTGAAAGTCATTTTTAAATTAGCATTTTTGGTAAGATTTCACTACCTAAAATAAATAATTCTCAACAAATCATTAAATCTCTGTGTTAAATTATACAATATATCATAATATAAGTATAAAATAAAAGTCTGAGTTCTTAAGTTTAATAGATATTGAAAAAAAGGAATACAAACATGAAAAATCCAAGTTTTCAGAAAAAGTCGATTAAAGATTTAAATGGCCATTACGCCGTGAAGTACATTTAGAAAAAATGAATTATTTCAACACTTATTTTTTTATATATAAACATATGTGACACATGGTTGGAAAGATAGAAGTTTAAACTATTTAATGATATAAAAAAGTTAAAATCTATTTTTAGTTTAAATTTGCTTTCCTGGCCCCCATAAATAAACATACTAGAATGTGTATACTTCATAATGTATGTACATATATGGCATACGATGATTAGTGTTGAAAATTATGAGTTAAATATGTCAAAATAGCATGGCTATAAAAAAAAATGTTGGCAAAAATATTCTTAATATTATCAGAATGATGTACAATAGAAATATATATTAAAGGAATAAATGGCATAAGATGGAGACTGTTGAAAATTATTGCCTGACTATAAGAAAAGCAAATGTTGGCGAAAAACATTCTTAATATTAACAGAATGATGTACAACAGAAATACATATCAAAGGAGTAAATAAAACCAGTAATAAAATGGGTAAATATATATTTAAAACTAAAACAAACCATTTCAAGAGTTTACGATCCTTTATGTTAGGAAAATTTCAAACAAAGAAACGAGAAGTCGAGTTTCCATGTGCATAATGCATTAAAAATGAAAATATATCGCTTTAAAGTTTTTAACAAATGTAATTTCAGATAAGATCAAAGAAGTAATTTTATTTATTTATCGAAACAAACTGAACATATTTTAAATTGAATATTTTATTGTAAGAAAATATTTGAAATTTTAAAATATATCTGATTGATAAATAAAAAAGATGTGACAAACATCGTAAATAATTGATGATATGTCATGAAAATGTACAAAACATTTCAATAACGTTTTGTAAGAATTTAATATTTAATGAGAGTAGATTATTCAAAGAATTTTAAAATAATTTATAACATTCAGAAAAAAAAAACTCCGCATATTATTTGTTGAAAGAAGAAATATCCGTAATACGATATGGAATGTAAATTACAAATTATATTCTACAAGTATAATTACACAATTTTCAGTTGCTAATTGTAAATAAAAGAAATATATATATTAGTAATTTGTCTAAAATAACTGCGTAAAACTATTTACTCTCCTTCATTCTTGTCGTTTTTAAAGCACATTTACTGGTATTGGGTCTGAAAAACACTGTAAAGAAGACAGATGTTTCTTAAACTACGAAAATTTACTACAATCACGAACGAAAACATTCGATAACCACATCCAAGTCACACAATATTCCGAAAAGCTCACCTTAATCTTTAGAAGCATCAGAAAACAATTTATTTTCAAAATTTATAATAATAATATAAGATATATAAATGAAAATAATATAAGAATTTGTAAAAATAAATGTTAATTAGCTGCCCGTAATTTCCGAAAACGTTTTTGAGTAGCTTTTACTATGCAGTAACTTTGGTTTTTTGGATGCTATCAGACCTCAACTAAACATTTTCAGTTGCATAACTGAAATTGAGTATGCAATTGTAAGAGGAAAGTATTGCTTTTAATATTAATGCTAAAACCGTTAATTCTATTTGCTTTTCAGTTAAAAATGTTTGCTGAACATGAAAATATTTACTTGAGATCTCATAGCATCCGAAAATCCGGTTTTCTGGGAAGAGATAACTGATTTATGCACTGTAAAAGCTGCTCGAAAACGTTTTTGAAAACTACGGGCAGCTAATAAAAATTTAATTTTATAAATTCTTGATTAAATTTCAAAGATAAATTCTTTTGTGAGATTTCTAAAGATAAAGGAACGTTTTTCGGTATCTTGGGTGACTCGGAAGTGGTTATTGTATATTTTCGTTCGTGATTATAGTACATTTTTGTAAATTAAGAAACATGTCTTTTTTTACAGTGACCAGAACACTTATTTTCTACTGAAATTAAAGTAAATTTAACACATTTAGACCTAGTGTTCCATAGTTAAGACACTTCGATTTTTTTTTTTTAAACGTATATATTTTTTTCTGTAGCATGAAATCATTATCTATAAATATCTATCTAAAAATGGCAGCACTAGATGTATCTTTACTTGCTTAAATGAAAACTTTTTCAAGTTGTTCACATACTTTTAGTGTTCAGGATTGCAAAATGTAATAAAATTAAATCTAAAAAATCAAAAAACCCGACTGAGTAAAAAGCGAACTAATTAATTATTTCTTGTCAATGTGAAACTATTTTTTATATTATTTACCTATTTTTTTAGTATTATTATTTACTTGTATTGATGACTTTTCAGTTGTGTTTAATTGTTAGTTCCTATCTATAAACACTGTTTTCATGAGGCCTAAAGATGTATAGGATGGTTAGAGTTGCAGTAAAGCTAGAGATCCTACCTACATAACTTCCAGGTTGTGTAATATTTAAACACAGCTTCTGACTGCAAAAATAGTGAATGAAACATCGTCTTCATTTTGAAAGACCTATTCAATCATAGGCCACTCAATAGGGTGCGTATTTGTTTTTCGTGTTTACCGCCATTTTGAATTCATAAAAACAAAATCTAGCCAATAACCATCGGACAGTTAAGACGAATCGATAAAGACCTCATTCAATAAAATCCATCCAGCGGCTGGGATGTTTCGAGGGTACAAAGAAGTCCACTTACCCAGATACGCGTGAAACACATAACCCTTCTTGGCAGTCGGTTAAAAAGTAAGTTTATTTAATTTTTTTTCTATGAACGCTTCCAATAAAATAATTACAATCTTTGGTTCTACATTTCTTTGAAATTTGTATTTTTGAAAATTTTAAAATTATGTGTTCAAGTTATTTTTATGTAAAGTCTTTTTAAAGATGATTATGAAATAAATATTTTTAAGAAACAAATACGGTTATTTATAGTTTGTTATTAATAATAATTATAATGTTAGTAATGTTTGTAAAGAAAGAAAGTAGCACACATTTTTAGTAGTACAATAAATATGCTAATTATATAAGCCTGCGATGATCGCGCTGTTTAACTTTTGATAATTGTTTTTTATGTATTTTTTAGCTCTGAAGCTTAAAATGACCTTCATTTTTAACCATAACGTCAGGATTTTTTACAATTCATAAATTTCAATCCTAAAAAGTAAAAAAAAAAAAAAAAAAAAAAAAAAAAAAAAAAAAAATAGTGAACATCTCATACTGAAAGATACAGGAAATGATTGTGTTTCTTAACTTTTGATAAATGATTTTATATATATATTTAGCGCTGAATTCGAAAATGACTTTCCTTTTTAACCATCAAGTCAAGATTTTTGCAAATCGTAAATTTCAAATTCAAAAAATTACAAAATTCTGATACTAAAAATGGATGTGATGGTTGTATTTTTTAAATTTTTATAATTAATTTTTATGCACTTTTTAGCACTAAATATGAAAATAATCTTCATTTTTATCCTCCACGTCAGAATTTTTCGCAAATCGTAAATTTCAAAGTTAAAAAGTAAAAAAAAAAAAAAAAAAAAAAAAAAAAAAATCCTGACGTGATAGTAAAAAACGGAGACCATTTTCGCACAAAATACAGTTTCGACACAAAATACCGTTTATGATATAAAATAAAATCCTATTTCATACGAATTTAGACAAAACATATAATCATGTAAATTATACTATTACAAAAATTATACATATTCCCCCATATTTAGGGCGTTTACATTTTTTTAAATAAATACAACTTTTTTATCGTTATTTGTTGTAGAATTTTTACAGTTATTTTTGCAACATTTTAAACCTTTATGTATTGAATTATGAATTCATGAAAATTTTATCTTCTAAAGCATGTTACGTGAACTGTTTAAACTACATTTAGAAGATTTACATAATCATTTGATAAATTTTAAAAGGAATTTAGAATGATTGAATGATTTAGAAGGATTAATTAAATTTGAATTTATAGGGATTTTGTGCAATATTTGTAACCCCACTCATTTTTTTTAATTTTAAATATTTTTCTTAGTATTTTGTAAAATTAGGAAATGTACAAATATAATGTTCTTACAATACGAATAAAGAAATATTTCCGAATTAACCCCACCCCCCACCTCCACCCCAGCGCCAAGAAAGCTGAAAAGATGCAGAGGTAAAAGTAATCATTCTTTTAAAAATATATTTGTTTTGTGTAACCAATGATGCTTTTGGAACAAGATAACTTAATGTATCTGTAACTCATTCTAAACTATATTACAACTAATCAATGTATTAAATGAATTTTATAACAAGTTATTTTAATGGTACTTATAAGTACCGTCAGTAGATAAAGGGTTAAAGTGATTTTACACGCAAATTGAGAAAACAAAAAGCCAAGCATAAATGGTACAAACAAATGTTACGGATAATTAGTCTTAATTATAAATATAATGGATTTCAAAAATATAATTAAGATTTAAAGACTATAATTTAAATGTATGTACGTACACTGTAAAAACAAAATCTGTAATTC
The DNA here is from genome assembly GCA_963932465.1 of Maratus speciosus. Classification (NCBI taxonomy): domain Eukaryota; kingdom Metazoa; phylum Arthropoda; class Arachnida; order Araneae; family Salticidae; genus Maratus; species Maratus speciosus. The sequence continues at coordinate 35,201,593 of OZ010789.1, read as the reverse complement.
TACAGATGTAAAGTTACAGAATTTTGTATGCTTATTAAAATTAGAAAAAGATGTAAATCTACAATACCAGTTTTTGTAAAGCTACAGCAATCTGTAACTTTACAAAAGAATCTACTAAAATTACAGTAATGTTACAAATTTATAGGTAACCCTGGTTGCGGTTATATAAAAAGTTCTAGGCATCCCAGTTACCTAAAAAATTCTTAGTAACCTTAAAGATTTTGATTTACGGTGCAAAAGTGGATATGATACATTTTTGTTGTTGTCGTTACATGAAAACTTCTAAGAATTCCATTTTCCTAGAAAAATGTTAGTAATCTGGAACAAACAAAAGACAATCTTAAGCATTTTCAACTTATTTCACTCTTTAACAAGCCAAAAGAGTGGAACCCTATTATAGAAGATACAATCCCAGTTTTACATTCCCAATGAAAACTTCGCCCTGTTATTCAACTGTATCCAAGTTGGCTTCATTTACATCAATTTGTGTTAGTTCGCCAAATTTGGCGATATCTTAAAATATCTTTGAATGGCGGATGAATATGACAGGCGAACTCGGTCATGATTTTGATAAATCCTGTACAAATGCTCATTCACATCGAAATCGGTTAATCTAAACGATTGCTGCACATGTCAAAAATCAGATTTTTTTTCAAAGTATCAGACACCCTAGAATATCAAACTGCTCTACTATGGACATTTCTCTTTCGTATGGACATTTCAGTCTCTTTGGGCATTTCTTTGGATAGAGACAAAACTAGAGCTACTACGAAGTACTTATATCATTGTCGAACACATATAGAAGAAAACCGTTTCAATTTCAAGTTATTGAATGTACATTTTTTTTTTTTAAGAATTAAAAAAGATTTAAGTAGCCACAATTTAAAATTGGTACACAAAAGATACAATGGGTAAGAAAAGAGGTTTTGATCAACTTAACTACTAACTTCCTCAAATTCTTTCTTACCATCACAATAAATGCAAGTATAAAATACCCTGTCCCCAGTGACGGATGATTCGTGGGCCCAACTTTTCACCTAGTACGTTGAATCCACTTTTTTCTTAGTTACCGTTTAATTGATACCACCCGTAACATTCGGGAACTCAGTTCCCGAGGGTTATGTACCAACATGTCCAGGAACGCATATAAATCGAGAATTTTATCGACTTTTATAGTCTTATGAATGCAGAAAACTCTTGGACTGCGGGCCAACTTGCCCCATATAGCCAGTTTTTTTTTTCATCGTCGTATCAAAATATTCTGCTAATATTTTTAAAAATCATTAGTTAGAAAATAAGCCCTGAACAACAGTCTTTTAACGGTGCTATTCAACAAAGTGAAACGTTAAGTTGGAAAGAAATGAAAGACGATAATTTATAGAGCAAAAAAAAAAAAAAAAAAAAAAAAAATACAAAACTTAGTGAGGGAAAAATTGAAGTGGCTTTCGTTTGATTGCGTTTTCGTTGCTGACGTTGTTGTTCCTTACGAGGGTGTGATAGAACACACGTCGCTCAGCTAGTAGCGACATCTATCGGATAGTTTGACAAATATCGCGGATAATCCAACATGCCCTAGTCTATCCTACTACTTTCATTAAAAAACTACAATTTATTTTACATAATCTGATATGTAATAAAATTTAACATTTATTGAATTTCTCTCTGGTTACGAATACAACTCCTTTTCTGAGATAAAATGCAACAAATTTTGTCTTTATTTCATTTACACCTAGACAGAAATATCTTACATCACGTGGTGTGTAGCAACAAATTTTAACTTTCCAGAATTGTCGCAAAATTATTAACTACTTTCAAAGCGAAATGAAATGAAAAAACTTATTTTGTCTTTGTTGTCAACGATTATAGAGTTTGTAACAACTCGTACGGAAACACTTAAAGGCTAAGTTAAACCTATGGGAATTTTTTTTTCTCATTTACATTTCAACATTTTTACATAGTCTTCTTTTTTTCAGAGAATAGCTGAGATAGCAACTCTAAAAGGAATTTTTTTTTTTTTTTTTTTGGGGGGGGGGGGTACTGATTATTTTCATAAGGTCACTTTATATTTCAAAACCGGTTAAAAAAATTAAAAATATCCTCATAACCATAACTGCAACGAAAATCACAATAGTAGAAAAGGGACCGTTTAGAGTTTGCTCTCAGATATGTTATGACTAAAAAAATTTAAATAAATAAATATAAGTACAATGTTACAGATTAGGGAAATGCAAACGTGAAATTTGAAAATAATTCTCCAATAGATTTATCGTTAGCTTGTGATTATTCTCGTGTGACTATTAAAGGCTCAAAATACGGTGAAATCGTCAAATGCCCGAGCGTAGCGTAACAAAATTGAAACAATTATAGAATCTCAAAAATACTAAAAATTTACAAGAAATGAATTATTAATTTATTTCCAGTTACTTCCAACACATTTCCTTTTGCATTTTTTATAGCTATCGAAATACAAATGATGATTTATCATTTTTAGTTAAAAATATTTTTAAATACTATAGTCCGTCTCAAAAGTTTAAGCACATGCATAAAATGTTGATTTTTAATTATTAATAAAAAGTTAGCACAAATAACGTTTTTTCATTTGCAGATTTCGTAATTTTATTTAAATAAATGATATGAAAATTAAGAAAAAATAAATAAATTACACATTTGTAAAAAAAATATAATTTAAAATATGTTCAAACAAAACTGTCTCAAAATTTTATGCACAATAGCACTACATTTAACATTTTTACAAAACTGTTACATACAAATTATTTTTCCGTGATTTCGGATTAGTTCAAATAAACACGCGTGCATAGAAATTATTAATTTTTGCAGTGTTTCTTGTGGCTAAGAGTACCTTGCTTTCTCGAGGGCTTTTTTTGTGTTCTTCAAGAGAGTCATGCTGCTTTCCATTGTTGTAAACTTGACGCGTTAAAATGCCCCAGACATTTTCAACCGGGTCCCTGGATTGAGCTGGCGGTCAAGATAAAAAAAAAAAAAAAAAAAAAAAAAAAAAAAAAATGTGAAAGCTACGGTTTTGAAGAATGTGATATGTAGATTGAGCCTTTACCTTGTTGAAAGATATATTACGAACACCCAAAATCTCACCGAATGAAAGGATATTTTGGTTTAGCGTCTGTTGATATTTTTGGGAATTCGGTCTTCATTTTAGAAAATCCAAAGAGGCCAGGCTGTTGAAGCCGAATACCCCTCAAACCACAACATGCTTATCGCCTTGTTGCCTGCCGAAAAATGTCCTTGGTACCTTTCGTAGATCATGACAATACATTTTCCACCCACCAGGTCCATCTAAGTTCAACTTTTTCTCATCACTGAATGAAATTGTAAGCAATAGGACATGTGTTTTTTAGAGAAGTTTATTCTTGCCTGTTAGTGGTGTAGTTTGAAACACGATTTGCGAGCCATTTACTTTAGTATGATGTAATCACATTCTTTAATACGTCTATGTACAGTATCTTTGGCCACCTGTGATCCGAGATTATTTTTAATTTGCCGTAATTTGTACAGACACCAATCTCTGTATTCTCCTATCCATCTCAACAAACGTCCTACGTGGTCATCCACATCTTGGTTTCTGGTCGAAATTATCATTTTTAGAGAATACTTGATATATCTACATCGCTTTGATCGATTTAAAATTGTTGATATTTGAGAAACCGTTTTATTTTGTGATTTCAATTTTAAACCTTTTAAAATTTCACCTTTTCTGAATTCTTTATCCTTCGGTATTTTTTAAAACGAGTGGAAAGGACTTTTTCACTTTTATACTTTTATAAAACTAGGATACGACATCATACAACCTCATTACACCCGTCCAATCCAGTGTTTCTGAAAAATTTGCATAAAGTTCCTAAACATTTGAGACGGTGTTTCTTCAAGAAAAAAATTAAATTAAATAAAAATTCATGCAATTTGTATTTTAACCATCAAAAACGGCTTATTTTATTTTATTTTGATTAAATGTCGAACATGTATTGTAAATTGGCTTCATATATTTTCTCTTTCAGTTATTTTTATCCAGTTTGAAGAGTGCATAAACTTTTGAGACGGACCATACAAAATTAATGTATACATATTTTTTTCTTTACTTCTCATTTTTTCCCATTTTGCACAAACAACTATACATTTTACTTTAGTTTATAATCATTACATAAAATCTAATATCTAATTCCATTAAATTTGTTTTGTTTTGAAATTATGAACCTTATACATGTTTTTCAATGTTATGTACATAAGTATTTATTTGTTCATAATAATCAATGTAAGCAATTGTTCAAAAATAAATTCTTCATCTAAAACAGAAAAAAAAAAAAATATTATCAGAATTGCATTGACAGTGTAAAACTAAAGATTTTTTTTTTTAGGTTAAATAAATTAAAGAAATTAACTAGTATTTAAAAATATTAACTTTCAAATTTTTTAGAACTTTCTTTGGACGGAAAAAAACTGTATGTCCAATTTCTCCATGCATAATTCAGTAACAAACATCGGCCTTTATTTAAAATTATTATCAAATTACAATCCCGATTGGATTCTCGAATAATTTTATTTATCTGTAAAAAAGTAAAATTTATTGCTATCATAATATTAAACATTTAAATGAAAATATTTATGAAAAAAATGATTTAAATAATATTTTGAAATAAAAAATTCCCAAAGCTTATTAAACATTTGAAAAAATATAAATAAAATGAAGATAAATTGTACATTTAATTTATATACACAAAATTCAGTTAAGACATCTATTTTAAATTGTTATCAAAATACCTTCCAGATAAGATGAAATAATCCTTTATTTATCTGTAAAACAGCAAAACACTTTAAATGGAAAGATTTTATGCATATGTTATGTATGAATTATATAAGAGAAGCGCAATATTTATAAAAAATCATGTCATTCAATTACACAATAAAAATTTAACGGTGCAGAATGCAAAATGTATAAAATATTTAAAAAACATTTACCTTATCAGTAACACAATTAATGAGAAGAGATTGTGTAAATGTTTTTAATAAAGTATATACAGCAAAGCATGAGACGGCCCCTTAAACCATCATTTTGCGGTTTTTTAAGCATAACTTGAAAACTACTTTGAAAAAAAAATTGAAATTTTGGATTTCCATAAAGCAGGACTTAATAAATCTGAATCCATCAAAAAAATTGTAGGTTGCAATTCGTAATTTTCTTGAATATTAATTTCATAATTCATAATTCATATAAGAAAATTATAAAAATTGCAAATTCAATGTATTTATGTTTGGGTATATTAGTATTATTGCGACACAAAAAATTAGAACATTAGGATCATAATTTCAGAAGTTATAAATAAAAATATGAAAATGTAATTCAACATTAGAAGTACTCAATTTTGAATGCTTATAATTCAAAAATTTATCATTCAAATGACTTGAAATTCGGTGTTTAGGCATAGTTTGAACCAAAGATTTGAAATATCCCGTTAAAACTGGATATAGCCATTGAAAAAAAAGTTTGGATTCGTTTTAATATGTAGATGGCCCCCTAAGCAAATTTTATATACGTCATTTAAAAGTAGACTTTATTTCCAGTCGTTCGATACCAGTAAATTTTGTCTGCGATAATTTTTTGAGGAGTTAGTAGGGGTGTTTACTTTTTTTTCCCACGACTGTACCTTATTATATGAGGCAAGCCCGTTTTATTGCACCTAGACATCTCATCACTGGCTGTATCCAACTCGGTTCGGCGGTTGTTTCAGGTGATACGCGCTTTGAAAATCACCTGCTATTAAAGTCTTTATTAAATGGCTTCGAAATCTCCGAAAAACTATATCTAGGAATAAACAAAACTTTAAAACTTTAAAATACAGTTTAGCCGTTAAATGGTATTGCAAAAATTTTAGATATGCAGTTAATATATTCTTTATCCATTTGAAAGCAAAATGTTGCATGAATATATAAATTATTCACTTCCATATGAAATGGTAAATGACTTTTTTTCCTCGCAAATTGTGCTGAGAAGAATTAATTTTTAAAACGAAAAAATTTTATGTCTTTTAATCTAAGAATAATTTTAAATGGAGTGAAAACCTTTTGACGAATTTATTTATGTCTATCTATTTTTTCTTTACTTTGATGATCATTTGAATATTAATTGCACTTATAAGATCAAAGAATATTATTTTGTTCACTTACATCAAAGATTTTTCACTGTAAAAGATTTTTTTAATATAATTTATGAAATGTTTGAAATGAGGAATGTGAAATAAATTTTGAAAAGAAAATTTATTATTCATAAAATAGTTATTATTCATAAAATATAAAAATCTCAGTTTATATTAAAATGCTTTCTTTTTCATTATTACATTAATAATTTATGACTAAGAAACGCGTCAACAATGTAAATATATTTAGTTTGATTGCTAAATGAAGACATATCTTAAATGAGGACGGCAGTGTGTATTAATATATGTGTATTAAGTCATTCAGTTAGTTAAGTGTATTACTTTATATAAATGCTAATCATCACTTTGCAATTCTTAGATTATCTAAAACAACATAACATATGACTGTTCTGAAATCCGAACCAACTGCTTTCTGATACATTTCTGATAATTTTTTTTGTCCTAAACGCATTAAATTCGCAGGTGTTCGTATTCAGAATTTATTTAATGGAATGGTGTTTTCCATTTTTTGTGAAAGTCAAAAGATATTTCTGAAAATACTATCCAAGTTGACGTTTTGAACTGAATTTCTGGACGCGATTGCGCGGGAATTGAGAATCATATCGTCATGTGACAAAAATCACTTCTAGTTCGATAAATAATTTATTTGTCAAAAAATGAAAAACGCCATTGTATTTCAAATCAGTTTAATATTAAGACTTTCCAATGTCCTGCTAATACGTTAAAATTGATAGTAAAATTTAAAAAAAAAAGCATAAGATGAAATGGAATTTTTCACCTTGATTCAAACATAAATACACAATATGTACAGTCGTGGAAAGAAAAAAAAAAGTAAACACCCCCTACTAACTGCTCAACAAATTATCGTAGAAGAAAGTTACTGGTATCGAACGATTGGAAATAAAGACTACTTTTAAATGATGTATATAACATTTGCTTAAGGGGCCATCTACATATTAAAACGAATCCAAACTTCATTTTTTTCAATAATAATACCCAATTTTAACAAGATATTTCAAATCTTCGGTTCAAACTATGCCTAGACACCGAATTTCAAGTCCTTTGAATGATAAGTTTCTGAATTATAAACATTCAAAATTTAGTGCTTCTAATGTTAAATTACATTTTCATATTTCTATTTATATTTCCAGAAATTATACTCCTAAAGTGCTAATTTGTTTTGTAGCAATAATCCTAATATACCCAAACATAAATACGCTGAATTTGCAATTTTTATAATTTTATGATATGAATTATGAATTATGGAATTAATATTCGAAAAAATTATGAATTGCAACCTACAATTTTTTTGATGGATTTATATTTATTAAGTCCTGATTTATGGAAATCCGAAATTTCACATTTTTCTTCCAAGTAATTTTCAAATTATGCTTAAAAAACGGCAAAATGATGGTTTAAGATGGAAGTGACTAGATATTTTGAAATATCTTCTTCTGTCCTGTAATCTAGCAGGCTTCATTGACTTCTTAAGGTACCTTGATCAAGAACAAACCTCTCTCTCGGTTAACAATCCAGTTCCGAACTTCAATTTGGATACAGCCCTTAAAATACGCTCGTTTTAAAATAATTAATATCTCAGAAACTTATGGTACGAATTGCATAAAAATTTGTTTTTAGGCTAATTGAAAGGTTTAGAGTTCATTTATGCTGTCAGAATTGTGTACTGCTATTGAAAAAAACAAAGTTATGCTTCGTTTTAATATGTAGATGCCCCCTAAGCAAATTTTATCTATACCATTTAAAAGTAGACTTTATTTCCAATCGTTTGTTACCAGTAACTTTGTTCTACGATAATGTGTTGAGGAGTTAGTAGGGGGTGTTTACTTTTTTTTTTTCCACGACTGTACTTTAAAAAGCTCAATGGTTTACCTAAAAGACGACTCAAAGGATAAAACGGAAGTTAAAAATACATTATATTTAAAACTCCTTAGTACTTTCGGGCTGTATTTTCCAAGATTATTATCAGAGATCATTTTAATAACTAATTGGTGTTTATTTATGTGTATTAGAAGAAGCATCTTCTACACAAATTTAATCTGAAACACTGCTACTTCGACTGTCCAGCTACACATTTAAAATGAAAGTGACATATGAGAACAGAGTGATGTGATAAAATAAATGGAACTGCATATTTTGTTTTTCCAAAAAAACTACTACTTCAACTTTCAACTCTAATAATTATTGTTTCTCTCATTTTCAAAACGAAGTGAAGTATCTGTATAAGTAAATATCAATCAGTTATTAAAATATTATCTGATGATGGGTTTGGGAAACCGAGCGCAAAAATACTAAACAGTTTTAAATAAAATGTATCTTTAATTTTGTAACATCTCTTTTATCATTATAGTCGCCTTTTAAGTAAAACAGTGAGCTTTTAAAAATTCATATTGTATATTTACGTTAAAATTTAGATCAAAAAACGTGTCATTAAAATTTGGTGAGATTTGAGAATAAAGTGGAAAAAACCTGGATTGACTGCAGTCGACTTGCTTTGAAATATGTAGCAATATAAAAATAAACAAACTGTTAGATATAAAATAACTAAACATTGTTTAACGTCTGATATACAAAATTAAAAAATAAAAAATATATAAGTAAAAATTACGTAAATGCAAATATACAATTCAAAACGCAAAAGTTTCGAACTGAAACGTTTGAGTTTTTAATTGTATATGTATTTATGTAATTATTACTTCTATGTCTGATAAATTGTAATATATTTCTAAATTTTAAATACTTAGATACTTTTTAAAAGGATTAAATGTTTTTAGTCGCAAAAAATACTTTATGCCTAAACATAGAGCCCCCTTAATTAATAAAGCTGGAATATTTTTCTAAAATTATGACGTAGTTTTCAATATTTTTGTCATTTTACCCGTACTGAAATAAAAGGCAGTAAATTAAAATAATTCTTGAAAATGAATTTACATATCCATGCAATTCGGTGTTTTAACTTGTTTGAAATCTATATATATTTCATATTTTTTTCTCAACAAATTTCAATATTTAAATTACAATGCGTTTTTTATTGTTTTTAAAACCCATTGTAAATTCGTTGTTTTCCTTTTACTTAAAAGAAAAAAAAACTAAATTCCGTTATGCTTTGCGGAGGCATTATTCTTAAACCCTCCTAATTTGAGCGTAGGCATTTAGTATAAAACTGAATAATTGTGTTGAAAAAATTGCTATGTTTGCCTAAACCCGATATGATTTCTTACAATCGCAGAGGCAAACACATTTAAAATTTGAGATATTATGGACAAGAAAATCTTTAGAAAGGGAATGTCAGATTGATCACCATTCCTCTGTAAATTGCATGGTCAATTTTTTTTTTTTTTTTTACAATCTAGGCAGATCAGTTACGATAAAAGACCGAGTGGTGAAGTACATACAAAAGTCAGTAGTTAGTCCGTATGCATCATGCCTGCAGCTTAATAAAAATAACAAGATTATCATAAGAAAAATAAAGAGACTTATTATGTCAATGGTTATATTAAACGGTAGATACATAGTTATCAAAACTGTATTAACGCTACAACAAAAACAGCTATAAAAATACAAATGAAAAAGTAGAACGTATAGAAAAAAATAATTTACTGATATAAAAACGTAAATAACGGTTTATTAATCTGTAAAAGCCCGAAAAACTTAAAATTTTGAAAAGCTAAAGAAATACAAAGATAATAGAGAATGATCTGGTTTTTACACTAATAGCATAATATTTACCAGATAAAAAAATAATTTCGCAATTGTTTTGCCTAATAAAAATTTGCAGTAAAATTAGGTATCATTAACGTGAAATATAAAATACTAAAAAGATTGAGGTTTATTAACATGCTGCTAAATAAAGACAAGAAAAATATGAAGTGCCCTGCATTTTTCGGTGGAGAATAGCTTTATTATAAAAGAAATGTTTTTCAAAAAGTGTCTAACCGTATAATTATCCAAAAACAACACAAGCCACTTAAAACATCTTTTATCAATGATTTTCGCCATGCAAAATAAAGGGCTTTGAAGTAAAGAAATTATTTCTTTTTAGTCCATAGTAATAATACAGTCTGATTACTTCAAAGAAAACTAAGTACATGAATTAAAAAAAAAGTTCTACATTCTTTTGAAAAACTCAGTGAATGAATGTAATGTGTTGTTATTTTGTTTATAATGTTGCGATGAAAAAAATTCATATTACTTCTATAAAATGTAAGTATATATTTTTTCGGTTTCTAAAAATAACACTCTTTCCAAAAGCATAATTAAACAAAATAAGTGCATGCAGTTTAAACTTGCATTTTTGTTTTATCATGGCTTAAAAAAATGTTTTTAGCAGTTTATTATAAAAAACAACATTGAGTTATAATTTTATTTTTTTAGAAATAATATTTAATCATGTAATGAATTAAACAATGTGTGCTAAAATGCTAGAAAAATATTTGATGTTGCATATTTTTGGGATGTACGTGGCCAATGAGAATTAAGATTGCAATTTATCTTAAAATCATACAACTTGAGATTCGCCAGAGGTATATGTTATCAATTAAAACATAATTATCATAAAAAAATGATTCTAAAGATTTAAGACTATTTAGAAGAAACTAGATAGAATAAGGTAACATAAACATAAATAATTATTTATTAATCCTGATTTCCGATAATCAAAATTGCTTAAAAGAAGCGGTCAGAAAAACATTGTGACAATTTAGAAACTAGCTCGCCTTAAGGGGGTCCGAGACACAAAAATCTTCAAATTTTCAATTTTTTTCAAATTGGATTAAAAATTTCTCTGCTGTTTTCTGCTTAAAATGATGTTTAAACCATGTTTCTATCTTAATTAGAACAGGAAATATTAATTTTTTCGTTTTGGTTTATTTTCAAAATCTGACTTTCAAGCTATGGCTGTCAAGGAAACGAGTTTTCTGCATGATAGGTTTTTTTACCATTTCCCATATTTAAATTCTTATAACTCGATAACCGTTAAAGATACAGGGTTGAAACTCGGAGCATATCTTTTTCAATTATTTTACTTTACTTTTGAGCCGGCATATTTGAAAAAAAAAAAATATTTACTTTTGAAAATATGATTTTTTTTTAAAGTTGCACCACTTTTTTTGTAATTTTTTCGTTAAATATTTTTAATTTTTTTAAAAAATTAATTTTTTCTAAATGCTGGCTCTAAATTAAAAAATATATATTTCTGTTTATTGAAATGAAAAACAATTTAAATTATACAAATAATATTTCGAGTTATAACGATTTTAAGTTATACCACTTTTTTCATAAATTTTAAATTTTAAATTTTTTTTAAAAAGCTATGAGAAGTTTTATCATTTGATTTTGTTTACAAATGATATGGTTAACCATCACAAAAAAATTCAAAATTTTAACTCAATAAATAAAAGTTTTTTGAAAATGTGTCCCGGACCCCCTTAAAAGAAATAAAGTTGATAATTAGCTTTAAAAATCCTCCTAAAATTACCATATGGTAACTAAACTACAACCTAAAAGAATCTTCAAAAGGAATGATAAGCAATAAGTCATTAAAATTATAACATAAATATTTACTTGCGATAAAACACATAATTACACATTCATAGAAAATAATTCAAAAGTAACATTAACCATTTGTCGCAATGTGTAAACATTTGTAGCGTAAATAAATCTCAAGAGACGTTTTCAAATATTAGAGTTTACTATTTCAAGTAAGTCATTCATTGTACTAATATATTATCACACTTTACTGTTAATTATTGAAAGTGCATGCGCACAAACAATGATTTAAAAATAATTACTCGAAGAATAATTCCCATACCTGTATAATACATACCCAAGAACATAAAAGATAAGCGCAATTTAACCCTTAACTGTTGTGACAAACATTGTTGCGTAGATACTGTGAAGCGGTCTCTGAGACCGCTTGACATATAGGCTTCGATATAATTAGGAATCGCCATGAGGAATTCGCGGAATGGGGCGCGCGGTACTTTCCCTTTTACTTCCCTTATTCCGACCCTGTAGCGGAAGCCAGGAAGAAATGTCTAGATCCACGTCCCAAATGTCGAGACTCTAGTGGAAGCCAGGTTGAAAAAAAAAAAAAAAGAAACGAAAGGAAATCGGGAAATTTAACTGGGAAAATGATTAAATTAAAGACATCGAAAAGCGGTAAGGGATTGGCTCGGGGCTCTGGAACTATCGAAAGACGATCGGAGATTCGAGCTTAATGTTCGTGTAGAAAATAAAGCCCCGATTATCTGATAGATTACTGTTTCTGTACTTCACATTTTCGACAGCACTATTTTAATTAAAATTCACCTATTCCGAATACTCTAGCGATAGTACTAGGTCTTTAAACAAAACATTTCACTAGTATCTATAAAATTGAAAATGTTAAGTTATACTGCCAAAATTGAAAACAGCAGCGGCCTGCGAGACCACTAACGATAATTAGGTGATATTCAGTTGAAAGGCATACCCTGGATACAACAGGACAAGATCACTCGCCGGGGTACCCACCAAAATTTGGCATAGGTGTTAACTCCCCCGTGGAAGTTCCCTACTACTAACCATCAAAACTCAAACTAAGGCAACCGTCAAGGAAAAATAACAGGTCCTAATTTAACTAAAATAAGTAATACAAAGCAAATGTGCCCCAACACCAAAAATAAATAAACATAAAAAGATCTTGATGACAACTGTTAAAGGCAATTCACAATCTAAGAAATGTCTGCCTGTCAGTAAAACTAAATTATAACAAACTTTTATAGACAATTACAGTATAACAATTGTCTGATAATAAAAATAACTAAAATATACTCCCTGGATACTCCCTATAATATCCCCCCCCCCCTATTCATATCCTGGATACAATTGGCGATCTCTTTTGAGAAATCTGGTTATCTCTGAAGTCAGATTAATCACAAATTCTAACTTTTATCACAAAATGCAATAAACGCTTTAGACACAAATATAAAAATTGAAGTGTATATAAATGCTGACGTCAATGCCTAGGGAATAAGAAGCATCCAAAATGACTCTCTTAAATAATTCCTGGAGAGCGTTTTGCTCAAATATTACTATTTTATGACTTTCATATTCAAAGTATTTTTTATTAGGAGAGTTGCAATCTTCATCTCTCATAGGAGTTATTTTTTGGAATCACTTTTGAGTAAGATCAGAATTTAATTAAAAAAAAAAATACGTTTTTTCTCCCTCTTGGAAATTTTGGGCTACGCCTCGTAATTTTATTTCTACTACAAATATTTTTAATAGTCAGGTAAGTCTGACTAGGTCCTCGCACTATTTGCTGGAGTGAACCAAATCTCTAAATGTTGGCCTGACTGATTCAAATATTGGGAACTCACACATTGTTTGACATGGCGGTCCACCATAAATGAGTTAAACTGCATTCGTAAGTAACTGCTGACATATCTGACAACCTGGTATGACCTGCCGGCTACAGGAGAGCAATAAAAGATTTATAGCAATAATTGGATTCCTGTTTACTGAAAAAACAAAAGAATGTAAATATTTTTTAAAAAAAATATGCATTACACGCTTAAAAAAAACAGTTGTATTTAAGGAATTAGAAAAATAATAGTATTGACAAAAAAATACACTTTATCAAAATGTTATCACTAAACTTTCTACATGTTTTTATCTCCTATGACTCTGAAATATTATACAATCACATGGCGATAAAATAACAATATTGACTAAACTCTTCAGCTGGAAATTTCGTACATATTCTATAAACATCCAAATTTTCCCTTCAATCCAGAAAATGACACTAATTAGAAAAGAAGACAACTTTTAAAAGTTTTAAGTGTTTTTCGAAACCATCGAATCTGCAAAGTATGCATTATATTTTCTTCCGTTATTACAGAAATGCATTAAACTTTGGAAAATAAGGCTATTCTGTTGCCCCTCATTTATGAAGTGCTTAAAATGTAGTTAATTACTAGTTCATATTATAAAAAGAGAAAGCGTGTAAGAATGTTGAAGAACTCGACTTATTTTAGTACAAAACTTTCTACAAAAAATTTCATTACAGGAACAGTTGTATTAAAGGAATTGAAAAATTAATAGCATTGGCACATATATATACTTTATTAAATTCATCCCACTAGATTTTCTATATATTTAAGCTCCTATGAGTTTGAAATATTAAATAACCACATGGCGATAAATAAACAATATTTACTAAACCCTTAAGCTGAAAAATTTGTACATTTTCTATAAACGTTCAAATTCCCCCTTGCATCCAGAAAATGACACTGATTACAAAAGAGGATAACTTTTAAAAGTTTTGAGTGTTTTTCCGGAACCATCGAATATGCAAAGTGTGCATTATATATATTTTCCGGCATTCAGAAGTGCATGTGAGTAAATTATAACTTTGGAAAATAAGGTTATTGCGCTGCTCCTTCTTTCATGAATCGCTTAAAATGTGGTTATCGTAATAGTTGATATCCTAAAAGAAGAAAGTATGTAAGAATCATGAAGAACTCGAATTGAACTGGAAGTGATTTTAATACAAAACTTTATACAAAAATTAGTTGTGTTTAAGGAATTGAAAAAATTAATAGCATTGGCAAAAATATATATACTTTATTAAAGTTTTGCCACTGCACTTTCTATATATTTAAGCTCTTTTTAATATTAAATGTTATGCAACCACATGGTGTTATAATAACAATATTTACTAAACTCTTAGGCTGCAAATTTCATACAAGTTCTATAAACATTAAAATTTTCTCTTCCGTCAAAGATGACACTAATTACAAAAGAAGAAAACTTTTAAAAGTTTTAAGTGTTTTTCGAAACTATCATGTCTACAAAGTATGCATTATATTTTCTTCCGTCATTTGAGAAATGCATTTAGTAAATTATAAACTTTGGAAATTAGGCTATTCTGCTGCTCCTTATTTATGAAGTACTTAAAATGTCGTTACAGTAATAGTGAAAGTGTGTAAGAATCTTGAAGAACTCGAATTACAATTGGAATCGAATTGAACTCGAATTGATTTTGATACAAAACATCATACAAATAAATTTGATTAAAGAAACATTTGTGTTTAAGGAATTGAAAAATTAATAGCATTGGCTAAAAATATATATTTTATATTCCATGCCACTAAACATTCTACAAAATATCAGCTCCTACGAATTTGAAATATTATGCAACCATATGGCGTTATAGTAACAATGTTTACTAAACCCTTAAGTTAGATATTTCGTACATATTCTATAAACAATGAAATATTATCTTCCATCCAGAAGATTACACTAATTACAAAAGAAGATAACTTTTAAGAGTTTTAAGTGTTTTTCGAAACTATCAAATCTACCGCTATACTTTATATAACACTATACTTTATATATATTTTCAGCTCCTATGAATTTGAAATATTATGCAACTACATCGCATTATAATATCAATGTTTACTAAACCCTAAGATGGAAATTTTGTATGTATTCTACCGAGTGTTCACTCTCAACGGTGCCCAATGACTAATTCCTAAACCGTTAGTCATAGACATATAGTTCCAATTATAAAAATGTTTTCAATGAGGTAAAGAAGTATTTCAAAAGCGATTTGGACCAATAAAAACATTTCTTTAAAAATTACGAAATTTATATTTTTATACGGTCACCTGGTCCTATAAGTTATATTTAGTAATTTTTTCCTATTACACTGACAAGTAAGACAAAAAAAATGTCCCGTTCATATACCATTAAAATTAAGCGAGTTATGAAACTTTAAAAATGCATGACTTAGGCCAATTTTCTACTCTGAACACAAATGAGTGGCTAGGCTTTGAGGGGTCATATACCAAGTGCTTAAAGTATTTGAAGATCTTATTTCATGTGTATCTGCGCTTTGAAAAATATCGTACAAGTATTACGATTAAGTTAATTTTTATTAAGTTTCAGGTTGGATAAAATAACATATGTTTTATTTTGTAAGGATGTGAGACTGTTTCTTTTCTTATTATTTCTTTTAACAAAAATTATGTTATTTTTACGTTACTTCAACAATCGTATGTATGTTTTTTTAGTTCAAATTTGTACTTGAACTTTAACTCACTTTCAAATATCCGATCGAGATTACATTTTACATACTGGCACAAATCCGATAACAATCTAATATTATTATGATTTTCGGTGTTTAATATTTATACTTATTTTACAGGATAACACAAAAAATTTCGGATAGATTACCGCCATGATGTTTAATAAATAGTTGTAGATTAGATAACACAAGGCTGCGATAGTTGAGTTTTTTAACTTTTATGTATTTTTAGCACTGAATCCGAAAATTACCTTAACTTTTAACCATCATGTCAGGATATTTCGCAAATCATAAATTGTCAAAGTTAAATAATAACAAAAATCGGATACTATAAAGTACAAGAGATGGCTGTGCTTTTTAACTTTCGAAAAACGTACTTTTTAGCACTGAATCTGAAAATGACCTTCATTTTTAACCATCACGTTAGAATTTTTTTGCTAATCGTAAATGTGTAAATTAAAATATAGCGAAAATATGATACTATAAAACAGATGTAAAACTTTATTTTATTTTATTTAATAATTTATCCAATATTTTTCTTATACTGGTATTCTTACAGCTAAACAGGGTCTGATGAGATGGGGGAGGAGGTTTGATTTTAACTTTGAAATTTGCAATTTGCGAAAAATCCTAACGTGATGGTTAAAAATGAAAGTCATTTTCGGATTCAGCGGTAAAAAATACATAAAAATCAATGATCGAAATTTAAAAACAGAACAATCACATCTTTTTTATAGTATCAAATTTTCGCAATTTTTCTTTTTTTATCTTTAAAATTTACATGAAAATATTTACATGATGGTAAAAAATGAAGGTCAATTTCGGAATCAGCGGTACAGAATACATAAGAATCAATTATCAAAAGCTAAAAACATGACATAACCCAACTTTTGCAGGCTAGTGTAATCTAATAATATTTTAAAATACGTATCATTTTGTAAAGAATTGAGGCTGTTATTTTTTTTTTTATTTAGCAAAAATTCTGTTTTTTCTTTATTCTTAAGGTGACCGTGGACCTTTATTAGAGCAAAAATCGACCCCAAAATCGACATTTCTTTTTGTGTTTATTATTATTCCCCAATTTGTTCTACGTCATTCGTAAAAAACCGCATGCAGATGCGTTTATTTTAAGCATTTAAATTTTTATAATAATACTAATAATAAGCTAGAAGCAGCAAGGAGTCGTTCGGTAGCTTTATTGTCCCGAGCCCTTCCTTCCCAGTTTTCGGTGTCTTTAATTTGTGTAATTTACCTTTTAAATTTGTCCGGTTTCAATTTTTGATTTTTATTTTCAATCTGGCTTTCGCTAGAGTGTCTTTCACTCGGGACGTGGCCGGGGACCTAAGAAACTTGCTTTCACAAAATAGTCGGACTAAGTGGAAGAATAAAGGGCTGCGGGCGAAGAGAGGCCGCTCGCCGCGGCGGTATGTATATGTACTGTACATTTTAATTTTGTTCACAAAGAATTTTTTGGCCTTTTAATATACTTTAAATCTGTTTTTCTCAATACTGATTTTTCAGCCTTTTTTTTTTAATTTTTGAAATGCTCCCTGCTAATTTATTTTTTATGAAAATTCATGAAACTGATAAAAAAAAATCCTGATAATCCTTTAAAAGAAACTGTGTATGCATTTTAAAATTCGAATTTATTGAGACAGTTAAATTTGATTTTTAACTTATTATTAGGCAGAATTTTAATGAAAATCGATATGGAATTCAGAAAAATATCTCTAAAAAATTAACTATTTAAGGGATTAGAAAATCGATACACATATTTGTTTATAATAGAGCTTTACGTGATTAAAATGCAAAATGGAGGAAATATCTAAGCAATTAAGACGCAAAGAGAATTTTAAATTTTCGTTTTAAAATTTTAAATTTTTTAAAAGATCGTAAGATTCTAATAAGATTGGAAATTTCTTTTTTCTATATACTTGTGGTGAAATGTATGTTTGCGCAAAATTTCAAATCTCTATTATGAAAATTAAAGAATTTTTTTTTATACGTCCACCATCCCCTTAAATGTTTATTGCAAATTGTTTATTTTACATTAATATGTCAGAATGATTAAATATTTTAAATTTATATTGCAATGTTAATTTTACTCTCAACAAGTTTTTATATATATCTGACGAAATTATATTTCGACTAAATTGGTGAATGACCCCCAATTTGTAGCAAAGAATATGCGCCAACTTTAAACAGCTCTTACTTGGTCAATTTTAATCGTAGAATAACGGGACTTTTTTTGTCTTCTTTCTCAGTGTAAAAGGAAAATTTTACTAAATATTACTTATAGGACCGGGGAACCATATAAAAATTTAAATTTCATAATTTGTTAAGAAATGATTTTATTGACCCAAATCGCTTTTAAAATACTTCTTTACTTCATTTAAAACATTTTTGTGATCGGAACTATATCTCTATGAGTAACGGTTTAAGAATTAGCCATTGAACACCGTTGAGAGTGGACAACCTGTATAAGCATTCTAATATTCTCTTCCATCTAGAAGATGACACTAATTATAAAAGAAGATAACTTTTAAAATTTTTACTGTTTTTCAAAACCATCGAATCTACAAAGTATGCATTATGTTTTCTTCCATTTTTCCAGAAATGCATTGAGTAAATGTAATCTTTGGAAAATAAGGCTATTGTGCTGCTCCTCATTTATGAAACGCTTAAAATGTGGTTACAGTATTAGTTGATATCATAAAAAGAGAAAGTGTGTAAGAATCTTGAAGAACTCGAATTACAATTAAAATCGAATTGAACTCGAAATGATTTTAATACAAAAATTTATACAAAGGAATTTGATTGAAGAAACATTCGTGTTTAAGGAATTGAAAACTTAATGGAATTGGCAAAAATATATACTTGATTAAAATCCTACCACTAAACTTTCTATATATTTAAGCTTCTATTAATATGAAATATTATGAAAACACACGGCGTTATAATAGCAATATTTAATAAATCCTTAGGCTGAAAATTTTGTACATGTTCTATAACAATTAAAATTTTCTCTTACTAACTACAAAAGAAGATAACTTTTAAAAGATTTATGTATACAAAACTTTATACAAAGAAATTTGATTTAAGAAATAGTTGTATTTACTGAATTAAAAAATTAACAGCATTGACAAAAATATATACTTTATTAAAGCCATGCCAATAAACTTTCTATATATTGCCAGCTCCTATGAATTTGAAATATTGTGTAACCACATGGCGTTATAATAACAATGTTTACTAAAACCTTAAGTTGAAAATTTTGTACGTATTCTATAAACATTGAAATATTCTCTTTTATCCAGAAGATTACATTAATTACAAAAGAAGATAACTTTTAAATGTTTTAAGTGTTTTTCGAAACCATCGAATCTACAAAGTATGCATTATATTTTCTTCCGTCATCTCTGAAACTCATTGAGTAAATTAAACTAGGGAAAATAAATCTATTCTGCTGCTTCTCATTTAAGAAGTGCTTAAAATGTGGTTACATTAACAGTTGATATTTTGAAGCATAAACTGTGTAAGAACTTTAACGAACTCGAATTATTTTAATAGAAAATTTTGTCCAAAGAAGTTCGATATATTAATTATGTTGTTGTATAAATAGTTTTAAGTAGGTTATTTCTGTTAACTTTTTTTTTATCCCTTTTTAATCTGACAAGTAGCATTAAATTACTCTAAAATTGGTTATTTTCTTGAAATAACTAATTTTATTTTTTTTTTTTCATTTTACTAATAATAGCTGATTTTAGATATCAATCATAATATAATATTTTAAAATTAATAGAAATAAAAGTTAACTTTATGAGACAAAATATTTTTAATGAATATTTTATCAGTCATTTCGATTTTTGAAACACTGTAAACATAAGAGAAACTTTTCTTATTGTTCAAAAATATAATATAACCACGGAGGGAAATATCTAACAACCTATACCGAAATAAGTACCACTTAGTTATCGCGTCGTCCAATTTCGCATAATTATATAAATCGCAAAACCTCTCGCCAAATTATACAAATTGGCATAATTTTTATTTTAAATAACGGAAGAACAAATAAATTAGTATAACATTAATAAAAATACAAATAAAACTTCGAAATAAAAATAAGTTGATGACGTAAACACGTGTAACTTGCTTAAATTCAGGGGAATGTAAAATTTACGATCAACCATTATTGATATTTAATCTTATAGTTTGGCGGTAGACTTTTGCTCGATGGGATAACTAAGTAGTAACCCGAATTACCAACGATTCCGGAAAAAGCTCTTTATCTTTTGAAACCTCCAAAACCAACTCATCTTCATGATTTAAAGGCGAAAATTTTTACATTTATAAAAAATATTTATATTTATAAAATTAAATAATTATTTATACATCTATGAATTTATATTTATAAAAGTTTCTTTTGATGCCGCTGATTTTCGGTAAAGTCTTCCTGTACTTTCATCGTGCATAAATAGGCTTTCTTAAACTGAAATATTCATTTTGAGGATGTTATAACTTCCGATTAAACATTTTCAGTTGCGTTACTAAATTTATGCATGGATAACGACATTGTCATTTTATATTGAACGAAGGAATTTGTATATTTATTGGACCTTCCAAGTTTAGCGACAATTTTAACGCCCTCATAAGCGCGATACAAAGATACAAAATTAATGTTTTAATCCAATATCGTAAATATTGGCTTCAGCAAAATGTTTTTTTGAATTCGGTTCGTCATTTTTCAACAATAATACACATTTTGCTTAAAATAAGAAATTTTAGTTTCTATTTCTTAGTTTATCCGCCATATCTTATATTTTCTACGCCTGTATGGGGAAAACATTCAAATATCTTGAAACAAATAAAAACTATGAAATATTTCTTTAATTAGTTATAAAGCATGTAAGACAGACCATTTTAAATTCTGAAACCACATAATTCTCCTCAGCGTCTCAATAAACTTTTTTTCCGATTGAACCTGTAACCTGGGTCTCCGCTACCTAAGGCAGCATGTACCGGAAGTGCTCTGCACGTGCCGGAGACAATCGAAAATCAAGTTGAGTGAGTCAAACCTCGTAGTAATCAAGCCCATAGAATCCAAAAAAAGAATGCATCATTAATGTTAGAAGATATTTGTAACTGATATCTAAGATAAAATGTCATAATTCAGAAATTAGCTGTAGTTGTAATCTAAGTTGAATGAACAAAATCCTGTTGAAATTAGGTCCTTAGAATTGGAGAAAATAATGCGACACCAAGCGGTGAAACTTGACCTCTCCTCTTGTAAATTTAATGAATTACTTTTAACATTAACAAAATATTTAATAAACTGATGAAATCAATTATCTAAAGTTACCTTTAAATTAATGCGATTTTTAATTTACAGCTGTACTGAGTAAACTAAAGTTGATGCTGAAGTATAAAGCTGAGGTATAAAGAAAGACCGGAAACTGGGGGCCAGAGTCTATTTGGAAAGTAGCTGAGTATAAGAAAAAGTTTTAGTAGTTTTAAATTAGCTCGATGACGCTGAAACAATATTAAAGAAAAATGAAATAGAATCGGATAGTTTTTAAAGAAGCTGCAACAAAGGGCCCAGGAAGGAGATTAATATTTACAATTGGTGGTAGCTGATGTCCGAGAATTTTTTGTCTCATTCATGTAGTAGTAGAAGGACTTAAGATTGTAAAAAAAAAAAGGCTAGTGAATCGGACCGTTTTTAAGTGATTTATAACACAGGGCACAAAGAGGGCTGACTGATAGTAAAGAACATGGCGTGGATTTGAAATATTATGCAATCCCATGGCGTTATAATAACAATGTTTACTAAAACCTTTAGCTGAAATTTTCGTATATATTCTATAAACATTCAAGTTTTTCTTGCACTCAGAAAATGACACTAATTACAAAAGAAGATAGCTTTTAAGTTTTATTTAGAAACCATCGATTCTACAAAGTATGCATTATATTTTCTTCCAGCATTCCAGAAATTGACTAAATTAAACTTAGGAAAATAAGGCTGCTCTTAATTTATGAAGTGCTTAAATTGTGGCTACATTAATAGTTGATATTCTAAAAGTCGTTGAAATCTACAATATTGATATCTACAGTATATCTATCAAATCTACGGTATTGATAAATATTATTTATTTTTTAAAAAATCTGATAATTTTCTTTCGATATCGCATATGCCTTGAAATTTATAAAATAAAAAACTGTTTCTACTATATTTCTATTAAAAAACAAACAAAAAAGCATATGTTACCCGTATAGCATGATTTCATACAGCATAGGCCAAACTTGGAGCTCTTTGGTTGTCATAAAATATGAACTAGTTACTATATGTACCAATCACAAAACTTTCTACTATTTCATACATCTTAACATTTCAAAAAGTAGTTACAGATGTTAATACTTTAATATTATTAGCTCAATACTATACCAACTTGGATTTTCATCTGAAATTTCTGCTTCAATCAATTAATCAGATCTCCAACATGATATTTATTAAAATTAATAGTTTTTCGTTATTCTATTGTACGTCTACTGTTTGTGAATACCGGGCTAATGATTCTGATAATGCTTGTGAATTTCCCGTCTCTGTACGAGCAGCGAGTTACAACAGAACTAAGAAAAATTGAGAAAATTACACAAAAATCTTTATTACAGCGCCCCCTACCGGTGAAATATCTACAAATTCAAGGAGGATATGCTTATCATAGCCAAAAACGTATACAAATTTATGCATAACTTCATAGACACACAGACAGACATTTTATATAAACCTGTTTTTTTTTAGATCTTTGACATTTAAAACGTACAAATCCAACGAAAACCGGAAGTCGAAAAAAATTTAGATTACAATATTTTCTTCTGTTATAGATTAAAAAAAAAAGTAAAAATGATGAATCATTTTTATTATTAACAAAACAACCAAGGACGCACCACGGGAAGGTGACAGTACTTCGAGTTCTATCCACACCTACATTATTACTTCCTGTAGAAAGTTTCAATAATCCTAAAATTGTCACTTTTTAAGTTACCAATTTCGACATTTTAAACTTTATTTTTAACAGAAAGAACCTCATAATGTATTTTTTGTGAAAACTCAAGTACGAATGATCTGGTATGTAATGTTATTCTAATATAACCTGCCTGTGAGCCTGGTCCAAAAAAATTTAGTGATGCTTCTGAAACATCTTTTTGCATCTTTCCGCAGAATGAGTGCGGCAGGGGAACTTTGTTAGAATTCTTTTTGGTACGTCATAACATTGTATGAAATATTTGATATGATCGTGAGTTATGTTCAAAGTAGTAGTGGTTGATATAGTAATTAGACTGTGTTCCAAACAATGGGTTCAGTATAATCTAAGGCCTTGCAGTGAAAAATCCGAGAAAGAAGTTATGTAATCCAAGTTGATGTTTAGGTAACATTTATCCTTAAATTTGATAGTCTTGTAGTTAAGTGATTGTTAATACTATTCTGAAAAATTCTTTTCTTTAGCCTTAATAAGATGAGAACAATCACAATCACAATATCAATTAACATTTAAACCATAATTTAGTATTTTTGAGTAATCCGAGGAAGCGACATTTACGCATTCTCGGTCAGAAGGAATTCGAAATGCTTCATGCACACATTTATTGCGTCATTCAGTTTCAGCGCTGGCCGATTCTGGCGCTACATCTACGTCACCCACGTGATTCGCCACATGCAGATCAATGTTGCAGTAATAAAGTTTTGACAGCCGTGTCTTTAAAAAAGATGTTCTCTGGCTGTTCAAACTTAGCAGCCTATAAATACCCATTGTGGGTAAAGAACGCATTTCGTTCGAGAACAGTTTGTAAAACATGTTTCATGTTGCCTAGCAAATATCAATTCAATGTCTCTGTAAATGTGAATAGGACCACTCATAAAGTTCTTGTTAAATTTAATTTCGAACCATACTGGCATGTAATAGTTAGTGATAATATTACTATTACTTTTAGCTCATATGCCGGACTAGCGGTACTCATATAAATACTAAGGAATATGGGATGACGGAGCCAGTAGTTGATCAAATAAGGTATGCTAAATGGTTTTTATTATATTTTGCTCCTTTTAAGTTTTAGAATTAAACAAGCATGATTTCTACAACCCTTAATGAATGTCCTATCATGGGCAAAAATGAAATCAACAAAATTATAAGCAAATAGTTTCTTTAATTGCCATTTTCCCAGTAGTTGATCATTCGAAGAAATCAGTCAAAATTTTCAAATTTAATCTTTAAAATATCATACTTAAGCTGTGATTAACAAATTCATATAAAACTATTATTTGAAATAAGCTAGTTGGAAGTGGGTTATTTTAATTTACCGTAATTGTCTCCAACTAATCAAAAACGAAATTTTTACATTTTCTAATGAGACAAATTCATAAAATGGCTTCTCTTACAGCGGGCAGTGGACATCAATGTGA
Organism: Maratus speciosus; assembly: GCA_963932465.1. NCBI lineage: Eukaryota > Metazoa > Arthropoda > Arachnida > Araneae > Salticidae > Maratus > Maratus speciosus. The sequence continues at coordinate 35,176,863 of OZ010789.1, read as the reverse complement.
CAACAGGTGCTCCAACATTCAAACAAAAATATTATGTCTAGTGACACGTGTAAAACTCATTTCCGCCTGAAATGGCGCAATATTTAAAAATTTTTATCAACAACAGGAATGGAAATAAAAGAAATAAAAAAAAATAATAAAACTAAAATGAAATAAAATAAAAATAAAACTAAAAACTGGGAAGAAAGAAAAGCAAATACCTTGAACACGTGCAAAGCAATAAGACGGTGAAGCACCCAAATAGTTGAATAAATTATTCAACTATTTGGGTACTGCACCGTGTTATTGCTTTGCACGTGTTCAAGGTATTTGCTTTTCTTTCTTCCCAGTTTTTATTTTTATTTTTATTTTATTTCATTTTAGTTTTATTATTTTGTTTATTTCTTTTATTTCCATTTCTTCCCTCTCAATTTCTCTTCTATCTTTTTGGCAACACCTTTCACTTTTGCATCTGCCTCTTTCAGGTAGCTCCCTCTGTCGCATTCTTTGCAACATTCCTTACCTTCAGTTCATTTTTGAACTTGTTCGCTTGCGGACACGTGTATGCTGTAGCTGATGACGAGCTGTTATGTTTTTAGCTGGAAACGCGTCCTGTGTTTTGTTTTTATTTTATGGTGATTTTTTACAAAGTTTTATTATTTTAATTGCTTCATATCGCCAGTTTTCGGTGCTGTTTCGCTCTACTGGAATGGTATCAAATACTGGCGTGGTCACCCTATTTGTTTTTGAAAGAAATCTGTAGAAATACGGGCAGAGTTGACAATTCAATTGGACAGTTGCCTGTTTTTTATTGGAAGGTTGGTTGATTTTTGACGGCCAATTATCTGCTCGAGGGATATAGGCCCAGGGGGGTGCCTTCGTGCTGGTCTTTCTAAGGGAACCTAACCCGTATTTACGCATGGAAATCCATGGCTCGAAGAAAACCACGAAAACTCCAAACGATTAGGCCGACGGGCGCGATTGGGATCGAACCCAGCACCTCCCGTCTACCAGCTTCGAGAGCAGAACCTCCCGGCCACTGGTGGGGCATTTTTTTGTATTGGAAAACAAATATAAATTTTTTCTGAACTTTTCTTAATTTATCTCGATCCACTACAACAGTTCAATATATACTTGTTCAAACTCTACCACCGACACTGTTTTACACCCCATGTGTTGCTGTCCAATGGGTACTCAAAATATATTAGATACCATCTACTCTACAGGTGGAGGCTAGGCGACTCGATAATACGGAGCAATCAGATGATCCATTGAAACGGACGTCCAACACAGAGTTCAGTTTGAAAAATCACGCCCTTAATCCAGAGAGTGTTGCAATTAGCACCGTAGCATCCGACAATGTCTATGTCTTTATGTAAGAACTAGTTTGACTTCGCAAATGACTGCATGCTGCATGCGATTTGTTGGCTACTAAATAAAGAATTCTTAACAATACGTTGCGAGTTTCCGTTATGGCTCAATACAAACGACGAACACCTTTCGGTGGCGACTGAGTGCAATATGAACTAATACGTAATTAATTAAAAGGTCTTAAAAAGTAAATATTGAAATTTTATTATAATGCCAAGGCCTTCTGAATACTGCAAATACCATAAAACGCCTTCAAATGAATAACAGATGTTAGATTTCGTTCCGAAAAATAGTACAAAAATGCTTTCTTTAAGAAAAAACTTTTTTTATTAAATTTAAGGTATATGCGCGACGCAGGATATTATCCGATTTCAATAATACTTGTTCTCTTTTTTTATAAATGCCATAAGTAACTTTTCTGCTCTATAGCATATGAAAATATTACTGGACTTATTTTTTTTTCTGATATAAAAAGCATCGAAATTAGTCAGTTTACGAAACATTTCGCTGGTATGCGTGATCGAAGGATATCATATAATTTCTTTTTTATCTTTCTTATGAATGTATTTCCTGAGTCTTTTAATCTGCAGCGAATTGGAATAGAAAATATTTTTCTTTCACAAAACCTTAAATAAAATCACATAAAATATTTATTATGTACACTAAGTTTTTGTTTTGTGATTCACAGTTAGTGCCAGTGAACATATAAAAAAATAGGCAAAAATATTTTTAAAGTTTTATACTGTCACAAAGTTTTATTTAACCCACCGCTTACCAGACGGGTCCAATGGAACCAACAAGTACATTCAAAAGGCATTTTTCTTTATGGAAAAAAAGACTTATAATTTTCTAAATATGTGACTTTTGTAAGTATGTGACTTTATCGTAAAATTTTTATAAGTCGCATAAAGAAGTCGTTACAGAATTTTCGATTTTTTATTTTCATGAGAAAAATCATTTTGAAACTTCTTGTCGGATCCATTAGACACGTTAAGTTGGCGGAGTGTTAAATATAGATTTTTAATAAACTTTGCACACTAAACACAAATTTAGATGATAATAATTACATTTTCGAATTAATTATATCGACATGCACATATTTATTTAATATGAACAAGTATCTTTAAAATTCACTATTAATGGTTATTATTTCTCTGCAGCAGCTGTTCACTACTACCCTGTAAATATAATGTTTAAAAAATTAAAACGTTTTTGCCTTATAATTTAACTATGTGCACAAGTTTAACTAACTAAACAAGGTAAAATAATTACGACTTTGAATTAATCATGTCAATATTGATGTATTAAGCTGACAAGTATCTTTAAAATTTCATGTTCTTGATTAATGTAACTTTGCACCAGCTGTTACAATAGTAATTACGATTTCTCCTGTAAAACTTTTTCGTAATTTATCTAAACAATGAAGGTCTGTTGAACACATGTTCTTTGAAACACACAAGTTTTAAGGGGTGTTCTACATCTTATAGAGCTGAACAGTATGAATAGATATAATGTCATTTCTTAATTATTAGGGTAACATTTTGTATAGCTGGAATATATATATATTTTAAATGTGTGAGAAATGAAACATATAACTTATTCTAACATATACATACAGAAATTAAGTAATAGATTTAGAATTTAATTACATATTACTTAAATACAACGGAATTATTCTTGAATTATTAATTCTATATTTTCTAATAATACAAATAAATGCAAACTTATGATTTTATTAAGTGGACAAAACATGCTCGAAATGTGAGGACATCCTAAAATTTGCGGGGTATAGTGCACTTCTTATGTGTTCGTTTCATTTGAAACGAAAATCATAGGTCAGGGACGGCGAACCTATAGCAAGCGTGCCACTTTTGGCTCGCGAAAGAATAATTTTGGCACGGCATTGCTTGTTTGCTCGGAATCAAAATAAAGTGAATTTTCACAAAATCGCCACTGATTTCTTCTAAATTCGATTAAATGGAAAATGTAAAATTCTAATTGTGGCATATTATATTCCAATCTAATCAATTATGGTCTCAAAAACTTTTCAAACAACAACGGTATTTGAACACTAATGGCAAGAATTGATAATTAGACATTACTAAATTCCGAAGTTAAAGTTATGGCAACTTTGATTTTATTTCAGAGCTGTTCAGAGAAACTGGCGTTTGATATTTTAAGTGGTTTTTTTTTTTTTTTGCCTATCTATGCTTTTGCATTGCCATTTTCACATATGAATAATATCAAAATTCAAATGAAAGTATTTGTCAAATAAATGCGGATCAGTTTGCTTTAAAATTAACTTAATACTAAGATGTAACAACAGAAATCAAATTTCATCACATTAATTTTTTTAAATTAATTTCTAAAATATATTTGTTTTCCGTAATTAGTATAGTGTAGCACCTACATGCATGTTTCTAATATTTTTTAAATCTTAATAGAGAATTTAAAATAACTTTAATCCATCATTTTTCCATCTACTAAATTTGTTTTTTAGTTGGCACGTCATCGTCACGTAAAATATTTTTGACCAAATTTGGCACACGGTAACAAAAAGGTTCGCCAACCCTGTCATAGGTAATAAAGAGATTAATTCGTGTGGCAGAAATATGTATAGATCTTAAAAGCAATAAATTTAAATGTTATGATAGTTTTAAATCTCGCTGTAAAACCGATTTAAAATTTATCCCCCCATGGGAAAAATAAATATGAAAAACACATATGAAAAATAAATTATTATATGTAGTGTATTTATTTTTAAAATGCATGTATTTTTCAATAGGGCAGTGGAAAAAATAAACAAAAACAAATATAACTACAAAAAGCTTTCAATTATAATTTTCCTTTGTTTCAAACTGTACAACAATTGTATAATTTAAACAACCCGTATATCAATTTAACAGATAATGACACTTTTGCCTTAATTATACCAACATTGGCACATTTTTTTAATATGAAGTAATATATTTAAAATTTAGTTTACCTGATAAATATTCCATTGCACAAGCTACTACTGTAGTACTTACCGATTATGTGGTAAACGTTTTCGTAATCAGCGTAAACAAAGAAAGTCATTTGGTCATATGTTCGTCAGATTATATAAAGTTTTAAAAAGTATTCTATATGTTATAATGGGTAGAAATTTAGAATGACTTGGACTCATTTATTCATAATTAATTCGTTATGCAAGATTACTTTTTTGTGGCCTAAATAAATTTAAGTACTTAAATATCTAGAAATTTATGAATCAATAAATCTTTCAAATTTAGATTTAAATATTCGCTAAAGATAAAACAAAATGTAACAAAAGAATCATATCAAATTTTAAAATCAAAAGTACAATATTTGCTGTATCACTGGAAGTGTTAACTGAAAATTACAACTTTTCTAGAATGTTCTTCAGAGCAAATGTTCATAACAAACTTATATGCTTAAGTACGGTACCTTGAATCCACCGCAAATTCCCCAAACGAAACTAAAAGATGCACCAACTTAGAAATATTTTACATCTCGTAATATCGCAGTATGTAGTAACTTGAATGTTTGCATCGATACCCAACAAAATCGAAATCGGTGTCGAATAGTTGATAGTCCACTGAAATCACCAATAATGGGCTTTTATATTCAAATTGAGAGTAGCATGAGATACTTCAAAGTTCTCAATATAAGATACAGCTATAGTGCCTTGACTAATGAGTGGAAACCTCTTCTTTGAATAAAAGAAGTTATAAAGATTATTCTACATATAATTTTTGAGTAGAATAGGAAACTTTCCTGACACCTCCTAAATATATAGGTAACATTTTCTGTAGTTTAAGTATGCTTATTTAAAAAAAAAAAAAAATAGCCATAAATGTATGACTAAATATACCTTTGAAAATAAATTATATTAACTTCCAACAGTTCAATTTGTGAGAACCAAGTAATTTCAAATTTGTGTTTAAAATGTGAATAACGTTTCTTATTACTGATTTGTTCTAGCATGCATTAAACTTTATACCTTACGGTGTAAAAAATATAAACAGATTTTTTTTAATGATTTTGTAATATATTTTTAACATGATTATAAATTTAAAATACTAAACTATTGAAATCTTTTAACTTCATTATCAAATTTTTGTAACAATTATATCAATATTGTCACATTTCTTTAATATGACAAGTATTTTTAAAATTCCACGCTCTTGATTAATATCCCGTTGCATCAGCTGTTGTACTACACTGTTAAAAATATTTTTGTAAAGTAACAGAAAATTTCTGACAGCAAAAAGTTGCCAGAAAATATTTGTTTTCAAAAAATGTAGGTTAACGAAAAAATGCATTATCAGACCAGAGAAATGCGTAGTCATAGAGGCACTTCATGTTGACAATTGACGCTTTTCCCAGCAGTCAAAATCTGTAGGTCGATTCCTGTTGGCGAGGGGGTGGGGAAGGTTCTATTTAACAGAAGAATCGCGTATTATAGGTTAAGTACAGGGAACATTTCTATTTACCGATCGTATTGTTTATATTAATAATAATAAATATTTCTTTATAAGAAATTCGCCTCCAAACTTTTACAAAATTAATATAAATAACTTATTTGCAATACAATATTCAAACGCATTTATATGGATTTTGTAACATAAACGGATTAAAAATTGGAATAAGTGAAAGAAGTTATCTTAAACTTTTATTTTATTTTTTTTATAGAATAAAAAAAAACTATATTCTGTAACCTCCCCCCCCCCTACCCCCACCCATAAAAATGTTTATTAATAAAATAAATATAAATCTATTGAATGTTATTTCGAATTAAAACAACATTACTATTTATTTATCCAATATTTCAGAAAATTTATTAGGTTAAGTTAGTGATGCTTGTTAATTACGTAAATAATATAGCTGCCAATTTTTACAGTTCACCCGAATAGCAAGCTTTGTGTTATTTAATCGAAAAAGTTCTGAGAGACGATCTCCATTAGAAAAAAGTGATAATATAAAAGTTGGTAGCTAAGAGCAAAGATGAAAAACGTAAAGGAAGAGCCACTAAAATTTAAATAAACGTCACCGTAAAAAAACATATATATATTTCATTTCAGCTAAAGTAATAAAGTGAGTTTTCATTCTTCTTCAAAAATATATAATGTTTTTCCGTACATAGTAAATGATAATAAACTAAATAAGAAAAAAAATATTTTAATATAATTTAAATTAAAATTTTAAACAAAATTAAACTTGCTGATAATATGAAAGGAATGGTTAAAACTTAGGAATAATTTTCAAAATAATTCAGAGTTGTAGTTCAAATTTTTATTTCATTAAATGGAACAAATATGATAAATTTAAACAGTAAAAATATATGAACGGTGATCAAATTTAATAAATATTATGACGGGAATGGCACACTTTAACAGAAAACTGGAGAGATTTCTTGTAAGCACAAACACTTTTATTGTTTTTCACCACGAACACATATACAAATAGACAACACGACATCAATATAGAACCAGAAGTTTCACATATAAATATCATTAACACCCAGGTTGGGTGAATTCAATTTTTCGGTCAACGGATGTGACCCGGTGCACCTTGGCTAACTCATAACTGCGTAACATGAAATTTATTCCGTGCGCAAGGAACCACGACCTTAGCGCCCTCTGGCCATAATTTAATGGCGTTACAATATTATTCTGGATAGTGTTAAAGGAAAATATCAGTTATCTAGTACTATAATAATTAATACAGCTACAGCGTGTTTATTATTTAAACTCCAAAACTTATTTATGTCAATCGCTGACAAAGTTAATTTAAAAGCTCAATATATATGAAGTAAAATTAAACTCTCTAAGTCATAAAAATAATAAATATAATAAGTAATCATTCTGCAGCTATGTAAAAGTAAAAATTCAAGATTTGTAAACTAATCATAAAGCTAGATTATGAATTTAGCATAAAATAAACAATTAACCAAAAAATAATCTCCAATTATTAACATAATTATATAAATTAGTTACTAATGCACATAAATAAATTATGAAGTATAAAGTAACACTAATAATTTAATAAATCATACATTATAAAAAAATAAAAAATAAATAGATTGCTTAATTAAGTTTTTTAACAAATTGAAAAAAAAAATCATACATATTATTATGTTTCGGAAAAACATTGTTAAATATTTCAAAGAAGAATGAAAACATATCTTGTTATGTTTGTTAAAAAAAGAACAAAAAAAAAATCCTTTTGCTGGCTCTTCTTCTCAATATGTGTTTTTAATGGGAACTTTTTTACAGTGAATTTTATGTAAAAAAATCGTTAGATCTTATTTATTATTTTTACATGAACATTATTATACCCTGCCATTTTATACAACACACAACACACAACAGATATTTCAAGATAGAAGCTTCAAGTTTTCCTAACTGAATGAAAGCGTCACCGTGGGTTCGGTGGTAAACCAGTAATAAATGGTCATTTTAAATGACCTTGTAGACATCAGAAGGGTCCTCCGAGGGGATCTCCCGCGCAAACTATTTCTGTTGCAATATGACAGACTTTCCTGTTGTAGTGAAGACGTAATGTAAAAGAAAAGCTTTTCTGTTGTTTGACAGGAAAATAAGTCATATGAAGATGAAATAACATAAGAATGTCGTAATTTTTTATGTCGAAATTCGACAATTGTTTTCTGTTATCTTAAGATCTTTTTTTACAGTGTAGTACTCTAGATTTCTTCTGCCTTTTTCGTAATATGCGTTAATAAAGAAACGCTGTTGAACATGTGTTCTGTGTATAACACAAATTTTAATGAATTTTCGACATCTTAGCTTTGGGGCTGATTTAGAGTCCTTTCAAAATTATACTATTAAATAACAGTGTTAAGTTTTGTATTATTTAATGATGTTTTCATTGCAAAATGTCCAGAAATGTATAGTTAAATGGGGTGACCCAGACATTAGTTGATTAAATAAAGTCAGTGCTAACGGGTTTTTTATTATATTTTCTTCCTTTTAAGTTTTAGAAGTAAATTAACATATTTGCTACAACCCTTAATGAATGTCCTATAATGGGCAAAAATGAAATACGCTGAAATTAAGTAGTAACAAAATTATAAATAAATAGTTATTTTTTATTGCCATTTTCCCAATGGTGGATCAGACGAAAGAAGCCAATGGAAATTTAAAAAAATAATATTTAATATATCTTCCTTGGGCTGTGATTAACAATAATTCTTATAAAATTATTAGTTGAAATAGACAAGATTAAAGTGGATTATTTTAACTTAACGCAACTGTCTCACACTAATCAAAAACTAACTTTTATAATAAAAAAAATTGATAAAATGGCTTCTCTTAAAGGAGACAGCAGACAACAATGGGACAACAGGTGCATTAACATTCAAACAAAAATTATATTTCTAGTGCTACGTATAAATTCATTTCTGCCTGAAATGGCGCAATATTTAAATAATTTTATCAACAACTGGAGGAGTGTCAGCTACTGGCAGGTTCAACCTACACCTACAACCTTTAAAAAATAATGTAATCATCTTCCAAACATTGATTTTGTATTTTTCAAGTACTTTCAAATTTGATTTATACTTCTAAAAAGTGTTTATAATTTCTGAGTTTATTTTTAACACGCATCAAACTTTATACAGTATAGTAAAATATATATATATAACAATTTTAAAAATTACAACTTAAGTATTCTACAGTAAATTTTTTTTTGTTAATATGAGGGACCAAAGGATGTCAGTTGAACATATGTTATTTGAACAACAAAATTTTTAAAGACATCCTACCACGGGCAAGAAGAAGAAGGCATTGAAGGCATTTCTAAATTATAAAGATTGACTTTCTAAAAATTGACGAAGCAACTTTACTTCGTGGAGGTCAAGAAACCTCTCCCCTGATGATGGCTCTCATTAGAAAGAGCATGAAACGTTGGGATTAATTTTTAATGTGTTTTTAATATAGTTTTTGTTTATATATACGCTGATGAGTATCATAAGAATTTTTAATTCTTAAATTTTGACAGCGTAAGTCCAAGTTTTTCTTATTAGAGTAAAGTGCAGCACAAAGTCGATTTTCTATTGATGAAAATTTCAATTAAAACATTTCCACGCCATAAAAAAATAAATTTATTTATGTTATTAAAAACGTAGACATTGTCTCCGAATACCTTTCTCCGGACTCCAAATACGTAGGCAGGCAGGCCGAGCGCGCAGCCCTGCTATCCTTAAAACAAAAACTAAGTCATGACAGCTTCAACAATAAACAGATTCTGAACTTAATTCAACGAAATTTTTAATTTATATTAAGTAACGGGGCCGACAAAAATATCGGAACGTAAATATTTAAATCTATTAAAGAATTAAAATATTACCAATATCTTAATAAGCAAATCCGAAAAAATACATTTAAAAGGATTAATTAAATTTTCTCTAGCGATCGTCAAACAAACACGCCTTCCAAAACGTCAGCCTCCGTGTAACGATTGCATCATGAGAAGGAGAGAGAAAGAGGATCGCTTACGTACAGACGGCACAGAGAGACCACATTAGCGAGCAGCGCGATACGGCGCAAGTGGCCGATGTAAGATTGAGAGAAAGCGGTCTCGTAAAAATAAATATGGAATTAAATTTAAACAATATCGATGTGTAAGGCGAAAATAAATAAAAAATAACATTATTTAAGAAGTGGGGGTTTCCATCTCGCACACATAACATCATGTTTATTATTTTTTGAAATAACATTCAATTACAGACCAATCTCCAGGAATATTATGCCTAAGGCATATAATCAACACAATCAAATAAAATTACAATGCCTACAACAGCAAATGTTTGAGGCCTGGCCGTACATATATTTTTCTTCTTGTTAATAAATTTAAAATCACAATCTTAATAAAATGTTATTGGTGAAAATTATGGTATGGCAAATATATTCAACTAAAATGCTCAAAAATCTTAAATATTGATATTGAAGGACTGTAAGTCTAAAATGTTTAAATAAATGTTACTGTTTAAATAATAATATCTATAAATATTACGAAATTGTTATATATATATATATAGTAATTTAAACATGCAATGTTTATATACCATTGTATATGTATATAGCATTATTATACATACAAGTGTATAGCACTATTATATCAATACATACACTAAACAACCGTATGCAATACATATACTGTTATTAATCGACAACCGTGTGCAATGCTTATTACTATTATTAATTGGCAACTATATACAATAAATAAAGATAATAAAGCGAACATAACAAAATATCATTTGAAAAGTTCTTTTTAAAAATTATTTTAAAAACATATATTCATTTAGTTGAGGCTTGTATTAGGCATAAAATTTTTGCAATTTTATTTAAAATTGGACTGCTATGATAAAAGGGAGACATACATATAAAAATAATAGGAAAAATTAACAAATTAAAATGAAAGATAACAAGCAGGAAGAATAAAGAAAAAAAAACGAAAATAATAGGAAATTTTCTACATCACTATTACACTCTTATTTTTGTATCACTGTTACACTATTTACATCATTATTACATCACTTTAAATTAAGTATAATATAATGATTTATGTTTATATTATGCTTACGCATTTTGCTATCTGCTTTATTGTAAACCAAATAGTATGTTAGAACTATAGCATGGAATATCCCGTAAGGCATGGTGACGTCACGGCGACGTCGTTGTGAAGTCACACTGTGATTTTGTGACCGTCGATGTGACGTCACGTGACGTGGATGTGACGTCACAGTGACTAGAATGTGAGGTCGTTATGGCCGTTTTAGAGGTCGTTTGTGACGTCACATTGTGACCACTCTGTGAAGTCACGGTGTGACTAATTTGTGAAAAGTGTGTCATTTGTGACTATTTTGGCATTAACTTTGTGACGAACCTGTGACGAAAGTGACAATGTTTTGAAGTCACACTGTGACCAATTTGTGAAATATGTGTCATTTGTGACGAACTTGTCATAAACTCTGTGATGATTTCAAATGAAAATCAAATTTCAAATTAATTGCTTAAAAGGCGCAAAGGCGAACTAGTGAAAAAGATTCCATGCTGGAACTCGAACCCGGGCCATCAGTATAGCGCACTTACGTTCTACCGACTAAACCACATGGAACGATACCCAGCCTGGAAAATTTCTCACTATTACATGTTGGCAAGGCTACAAACGCAGCACAAGATGCAATATTTATCGTCAGCCACCGACATGGCGCAAGCACGAAACTTAAATCCAGCATCGATTGAAACTATATTAATACTTGGAAATGTTTTCAGAGAGAACCATTCGCCTTGCATACAATATTTCAAATGAAAATCAAATTTCAAATTAATAGCTTAAAAGGCAATTTTAATTTGAAATTTGATTTTCATTTGAAATACTGTATGCAAGGCGAATGTTTCTCTCTGGAAAAATTTTCAAGTATTAATATATATTTAATCGATGCTGGTTTAATTAAGTTTCGTGTTTGCCCCATGACGGTGGCTCACGATAAATATTCCATCTTGTGCGGCGTTTGTAGCCTTGCCAACATGTAATAAGGAGAAAATTTCCAGGCTGGGTATCGTTCCATGTGGTTTAGTCGGTAGAATGTCAGTGCGCTATACTGATGACCCGGGATCGAGACCCGGCGTGGATATTTTTCACTATGTTGGCCTTTGCGCCTTTTAAGCAATTTATTTGAAATTTGATTTTCATTTGAAATATTGTATGCAAGGCGAATGTTTCTCTCTGGAAAAATGTCCAAGTATTAATACTGTGATGATTCTTGTCATAAAAACTACGATAATTTTAAAGTAAAGTTTTGTTTGAAATATAAAATTTTATCTTTTTACCGTACTTTTTAGCAAGATATCGCTATTTTGGAGTCCTATTCTTCTAAAATATTTTTAATTTTCCATTTAAAAAACAATGCTTATTAACTGACATCTTTTTTTATTAAGTTAGCTTGATCTTGAATTCAAGCTTAATATTAAGAATGTGTAAGCTTTTTAATGTGTTATGATTTGTCATTGCTTTTTTAAATACGAACATGGAGTGTAACGGACATTAATACAACTGTTACTTATAGAACTACATGATAAGCCCTATTTATTTAAATTTTTTATTCCCGTATATATTATATTTTGTGAATATGAGCTAATTAGATTTGGTATGTTTTATATGAAAAGACTGATCTGGGAAATAGAAACAACAAGTAAGATATATCATGCGTTAGGCATAGATTATAAAACACTTTCCAACTCTTCCTAAATGTTTTATCAAGACATCGGGGGAAATAACGTAAATAAGATAACTAAGTAAACATGAAAACGCGTAAAACATTTAAAAACTGATTTACGCAGTTACCATCCACTAAGGTGTAAAAAAATCATAATTTAAAAAAATAAATTAAAAAAATCGTTTTTTTTTTATTTAAATCAGATTTGTATGATTTTTTCCCCAGCGTTCAAATACTGAATAGCTATCATGAGTTTTAGGTTTCCAAAACAATTACACCACTAATTGCTAACATAATCTATGTTTTTACACTTTAATTGATAAAATTATAATTGTTAGTTTGTAATTACAGAAATAAAAACTGCAAATTAGTAGTTTCATTAGGTAGTATTATACAATAATGTTATATACATTAATATTGTAATAATTATGTAAAACTTTATAAATACTAGAGATACTTAACATTTATGAAAATTATTAACTGCATTTTATACTAAATAGCTAACATTACTTCAAATTAATTATTAAACAATCAACTCTCTAATTAGGAACATATTATACATTTTTAAGCCTTAATTATTAAAATGATAATAATTCATTTTAGAAAGAAAAAGGGACAGGATGCTAGTTCAAAAAACGGGCACTATTTCATGAGGAAATATATTAGTAATGTGTTTAGTAATGATGTAAGAAAAAAAAAAAAGAATATTTTTTAGCATTAAAAGTAAAGTGTCCTTAATTTTTAATAATTTTATGAATAACAAATTGAAAAATACAATTAAATAACATATTTTAATAATATCCTGTTTTTTCTAAAGAAATAAAGTTCTATATTTTTGCAAGATTTTTTCCACATGAATTTAGAATACTGTTGAATGGGGAAGTTTTTTACAAGAAATCTCTGGCTACAACTGCAGGTAAATTTCAACTTTTTTTTTCTTTTTTTAAGGCAGGGTGCATTTTGCCAATTTCAAAAGGGGCATGGTGTGGCACCATTAAACAAAATGGCCTAGAAGAAGCAGTATAAGTAATTACAGAATTAATAAAAACTGCAAATAAGTAAAATTCATTAGTTAGTAGCACAAATAACAAAACTAACAAATATTATTTGCAGCTCATTTTGCATTTTTATTTAGGAAAATTTCTGTAAACCACCAAAATCTATACTTACACACATGTACGTGTATGCTAACCAAAAAGAAAAAAATGAAAATGAGTTAAACCCATTCATATAGAATAAATATAAGTTAGCCACTAATATCTGAAATCCTCAAAATATTTAAGTAACAGCATTATTACCTCTATTAGCTTTCAATGGTTCAATTTTTTAATATATATGAGTTACAAAAAAAAATAAATAAATAAATAAATAAATAAATAAAATAATAATAATAATAATAATAAACATTTATTCAACCTATACCAAAGAAGCTCTTGCTGTGCTTAGCATTTTTATACCAATTATTTCTTTTTCTCTTATGCATTCATTTACAATTTAGCTGCTGAGCAGATGTCATTCTTTCATTCTTCTTTAACTTGAGATTGCTATTAATTACTATTTATTATTTTACTTGTAGAAATGTAATTATACTTGCTATGTGTATTTTATATAAAATAATGCATAAATTGATTACCTAAAGGAAATTATGACATTGCAAATTATGTTAGATTTAAATATCATTTTTAAATGAAACTGTTTTAATTTGGATAAAAACTTAAAAACAATGCTTTTAATTTTTTTACAATACTAATGAATTAAGCTTAGAAACAATTATTTAAAGCTCTTTTTTTGTTTATTAATAAGTCAAAATACCTGTAGAAACTTTCAAATTATGTTCATGTTAGATTTTAATACTTTTTTTGACATTTTAAACATTTAGAAAATTTTTGATTTTAATCAATGATTTCTTTTTAAAAATCGGTTGATTAAAATCATGATTTAATCGCTGATTTAAATCAACCGATTAAAATCGTTGACACCCTACCATCCACAGCCAAATATGTTTTCTAATTCTTTTAAACAGTCCTGTATTTGATCTGTAGATTGATATATATATATACTATATAATGGAAAAATTTAGTTTATCAAGGAAACGCATAACAGGTTGAAATTCTCTTTTAGCAATTTATACTAATATATGGAAACATACTTAAATAATTTTGTACAACCCTGTAGTTTACCTAGAACCTTTATTACACGCCACTATTTAGTTAAAATTTTATTCAAGCTAAAACACTCTTAAAACTGCTGAAATTACATTTCCAGAAATTATAATTCATAGATGGCAACGTATCCAATTCTTTGCGTGACCCTTTATATCATTTTGTCTATATACTACAAACATTTCTTAGTAAATTAAATACAGTGCAGCGTTAAAATGCATAACTTATTTAAAAACCTCCTTTAAGCAATACCCAGTAACCCTTTCGAATACTTTTGTATATTCCTGTATATGAATTATAGCATATATATATACACCATATACTATGCATAAATGTAGTGAATCATAAAAGTGTATATCATAATTAAAAATGTATTTCCAGCAATCATCGCTAATGAACAGTACTTCGGATACAATATAGTATCTGAAATATTTTGTGTGTCCCTGTAAATGCTATATACACTTCGTATTATACATGAAATAATTCATAGTATGTAAACCTCAACGACGTATATCAATTTCATTACATATCAAATAGATTAACATAAATAAAGTACGCCGCAAACAATTCCCTCCACCCCTATATCATTATGTATTGGAATTCCTTTTTTAGCCCTGTAAATGAACAATAACTATTCTTTGCATCGCATATTCTATGGAATGCACATTTTAGTGCGCTTCATAAATGCATATCAATTTTATTCTGTTTGAAAGCGTGTAAAATCATTAAAAATCATTTGAAACGATTTTTTTCCCACAAGCCGTAATGTAATGGAATACAATTGACTGTCCCTGTAA
Organism: Maratus speciosus; assembly: GCA_963932465.1. Taxonomy (NCBI): domain Eukaryota; kingdom Metazoa; phylum Arthropoda; class Arachnida; order Araneae; family Salticidae; genus Maratus; species Maratus speciosus. The sequence continues at coordinate 35,161,312 of OZ010789.1, read as the reverse complement.
ATGAAATAACATGCTACAAACTTCATTACAAATAGGGGTCTTGCTATGGTAAACGTTAATAACATCCAAAAATTTTAAATAATTTAATTATCTTTAAATGTCTATTAATTATGTTAATGATTGATGATAATACTTGTCCATATACTTTTATATTTATGCCACCATGTGGTTTTAACCCAATATTTAAATAAGAAAATAAACCAGATTAAAATGCAATTTAAATCACTAATTTTAATAATCTGATCAAAGCTGTTGAAAAGGAAGTTAGATATTTTAACAAAATAAAAAATAAATGTAATGAAATATTTGTGTTCTATAACATGTTTATTAGAAGATAACTGAAATCATTGTAATTAAAAAAAAAAAAAAAAAAAAAAAAAAAAGCAAACAAGGAAAATAATATTTTAGATATTTCAGCAAAATAAAAAATAAATGTAATGAAATATTTATGTTCTACAGCATGTTAATGAGAAACTAACTAAAATTGTTGTAATAAAATAAAAAAAAAAGCAAACAGGGAAAATAATATTTTTACATACCTAATTTCATTGACGTTGTACGTGATACTTTGATTTTGGGGAACCAATTAAATCCGATTATAAGTACGATAGCAATGACTTGAATCATCTTCAACAAGTCAAAGCTACGGTAATTTTCTCGGGTTTATATTTTGTTAGCTGAACTAACTTGGATCCTGAGAACGTTCTTGTTTCAGTTTTTAAATCCGTGTCAACACATCTATGCTGTCCAGTGTCCACAGAACTTCAGTGTCCACAGTGTCCACAGAACTGTCCAGTGTCCCGCGTTTATTCTAAAAAGTTTCACTGTTACTTTTATCCGTTATTCTGCGGTCGAGTGGTAACAACTGAAATAATGCAGATGCAGACGATTTTTAAGTTTCGAAGTTCGAAGCAGATGTTTTTTGGTTTTATTTGTTTTTCTATACCACAGTTTCGGAAGGAAATTAAATGCGTAATAATTTTGTCAATTTGTCTCTAATTCAATTTCCTGTTTGAAAATGTTTTATTGTATTTCATCTTTTATTTTTATCAGTTTTATTGAATTGTAAAGTTTCATTTACGTAAATTATAATAATAATATTATCCATAATTAGAGTTTGCTAGATAAAACATTGCTTAAATTTTCAAAATGTATACAAATTAATTTATTGGTAATAATGATGACTCCCTCCTTTTTTTTTAAAGTAAAATTTGTATCACAGGTATCAGTTTGTATCACACTCATCTCTTCTCGATAATCTTGTTGTATTTTTTAAGAAGATATTTTGTATATATATACAAAATATCTTCTTAAAAAATACAACAAGATTATCGAGAAGAGTTGAGTTTTTCTTTGTCAATCTGTCGTTCTCTTAATATTAATTTTCTGTAGAATAAAACTTGTAAAATAATTTTTAAAGATATATTTTGAAAACAAAAAATAAAACATGAATAATTAATTATGTCGTGGGCTTTGCCTAAATTTTGTACATTAATTTTATATTCGGAAAATGTCAATTCTATTTTAAACGCGTGAAAGAAGTAGAATAAAAAAAAAATACTTAAAATAGTGAAACACTAAGAGGGAAAAAAATGACTTGAATGCAAATTATAAAGCAAGAAATGAATATATGACTGAACTTTGAAGACGCTTTCTGCGTGCTCATTAAAAGCTGCAGCCTTAACTGTAATAGAAAGTTTTTAGTTTAAAACGACAGAAATGTTTCGACTACTCTTTGAGAAACTTCTAGTATAACAGATGATCATTTACAAAAATCTTTATAAAAGATAAGTCGAGGTCTGCTTACCTAAAACATTTTTTTAATAATATGAAATTCTCATAATTAGGAAATCGTTTTGTGTTGCTGATGAATTAATTACATTTCATGTTATATGAAAATAAAAAGTTTCTGTTAGAGGCACAGATGCAACTTGGACCACGGTTTAAAAAATTTGTTAATCCGGCAGAAAAATATATTTTACAGTAAATAACATGTTTTTAATAATTTTTGTAATTTTTTAAAGTTTTCTAAGAAGTTCACATCTCAGTCACAATGTGACATCACTGAGTGGTGGCATTTTGGTCACAGATGTGACGTGACCACAGTGACTTACAGTGACGTCACAATGACGTCACTGTGACCATGCATGCTATGAGGGATGTAATAATTAATATATGCTGAAAACTTGCAATTGCAAACAGAGCTTGATACTTTTGTATAAGAACATTTTTAATCCAGTAAATTACCTTTTAAAACATAACCATTTTTCTCTTGTATTAAACTAATTGCTGCAGTTTATAAATTTAATAAATTTTTAATGCGAGGCTCACCGAGCGAAAATGATGTAGCTATTGTTTAGCTGATAAAAATTGTACAGCATCAGCAAAAATTAAATTTGTTTTCTGAATAATCACCATCAATCATGCCAAATAAATACTTCATTTCCCATATAATCCTTTGTCTTCCTTAATTACTTGTCGATACATTTTTAATTTTTAAATATTCGCCAGAAAGAAGGACCTAAATACCGCAATACGTCATTATGACAGCCTTAAAATAAAATAAAGAACTAGGTAATGATGATTCAGTTCAATAAATAAACAGTTGCTACTTTATTTATCACTTCAATTTCAAATATCTTTATTTATATATCTTTATATATTTTTCAAAACATATAAATAAAAAAAAAATAGCATTACAATTGTTTTTCTATTCGCATTAATTGAAGGTAATATTTTTTAACCAGTTTTACAGATTTTATACTTTAAAAATAATTTTAATAACTTTTTTCTCAAGCTTATACTTGGATGTGTGCACCTGATGATTTAAAAATGGTACACTGTTAAAAATCTGGGGCATTTGCTGCATCGTCACTCCATCGCTTTTAAAGGAAACTGTAACTTGACTATATTATGGGGCATTCTCATTAATCAGAACATAACATTCTATAAAAGTGGTGGAGTGAGTATGCAGCAATTGTTGCATATTTTTAACAGTGTACCTCTAACACCGATTGATAGCTTAAGCTAACAAGGACACGTTGGATTATCATGCAGACAATGTGCTTTTACTATCTTCATATTACTAATTGAAATTTATAAATGGGGTAACTTGAGGTGAGATGCCGTGTTGTGCAAGATGCTGTATCACATAGTTTTCATGTACGCAGGTGCTGTATGGAAACGTCGCTCAATTGTAAGGAAGAGGGTTCCCTACTGATACTTTAATTTCCGTTCTCGTTCTTAAAAAAAAAAAAAAAAAAAAAAAAAAAAAAAAAAAAAAAAATGGTGCTTTTTTATTTCCGTTTTGTCTGAACACTTATAAGTATCCAAAATCTTTTACGTGACTTTTTATTTGTCTACGCAAGTCTCAGATTAAACACCAGATAAATAAAGCTGATATTTTTAGAGAGTACTGGTACCTGGCCTTTCTGCAAAGCATAAAAGGAGGCCAGTTCCCGCTTATTCACGCCAGTGTTGGAACCGGCGTCTTATTCAATATTTTGGAGTGTTTCGATGAAACTTTTTTTTTGGTTGGGGGGTGGGGGGGGGGTAAGAAGACGGTAGTTTTCCCTTGTGGTAAGATGCTGGTTATTTTCCGTTGCGATGGTTGTTTCTTTATTATTTTAATTACTCTTGGATATTAAATAACTTGTCAAAGATTTTAATCAATTAATTAAAATCATTAAGTCGTGATTTTAATCAACTGAATAAAAAAAACATTGATTAAAGTCATAAATTTTCTAAATGTTCAAAATGACATAAAGAAATATTAAAATCTAAGCTTAAAATAATCGAAATGTTTCTGTAGGTATTCTGCCTTATAAATAAATTTTATTGGCCTTATAAGTAATTGTTTTAAAAATTTGAATGTAAAAAAATATTTAAACAATTACGTTTCAAGTTTAACAAATAATAAATTATTAGACTTTTAAATATTTTTATCACCCCGTGGTAGATTAATGAATTTAAACACAAATCTGAAATGTATATCTTAACACAATTTATTATCTTAACACAATTCTTTATTTCAACGCGCTTTTTTTTTTCTTCTTAAATCTGGTTTTACTATGTTACAAAGAATTTCAGTTTTCATAATTTACACAGTTGAGAATTAATCAGCGATAAAATATATAGGGTTTATATACAATACAATATTTTCTATACAAGTTTAATGATAGGTAACGCAATTCACAAAAGAAACAAACTTGAAATAGTGTAATGAGAGCTCGAAAGCTACGGTCGTCGCTCGAAAGCTACGGTGAGATGTTACCACTAGAAACATCTACAGATGTTTAATGAATATATCTTTTGAGGAAACTAGTTTATGGAAAAACGGGCCATAATTCTATAATGTTCTATAGTACCTTTTCTATAAGCTTTTTTAATAGAATTCTATAAGAAGGGGGAATTTTTTTAAGGGAAATTACTGGCCCAGCAAATGGATAACAGTAGGATAGGTGCTAGCACTGCAGGAAAAGAGCCGTATTGAAGTAATGTGATGGCATACTAATGCTGGCCTGCTGTTGGTCATCACTGATGGGTCAGCAGCATTCCACACGGACGCTTTTGTACTGGTTTAAGTAATGGTACCATTGTACTTTGCCGCTGGTGGCATTGCTGGCTGCCACCTTTTTCCAGCTGATGACCCACTGTTTCTTTCTTTGCTGGGTAACCCCTATATTAAGTAATACATGCTTAATATAATAAAATATTTTTTTTATTTGTATATCACGCGTTAAATGATTCTTGAAATCTGAACTGCGATTTTGGTCAAAAATAAAATAATGTTCATGCGGTAGTTAAATTCTTCTTTAGATATATAGTTAAAAAAGATCATTTCAGTAAAATGCTCTAAAATGTAAAAAAAAAAAAAAAAAAAAAAAAAAAAAAAAAAAAAATCATGAATCGTGTGCTTATTTTTTTTACAAATTACCGTTACCAAATTTTATCTAATATATATCTGCACTAACGTAATCAAAATCTAATCATAATCAAAATGAACAGTGTATGTCAAATACACCGAAAAAGATTCGAAAAAGTACTGAAAAATAACTTCCGCACCAAAATATAAAATAAAGATCTTTACCAAAATACTTCAATGTTAAGAAGAATTAATCTCTATAACTGAATACTTTAATGCGTTTCGCTGCATAATAATGTAAAATGAAAAGGAATAAGTAAAACTCTCTGAAAATGTTATTTTATTTATCACAAGATGCTTTTTAGTTTTTGAATCTTATGAATTTTAACTAATCTGATGATCAAAGGGGTAATTTAAGTTTTCTCCTGTAATCAAGAATTTTTAAGAGAAATATTTTTCAATGACTGTATAATTTATTAAATAAAATTGAAAAGAGATATTAATCATGATTCTAAAATACATTATATATTAATGCTATTGATATACTGTTCGTGTTCATACAATATCTAAAGAGAAAAATGTTCTTAGTTATTTGTTGAGAAAGATTTTCTTTTATTTCTTGACATCTTCAATATTTTTGAAGAATTCTGTTCTGTTGAAAAATAATATATATTTAAAATACGGAAATTTTTTCGATTCTTCATTCCCGAAGCTATAATAATATTTATATAATTTTATTACATATATATAATAAATCAAATTGTTAAAAACAGATTAATTTAATTAGAATTAATCACATAAATACTATCGGATTCGCGACAGAATTGTGTGGATATCTCAATACACATCCCGTGTCTTTAAATTTTAATTAAAAATCTATCTGCAAAATCTCGGCATGGACCAAGGTGGCGTTGCTATTTTGCGACCTCATTTCGAAGCGCGCTTAGCAAAATGCCAAGTTTAAACTTTGAACAAGCGTTTTGTTTTATTCTATACTGTGAAAAGAAAAGATTATTACTAGGCTGAAATTAGTTTTATGAAATGTCAAATGATGTTTAAATATGCACTACTTTTGTTGTCAATGCCGAATTAAGTTCATCATAAACAGATTAGGATAAGATTTAAATAAGAGTTATATAGAATAGCAATATTTGATATTATTTAGGCTTCATATCTCTTTGAACTTTTACGGTGTACCCATTCATACTTTTCTAGCATATATACAGCTGTACCAAACCCTCCGTTTTATAGTTTTTTACAAAGTCTTATTTTTCTTTTAGTAACGATTTTGTAATAATACAATTAATAATTCATATATTTATTGTACGGATCCCTCTGAGAGCGAGTAATATCCGCACGTGACCGTTTATTATACTTTTAATGCAAATTTGTATTTAAATAATACAAAATTTTGGAAATTTCAACTGTATAATCACCTAAAAATATTTTTCTGAATAATAAAAATAAAATTTTAGGTTTAGGTTATATAGACTAACATAAAACATATGTTTTGAAAATTTCATGAAAAAATATTCAGAGGTTTTTGAGATACCTTGCACGTTATGTCCAAAAACGTCAATTGGAGAAAAATGACTTCAAAGTTTCTGAACCGCCACTTCAGCTATTGAGTGGGTGTAATTCTAAAATTCCATAACTTCTGTTCTAATAGGGATATCAAGGAAACAATTATATGAAAATGTTTAGAAAAGATAGGAAAAGAATAACTATTATTATTTTTTTTATAGTTTTATAAAATAAATATTTTTATTACAGATTTCTTTAAAAACCTTGTTGCAATTAAAAAGAAAAAAGACAATTTTTGCATCAAACGAAAAATGACGATATTTTATTTAATTTTAGCACTAGGAATTCTTAGCAGTATAAATGAAAAACTGATAAAATAATTTTGATTGTTTCTGCCTAATATTATAGTTACCACTCAAGACACTGAGTAAGGCTAACTTTTTGTACATGTAGAAAACAATGGCATGTCGCATATTTGTGAACGCCAGCAGAATGATTCGACGGTGAAAATAATTTTATTATAAGCAAACATATAAAGAATATGAAACGTATAATTTTTTTATGTAGTGTTTCCTTTTTTTATATATTTCCTGTCTTTTTTTATTTAGCTTTACTTCATTTTTTTAATTTTCTAAATATTGTTTCTTCATACATTCTAATTTAATATTCTACTTCGTGTTTTTAACACCATTTTTAGAAAAATTATTAGAGATTACTAATATATTTTTAGAGAACTTCGATTTATCAGTCTTTAAACCATTTTCATGAGCCATATTAGAAATGTAAAATATTTGCTACAAAATAAAACAAGACATTCCTATTAGTAATAATAATTGACGTATGCGTAGTATGTCCAGTAATTAGGCACGAAAAAGTCGCGATGTAAGAATTGTACAGCTTGGAGGCCTAGGGCTATCAAGTTATATAACATTTTAAGCAGTTTTTCCTTAATAAAAATAATGCGATGTTTAAATACACCAAAATTTATTATACATTCGAAGCCTGGAGGCATTAAATAAATTTAACAATGTTGAAATTAATCACATATTTCGAAAAGATTTATACGATAAATGTATTTTAACATAGAAAATTTGACGTTTTTAATTAAGAAATATGGCTTATATGTAAATTCCCATAGAAATATGTAAAACATAATTTAAAACTTGTATTATACGATTGCCAAGTGTTTCCATAACTAATTTCTTTGTTTACTTGTGTTTCAAAATAGTTTAGAAGAAGAAATTTCAGGCGGTAGTGTAACAGCTGGTGCGGTAGAATATTAATCAAGATAAGAAAAGTATGGAAGCACTCATCGATATTAAATAATTAGCCAATATAAATATGATTAATGCAGAATTTATAATAAAAAGTAGTTTTATTGTAGGGTTACACCCATATTATGATTATTAGCAGATCGTCGCGGCTATGAGAAAAAATATTAAGTTATTCAACTTATTATTTTTTTATCAAGAAAACTATGATAGAACAGTACAAAGATATATTTACTATACAGTATGTCAATATTAACGATATTCAATGACCAATCCCTAAACCGATAATCAAGACATATAGTTCCAATTACAAAAATAGTCAAAATGTGGCAAAGAAGTTTTTAAAGAGAGATTTGTGTCGATAAAAATATTTCTTAAAAATTTACGAAGCTTAATTTTTTATATGGTGCCGGTCTTATTAATTATATTTAGTAAAAATAGCCTTTGATTAAAACTGACTGAGTAATAGGTGTTTGAAGTTGAAGCATCTTTTTTTCTGTGAAGTAGGGAAAATGAAGTAGGTTTACTAGAAATATAAATTACCGTCATACAGAAAAATAATAGTGGAGAGCAAAATGAACCTTACAATATAAATTTAAAATTACTTTATATGGTTCTAGGTCCTATAAATTATATTTAGTAAAGATATCATTTGGTTAAATCTGGCCGAGCAATAACTGCTTAAAGTTGATGCCTCTTTTTTCCGAGAAATAGGGGTCATTCACAAATTTACTAGAAATATAAATAATCGTCAGACAGAAAAAATAATAGTTGACAGTAAAATTAACCTTAACATATAAATTTGAAATTACTTTCATTCTGACATATTAAAGTAAAATAGTTAATATTTATGGTTTTGTTTAGCAAGTAGCTAGTGCATTTTGATTTTGATCTGTAAACTATTTAGTTTGAAGCAAGTTTTTATATTTAATTTGACGATTTAAAATTGCAAATTTGAGAAAAATGCATGATAGCTTTAAAATGTATTTCAAGCAATCTCTGCACATACAGCGTAATATATCTGACTTCTATTGTACCTCATTGTACAAATGAAAGGCATTTTCAATTGAAAAAAATGCTAACCAATTTGAAACATCACTAATTAAAATTAACACTATCGTAATATTTGTACGATGTGACTACTTTCAGGCAAAGTGCAAATAATCGCTAAATAAATTCTTCTAGTACTTTAAGCACATTGTGTACGATCCCTCGAAGCATGGCACAAATGATCTGTCTTCAGACGCAGAAAATTGATATAAGTCATACAATTCAAAATTTCGTAACTCGGTCAATATTACTGTTAGATTAATGGGACTATTATTTCTTACTGGTTTCTGTAAAAGTAATTTTTTTTCTAAATAGCACTTATAAAACCAGGGGACCGTAAAAAATTAAATATCGTAACTTTAAAAAAAATGGTTTTATTGATCCAAACGACTTTAAATATTTTTTTTTATTCATTTAATATATATTTTGTAATTGGAACTATAAGTCTATGACTAACGGTTTAGGATTTAACCATTGGACACCGTTGAGAGTGGATACACTATATAGCATATGCTGTACATGCGTATTCTTCCTAACAAAATAAGGTATTAAAATAATTTAAACTAAACTCTGATTTTTGTATTCATAATGTTATTTGACATTTGAAATATTATTTGATGGAAAATGTTGTAAAAAAATTCAAATAATTATAAAATAATAAAATTGTGCAAAGAAAAAAAATATTTAACAAAGATAATACATAATATAAAAATGTAATGTTTAGACATTTTATTGAACATTGCATAAGATAGTAAACGTTCATAAAATAAATATATAAGATATAAAGCGTTAGATATCCTAACGAGGTTATAAGTACTTAAATCTATATTATCTTTTCACTTATCCTATATTAATACTTATGTAGTCATCTTTTAGACTACTTCACTAAATAGTTAATGTGTGAGAAAGTTAGTTTCCCGAAATTAAATTGCACTCTCTTCTGCCAACTAAACATAAAAATAAGATTACATTTTATAGTAAAAAAATTTTTGAAATAGACATAATTTTTTTAAAATATATATTTATTATGTAATTAATGTCATTCTTCTGTTAGAAATATTTTCTGTGTGTATGATGTGGAACACTGGGAATTGTAAATATTAAAATTGAAAATGAATTGTAAAGAATTATAATTATAAAAGACAGAATGTTTTCATTACATATTCGAAAGATAAAATGTTAGCATCTGATTGGAACGAGATATATGTTGTTAAGCTTAGGTTAGTTTTGGCCATTATTTTCTATAAGAGAGTTGATTACATGGAGGTCTTTTGATGGAAAAGTTACGCGAACTTTATTTTTTTCTCGTACAAGGAAGACGTTGAAAGATGTTTTACCCACTTCACCCAAACTGAGCTGATTTTAAACTCTGACTGTTATAAATATTGGTAAACTAAAGTTAATGTACTAGATTAATTTTAGCACCAATTTGTAAACAAATCATATTAGATGTAAATTTCCAACTGGGCGAAAAATGTCCGGGCCAGGATTCGAACCCGAGACCTCCTGGCTGAAGCCGGGCAGTGCTCTGCCATCTGAGCTATCCCGGACGATTCTGGTCGAACTTTTTCACCCAGCTAACCTTGATGATTACAGCATCTGGTCTGAAACCTGGTTCAGCTCAACAGAATAAATCTCAGGTAATGGGACTCCAGAAATCGCTGGATACGAAATTACACTAGATTAATTTCAGCACAATTATTCTAATTGGTAAACAAATCATATTAGATGTAATCTTCAAGGTTAGCTAGGTGAAAAAGTTCGACCAGAATCGTCCGGGATAGCTCAGATGGCAGAGCACTGGCGGCTTCAGCCAGGAGATCTCGGGTTCGAATCCTGGTCCGGACATTTTTCGCCCAGTTGGAAATTTACATCTAATATAAAGTTAATGTGTTATAAGGAAAAACCTCATGTAAATTTGCGTAATAAAACACCACAAAAATAATTTCTTTGGTAAAGTTATCAAAATCTAGTGGTCGATTTAATATTCGAACTGAAATACTTCACCATCCACTTTAGCCCAAGAGCTGTTAAACATTTTAGGGAAGTTTTTAGAGGCACCCTGAAAATGTGTGCAACACTTCTTTTGTAATGGCTGAATACAAAATCGAATGTCTGGCTGAAGGATCGTGGCCCAAAATCTGTGCCAGACACGTGTCAAGTGCCATAATGGAACTTGATACGTGTGTAGCACAGTTTTTGTGCCGACTAAAGTGTCTGTCATTTTATTCTGCCTCAATCTCAGCGTGCCTCAAATACCTTTTTTGGGTAGTCAAAAAATGGCACTTGACACGTGTCTGGCACAGTTTTTGGGCCGAGTAAAGTGTCTGTCATTTTCAAAATATTTTTTTCTAAGCATAAATATTATTCTGCCTCAATCTCAGCGTGCCTCAAATACCTTTTTTGGGTAGTCAAAAAATGGCACTTGACACGTGTCTGGCACAGTTTTTGGGCCACGATCCTTCAGCCAGACATTCAATTTTGTATTCAGGCATTACAAAAGAAGTATTGCACAAATTTTCAGGGTGCCTCAAATACCTACTCAAAAATGTTCAACAGCTCTCCTACTACTTGCTTAATTGCCACAAAATATGTGTCATATACTCGTACATAAATTGGTTTTATTTAGCTTTGTTTAAAAATTAAATTTTACATAGAAACATAGATATTCAAACCTATTTCTCAATCATTCCGGTTTAAGGAAGAATTGTATTTTAAACAAGTAATGTTTAATCAATAAATGTACGCAACTTCCTTTATCCGAATTTCTGTTTTCGTGTCTTAAATTTGTTTGTAATAAAGCGAAATAAATGAATCAATGTATGACTTTATCAGCTCAGTTCTGCTAGCATATGATGAAGGATTTCAGTTCGATTAATTCGACAGATAGCCACTTATAATTTCATGAAAGAAATCATTTTTGTGGTGTTTCATTAAGCCAATTTACAAGTGTTTTTTTCCTTACACCTGTTTTATTGGCAACCTTAGTTCCCACAATTTTTAGTGCTTCACAACAATATTTTTTTTTACAGTGCACGAGCCAATCTGCCAGTGTGCCAATCTCCACATTATGGGGCAGATTTGAGATTGTGGATGCATTTATAAACAATTGGCTACATAAATGTTTTGTTAAGTTATATATATTGGTGTCACAATATACGTTTCTATACGGAAATTGGCATACAATGAAGAAGGAAACGTATTGCTATTGGAATGTGTATGAGAAGGCACTTGAGAAAGTTTTGCAAACTATTAAATGTGCAAGTCAATAAAACAAGTAGTATTCAATTAACACATGAAACTATAATTTTTCTGCATCAAAGACTATAACATGAGAGATTTTTTTTTGTTTCTGACTTTTAAAAAAATGGTGATAAAATAATGCTTTTAAGAAAGCTTGGTAATTTGTCTAAGCAAAATACATGGTGTGTCTATTATATTCCAGGACTATGGCTAATACAACAGAATGAATAATAAAAAACAAACATACGTTTAATAGTCCTAAAAAATAATCACCTCCGGCACTCACACACTTTTGTGCACGGTGATAAAAATTCTGGAAACGCGCTTCGTGGTCCTCTGAAGATTTGCTTCGAAGTTGAGCGGTTACTTTTTTCTTTCTATCCTCTACGTCCTGAAATCGATGCCCTTTCAGAGCAGTCTTAAGTTTTGGGAACAAGTTAAAGTCAGGAGGTGACAAAGCAGGAGAATACGGAGGATGATTAACCTCTACGATGTCATGTTTGGTCAAAAAGTGCTGTTTCCAATTTTGAAACAAAACTTGATCTATCACCGACCGTAACACGAGCTCTAATGAACCACCTGTGTTTACCTTCTCCAAACCAGAAATGCTGACTCAATCACTGCGCATTTGTTCGACCTTCGCACCTCATTGGTTACGATATCACATCCTAATTATGACGCGTTCCTACAGATATTCATTCATTAACAACGCGTAAAGTCCTGGAATTTAATAGACAGTAGAAGAAAATACTGTTTAAAAAAGTTTCTAAAGCATTGCTTGGTACTTTGTGATACACTGCAATTACACATATATTTCTCCTTGAAGAAGTTTTGCGAATAAACCGATAAATGTTCTTCAAATCTGCATACGAGAAATAATATTGCTATTATATTGAGTAATTGTGATTAAAATAAGAAATTAATAAAATTAAGGAATTGTGTAGAAAATATATTATAAATAAATGTACTGTAATAAGAGATATATTTGAATTAAAAAAAAAATATATTAAATGTGTTTTTTGAAATTGACAAAAATTTTCATGAATATGTATTTCATACGAAATGTATTAAGGTATCTACCTATGTTCGGAACGTTTATTTTTAAATATACAATACGGAATAAATACACACATTTTAGTTCAGTTGTAATACAGAATGATGTAAAAACATAAAATTCTAGCAATGTCTTCATAACATTTTTAAATATTTGAGGGGGGGGGGGTATAATTTTTTTAGCAAATTTCATGCTGATTCCACAGCGTACACTAACACAGCGTTACCTAAATATATGTAAAATTTCTTTGTACTACATACGAGTATTACACGTGCACTGAACTAGCAAATTTATAATATCTTCAGCATTAACTGAAATATTTCAATGTATATATATACATAAATTATTAAGGGGTCTTACAACTCTCAGTCTCAGGAAAAAAAGAAAGAAAAAGACCATTTTAAACATATAATATCTTAAAGTGTATATGATTTCAAACCATAATTTTTATTGGGATGAAAGATATAAGTATTTTCTTTCACTCATGTATTAAAAAAATGCAAGATGCAGAATTAACATTTGCAGGAGACTCCAAACTATCAGACATTTGACGAGCAGAAAATTGTATGATAGCTTACGCGCAGGATTACAAAATAAATTTTGCAACTTGAATGAAAGTTTACAATAATCACCCTGAACCTAAATAAATTTGTATTTAAAGTGTTTTTATTTTTTAATACAAAGTTGCATTTCGCTAATGCAAGACTGAAAATTTCAATAGTATAATCACATAAAAAAATCTTTGTTAGAAGAATAAAAAGGAAATTTTAGGTTCAGTTTATACAGACTAGCATGAAATGTTTTGAAAATTTTATGAAAAAATATTCAGAAGTTTTGAGATATCGTGCGCGTAATTCCCAAAAACATCTTTTGGAGAAAAATTACTTCAAAGTTTCGAAAACGGCGCGTTAGCTGTTGTGCGGGTATAATTCTAAAAGCCATAACTTCTGTCCTAATGGGAATTTTAAGGAAACAATTATATAAAAATGTTCGGAAAAGATAGAAGTTTAAAATCTAATAATAATAATAATAATAATAATTATGAAAATTTTGAAACTTTCAGAGTTCTGAGACCTCTTAAATCATCAGAGCTTCTAAGTCAGAACATAGTTAATAATATGGAAAACATTCCGAATAAATTTTACCGAAATATCTTTAAAATATTTTATGTAATGGATTTTATCAAAGATGGAAATACCGAAAAAATTATTTTCAAGAAATCGAACTTCAAAATTTTTTTTATATAAAAAACTACTATACAAATTAATCTATAAGTGTCAATTAATATATATTATTAAATTTATGAAAAAAGTAAGACAATTATGCATAGAAACATTGTTTACATTTCACATTGTCTTTATACGCCACTTCCGGCATTTCACTCATTATTTCTCTTTTACTAAATGTACCATATCTCCTCGCGTAGTAATCGTGGGAAAACCGATTTAGAATTCTAAAATATTGCTCTTTCAAATAAAAAGAAAAGAAAAGAAAAAGAAATAATTTCAGCAAAATGGCTATTTAGTCTGTTAAATTAAATGCATAAAATTAACGTTAAATAATAATAAACGTTAAATTAAAAAACAATGGCTATTTAGAAAAATATCTAAATAGCTTTCAAAAAAGAATTTTTTTTTTTTTTTTTTGTCATTGTAATATGTCTCACATTAAAATAATTTGAGTAATCTCACTTAAGTTCAACTAACGTGTTTAAGTGAACTCGAGAAAGCTTCTTTTTTTAAGTAAAGTAATTTTCAAATATAAAGATACATTTGGAATAGAAACAAACAGGAAACAGTGAATTAGGTCCATTAAGTAATTTACTGATTGTTCAATAATTGACTTTCTTTTTCAAAAGAGTTAAATAAATGAGAAATACTTATTTTCATATCATTTTTACAGAAATATACTTTTGATAAAACAATTCCACAGACATCTAAATGAGAAATCAGATAAAAACTAAAATAATCCATTGAATAAACTAATTAAAAAATTTCGTTATTTATTGAATGATTATTTTAGATATTAAATTTATTTTTTCGTTCTTTAAATAAAAATAAAAATAAATTCAGATTTCCAAAGTATTTTTTAGATTTAAAAATATTAAGATGTTTTTGCTTTGCATAAAACATTATTTCTCAGAATTTTTGCAAAACTTTTATAAAATTAAATGTTCTTTATAATCTTATTATAAAGAATTTTATGTTTTTTGTCGATTTAAAAAATTACGTTTCAGAATTCTGATAGTTACAAAGGGCAGTCAGGACGACATCTAAGGGGAAAAAAGTAAAATTTACATATCTGAAATGTACTATACGCAAAACCTTCTAATTAGCAAATCTAAAAATAAATTGTTATTGAGGAAAAATTATAATATATTTTAGAAATGATAGAAAAACAGCATTGTTCTTCTAGATAAATAAACAGCCCAAAGCACGTGTGCAAAGAAATGGGCATTTCACCTGATGATTATTTTTAAAAACATTCTTTAAAAATATTTAAAATACATCCAAAAACGGCAAATTAACTTATATTTAACAATTAAAGTGTATTTTAATTTTAATTTTATTTTATTTTCAATAATACTATATTTGAAAATATTCGGCTTTTTTTACCTATGATTATATCACCGACATAATCGAAAACCGAAAAGTATGTCGTAACATCTAACTTTTGAGCTCAACTTACATGAGGCGTACGTTTGTGCTTTATTAAGTAGATAATGGTACCATACATATCAGATAAAAATTTGTATGCTTATATACCTCATATTGCAAAACATTCTATAAGATGCAACGAATAGATAATTCTTAGTTCTACCTGCATATTTTGTGCAATGTATTCTATATAAATGCAAAGTAAGTTATCATGTAACAACCCATGTACACAACCAATGTCTTTTCAATATATATTTATTTATTATAAGAAATCCATTTATCTGCAAATAAATGAATAGAATGCTAAATTCATCTTTTAAAAAGTTAAACTTAAAATTACACTATGTGCAAAAATACTTAAAAGAAGATAAAAATATTTAAAATTACATGAAATTATATTACTTTTAATACAATTAAACATAAAAATTATACGTCCCTTAAAGAATTATCATGATTTAACTATCCGTGAATCAATAGAAATTATTACTAAAGAAACTATTGTTTGTAATGACTTTTTATTCTTCAACATACCAAGAATTTGGCTCAGTTTGCTTAAAGAATCATAAAACAAGTAATATTCCACTTCCCTCTATATTCATATTTTTATTTTCCCAGTGTTTTCCGGATCTAAAAATTGACTTTCACTTTCACTCCTTTCGAAAACAACTTCTTGAAATTTGAAGATAAGATGTTAATGTCAGTATTTTTGCATTCTCTGACGAAGGCTATGTTTATAGTTGAAAGTACTAAGAAGTATTAAAGTAATTTAAATTTTTTTTTAAATATTTTTGTCATCTTTCAAGTATATTTACATTGCACATAGTGTGATTTTAAGTTTAGCCATTTATCTGTTTTAATATACAAACAAAAGTAAATTGCATACAGAACACAAAAACATCAAAAATACAAATGATATATATGTAAATTTTCTATTATAATTTTTCATTAAACATTCCTGAAAGTTCATAAGATTTGTTTTCAAAACGGTTTATATCGTTTTGTAGCAAGTCTCACTTTCTGAAACTCGAATTTGGCCATGCTTTAAAATAAAACCCAAGGCCCCTATACTATTAACGTACCCCACGGTGCGGTGGAAGACATTCCTGGTTAATTACTGTTTTTCTGCAACAATTGCGACACAACACTTATTTTGAGTTTAAAGATGCAACACTGATGCAGTAGACGTGCTTAGGCAAATGCAAAACGCATAATAGAAGTAATTATCCTTTCGGCTGAAGAAAACCATGAAATAATTATTATTTTAAATAATTTTATTAAATACTATATTTGTAGATCATTTTGTAACAGAACTGAAAATTCATATATCTGCATAAAAAGTTTTTTTTTCAAAAACTGCTTCTATTTTCAACTTAGCTTTTATTTAAAATCCCTAAATATTATATGATTAAAAAATATTTCTGACAGTTTTCAAAATCTGTTTAATACATGGATAAATTCGTAGCTATAAAAAAATCAATAACTAAACTTTAATCTGGTTCGACTTCATCCATACAAAACAATCCTCAGCTTATCATATCTTAACAAAAACATATTTATTGCCACTGCTCGAATGTTCAACATGCCTTATACGATATTAATTCTCTTTTCTTGTATCAAATCAGAATCTTTTTTAAAGACTGCACAAAGGAAAAGCATCAAAAACGGTCTAAAATTCTAACTTTAATTCACTCGTTTAATTTTATGTATTTTGTATGAAATGTTATGCATATTCTTAATAACAATGCGTTTGAAAAACACTTAAAGCTTTTAAGGATTATCATCTTTTCTAATTTCGTCATAAGAATATAAGCGGGAAGTTAAATATTTATAGATTATACATGAAATTATATTTGAAGTGTTTTGTAAATATTCATAATATGATTGGAATGTAGTAAAATAACATCTTAATATCAGCAGACTTTCAATAATCTTAAAACTTTTGTTTGAGAATTTTGATTAAGGTTGTTATTTTCCAATGTTTTTTTGTATTTAACACTGATGGTTTAGCTATAAATTATTTTACGGAAGTCCGGGTACCAAAAATCTAGTAGTCGCAGTGAGTTCAAAATATGATACAATTGTAAAAACTTTTTTTTTTTTTTTAATCTTGAAAAAATGTTATACGATAAGAAAAAAAGTGCTTCAAAGGACAGAAATATATGGAGCATTCTCACAATCTTTTAACTTCCATGTCCTTGAATAATACTTTTTTATTTAATACGCTTTTTTGTGTTTTTTTATTTCATATACTTGGGAACATCCCATTGCATGATTGCACAACAATATTAACGAGATAAATAAGTTTTAGACGATGTTGGGGGTCCAAACACATGGAAAACTCCTATACCGTCCCGTGTCCCTGATGCTGATTTTGAAGTTTGGAGCTGTCTGGATAAATAGTTTCAATAAAAATAATTCGATGTAGTTTTTTTATGTAGTTTTTTTCTGAAACTGGAACTATTGTTTTATATAAATATGTAGCTAAAAATTAACCGGCACGCATTTTTAGGATTGATATTATTTTTGAACTCTGTCCCTGGGTTTTAGATTTTTTGCCATCCCTCTTCTAAAATTATACAGAAAATCACTTCAGATGCAGCGACAGAAATTTTTTCAAGTTTTTGCTCATGCAGAAGTATGCTAGAGAAAGAATATGTAAAATTCTTTGACAGGAAATTTACTCCAGAATAAAAATCAGCAATTAAATATCAATTTCAAGCACCGTGGCTTTATTGGTAGTCTTACCGTCCCCAAGCTTTATTCTTGCACTTTTCGAGGTAAATTAAAAAAATTAATAATAATTTAATTCAATGTTAACAACTGTTTCGAAAAATCAATTAACATTGTGGCTATCACTTAGTCTTAACATGATTTTCCTAAAAATAGGTGGTAATTTTCCTTACCGTTCCATCCTTACTGTCTCTTTTTTTATCATTTCGTCCCTTTTTTTACCATTTCGTCCCCTTTTTTAATTTACCGTCCCTTCTTTAACACCCTTTTAAGACAATATTATACCAAAATACTGTATTAAAAGTACTACATTTGTATTCTTTCTTATTTGAATGTCCTGTGGGTACTATGCAAATTCATCATAAGTAAAAATTTAGAAGAATATAAAAAGTTATAGGGGTAAAATGGTAAGGAAAATTAAACTCGTAAGTTTAACCTAAACCTCAGTTAAATAAAAACAAATTTCGCTGCTGACCATTTCTTCTTTATTTGGAATCATTAAGGCATTCGTCTATCAGATTAATATGTTATTTTAGCAAGTTTAGTTTCGCCAGATTTTTTTCCCCAAAAGTCAAAAGATTGTGAGAATGCCCCATATGCTAATGCAATCTAAGCATAATGAATGATTATTTAAATGAATTCTTAGATGATGTAGAAGAATTATTATTTTATCATTTTATTATTTTACTTATCACTAGGCTTTGAATAATTCGTAATTTTTTTTTTTTTTTGAGAATTTTGGTTAAGGTTGTTATTTTCCGCTGTTTTTGTATTTAATACAGATAGCGTAGCTATAAAATATTTTACCCAAGTCAGGGTACAAAAAATCTAATAGTCACGGGGAGGTCAAAATATGATACAACTGTAAAACGTTCTTTTTAATTGTGAAAATGTTTTACGATAAGAGAAATGTGCTTCTAAGGACAGCAATATATGCTAATGCATTCTAAGTATAATAAATGATTATTTAAATGAATTTTCAGCCTATGTAAAAGAATTTCTTTTATTATTATTATTTTATTATTTTATTTTTATATCACCTGATACATGAACTTTTAATGTTAATCCGAATGTCCCCGTACGTCCCACGAAATGTTCTAACGGGTAGTAACGAACACGATGTTGTATTGACTGTGTATAGAAATGTTAAACGTAAAATCTGTTTTAACGAACATGAAATAAAAGCACTTCACATTTGTTAGAAATGCAGTTAAAATTCCTGTAACGGGATACATTAGATCTCTTTTATTTGAAATTTTCTGTGTAATTGCTTTATGTAATTTAAATTTTCCCCAGAGTCACCTATATTCTTATAAGTAACGGCATTCTTAGTGTTTTTTCCCTTGCGCAAAATTGAATTATTTTATTTTTATATCATATGATACATGAATTTTAAATGTTAATCTGAATGTCCCAGTACGTCCCATGAAATATTGTAACGGGTAATAACGAACACGATGTTGTATTGATTGCGTATATAAATGTTAAACGTAAAATCTGTTTTAATGAACATGAAATAAACGATTACACTTACTCATTTTTTAGAAGTGCAGTTAACAATTCCTGTAACGGGGACTTTAGATCTCTTTTATTGCAAATTTTCTGTGTAATTTCTTTATGTAATTTAAACTTTCTCCAGAGTCACCTATATTCTCATAAATAACGGCATTCTACGTGCTTTTTTCAATTGCGTAAAATTGCATTGTTTTATTTTTATATCATATCATACATGAATTTTGAATGTTAATCTGAATGTCCCAGTACGTCCCACGAAATATTGTAACGGGTAGTAACGAACACGATGTTGTATTGATTGTGTATAGAAATGTTAAACGTAAAATCTGTTTTAATGAACATGAAATAAACGATTACACTTACTCATTTTTTAGAAGTGCAGTTAACAATTACTGTAATGGGGAACTTTAGATCTCGTTCGTTCAAAATTGTCTGTGTAATTGCTTCATGCAATTTAAAATCTCTCCAGAATCACTTATATTCTGATAAGTAAAGGCGTGCTTAGTGTTTCTTTTCCTTGCGCAAAATTGCAATAATATCATGAACTTCGGTTACATAATGTATTACGTATAAATGTAGTATTGCGTTAATCAAACGATATTATCGTAAAATGTTGTATGATCTGAATACATGCAAACTTAAATAGTTTTGACTTAGAAAATTATTAAGCAGCATAAATTTTAATTTGGATTAACTGTCTATTTGAAAAGGCATTGACTGACATTAACGTTTCTTTTTAAATAGAAATATATATTTTTGTGTTCATAAAATATTTCATGGTAATTGAGCACAAATTTCACAAAGATGAGAAAAAAGTGATTGAGACTATCTTTTAGGTCATTCTGTGGAAAGATTGATTTATTGTGTGATATCTTGTAATACATCAGAAAACATATGTGTCTTGAATTGTTCATATGACCATCATATATATAGTCTCATATTATATAGTCTCATTATAATATAAATTCCAACATTTATTATGTACTTCACTTTATACTTTTAATAAATCGCTTTCCTGTCAAAAACCATATATGTCGATCCAAAAATTTTGCTTAAAGTATGAAGTCAAAGAAATACCATTTTTGATTATATTACTGTTTCTGGTATACACATGTTTATATGATCTGTAAATAAAAGATAATTTTAAAATATTTTCTACATTTGACGTCTATGCATCAGATATATTTATGTACAAATTATACATAGCACTACAATTTAATATGAAATTCCAATATTTTTCAACTTTTATTCAGTTAATATTATGTGTTTTTTTGTTTCTCTAGTTTGTGTGGCATTTAGCATTACTCTAAATTTCATGTGTTTTATTCTTTTATAGAAAAGTTAATGGAATATAAGTATCTGTATTTTCTCGTTTTTTCAATGGTTGTACGGATGGCACTTTTTTATTCAGAAAACTATAACAGCTTTTCGTAAAATTCAAATCAGTAAAATGCTAATTAATTTTAATATATACTGCATAATGTTAAGGGGTCCATTCACTGAAATTCATAGATCACGAATCTCCGTGTAATCCAAAGGGACAAATTAACACTTAAATGCCGGGTGTTGCTTTTCGGCAACATACACAATTTAGACTCTAAAATACTATTAGAATAATATTGAAGCTATAATGCCTAATGTTGCCAATAAAATACATTCTGAAAATATTATTAAATCAATTTTCAACATGTAGATGTCAACACTTGTTCTGTTTAAGCATAAAGATAGATTTATTTTTCAATTGTTGGTACTTGTTCTTTTTATTTAGTTTGGAAGCTTGCGAAATACCCTGTTTTGTTCTGCAGTGAACAAGTAAAACTTATTTCTTATTATAGTTCCTAAAATTCTTGTGTGTTTAATATTACAGAATTTTAGCAAAGAAAATTATTTTTTCAATTAAAGACCAGTATTGCCGATTAGTAACAAACTCTTTTTTAGCGGTAAACCATACTTAAAACAAAATAGGATTTTTTAAAGTATTTTTCCCATGATTTATTTAAAAAATGAAAGCCGAAAAACCTTATTACAAAGATTTTTGAAAAAAAAAAACAGGCATTTAACGGTTAAAAGCGTTATTCCTCATTAAGCTGGGTGGTGTAGTGGTCAGTAGTTCTGTCACACTGCAGGTCGAGAGTTTGACTCGTGGCAAGGGTCGTTCAACCCATCTTCCCTTCGGGGTCGATAAAATGAGTACCAAGCTAGCCTTACACCAAGCGTCCCGCGTTACGCTAACCAACTGACCAGGACATATACTGTAAGGTAAAGCTAGGAGAGTCTGCGCACATTTCAAAAGAATAATAATAATAAATCTAAATGTTAATATTTTCCTAAACTATGCATGAATAATTTTGTCTTCATTTGTTTTTTTTATATATTTCCATCGTTATTTTGTTGTTATGCCGTAATTTAACAGAAAAGCAGTAATAAAACCAAGAAAACTATTTTGCGCTATCTCTCCTTACAGGGTTGGTAAGATTGCGCATATGGGTAGGAGAGATTGCGCACATAGGTAAAAGAGATTGCTGTTAATAATAACTACAATTAATTTGTTAACAATAATATTTAAACTTGATTGACATTGTTGTAAGTTTTTGTGGGTAAATATTATTGTATTAGGACCGAATATTTCAACTAAATGTTTAAATTACATAAAAAAAATGAATTTTAAACAACAGTTAAAGAATTTTAATTTAAGAAGATTAAAATATCAGAAAAAGCAGGCCCTACTAAGATAACAGAATAACATCAATCTACTTGATAACATGTTTAACTTGCAAATTACTTCTTTTTCATTTCCACAGTTTCATTGTATTTTATTTGCTAGCCGAAGTTGTCGTCGTCCACAATAGATGCACTTATTGTTGTAAATCGTGCACCTTTCGTACTATCACCTGTAACAAGCAGTACATTGAATCGAATCAGTAGTTGTATCCTGGTACGGTACCAGACATTCAATGAACATATCCTCAGTGACCTTCGTTTTTTTCCGTCCATTTTTTTATTCCAATTTTTCTGGAAGTATGTTATCTTCAACTTTTTTTTTTTGTATCGGCATCCTTCTTAAATCTTTTTTCATGTACATTTTGTGGATCAATAACATTAGTTGCATTCAGTTTCCTTTTTTATTTCGATGGCATTAAACAACTTGGAATGGATAAAAGCTTTCCCAAAAATTGTAGGTGTTATTAGAAAATTGATTTTAGTTAAAAAAATTAACTTAATAGTAAATTATTTGTTTATAAATTAAAAAATTATCTATAAATATTTAATTAATTTATTAACAAATATATTATTAATTTATTAACAAAAATAATTACATTAAATTAAGTTAATAACAACTGTATTATTAATTTATTAACAAAATTTTTATCTGCAAAAGTATTTTTTTGTAAATTAATTTGTTGTCAAATTTAGTTTCGATAATTATGTGTTTTCCCGAAATTATTTCAAAATTGATTATTTCATATGTTTTACACGGTATTTCTAATTCATGTAAATTTACCGATAAGCTACGTAATTTCTCCTAGCATTGAAACTTATGGGGAAATGCGCCATCTCTCCTAAGTAGCAGATGCGCGAACTCTCCTATTTCAGAGAGGAGAGATTGAGCGGCCTTTTATTTAATCATGGCTACTTCTAAAAGGAATTGTTGGTGTTCGCATCCTTAATCTAGATTAGTATCTTATAAGAAATCGTTTAAGTTTAAAATGTTTTGTACTACTGACATTCTATAAAAATTCTGACGTACAGTTATGAAAATTCAAGCACTTACTTTAGAAAAACAAACAAAATAGCAATGCTTTATCCAAGACGCTCGGAACAATCAATGTGCACATTCATGTAGACGTAGACACTGCACTAATGCTGCTGTACGATGGAGTCGATGAATGAGATCGCTAGGCCGTCATCCTTATGGATCGTATAGCCATAGTTTTCTTAGATTACTCATTACGTAATATAATAATTAAAATATTGTTTCCACTTTCATATGCCTTCCTAACAAATACACTGTAAAAAAACCACTGTAAATTTGCCAGAACAAACTCGATCACAGTGTATGTGCTGTATATTTCTTTGGTTTCCTGACTATATTAACAGGGAAAATACAGTAGTTGCGTAAAATTAACAGCACAATGTGCTGGCAATTTCGGTGCATTTTTTTACATAACAAACTGCTGGCGTCCAAATTGCCAGCACATTGTGCTGTTAATTTTACGCAACTACTGTATTTTCCATGTTAATATAGTCAGGAAACCAAAGAAAGATACAGCACATTCACTGTGATCGAGTTTTGCGTGAGCTGAACAGTACTTTGTACTGTAAAAATGTCGTTTTTTTTTACAGTGTGAATGCGCAGGTATTCTGTAATTCAAATTCCAACATTGTTAGAGAGAACCTAAAAATCATTTTTAACACTTTCCAACAAAGTTGAAAAGTGTTTATGACGTCGGTTTGTCTGTCCGTCTGTCGGTTTGGCCGTTTGTACGCGCTCTAACTCTCATAAATATACTCGGATTACTCTGAAATTTTTGGATGTTATTTACGTTTACCATAGCACGATTCCTATTTCAAATGAAGTTTGTAACGTGTTTAGTTAATCTACAGGGACTGTCAAAAGTATTACGTAACATTACGGCCAGTGGGAAAAAATTGCTTCAAATGATTTTTAATAATGTTACACGCATCCAAACGTAACAAAATTTATATGCATTTATAAAGTGCACTGAAATATGCATTCTGTAGATTATACGGGTGTAAATAATAGTTATTCATTTACAGGGCCACACAAAAAAATTCCGTTACCTAATGATACGGGAGGGGGGGGGGCGATTGTTTGCGGCGTATTTTAATTATGTTAACTTATTTCGTATATAATGAAACTGATATACGTCACTCAGGTTTACTTTAAGTTATTTTATATATATTACAAAGTGCGTAGCATTTACAGGCACACACAAAAGATTTCAGATACTATATTGTATCAGAAGTACTGCACATTAGAGGTGATTGCTGAAAATGCAATTTCAATTATGAAATGCGTTTTTATGTTTCACTGTATTTATGCATACCATATGGTGTGTATAAATGCTATAATTTATATACAGGGCTACACAAAAGAATTTGTAAGGGTTACTGCGTATAAACGCAAATTGCTTAAAGGTGGTTTTTAAATGAGTTATGCATTTTTAAGCAGAACTACATTTAGTTTATCAAGAAATCTTTGTACAATACAGATAAAATGATATACTGTGCTACGCAAAGAATTGGATACATGCCGTTTATGGATGATAATTTCTGGAAATGTGGTTTTAGTAGTTTTATGAGTGTTTTAGTTTGAATTTAATTTTAGCTAAATAGTGTCGTATAATAAAGGTACTAGGTAAACTGCAGGACTGTACAAAAGTATTCAATTATGTAGCCATCTATTACTATAGATTGCTGAAATAGAAATTTCAACCAGTTATGCGTTTTTTTGCTAAACTAAATATTTCCATTATATAGCATATATCAACAGACAGATCAAATACAGAGCTCTTCAAAACCATTGGAATATACGTTTGGCTATGGAAGGTAACTACTGAAATCACTTTTTAAATGTTTACTTAATTATCTTACTTACCTTATTTCCCTAAATAAGGAAGTTTTGTTAAAGCTTTCAGGGAGTGTTGGAAAATGTTTCATAATCTACGCCGTACGCATGATTTTTCTTTCCTGTTTGTCTTAGAATGTGTTTCCGGAAATAATGAGATTAAGCACTGGTGACGAAGATAAATTTTAAATGTGAAATAAAGGTATATTTCCCAATAGACGATAACGTTTATACACATCATTTCCAGACACTTGTTGAGAGTCCAAAAATGCTTATTTTGGTTAAATCTAACACCCTTTTAAATTTTGCCAGATATTTTTCGATATCCCTGTATAGCGTAACTCACTTAAATGCACAAAGTGCAAAGTAAACTCCACATCTCTAAGAAGTATTTATAAGCAATTGTGTAAAAAAATAAATTATTAATTAAATAAAAGTATTTGTAGGACAAAATGCATCTACCCTATTAAAACCTGTACACAGGCTACGAAATTTTGTACACGGGTTGCTGGTAGTGGGCCCATGAACGATTGGGGCAAAAAAATCTAAAGTTTTAAATATTTTTTATTTTAGGTTTTTGACGAATTTTTGCCTTTTTTATGTCCAACCCGTATTCTCGCGAGTTCTAACTAGTTCTAAATGTTTACTGCAATGTGAGATATACATATTACGTACGCCACGCTGCAAAACTAAGAAGAAGTAGTGGGTATTAAGATAATTCTTTTACCTCGCATGCAAATAATTAGAGATTTAATTGCGCTTTATTATTAACTTTTTTTTTAAATAAAGAAAAATATTTTATCGCAAACATGAACAAAACTTTATTCTATTTATTCCCTTATTCCAAAGATATCGTTTTCTCGTCTGCTTCCATAGCAACATGAAAAATCAAATTTCATTTAAAAAAATGGACAGTAGTAGAAAAATATTTTTTCTAAATCGAACAGTTATTGAACATGAACTCCTGTGTGTAGAACGGATTTAACAGCTAGTTGTTTATTATTTCGTAAAACAAACGTTAATGATAAATTATCAACAAGGGACAAATAGTTAGATGATAAAAGAAAAAAAAATAAATTTTGAAAAAATGTTGTTGAATCTCACGCATAACTTTAAATATATACTACATTAACGACAAAATCTTCAGATATTTAAAAAATTGTAGTCTTATACCTGCAATTCTCTTATATTTTGTATTTCGTAAAGTAGAGAAAGTTTTTAACATATGCGAGTTGCAGTTTATAAGTTGTAACTTTTAAAAATACTATGAAAGAGAGTGAATGAACTAAAAGGCTTTCCTATTGTTAAGTTGTTAAATATAACATTACAAAAACAGACATAAAATTATTTTCTTTACTATCTTCATCCATCACGTCAAATAAATACATCATATAACATATAATAATTTATCTTCTCTAATTACGTGTTAAAATATTTATTAAATATGAAATTTCACAAGCACTATAGATATTTGAATGGTTCATTTTTTCGTAAAACAACTTCGAGCAGCATATTATGGATTTTTTTACTGAAATCATTTGATAAAATATTTTTGAAATATGAAACATAGAATAAAAGACAATATGCATTGTTTATTCTGTCATGAATCAAAAGTTAAGGAAAATTGGTAACAAGGGACAAATGTTTAGATGTTAGATAAAATTTCTATATTTTGAAGAAAAAAAAACTTTGTTTAATCTCACGCATAACTTTAAATTCATATTATATTAAAGACAAAACCTGAAGATATTAAAAAAAATAAAGTTATATACATGTAATTCTCTTATTTTTTGTATGTTTATAATGTTTGAAAGTTTTCAAACATATGCGATTTGTAGTTCATACATTGTAAGCGTATTGAATGTACAATGAGACAGCATAAATTAACTAAAAGGATTTTCTATTGTCAGTTTGTGAAGTATAACATCACAAAACCACACATAAAGCTTTTTCTGAACAATCACCATTCATCACGTCAAATAAATTCTTCATTTAATAATTTATCTTTTCTAATTACGGGTTGAAATGTATTTTAAATATGAAATTTTAAGATAGAAAGAAGCGATATAGATATTAGAATAGTTTATTCTTTCGTAAAACAAAATAACAAAATTTCTAACAAGAGATAAATAATTATGAGTTAGAAGATTAAAAGTTTTCAAAATTTTCTGTACAATGCAGAGTAAAAATTTAGATGAAAAGCAAAGACTAACCATATTGTAATTTTCCCAAATATCTCAAAAACAGAATAAATTTTATCTTTATTAAAACACTTAAATCCTTTTAAAAAATGACAATCATTAAGCATTATAAAAATACTATGAAAGAATGAGACAGAAGACATTGGAAAAATAAAATATTTTGTTATATGAGAAACATGTTAACTTAATGTAAAAGAAAATTCAATTAATTACATAATACATTTTACGCATTTTACCGTTTTAACAGAGAATTTATTGTACCTCATAAATTAAAAAACATTTTGTATAAAATAGGAAAAAATCAACGACTTGAGATTGATAAGTTGTTAATATTTTCCTCAAAGCATAAGAAATAAAGCTTATTTTCGGAATAATCACCATCACTTCGAAAAAATCCTTCATTGAACATATAACTATTTCTCTCTTTTAATTACGGGTTGAATTTTTTTTTTTTAATTTGGCAATTTAACATAGAAAGAATCACAATAAATATTAAAATGCAAGGGATGTTTTTGGAAAACAAAATAAAACAAATTGCTAAGTAGATATTAATCAATTGAAAAAACTCTTAACGGGTTAAAAGTTCGTGACGGAGCACTTTATCTTATTGCTATAAGAATTTTAAATATAGAACTTAAAAATAATGATATCAAATTTTAAGTGACGCTATATTATTTATTTCATCTTTTTATTTTTGTTTTATTTATAATTGCATATGTAAGAATTATGTGACATTTAAAAGGATGTATAAAAATTTATTCCTTGATGCTTTATCATTCACATCTTTAAAAAATTCAAAATATGAGTTTTAAAAGATATGAAATCAAAAATTAAGTGACGCCTTGATGCAGCTTTAAACAATTTGTTTTAAAATTCAATTTTAATTGTTTTCGGTTTGGCTAAATATATTTACACATCTAACCAAAACTTTTAATTTTCTAATACACAGTTAAAAATATCACTTTCACTGAACCTATACAATGCACTGTAATGTATTTATATGAATAAATTGATTTATCTTTTGTGCCACGCTATCCGAAATCGGAAGTAATTTTTTTAACTATTTTTTTGCGTCATAATGACGCAAAGAATTCATTTACATAAATTTTACGTTTGATTATTAAGCTTAGAATTATGATTAGAAGCTTAATTAATTACAGATAAGTAATTTAGTAAATTGATGTTATTAATGGAAAATTAACAAAATCTTTATGATTTGACATGATATCCAGGTTCGGCATAAATGCAATCGCCAAGACAATCGAAGCGTATTAATTACATTATTAAATTTCGCAAAGATATAAATAATTGACGCTAATAAAATAAAATAAAAACCCTAAATTTTTCTGCAAGGTGCATAATTTCGGACATATGGGTATCTTCCAACAAAAATCGTACAACTGTGTGTGCAGTGATAGCTCCATAAAATTGCAGAGGTTGATTCGTTGTTTAATTGAAATTTCATGGAACAAAGTCCCTTTAGGGACATGCTGCGCCAAGACAAAGTCAAAATAAATCAAAACTTTTATCCCAAAAAGTTGGAGTAGAAAATTACTAACAATAAGAAAATTTCAGAGATACATACATACAAATAAAAATACATTTTTATAATTATAGATTTAATAAGTTCAAATATGAATAAATGTAACCTACCCAGGTAACTAAAAAATATCGCTTACGAATATGAATTTATCTACATTGTGTACATTATCTGTCAATTGCAAATATGTGGTAAACATTGAAAATGCTGTATAACCAAGAATCAAATACTTCCTTGCAGAACATGTTTTTCAACTTTCCATAGAACCTTATTTTACATTAAAAAATATTGATTCTATTACATTTTACATACATCAAGCTTCTTATTTTAGACAAAATTTTGATAAAGATTTGAAAGCAGTGTTTTGTGAACTATCACTCTGTTGTAAATCAATGTCTACTATGATTCTTTTTTTTTTCAGTTTAAAACTACAGCTGGTATGAAAGAAAAAAAGTGCTTTTTTACCTTTTCAAACCAATCCCAATCTTGAAACAAGAAAAACCACTTAAAATTTCTTTGATATCTTCCTTACATTGTGCAAAATTCCTTTGAGTGAAAGGATAAAATTGCACTGAGTTCAGAAAACATTGAAACCCAGTTTTTTTTTTTTTTTTTTTTTATAGATATTACTTTCAGAAGAAATATGTGTAATGGAAATATACATTTTAAAGAAAAATGCTACAATGTTATACTATGAGGAATGACGTTCTATTCAATGAAAATTCAAGATTCAGAAATAAAATGTACGGTAAAGTAAATAGTGTGAAATTTTGAAGATGCACTGAAATTGTTTTAAAATATTTACAATTTTTACAATATTACAATAGTACAATAGTAATTTTACAATACAATTAGATTTACAATAGAAAAAATTAATCCACGCTCGCAAATAGCCAACTTAATTTTATTTTTATTTTATGTTTTGCAATGTTTTTCATTATGCATGATGTCTCGTGACATTGTTTACCATGTTATTGTTCTTAAATTATGTGAAAATTAACCCACACTCGCAAATAGCTAATTTAATTTTAATTTAATTTTATGTTTGCAATCTTTTTCATTATCCATCTTGTCTCGTGACATTATTTACTATGCTATTTATTGTTTTAAATTATGTGCAAATATTTTCTATCGTGAATGATTTTGAAAATGACGCCATTTGTGCGATGAAACGATTGTCAATCTTAATAAAGATATTTTATCACTTTTTATAGCATTATTTAACTTAATCTATTTACAATGATTTAAGTTAAATATTGTCTATACTATAGCATGTCATAATGCGATTTTTAAACTTTTTCTTTATTATTTTTTTTTATCAAATTCGATAATAAAAGATTTTTTTTTTTTTAAATTATTGTTCATTTTAGTTTTATTATGTGAAGATTGCACTAACCATAGGTTTTGCTAATAACTGTCTATTTTTATTTTTTACGGATTTTTAAATTAACATTTTATGAAAGTCTTAGTTATTAATTGAAAGACGATTTTGTGTTAAAATTAAAATTAAAATGCTATAATGGAATTAAGAAGTGATATGTTTTTGTAAGATGGATGATGCAAACTAACGTTAGCTCGATGTAACATTTGTTCCCTAACAACATTGAAATTAACAGTTTACGTTTCAGTTGGAGACTGAAAATGGCTGTTGTGTAAATGCATTACTACGGTGATATTAGATTTCCTTCCTCTAAAAGCTCTAATTTCGTGTGTTAGTGTTTTCAGAAACATTTTTAACAATATCATCATTATATTTTAACTTATTTTATAAAATACGTGCCGGAATTGAATGTAGTGTAAATATTACTGATTTTGCATATAATGAAATATTTTAAATAATGAGATTAAACAAAATGTAAAAAGCAGCCATATACATCGTGGAGATTACTTTCTAATAAATAGGAAAAAATCTAACTTTGTATCCACAAAACTATGCAAGTGTAGAATTGCATTAACGTACAACAGATACCCATCCATCCAAATATATCCATTCAAAGTAATTATTCAATTCATTTAAAAATAGAATATGAAACTGACATTTAATTATTTTTTATAAATACCTGTGTTTAAATTCTATCCTTGAAGGGGTCGTACTTGTCCTAAAATTTCAGGCCCCAGAAATTCTTCAATACCATTATATCCTTTTAGAAAATCTCTTTTTTAAGAAAGCGAAATTCCGTGCGTTTAACCTAGCTTTATTCAATTCCTACTATTTCACACTCCCCCTATATTTATTTATTTTAATTATACATATTTAATTATACATATATATATCTTGTTCAAATTTTCAATCGTTAATAAAATACTTTTTATTCATCCTATCAAGTTGAAATAATTTTTTTAAAATTTGTACTGGATGACAATGGATGTTAATACAGTTTTTTCAAATATTAATTCATTAATTAAATTTTAATTAATTAATTTTAGTTTTACATGAGAGACAAAATGTCGGTCATTGGTTATTGAGGCATTTAATGCATCTTCATGTCTATAAGGGGGGTTACCATAGAGGGGACCATGTTCTGTCACCAAATACCGCCAAGTTTGTCGCCAGCTTAGCGATATATCGCCAAATGTGGTGACCAAAATGAGTCGCCAAAAGTGACTTGGCGATATCTCTACTATTTCGCCAAATTCAAATAGACTTCCATTGTAAACCTACTTGCTTATAGAAATTCAACAAATTGAGATATTTTAATGCAACAAAAACTAATATTAGCTTAAGGGGTTATATTAAATTTTTCTTTGATGACCCGAGTAGGAATTGACTTTAAAAACAAATTTTTTATATTACTTGTTTTTCTTTTAAAAAATACTGATATGTGTTCATAAAAATTCCCTGAAGCTTACGACCCCAGCTCTTGCATGGTATTGTTTAATGTCAAGATGTACCAGGTGTATAATTTTATATTTCAGACTATTAAAAAATATAGTAAAAAATGTAATTTCTCCTCTAAAATTCTAAAATGTAACATGTCGATCGAAAACACTCATAGATATGGAAAATTCGCTAATCAAAAATATGAGAAACCCTCACCACATTTCAAAAGTTATTATAAATATTAAAATTAGAATATTGTTTTAGATGTACGATCTGTAATCCTATACTAATACTAGTAAATTCTAATAAAATTTTATAACATGTTGCAATAACATATTTTTGAATGTATGCTATACCAAGATGTTAAAAAAAATATGAGAAGAAAAATAATGAAATTTTTGACGGTTAAAATATGACTTAAAAACAGCATAAAAAATGCTGAATTAGACGAAAAAAAAAATCATCATTTCCTATTAAAACTGCAGCTTATTAAATTGTTATAATCTAATTGAACATTGATAGGGTTAAAGTGTATAAAACGTGTAATCACAGGTATCAAATATTTAAAACAGAAAATCTTTATGAAAAATCTAATTAAAAAAAAATGTATTAATATCTTTCATAAAATTTTCACGCTTTCGCTGAAATATTTTTTACAGTTTAAAATTTCTTATTAAATTTCGTGAACAATTTTTACTACAAGTAAAATATTCCATTATTTCTTAACAAAGGATCTTGCATACTTAAAATTCGGATAATGAACTATAAGTTTTAGAATAAACGATATATTTTAAAAAAAAAAAAAAACATTTATGAAGAATTGATTTTGCCAAATAAATGATAATCAATTTTTATTTTAAATTATGAGCAACGTTACTTACTAAATATCCAAATCATGATAATAAAATAATTCAATACTTATTTTACTTTTAAAAGTGATACTTTTCAACTACAGAAATTTTTAACGTTTTGAAATGTATAATTATAAGATTATGTATATTTTTATATGAATTCCATGTGGTGTAGAATCTGAAAATAAATAAAAATTTAAGTTTATGGGCATGTCAAATTTGTGAAAAAAATTTATTTTTTTATATTTTAATATTTCGAATCTTTTATTTTCATCTTTTCGAATGCTATATTCCTTTTGTTTCTACAACAACATCACGTTAAATTATTTTATGTAATTCCGTTTTTTTATATCATACATAAACATTGCATACGTAAACTTTAAACGCAATTTTCTCAAAATCTTGCTTTTTGAACTTCGATCTACCTTTATATAGAAACTATAACATATTATTGTTTGAAACTTTGCTAGAATCATTCAAACATATTTCCTGATCGATCTTAAGTGAACTTTTGTTAAAAGTATTTGTACGAATTTTTAAAAAAAATGTTGTTCTTTGGAAATTTTTTTTGTTATTTGAGAATAGTTTTAATTCCAGATTTTTTTTTTAAACAGCAAAAGAATATCTAAGTACTCAATAATTGATATAGGTGATAAACATAAATTTTTAAAAGGCAAAATACCTTTATTTATTTACATTTTAACATGTTTCATTGCATCAGACGGCAACATTGTCAAGAAAATAAAAAGGTAAAAATATTTTTACAAAAATTCAAATTGAAAAACTGGTAAACAAAAACAAAATTCACGCGAACACAATCATAAAGAAAATAAGTGAAATATTAAAAATGGAAATTTGCGAACGTGAATTATTCAAAATTTACGTTTAACACTTATAGCAATTATTGAATATTTTCATGTTTTGAAGTTATTTTTATATATAGTTAATAAAGAATATCTGTTTATAAAGTTAACTTCACTTTATTAGGAATTATTCATATTATGTATGTATATGCAAATTTTCAATGGAATATCTTAGTTTCTGAGAAAAGGTACATTAATTTAATTTGTTAGGTAAAGTGATTTCCAATTGCCTTTAATGAACATTAGTGTTTCTCATTCCTGTTTCTGTGTCCTACTGTTTTATTTCAATAGAAGGCGGTTAAAAAATTATTCGATTACTAATGAGCATAACTTTTTTGTAGAATATATATATAATAAACTTGAAATCACAAATATATGAACAAATTGGTAAAATTCTAAATATGAACTAGATATGAACATAGGAAACCAGTATGTAAAATAAGAAACTATGAATAACCCACATAATCTTCAGAGGAGCTTGTATGTTTGATTCATAATGAAGATGCGTTATTTCATCCAAATTTGTCGGCATTAATCCTAAATGAAAATCTTTAGCTCCTTATAACGCAACATAACAGAAAATAGAAAATAAAAATCCAAGAGATCTAAAGAAAGATACACCTCACACAGGATATTGAAAATTATTATAGCACAATACCTAAATTACATACTAAGAACCAAAACTTCAGCATGTGAGGATTCAAAACAGAATTAGGACTATTTTAACATGTAGGCCATAGTTGAGTAACTGGCTGAAACCCATAACTTTGCTGCCATCTGGTGTGAGAAAGGGAAAAAAATGTATATTGGAACTGGATTATTAATAATAATATTTAGTGCTGCCACCTTTACCAAAAAAAGGGGAATAAAATTGATTGAAGAAATCAAGAAATGACTTAGATTAACATTTAGTTAAAGGAGAATGAAAAAATAAAATAAAGAATAGGAATAAATTAATAAGTACTGAGTAAATACAAAATAAAATAAAGAATTATATAAAAATAAATAAATAAAAGGGTATAGATTAAATTAACTATTTTAAAGAAAAATATTATAATATAAAAAATGAGAATATAAATAACATTTAAAAAATAATGAGGAATATTTTGAGATAGTAAAATATAGCCTTGTATTATGTAACAATATGTGAAAATTTATGAAAAATTTATATATATATATATATATAATAGTGTATAATGTATGGAAAAATATACACACACATAATTTATATATATATATATATATATAATATTTTTGTGTATGCGCTAATAATTTTTACAGCAATCCACATCCCACCCTTCCTGTTTTCGATTTTTTAATTTTTTTTAAAACATATTATATGCCTATACTGGTAAAAAGAGAAAAAAAAATGAATATTAAGATATTAAGATTTGAGCCATGCAGATATAAAAGAGATGGGATAATTATAAGACAATGCCAATTGCTTTAATTTAAAAATGTTAGGCTGTAAGAAATGGGAGGAACATAAACGTTTGATACGAAGACTATGATTAAGTAGAATATTTCTATATACTGAAATATGTAAGCAAGAACTGAAGTTAGTAAAATTAATTACATTAAAAGAAAAGTCATTGCGTTTATCATAAATAATGAATGTTACGGTGTTATTAGGGAGAATATTAATTTTAACATACATAAAATTTATACTAGAATTATTTGAATATATATATAGGAATAAACGCTTTAAGGGGTCTCAGGATTCTTAAAGATTTAAAATTTTCGAAATCTAATTTTTTTAGATATTAAACTGTTGTGTTTTCGTAACATTTTCATGTAATTGTGTCCTTGAAATTCCTAGTAGAACAGAAGTTATGGCTTTTAGAATTATACCTGCTCAATAGCTGAAGCGGCATTTCCGAAATTTTGAAGCCATTTTTCTCCAAATGACTTTTTGGGTATAACGCGCACGATATCACACAAACTTCTAAATATTTTTTCGTGAAAATTTTAAAACATATGTTTCATGTTAGTCTGTATAAACTGAACCTAAAATTTCCTTTTTATTTAAAAAAAAATTAGGTGATTATACTGTTGACATTTTCTAAATTATGCATTAGCTAAATACAACTTTGTATTAAAAATATAAAAATGCTTTGAATGTAAATTCATTTAGATTCAGGGTCATTATCACAATCTTAAGTATAAGTAGGCACTAAAACTTTCTTTCTAGTTGCAAAATCTATTTTATAATCTTGCGTACAAACTGTTATGCACATTTTCTGCTCCTCAAATGTCTGACATCTTGGAGAGCCCCACCCCCACCCCCTAACTGCATCTTGCGATTTTTTAAATATATGAAATGAAAGAACATACTTATGTCTTTCATTCCAATTGAAATTGTCTTAAAAGCAAATACATTTTAAGATATTAAACGTTGAAAATGGTCTCTTCTTTACATTTTTACCAATTTTAAGACTCCTGAGACTCATTAATCACAATACTGAAAGAAGTTTAAATATTTTTTGTGGACTTCACAAATTTTCAAGAGGTTTCTGTTTGTTATACAACTTCTATTAGTTCAAAATATTCCTAATGATAGTCCTTTTTACGAGAAATAATAAATTAAAGCTATGCCTAAAAAATGCACTAACATCAGTATGCATACGAGAAGGCTTATCGTGCCTGAAATAGAATACATTATGGATATTTTCTGAGTGTTTAAAAAGAAACACTTACAAAAATTGTGAAGTACGAAACAAAACTTTAAAAGTTTCCCTTTATTGTTCAAAACTAATCTTTTCTAGTCGAAGCTATTGTCTTGTATTAGTGTCATCTAATTTCAAATACCCTTTCTGCTTCATTATGTTAACTAACCTTTTCATTTTTTTTTTCAAAATTTATAGCTTTATAAGAATTGTGTATAACGTATTAATGAACAAATGATAAGGTCCATATGATAGTTTTGTCAGAAACATAAAATAAAAAAACGCATTTTTCTTCTTTTAAGACAAAGGATTAGATACGTAAAGAAAAAAAAAATTATAAAGAAAGTATAAAGATTTGAATATCACCTAAATTAGCTCCACAATGAATGAAAGATAAAAGCAAAGAGTTTATAATCAATTTTACCTGAAGAACGATGGAACTTTACTTACAGAAAATTGATATAAAAAAGAACATCAAAGACCACAAAATAAGGCAATAAATTTCATTCTTATTCACAGATGGTTTTGTGTCTTTGATATGACTTATGTTCTCTTTTAAAAAATCTAAAAAATGTAATTCTTTCGTTGGGTAGGCCGATTTAAAGAACACGTATCATATGTATAAAATTTTCTATTGTGTCTAACATTCTATTATAATCTTTTGAAATAAAAATGTTAATGTATGACATTTTGCATACGTAGATATTTACATCTCTTGTGCTTAACATATTCTTCAATACTTTCTCCCGCCGGACTCCTATCTATCATTTTCTTATTCTAGATTAATTTTAACACAATTATTCTAATTAGTAAATAAATCATATCATATGTAAATTTCCAACTAGGCGAAAAATTTCCAGAATATGACTTGAACCATGGATTTCTTGGCTGATGTCGCCAATGCTCTACCATCGGAGCTATCCCGAACGAATCTGGTAGAACTTTTTCACCCAACTAACCTTAAGGTTCCGCCAATGCTCTACCATCTGAGATATCGTGGACAAATCTGGTGGAAGCCTTAGAGCTTCAGCCAAGAAATCCCTGGTTCGAATCCTGGTACGGACATTTTTCTCCCAGTTGGAAATTTATATCTGATACAATTTCTTATTGTTTATTTAATATATAGTAATCAAGTCTATTTTCTGCTGTTTCAATCGATAGTGATAATTATTGAAATCGTTTTTTTACACTTTTTTTTTATCCGCATTTGTTGCTATTCTATATTCCACGTTAGAATATCACTTAATTTTGATAACCTTTCTTATGATTAATTTGTAATTTTGTTTTTCTAACAATATCCTAATAACTGTTTCCTTGGTGTTATAATCCATTTAAATGTAAAAACAGTTTTAATTCAAATTTGAAGTGACATAATAAATATATCACATGAAAATTATGTATAAGTAGCCTCAGATATCGGAAATCATTTACTCGGAAAATGATTTACTTTACCATTTAAATATAATTTACTTTTGATAAAATTTCTTTCATTGGTAATTTATATGCAATTTTATTTTTTAAAATTATCATAAAAGAATACTTTTTTTTCTTTTTTTTTTTTGTCGTTGTTGTTAATTCAAAACATTTTTGCATCCAACTAAATGTAAACTAATGTTAATTAAATTCACAACAAAATTATTTATAAGCCTCTTATTATAAAAAATTTTTACAATAAATATATGTTCCTTACAATTAGAATAACATTCCTTTCGCTAAAAATTCTCATAATTTATTTATAGTTTTATTTTCCTTTCAATATCCTAAATATCCCTATGTTCATTTAAGCTCAAATTATTTTGCATCTAATTAAATGAAAACCAATCGTAATTCAAACACATTAATTATATCAAATCACAATTATATATTAGTAGCCTGATATGGAAAACTTATAATAATCTTTGTATTTATTCATAAAATATTTCTTTACTGAAATGATTTTCAAAAAATGTTTTATGAAAAGTAATTAACTAAAAAATGTATAAAAGAAAAAAGTTTAAGAAGTAAAAATAATCTTTCTTTATACGTTAATTAAGAATTTTTATAAATATTTTTATGCAAATTGATACAGTGTTTAAAAAACAATAAGTAAGTAACTATCATTTTAGGACTCATATAAAGACATTGCATAGTAATTTCATTTAATTAAATATCCGTCATTTATTGTAATATCTTAATGACAATTTTTATAATTAAAAAATCAAGATCATAATGGAATCGCTATCATATTGCTTAGGGAAAACTTTAAATTAGTCTTTAATAGTCTATGTGTAATTAAGAAAGATTGCTCAGGTTAAGAATCTTAATTAACTTATTTCCTTCTTTTATTTCAATCGTAAATCAAATTGATTTCTGGTAGATTCTTTAATAATACTTAAAGTTATCTTTCATACTCTTGTCAAGATAATAATTTTAAAGTCAGATATATTAACTTAATAATAATAAGAATATGAATGGTTTTGTCATTCTATTATCATTTAGTTCAATTAATTTTGTTAAAAAAAAATTATCCCCATATAATTGTTCTGTAATAATTCTCAAAGCAATTGTTAATGTTTTAATTCTGCTATATAAATAATAACGTTTACCACTTCAACGTTTGCCCCGAGATAGCTTGGGGGTAAAAGGACTGTTTCTTTATACCCGTAGCCTGTGAAGTGGTTAAATATCTCAAAATTATTTATTTAATTTCATTTGGGATACACAAAGTATTGCAAACTTTGCGTAACTATGAAAATCAAGATGATACTTCACCCAATACAATATAAGCAGATAAATGCGGAGTTGAGAATGCCGAGTTTAAGGGAAGTTGAGGGTAAGATGGCGAATGGCGAAAGATGTCGAATAGTGAAAGACGACGAATTCGGTATTTCTCAGTTAATAACAGACGCCATATATACGAGTAATAACTAAGTTATACTACAAGTAATACTACGAGAAAAAACTACGAGTAATACTAGTAATAACTAAGTTAAACACAGACGCTATCACGTCATGAGTACGAAAAGTGTCCCTTTAAAGCAGAGCATGCGCATCACAAGGATACACATTAGGGTGGGTCGAAAAAAGCGAAATTTTTCAGATCAACTTCTAATAGCGCGATATAGTTGCTTCTTTTATTAGAAGAATAACGCGGAAAAGGTTTTTGAAATCGGTTAATATTTTTAGGTCGCGCATCGCACTTGAATTTTGGGAAATAGGAAAATTATTGACAATTTTTGAAACTAATGGTGGAAATTAAAAACGATTAAGACCTACATCTATTAGTGTGTAAATGTCCCCTTTTGTAATAAAAAGTATAATGAAAAAAAAAAATCCTTTAATACCTTTAGGTCGCGCATTGCATCTGTACTTGTGAAAATATGATCAAAATTGGCGATTTTTGATATTATAATATCAAAAATCGCCAATTTATAAATGCTGAAACGTAACAAGTAAAAATTAAATTTAAAAAATAAAAAAACCCGACTGCATAAAAAGCGTACTAATTATTTCTAATCAATGTAAAACTATTTTTTATATTACTTACCTATTTTTTTTTAATTTACTTGTATTGATGACTTTTAAGTTGTGTTTAACTGCTAGTTCCTATCTATAAACACTGTTTTGATGAAGCCTATAAATGTCTATAAAGGTTAGAGTTTCAGTAAAGCTAGAGATCTTACCTACACAACTTCCACGTTGTGTAATATTTAAACGGAGCTTCTGACTGTAAAATAGTCAATGAAATATCGTCATCATTTTGA
Organism: Maratus speciosus; assembly: GCA_963932465.1. Lineage (NCBI taxonomy): Eukaryota > Metazoa > Arthropoda > Arachnida > Araneae > Salticidae > Maratus > Maratus speciosus. The sequence goes on along the minus strand of OZ010789.1, from coordinate 35,121,129 downwards.
AAGGTCTATATAATCATGTCTCTGCTGCCATTTTGAATTTATTAAAACGAATCCTAGCATATAACCATCGGACGGTTAAGACAAATCGATAGAAACATCATTCATTAAAATCCACCAAGCCGTTGCGATGTTTCGTTTGTATAAAGAAATCCACATACCCAGATACGCGTGAAACACATAACCCTTCTTGGCAGTTGGGTAAAAAACTATCCAGACCTACTTCTAATAGGGCGTAAAAGTCACATTTTGTCATTAGTAAAAAACGAGAATATTATTTGTACTGTTACTATATATTAGAATATTATATAATATTGTTTTGGGGAGGATCACAACGTAAAGAATTATCAAAAAGTTTCCTTGATTGCATAGCACAATCTATGAACTAATACGATTACGAGACTGTTTCACAAAAGAAATAAATTATTATTTAAAACAGGATGATGTATTTTTTGATAACAGTGCTTAATGTTTCGATAGTTCCGTTTTACAGCAGAATGCATCCTAATAAAGGTTTCAACATATAAAGTCATTTTTTACCTCATTATTCATGCACAAAATATAAATTATAATTAACATTTCACCACGTATTTAACATGTATGAGAAAAATAAATTCTAAAAATTTTTAAAACCTTGACGTAATAGATAATGTCTGACAGCTAATTCGGATTCTACATACTAAAATACATATAGAAATGTATATTACAAATCAGATACAAAATGGCTGTTGAATAGTGTAATTTTAAAAGCGCACGTCGTCAGAATCTGACGTCTTCTTTCTGGTATTGAAATCCTTATTTTAGGTAATGTGTAATCTCACTTTTTAGTTTTACCGTAGAATAACACAGAATTTGTTGATCAGTGATTTTCAGCGAAGCCGCACATTGTGCATAAAATTCTTTTTGGTTGAGATTTTACACAGAACAACCGCTTCCATTCACTTAATACAGAATATCCTAAATTACTAAAGACAGGCAATTGGCGAATTTTTTTTTTAATACCACTATTTAAAAACTATAATTTTTAACTATAGTCTTTATACGAGGTTTTTAGGGATGCTTTGGAATATATCTTCATGTACGGGTTATGTATGCAATATCACAAGTTGATTATGCAAATATACCAGTTTTTGTATGCGACGTCCAATTTTTCTTTACGCGATTTCAGATTTGTCATCAGCAGGCTGAGTATTGGTTCTGTGTACAATGCAGGCATTTTTATAGAATACTTATGGAATTTTTACATGTTAAAATTTCTCAGAACCAATAATTAAATTTAATTATAAATTCAAAATGTGATTTCATAAAAAATCACAAAGATCATTAAAATTCACTGTGTAATTTAAAAAAAATGTCAGTCTTTTGTTTCAGACAAAGAGAGTATTAGTAGCCTTCTGTCGTATCACTAATTGATCCAAACTAAACGAACACATGGTCGTGTCTGATCAACATAGCGTAGAATTAGCTTGAATAGCAAGCTTTATCAAAAACTGTTTCAGGAAACCATGCGTGACAGTCGTTTATGTCACATATTTCTTTGAAAATTACAAAGCCAGAAAGATAACACGTGCCGTTTTCTGTATAATCCAATTTGTACAACAAGTACGCATGCTTTTCAGAATCAAAAACAGGCTCTGAGGGGATAGCATTTGAATTAAAAATCCAGCGTGAACACAACATCATGCTAATCCAAATCACAGAACTCGATTGAATTTAGCTGCTTTGGATGTAGCATTATGTACAGGGTGTTATCAACACACTCAGTCTAACATTACACATGTTGCAAGTTCACATTTTGCAAGTGAATTAAATATACTATCAATACAAGTTCGATTGCGCCTGACTAAGCAGAACTACATTCCAGAAACACTCGAAACACGCACATTCAGCAATTTACATGTGCGAGATCACTTTTCAGGCGTAGCAGGACTGATTTCATGATTTCCACTTTTACAGTTTGTTATTACAAACTGGATTTGAAACGTTTAGTAGCTTGACTGAATTTTTGATAACGATTCCAGTTATGCAAATTCTAAATCTCAAAAATCTACATGGCGTGTGTGTGTTTAGCGGTGTCCTTTTAGCTATATTACTTTCAGACTTTAAAAATAACTATCGTACGGAAAGCATTATCTATATTGTATTTCCTTAAATGTTTAGAGTGTAAAATAAACTCCAATTCTGTTAAAAGTGTTTCCAAATAATTCTGAGAAAAGAGAATTATTAATTGAGTATAAAACTTCCTAAAATTGGTTAAATAATAATAGACAAGTCAGGACAAAAATTTTTAAAACAAATAACATGTTTCTGTGTAAAACGAATCTCTGTATAAAACTAAAAATTGGCAATTACACAAAATATTTTATGCTTCTTACAGTTCATTCAATGTAATTCCTATGTTTCATAAATTTTCACATGTCTAGAGTGAAATGAGACGCGTTAAGAACTGTAAGTCTTTAAGTCTGTTAAATTGTTAAGTATATCTCTCCAAAATTAGACATAAAGCCTAATTTCTGAATAGCAGACATCAATCACGTAAAATATAGCCTTCGTATAGCATATAAATGGATTTTTTCCTAATTCATTTGATATATATTTTCTAATATGTGACATTAAAGACATTATACATTGTTTATTATCTCGTGAAACAAAAGTTAAAGAAAATTTGTAACAAGGGACAAATGGTTAGAGGTTAAGAGATTTAATTTGCAAATTTAAAAAAAAAAGTTTCATCCTCATGACATTAAATATAGATTATATTAACGACAAAAACTTCAGGTATTTAAAAATATTATTGGTATATACTTGTAAATGCCTAACATTTGGTATTTTTATAACGCATAGAAAGTTTTAAAACATATGCGAGTTGTAGTTCATAAATTGAAACGTTTTAAAAATACAATGGGAGAGCATGAATGAACTTAAAAAAATTTCTATTGTTAAGTTGTTAAATATAACATCATAAAACCAGACAAAAAGCTTATTTTCTGAGCAATCACCATTCATCACGTCAAATAAATTCTTTATACAACATATAATAATTTATCTTCTCTAATTACGTGTTGAATATTTTTAAAGTATGAAGTTGTATGATAGAAAGAAGCACCATAGATATTAGAATGGTTTATTCTTTCGTAAAACAAAAGAACAAACATTTTAACACGAGATAAATAATTATGGGTTAAAAGATTAAAAGTTTTACAAAAGTTTGTGAACAATGCAGTTGGAAAATTTAGACAAAAAGCAAAGAAAATCCCTATTGTAATTTTCTAAAATGTCTTAACATATATATATATATATATATATATATATATTAAAACTACTGAATCTAATTAGAAAAGGAGCATTTATTAACTATTTTAATAATACCATGAAAGAATAAGACAGAACACAATAGGAGAATACTTTTTTTGTTACATTTTTTTGGTTATATGTATGTTATATGTTTTGTTATAAAAATCATGTTAATTTAATGTAATTGAAATGTCAATTAATAACCTACTTGCTATATTTTATATATTTTACCGTTTTATCAGAGACTTTATTGTTGTTCATAAATATAAAAGTATTTTTTTATAAAATGGGAAAAAAATCAACGGTTTGAGATTGTCCAGTTCTTAAAATATTCCTCAAAACATATGAAAAAAAGTTTATTTTCGAAATAATCACAATCGCAGGAAATAATTAATTCATACAGCATATAATCATTTCTCTTTTCTCATTACGTGTTGAAACATTTTTCTTTAAATATGACGCTTTACCATAGGAAGAATGACATTCAAAATTATAATACAACGAATAATATTTTGTAAAACAAAACATATCAAACTACTAACTAGATATTAATAATGCAATGTAACTTTTAAAATTCGCAAAAACTTTGATTCACATCCACTACAGTTGAAATCATATATTATAATAACGATATAAAATTGATAAAAAATGTTGTATACTATACTGATTCGCATTCGTCGACATGGCGCTAAATTTGAGTCGGACAGACTACAATTAACAAATAGGCAAAATTCCACACTGTTTAAGAGAATTAATTTTCGCTTTATTTATGACTTAAATTATTAATATATAAGGTGACATGAAGGCTTTTAGAACGGGTGGAAGTTTGTATTTCCAAAACTTGGGCTTTTTCACTTTTGAATTTATTGCCTTGTCGATAGTGTGGATTGGTGGTGGGAGGGGGGGGGGAGGGTTAGAAATATCTGCATTTTTTAAATATTTTTTCCCTTAAAGTATATGGACTATTTTCAAATGTACGGTCATGGGAAAAAAAGTAAACACCCTCAACTAACTCTTCAACATACCATCGTAGAAAAAAATTACTGCTCCGAACGATTGGAAATAAAATCTACTTTTAAATGATGCATATAAAGTTTACTTAGGGAGGCATCTACACATTAAAACGAATCCAAACTTCATTTATTTCAATAACAATACCCGATTCTTAACAAGATATATCAAATCTGCTGTTCAAACTATGCCTAGACACCAAATTACAAGTCATTTGAAGGATAAGTTTTTGAATTATAAACATTCAAAATTTAGTGCTTCTATTAGTGTAAAATTTAGTGCATTTTCATATTTTGATTAATATCTCTTGAAATTATACTCCTAATGTCCCAATGTTTTGTGTAGCAATAATACTAAAACACCCAAATATAAATACGTTGAGTTTGCAATTGTTATAATTTCATGATATGTATTATGAATTATGAAATTAATATTCGAAAAAAATATGAATTCCAACCAACAATATTTTTTGATGGATTTAGATTTATTAAGTCCTGCTTTATGAAAATCCAAAATTTCACATTTTTCTTACAAGTACTTTTCAAATTATGCTTAAAAACGGCAAAATGATGGTTTAAGGGGCGGTCTACGATTGAAGTGACTAGATATTTTGAAATTTCTTATGCTATCTTGTAATCTAACAGTCTTCAATGACTGCTTGAGTGGCGCTTAAGATGTCTTGATCAAGAATGAGGCTCGTTTTACGCTCGAAATACGCTCGTTTTAAAATAATTAATTTATCCGAAACTTATCGTACGAATTGCATAAAAATTTGTTTTTAGGCTAATTAAAGGGTGTAGAGTTCATTTATGCTGTCAGAATTGCGCAATGCGATTGAAGAAAACAAAGTTATGATTCGTTTTAATGTGTAGATGAACCCTTAAGCATATTTTATATACATCATTTAAAAGTAGACTTTATTACCAATCGTGTGGTACAAGTAACTTTCTTCTACGATATTTTTTGAAGAGTTAATAAGGGGTATTTACTTTTGTTTTGTCACGACTGTACGATTCTTATAATAATGATATTACAAAAATATCTATTTTTTAAATTAATTTAAAAAATAAATTAATTGTGACCAACATTTTTTAATTGTAATCTACAACTAATTTCTGACAAGTACCTTTTCAGTTATGCTTAAAAAACTACTACTCGCATCGCAATCCGTTTGACAACTGTGAAGTAAAAATTTAATATTAAGAGGTCCAAGCATTAAACATACATAATTTGTTATTTACGGTACAATTTCCCTACAAGACAAACATAATGGCAATGTAGGAAATTCGTTTTTTTAAATTTCATAGCTTGATACAATTTTATTATGCATACAACCCCATATATTTCTAAAAATTATGAATAGAGAATCAAAGAGTCAGAACGAGTTAAGCTGCCAAACTATGTGGTTTATAGCTCCAATGCTCCACCGGTATTTATTACAAAAAAAGTTACAATTTTATATACAAATTTTGACATATAAACATAAAATATGATAATAGTCTAGTAAGGTCACTCACTAGAAGGATTCAAACGTCATTTAGAAGATCAATTGGAAATGAGAACACATTTTGAAAATTTGTCAGATATCTTTTTTTATTTTGATGTAAAATAATTCTTTAAGGAATTATTTCTTTTTTATGTATATGAAAACCAAGATCATACTAGGTTGAACAAAAAGTCCTGGGAAATTTGTGAAAGTTGCGTTGTTATGCGCAAATTAACAACAAAAGTAACAAGGACTATTCTTCAAAGTAAAGGCCATCATAGTCCACGATTTTCTGCCATCGTTCTTCAGGATTTCGGAGTTGATGGAAGTACCATGGCGGCTCCGTGGAATCGAAAATCTCTTGACATGTTTCTTTAACTTCATTAAAGGATTCTCATCGAAATCTTTCAGAATTGTTAGACCTTTTCTCCAATATTGCCGGATCAACACACGCAAAACATACTGTTCAATAGGCATTTTGGAGCCGAAATTCCTGAACTCCTATAGATGTACCACTAATACTCCTATATGCAATAAAAATTCTGGTAACTATTAGATAAAAAAAAATCCAGAACTTTTTGCTCAACCTAATGATATCTGATCTGTGGTTTGACTGAATGTGAAATGCAGAGTTCGAATGTATCTAATTTGTCATAAGGTGAGATTTTTTGAATGTGGGACTGATTTAAATATCGACATAGTATAAATATAATTAAGGTATGTTTGTTACGGCCACTGAATCATTCAGTAACGTAGAATAATTTACACTGGATGAAATTGGATAATTAAAATTAATGGTTAAAGAAAAATTAAAAAATGCTTGAAAAAAAAAACTTTCAATTTACATGGATTATTATTTCTTTAAAGATGTTAAAGGAAGTAATTCCTCTTTCTGCAATTTCTGAAATTCTAATGAAGATAATTACATTTTTTTCTTTAAATTCTAAATCAACAAATTTATATATATATGAAACATAGTTTGTAATAAATAGATGTAAAAAACATGTCAAATAGATTTTGAAATATACATTTTTAAGTAACAGCGAATTCAGTTCTCAAATTATTTTGCTCTTTAATAAATTCATGTAGTCTTAACATTGTCATATATAACAATCAAAATGGTAGCACGTCTGCTCTGTGTGAAATAAATATAAAAATATTAAGGGGACCAGGTAAGCGAAATTTGGGGAAAAAATTGATTTTTAGTTTTTTATATCATTAAATAGTTTAAACTTTTATCTTTATAACGATGTGTCACACAAAAAGAAGTGTTGGATTATTCATTCTTTCTATGAGTACTTCCTAGCTTAACGGCCATTTAAATCTTTAATTGACTTTTTCTTAAAACTTGGATTCTTCATGTTTGTGTTACTATTTTTCAATATCTATTAAACTTAACCCTTAAATGCCTGGTGTTGCTTTTCGGCAACATACCCAATTTAGGCTCTAAAATACTATTAGAATAATATTGAACTACATTACCTAATGTAGCCAATAAAATACATTCCGAAGATATTATTAAATCGATTTTCAACATGCAGATGGCAACACTTGCGCTGTTTAAGAATAAAGATAGATTTATTTTTTCAATTGTTGCTACTGTTCTTTTTGTTTTGTTTGGAAGCTTGCGAAATACCCTATTTTGACCTGCAGTGAGCAAGTAAAATTTATTTCTTATTATAGTTCCTAAAATTTTTGTGTGTTTAATATTATAGAATTTTATCCAGGAAAATTGTTTTTTCAATTAAACACCAGTATTGCCGATTAGTAACAAGCTGTTTTTAGCCGTAAACTATACTTAAAACAAAACATAATTTTTAAAAGTATTTTTCTCATGATTTATTTACAAAAAGAAAGCCGAAAAACATTATTACAATGATTTTTGAAAAATCAGGCATTTAAGGGTTAAGAACTCAATTTTTTATATTATATGCATTAACAGGGATTTGATGATTTGTTGAGAATTATTTATTTTATGCATCTTACTAAAAATGCTAAATTAAAAATATCTTTCAATAAATAATTAATAATTAATTTTCAGGTTCACTTATGCCACCTGCGCGTTCCATATCAATGGAAATCCCCTATATTTTTTTTTATTAAAGTTTGGTTTATATATATAAATAAAATAGAGCATCAAATTTTATACATTTAAATTTATAGGTAAAAAAAATAAAAATAACAATTTAGAAATTTTTTCGAAAAGAATTCATTTTTTTTTAACCTTTAAATTTAAATAAATGTTTGAATTGAATGTTTGAATAAAAGAAAATAAAAATTTTGAAATTTTTTTGAAAAAATTTCAATTTTTTTTATTTTTTTTAACCTTTAAATTTAAATGTATAAAATTCTATGCTCCGTTTTATTTATATATATAAACCAAACTTTTATAAAAAATATTGGGGATTTTCATTGATATGGAATGCGCAGGGAGCATATCGAAGATTTCTAAGACTACGCGTAAAATTCCATTTCTTTCCTCAAAAAAAAAAAAAAAAAAAAAAAAAAAAAAAAATATATATATATATATATATATATATATATATATATATATATAGATAGATAGATAGATAGATATAGATATATAGATATAGATATATATATATTTGTGATAAATGCATACCATAATGCATATAATGTACCCTTGAATAATATTTAAAGTGAAATTTACAAAAAATAAACAAACTTATTTTTAAGGATTTTTAGGTCCCTTGTCTCCTTAAAGAATTAGAATATATATATATATATATATATATATAAACATTTGTCAAGTTTGGCAACCAATAATGAACAGTTTAATAATTGCAGTGAACCCGTACATTGTATAAAGTATTGAATAATTATTATCAAAAATGAAATAATCATAATAAAATATTGTGTGGAAACGTCTATGCTGGCTAATGAAAATGACAGCTATCATAATCCTATAGACTTTTTTTTCTTATTCAATTTACTAAATCTCAAGACATTGTTTTTCTTTTTACCCGACTGCCAAGAAGGGTTATGTGTTTAACGCGTATATGGATACGTGGATATCTTTATACCCTCGAAACACCCCAATGGCTGGATGGATTTTAATGAATGAGGTCTCCATCAATTCGTCTTAACCGTCCGATGGTTATAGGCTAGGGTTTGTTTTTATAAATTCAAAATTGCGGCCGTAAAAAAACAAAATGGCGGGAGACACGTAAAAACAATTACGCATCATATTAAGTGTCATATCATTGGATAGGTCTTTCAAAATGAAGACGATGTTTCATTGACTATTTTACAGTCAAAAGCTCCGTTTAAATAATACACAACCTGGAAATTGTGTAAGTAGGATCTCTAGCTTTAAAGCAAATCTAACTTTCATAGACATCTCATCAAAACAGTGTTTATAGATAGTGACTACAATCAAACACAACTTAAAAGTCATCAATACAAGTAAATAAAAAAAAAATTGGTAAGTAATATAAAAAATTGTTTCACATTCATGAGAAATAATTAATTTGTTCGCTTCTTGCGCAGTCGGGTTTTTTTATTTTTAAAATTTAATTTCGATTATTTATGTAGCTCATTTAAGTCGCTGAACAGTTTCGTTTAACCAAAATACCTGAAACTACGAAGATCTAGACTGTATTTTTGTTTAATATCAAAGAACGGGGAATACAAAATAGAAGTTAATTCGTAACAGTAGCACACAAACCTTAAATTCCACTGAAGCACACAAACCTTAAATTGCGATATGTATTCTTCTCAATGCTGACCAGAAATACTTGCTTTTCGATGGATTAAATGATCAAATTTCGTAGAGGATCTTGTATGTTTTAAATATTAAATATATGAAGATTCCCACGAAATTTTATTTATATATACACTGTAAAAAAAAAAAATCCTAAAACAACAGAAAAAAATCTTCGAATTCTGACAGTAAAAATTACGTTAACAGACTTCTTATGTCATTCCATCCTCATATCACTTATTTTCATGTTAAACAACAAAAAATTCTGTTTTCTTTGCCATCAGTTTCCACTGTGACAGGATAATATGTTGGATAACAGAAGAACGGGAGGTCACCCCCTATGACGTCTAGCAGGTCATTTAGAATGACCATGCATTGGTTATCATACCCCACGCTAATGCGTCTTTTCTAACTTGAAATATTTGAGTGTCTTGTCTCTTGTGTACTGTTGGAAATGGCAGTTCGTTCAATAAAGCAGTTCATCTAATTGAAAAAGAATAATATATAAAGAATTTTTAACAGAAAATTAAGAATCATTATCACAATTGGAACCGGCGACGCACACCTTTGACATCAGAACCGCTTTCTTCAATGATTAGGATTTACAGTTCGAATACTAGAAAACAAACATAGCAAAAGGTATGTTTTCATCCTTCTTTTAAATATGTAACAATGTTTTTCCGAAACGTAACAATATGTATGAAAAATACTTCCTATTTGCTAAAAATCTTAATTAAGCAATACTATTTATTATTATTATTATTATTTTATAATGTATGATTTACTTAAATTATTAGTATTATTTTATACTTTATTTATTTATGCATATTAGTAACTTAGTTGATCTAATTATGTTAATAGCTGGAGATTATTTTTTGATCGGTTGTTTATTTTAAGTTAAATAAATAATCTTAAGTTTATGATTACTTTACAAATCTTGAATTTTTACATAGCTGTAGAATGATTAATTATTATATTTAACTTTTTTATGACTAAGAGTTTAATTTTACTTCATATGTATTAGTTCCAGAAATTTTGATTGAGATTTTAAATTAATTTTGTCATCATTTGATACACGTGATTAGTTTCGGAGTGATAGTTTTGATAATAAACACGGAGTAGCTGCATTAATTATTATAGTTATAGATAACTGATATTTTCGTTTAACATTAACCAGAATAATATTTATTAGATCTGACGCTGTTCATATATTTTTATTGTTTAAATTTATCACATTTCCTACTATTTACTATGTTGTTTAAAATGGAGTGGTTGATATTTTGTTTAATCGTTCCATATGTTGATTCTGAACAAATGTTTTTTTTAGTACAATCTTAGAGTTACCTGTAGTGGTTAAGTTAAAATTTGTAAATTTTATTAACTCCATTTAATGAAATAAACTTTGAGCTACAACTGTGTGAATTATTTTGAAAATAATCCCTCTTAAGCTTTAACTATTCATTTTATAGAATCAGCAAGTTTAATATTGTTTAACATTTTAATTTAAATTATATTGTAATATTTTTTCTTATTTAGTTGATGATCATTTACTTTATACGGAAAAACATTGTAATTGTTAAGAAGGATGAAAACTCATTTTATCACTTTAGCTGAAATGAAATATTTTTTTTATGGTGATGTTTATATAGATTTTAGTGGCTCTTCTTTTTCGTTTCTCATCTTTGCTCATAGCTGTCAACTTTTACACATTTATATATACAAAGCTTTCTATTCGAAAAAATTATAAAAATTGGCAGGCTATTATTTACATAATTAACCAAAGTCACTGATTTAACCTAATCAATTTTCAAAAATATTGCACGAATAAATATTAAAGTTCTTTTAATTACAAATCACATTCAATACATATATTTATTTTATTAATAAATATTTTTATGGGGGAGAAGGGAGTTACCTTATATCGTATATATATTTTTTTATTATTCTGGGGGGGGGGGGGTTAAGATACCTTCTTTCACTTATTCCAGTCTTTAATGTACTTAATTTACAAATCCATATAAATTCAACTGTTTAAATATTTTATTGCGAATAAGCTATTTAAATTAATTTTATAAAAGTTTGGAGGAGAAATTCCTAAAAATATTTATTATTATTAATATAAACAAATCGATCGGTAAATAGAAATTTCCCGTGTACCTAACCTATAATATGCGATTCTTCTGTTAAATAGAACCTCCCCCCCCCCCCCTCGCCAACAGGAATCGACCTACAGATTTTGACTGTTGGGAAAAGCATCAATTGTCAACACGAAGTGCCTGTATGACTATGTATTTCTGTCGTCTGATAACGCATTCTTTCGTTAACAGATATTTTCTGAAAACAGATAGTTTCTGGCAACTTTTTGCTGCCAGAAAGTTTCTGTTGTTTTACAAAAATATTTTTAACAGTGTACGTTCAATGCAGATAATTTTTATTTTTACTTGACATTTCGAATTTTATGTTGGAAAAAGTTAATATAAAGCGAAAAGAAGATAATTTGATAGGAATTAATAATAGATAATTTAGAGAAATGGATGAAAAAATAAATAAATTAGTGAAGGTTGGCAACCAGTGCTCATTATTTTAATAATTGGAGATAACCTATACATTATATAAAAATATTGAATAAATATTATAAACATTAACAGAATCACAATAAAATATCCGGTGAAAATATCTATGTTTGCCATTAAAAGAGACAACTATAGTTATAGACTTATTTCCTTATTTACTTTTCTAAATCTCAAGACCATCGTTCTTCTTTTTTCTTTTATGTATTTTTTGCATCGTTGAATAGTTTGATTTAATCAAAATAGCTCAAACGACAGAAGACTAGACTGTATTTATGTCTAACATCAAATAACAGTGAATACAAAATAGAAGTTACATCTTAACAGTATTCACTGAAGCAAACAAACCTTAAATTCCGATATGTAAACTTCGCAATGCTTACCAGCCCTACTTTCTTTTCGATGGATTAAATAATCAAATTTTGTAGAAGATCTTACATATTTGAAATATTCAAAATATGAAGATACCCACGTAATTGCATTTATATATATGGTCAATGTAGATAATTTCTATTGTTACTTCAAATTTCGAATTTTACGTTTAATATTTTAAAATCGGAAAAGAGATAATTAGATATAATAAATATTTTGCTTTAAACTTTATGTTGTTATTTACTAAGGTTTAAAAATTAACATTAAAAATAAAAAAATGTATTAAATACATGTAAATAATAATATAATTTAAAGAAATGGAAAAAAAAAATGTTTGATCCGCCAATCGCAAAACTTCCTTCTATCTCATACATCTTAATATTTCAAGAAGTAGTTCCAGATGTTAATAATGAAATATTATTAGTTCAATACTATACCAACTTTGATTTTTATCTTAAATTTCTGCTTCAGTCAATTAATCGGAGAAAAACGAGTCAATCTCGATCATAATATAAACATAAATCAATAGTTTTTCGTTATCATGTTGTACATCGGCTGTTTGTGAATAGCCGGCATTGCAGAACGCGAGTTCCCATCGCACAGTGAGGTATTTCACAAATCTGGGCGGCCAAAATTATTTTTTTCTTTTAAACTAATTTAAACGTTTAAAGCAGTAAATAAATGCATTTTTTAAAATAAATATTGTTTAATAACTTAAAAATCATGGATGTTTTGCAACTTCGTACTGATTTTTATTGATCAAAATTAGTATTATAAAATAAATTATATTTATGAAAAACAGTATTATAAAATAAATGATAATTATGATAAATAGTATTATAAAATAAATGATAATCATGATAAATAGTATTATAAAATAAGTGATAATCATGATAAATAGTATTATAAAATAAATGATAATTATGATAAAAAAAATGGAATAATGTATTTAATAATTGAATAAATTATAAAAACAGATTATTTATGATAAGAACAATTAGTTTGCAAATCCTCAAGGTGGTATCTTTTAATCAGATGATAATTCAGAATGGTAATCTGTTTCTTCATAATCAGAATCCTCTGGATCACGAGCTTCAGAAGATTCAATAGGCAGTAACATTTCTAGAGTTTCTTTAAGGAACAATTTTGATTTTTTTCTTATCGTGGGTCTCATTCCAGTTAAAACTGGATCTGAACTCAAAAGCAATCTGTTGAGAACATCACGGTTACAAGAAATTCTTGAAAATTTACGCGATAGATTTTGGCGAAATAATCGAAAATGTTTGTTCCGTGCTTCGGCTGCTTCTTCAGACAATTGGCCTATTGGTAGTAAATATTTCTCTATCACAATGGGTCCATGGATTAATATTTTATGCATTGTAGGTGACATTGGATACCATTTACATAACTGGACGTAGAGCTCTACTGTTTTTTCTGTGTATTCCTTAAATTTATCAAGGTGAATTTTGTGGCCACTGGATATGGTTTCAAGAATAACTTTAAGTCGATATATTAAACTTTCAGCAATGCCGGTAATTTCTGCTGCTAGAGATGGGTCAGTAAAGAATTTTCTGCTGGTATTTCCATCATTTGTATTACCATATCCAGGCTTAGGAATATCTACAAGTAAACCTAACTTTGTTTTGAAATTTTCTTGAATACGCAATTTTGTTTCATTAACGAGAGCATTTTCGTCTTGTGCATTCAATCTCCACTTTTTTATCGGTAGTTTGTAAGAGCTAAATGCAACAAATTTTCAAATAATCGAATCCTAGAATGCAAAATCGATAGTCCAAATTCTAATGTTTCGGGCTTCACATTTTTCTTTTTAGAGAGATCATTAAAATCTTTGGATGTCAGACCACAAATGTAGCAACGCATTGTCGATTTTGTACTTGTGACTGCGTTACATATTTTTCCATCGACCATAGTAAGTATCATTTTATGTTTTACTAAAAATGTATTTTCCTCTAATGTAATTTTTGAGGGCTGTACAGATTTTAATGCATTTTTATGTAATTAATCTCATCATTAATAATTTCTGTTGTTTCTTTTACAAATCTTATTCGCATGGGCCGGCAATAACGTGGTGATGAAGGCAATGGATTTTGCCAGATAATCTTGTTGTTTATACTGCGAATTAGCTGAATTGGAACAAACGAGCTCTGGAATATATGCGCATCGGAAGAGGAATCACTCTCAAATTTTTGTTTGTATTGTGCTTGTTGCGATCCATCTCAACCCCATTTATATATAAGAATTAATGCATTTCTTTCATCTTCTTTTAAACTTTCCAAAACTTCTTTCAAATAAATGAATAATCGTGTCACTGTTAAATTAAGTAAATCATGAATACTAATTTCAGCGCAAGTTTCAGTAATTTTAAAAGAGTCTTTGTCTGGATAGCAATCAATTTTAGACCATTGTAGAAGACTATAACAAGGGTATACATTTTTTTGATATCGTCTTATAATTTCGTATTGATTCCTTGAAAGGTTAGCTTCGACGAATAATGATAACGCTTGTAAAGGCGATATTTGTGTTTTCTTTTCCGTCTGCTGAGTTCTCAAATATGCTTTTTTATATTTTGTTGCTCGCATTGGTGAACATGTTAATTCTTTTAGAACACGGGCAGCATCTCTCTTCCCTGAGATTTCTAACTTTATCTGAGCGGCATGTGTAAGTACTTCCACATCAGTCGAGCTCCTCAAACTTTCAGACTTTCTCCGCTTTGGCCTGACACTTGATTCAGTGAAAGCTTTTGCTGGCCTTCCTGGTCGATGTACTTTTTTTTTAAATTTCTACTGTACCTTCAAGCCATTCCTTATTATTTTTCACAAATTTATCTAACATATAATGGGCTTCGATCCATTTGCTCTTGAACTGAGATTTAAATTGGGAGAAATTGTGCTTGAGGTTTTTAATTTCATCATCTTCAAAATTATCGCTATTAAGAAGGTAATTTTCAAGGAAATTTAATCTATGATTAATGTTTGGCAAATTCTGCTGTTGCATAATGTTTAAAAATTCTTTTCGAGTCATTACTCTGACATTCGAAGGCCCTAAATAAAAATAAATACAAAATATGAACAAAAAAGAATGCATAATAGTTATATGCAATTTAGATAGATAACATCATTTTATACCTTATTTAAAAAAAAAAAAAAATTCTCACAATCTTTTACTAACTTTTAACAAAAAATATGGAAAATTGCCTCGACTTATTTTTTAGGTAAACAAATGTTAATAACGAGCAATAAATTATTTCAATTTTGTGAAAAGTGCTTAACAAAAGATAAAAGGGAATGAATACATTATTTTAAAGCAATTTTTTTTAAATTATATATATTTAATTTCAATCAGAATGACTGAAAAATAAACAAATGTGATCACTTTCTAATGAATCATAACAATTTTTTTAATATTATAATTTATATGATAAATATCAGTTAAAAATCAATATATAGTAATTTTGTATGCTTACTCAGAATTTTGGAAGAGCATATTTATATCGCCTTCATTTTAAAAAGGGGACGAAGGTGGAACTACTTTAAACGAAAAAACAAATAGAAGGGTGTATATTTATTGGTACAATAAGTAACTTTGCTTGGAAATGTTTGGAAATATAACTAAACCCTTCGTGAATTGGGAAACAAGGGAAAAAATAATAGAAAAATATGTGTTATTTTAAATTAATTTTGTAAATACTAAAACTATTTCTTTGTCAATTCAAAGTTAATGATAATAATGATACATACCTGCCTCGTCACTATCCATAACGATTAGATTTTAAATACTTCCAAAACTAAAGTTATTCACATTCAAAAATAGGAAGTCACAATGAAGAACGATTTGACACTCATACACTTAACGCAACACTCCAGTTTCAACTGATAACAGGAGGTCATCGTTCTCTTAAAGGAGATAAAAATCGCATCACGTGATTCCCCAATGATTCAGTTTCAACTTATATCCATCCGTTTGATCCTGCGCTGAACTTTATGAAATCGACTTTTGGCCGGCCAGATTCTTCAAATACCCCACAGTGCGTCGCTGCTCGGGCAGCCGATAGAAAACAAAAGTACGAAAAACCGAGAAAATTATACTAAAATCGCTATCACAGCGCCCTTTGCGGCAGAATATTTCCAAATTCAAGGAGGACCTGCTGACATAACCAGAAACATACACAAGAACTTTGGTTTAATTCTATTAATAACTTTATACACTTTTTGATGTAAAAAAAGCACAAAAAACGCTATTACAGCAACCCTTTCCGGCAGAATATTTTAAAATTTAAGGAGAAACTGCTGGCCAGAGCGAAATACATACAAAAAGAATTTGGTTCAGTTCTATGCATAACTTCATGCAGTTTTCGATGGTACAATAATGCAAATTGCACAAAAACCGATTTTACAGCCCTCTTCCGGCAGAATGTTTTCATATTCATAGGAGACCTGCTGACATTAGCCAAAAAGTACACAAAAGATTTGGTTCAATTATATGCATAACTTCATACACATTTCAATAGTACAATAATGAAAATGGCACAGACATCGCTATTACAGTCCCCCCTTCCGGCATAATTTTTTGAAATTCAGGGAGAATCTACTGGTCATAGCCAAAAACATACACAAAAAATTGGTTCAGTTCTATGTATAACTTCATACAGCTTTCGATAGTACAACAATGAAAATGGCACAGACATCGCTATTACAACGCCCCTTTCAGGAGGATTTTTTTCAAATTGAGGGAGGACCTACTGACCGTAGCCAAAAATAGACAAAAAATTTGGTTCAATTCTATGCATAATTTCATACAGGTTTCGATGGTATAATAATGAAAATTGAACAAAAATTGCTATTACAGCGCCCCCTTCCGGTAGAATATTTCTAAATTAAAGGAGAACCTGCTTTCCACAGCCACACAAAATTTGGTTCAATTCTATGCATAACTTCATACACTTTTCGATGGTACAATGGTGACACACGGACCTTAAATTCACTTCAAAAATAAACAAAATCCACGGATAAGCATTATCTTCATCGTTTTAAAGAAACCTATTGTAATAAAAGGTTCCGTTAAGATAAATAATAATCCGTAAATATGTGGCAAACATTGTATAACCAAGAATCAAAAACCTCCTTTTGCAGAACATGTTTTATCTTTCCATAGATTCAAAAATTTCATCCCATAGTATTCATTTTATTACGTCTTGCCAGGTGTCCCAAAAATGACTGATGGATTTTAAAATTGAAAACTTGCAATCGGTGACAGATATCATTTTTTTTTCAGGAGGTTATGTAAGATGTGAGGAGTTTTTATGCAGCGATTCCCAGTTTTATTTATAAATAGCAGCGACAGATGGCGCTTGAAGCAATAGGCGCTAAATCCAGGCTCGATTTTTCGGTCTCTCTCTTATCGCATGCAAAAAGAGGAAATTAAAATGTTTTGAATGGATCCCGAAGTACCAAAAATCGGGTCTGGAATTAGCACCTATTTCTCGCAGCGCCATCTATTGTTTGAAATTCGATCTAAAATCAAGAATCACAGTAAGAAATCTCCTGCAACATACATAACCATCCTGCAAGAAGATTTTTTTATATCTGCCACCATTTGTAAGTTATTGAATTATAAAATCCATCAGTAATTTTTGGGACACCCGGTACATACATTAAGCTTCTGATTAGACAAAACGGTACATACATTAAGCTTCTGATTAGACAAAATTTCGATAAAGATTTGAAACGCGTATTTTACTGAATTACGCTGTCGAAAAACAATGTATATTATACTTTTTTCTTTTTCTTTTTCTTTTTTTTTTTTTTTTTTTCATTTTCATCAGGTTTAAAGAAAAAATATTTTTTACGTTTTCAAACCAATTCCAATCTTGAAACAAGAAAATCAACTTAAAATTTCTTTGATATCTTCCTTACTTTCTGCAAAAGTTCTTTGGGGGAAAGGATGGTATTGCACTGAGTTCAGAAAACATTGAAACTCAGTTTTTTTTTTTTTTTTTTTTTTTTTTTTTTTTTTTAAATAAAAAAATTACGTTCAGATGAAATATGTGTTCTGGAAATATACATTTTAAAGAAACAAAAAAGAGGCTACAGTGTTATAGTATGAGAAATCACATTCTATGGAAAGAAAATTTAACATTTGGCAATAAAACATTTTGTTATTTGGTAATAAAATAAATTGGGTAAATAAAATAAAGTACATTTGGTAATAAAACATACATTAAAGTAACTAGGTAATCGTACGCGGGATTTTCGGGGTACAGAAAATAGGTGAAAACCAACTTTTTTAATTGAAATTACTTTTTTTTTTTTTTTTTTTACATGCAACATAGTCTTTAGATTGCCCACTAAAAATAAAAAACCTTTTCACGTGAAAAATATGAATTAAACAATCAAATAAAGTTTTGAAATTTATCAAAAGGTTTTTTTTTTTCGTATTAGCTGCATGTTAGGAGTTATTAGCCCAAAATTTTGCTGCTTACGGTTTTTTTCCGATAATTTCAGAGCTTTAAGCGCATAGTTCAAGAACATGTTTGTTAAATTTGTGTTTTATTTATATTATTTTATTTATTTAATCATAGAGGTAGTTTTATTTTTGTTTACGGATTATTAGTCGTAAGAAAATGATGAACTCTTTATGTTTTTTTAAAGTTCAAACTGATTAATATTCCTTGATCAATTTCCACGCGATAAAGATAGATTTAAAAATTAACCTTTCATACACACAATCACGCTTTTTAAAATGTTAGTATTTTAATTTGATCATTTTTAAATCACTTTAACTCAAAACCATAAGTTACAATTGACAGCAAAATCTTGGTATGTGAGCAGTCGCACTCTTAACTCGAGATTCTAATCTCAGTACCGGAGAATAAAAAAATCCGTAATTTATGATTTTTTTTGTGACGCAATTGTGTTAAAATGTTTAATTTTATTAAAAATAAATCATCGTTTTCTTTTAAATATGACGTTATTGTCACTTACGTAAGCATTTCACCAAGTGTCTGAAACTTAGTACACATACAAAAGGGGAAAAAAATATAATCAACCAGCGCGGTGAGCGTCCTATTTCCGTCCGCAGCCCTTTATTATCTTCTTATTTTTGCGGAAGCCAGTTTGAAAAAAAAAATTAAAAATTAAAACCGGACAAATTTAAAAGTGAAATTACAGAAATTAAAGACACCAAAAAGGGGGAAGGCAGGGCTCAGGGTCCTGAAGCTACAAACGGCCGTGGCTGCGTTGAGCTCCTTATTATCGTTTCTCATGCTGTATGACTTAAAGAACATTGTTGATAAACCTCAAGATAATGTATACAATTTTCACCTATATCTTAGAAATTAATCGTTTCAGCACTCTCTCCTTATTAAAATGCTTGTTTCGAAAGTCAACACATTTATAATTTATACATGTATATAATATTCATGTAAATATAAAATATATTTCAGAAGAAAATATAATTTTGAAATACATTAATAAATATTATTCGTTGCATTTTCGGGGCATCCATCTTTTACTTTAACAAATGTTGCGTTATGGTGAACATTTTCCCCCAATGAAAGTAACTAGAATGGGAGGAAAATAAAATGTATTTAGAAATAAACTTCGATATTGGTAAATTCAATAAAAAATTGTTTCTACGTAACATTATTTATTGGAGCATATAACAGTTACATTTTAAAATGAATTCAACTGCCGAAAATACGTACAAGATTTTTTTATTGGTGGAACATATAATCAAATTTGATAAGCTATCATTCATATATAGTAAATTATACAAAGAAAGAATCTCTTAGTATTATATTTCATTTCATTTTCAAACTAAATCCTTATACACTTCGATTTATAAATACACATTGTATACCTATTGTATTACGTGGAAATAAAATAGATACACAATGCTCTGCATACTAAGATATGTTGACAGTTTAATATAGAGGTACAAATGAGCGCGCAAATGGTATGAATCAAGCAGAAAAAAATCACAATCACACACATCCTTGAACACTCAAAGTTAAATTTTCGTTTAAATTTTTTTGTTATTATTTATGTCTTCACATGTATGATACAGATGACTTTTCCTAATGACGTATTTCATATTCAACAGACATACAAAAGTGTGAAAACTATTAGAATAATTGTGAAATTTACAATAAAATCTGGTTATATTAAAGAAATCTTGTTGTATTATTTAAAAAATATTGACACATTTAATATTTAGTGTGCATCCCCTAGTTTTTTTTTATTAAAGATTCGATACGTCTTGGAATATTTTGTATGAGTTTTTAACCATGAATTTGTATTTCGTTGTCATCGTGCCAAATTTGTATGAGTCTTCCTATCAGACCATTCTTGAGTATGATGTTGCATTTCATTAATTTTTTCTTTACAATGGCCCAAAGATTCTCTATGAGGTTCATATCTCGACTGTTTCCAGGCCATGCAAGTGTTTTTTTTTTATTAAAAATTAAAGAAATGCAACATCTCAAACAAGAATGTTCGGATCGAAAGACTCATCCAAATTTCACACAATGACAACGGAATACAAATTAATTGCCAAAAACTCATACAAAGTATGCCAACGTATCGAAACTTTAATAAAAATCAAGAGGATGCACACTAAATATTAAATGTATCAATATATCTTTAAAAAACATAAGAAGATTTTATTGTAAATTTCACAATTATTCTAATAATTTTTATACCTTTGTACATATTTTTTGTGCATTGATTTTTACAACTAAGGGGTTTTCCTCAAATGACGTCACGCTTGGAGGGGTGGAGGAAGGTTCCTGAAATTGTGACAGTATGTGACAAGGGATTGGGAGGGGTAAGAAGAAATGTGACATCACACATTTTGGTTAAAATAAAAGCATTAAAAATCAGCTGATTAAATTTTGAAGTTATTTTGAAATTAAAGTATTTTGTGTTCAGAACGTAAAGATAAGATTTAAAGCCAAATTCCAAAATACTAATGTTTTCAATTGCTCTTTCATATTAATATTTTATTACTATTGTATATTAATTATGTTTTTTGTTGTAAACCTAAATCTTATTTCATACAAAATAAGTACACATTTTTTTTTTTTTTTTTTTTTTTTTTTTTTTTTTTTTTTTTTTTAATGTTCACAAATGTCATTAAATTACATAGTTAAAGTTTAAAATAAAATTTGAAAGGAAATATGATCTATAACGTAGTGCTTTGTTTCTGAACTGCAAGTATATGTTTATGTAATATAGCTTGATCTGTGACAAGAGGGGAGTGGGTGTGGTGAAGTCTGACACTTTGTGACAAAGGGGGGGAGGGGTGTCAAAAATATTGAAAAAAAGTGTGACATCAGTTATGGACCGCCCCTAATTAAATAGAACTCGTTAACGTACACTATAAAAAAAGCAAAATTTTCTTATTCTAGAAATATATAATCTAACCACAAACGAAAGTATACAATACTTTCTTCCGAGTAATCCATGATTTTCAAAAGAGTGTTTTATCCTTAGAGACCTCAGAAATCTGTTTGTTTAAATATTAATTTGTAAAAACAAAGTTTCAGTTGCTATCAGTTATTTTCGGAGACGTTACCTGGCATTTTAATTATAGTGTATTAATCAGTTTTTTCAACCCGCAATATAGGTTTATTGGATACTATTTATTTTCAAGTAAACACTTTCATGATCAAGAATGATCAGTTATTTTCGGAGACGTTGCCTGGCAATTTAATTATAGTGTATTAATCAGTTTTGTCAACCCGCAATATAGGTTTATTGGATACTATTTATTTTCAAGTAAACATTTTCATGATCAAGAAACATGTTGAAAGGATAAACATGATAAATTAAAAGCAATAACATTAACATTAAAATCAATACTATTCTGTTAGTCTTCCATGCATAAATTTAAATAAGAATCTGAGAATGTTCAATTGAAAAATTGATAGCATCCTAAAAACCGAAATTCTGATTTAACCGAACTGTTTTACCCATTTGTGCCTGAATTTTTGTTTTCTTAAATTTGTTGGTAAAGTACCATTAAAATGTTTCAAAATGAACTGGAAAACTACTAAAAAAATTAAGCTAATTTATTTTTTTTTTTGTATTTATTTGGTAAAATGTAAACGTACTAAATATGGGAATATGCATAATATTTGCAATACTTTGACATGCATAATTAATTGTGTTGTCTAAATTTATATAAAATAAGCTTTGAAATTGTATATTACATACTATAAATTGTATTTTCATGAACTACTAAAAAATATATATTTTCCTTTATCGAGACTAATCACATTATAAGTATTAGTAATAATAAACTAAGAATAATCGTATTTGATACTTAAAATCATGTTGTTTCATAATCATCTTGAAAAGAACTTTACATAAATAACTGTCCCCTAAATGGCTAATGAAAATATGTACCCATTCAGGCCTACCACCCTACTTTTTGTAGGTTACAAAAATACATATAAAATAGACTTGAACATATAATTTCACAATTTAACAAATACGTATTTCAAAGAAGTCTACAAGCTAGATTATGACTTGTTTATTTGTATCCTTGGTAGAAAAAAAAAAGCAAATAAACTTACTTTTTACATTTCGCCATGAAAAATGAGAAATCTATAAACTCGGGAAAGAGAATTCATTTACGCAAATAAATAATCGTCTTATGCTTTAAGCATTCAATAACAAATAAAGACACTTATAGATAATTATTTCATACAATATTCATTATTATAAAAAGAAGAAAATTATACAAATTTATTAAAATTCAAAGCGTCCCAAAAAGGAGACGCTAGGCATAGATGAGAAAATAAACTGCAAAAACTAATCTTACAAGGAGCGGGCCAACCTTGTTAATGACAGATTTTGATTATTTTAATATATGTTGTAGGGTAGAGGCCCCTTAGTGTCAGATTCAACGGATTTTATCCAATGCTCCTTAGTTCTGAGAAACCGGGGGGGGGGGGGTGTAATATTAGTACACAAATTGAAAACTTACTTTGCAACAACAATGATAGGTTAGTCGTAGCGCAGTTGGTATGGTGTTTACCGGCTGATTCGCGGGCCCGGGTTCGATACCCGAATGCGCTACATTTGTTTTCTCATTTTTTGTTTTATAAATGTACTTGTAAGTATAACTTAATAATCTCATTGTCAATTAAAATTTTTAAAATTGTACATCAATTATAATTTTAACCTATTTACTTTTTACTTTTAACTAAATTAGTTGTAATAAAACATCATGAAACTGATATATTTTTTTAAAAATCACTTTTAAAATGTATTTCATATATATTTTTATCGATGCAATGATATTTGAGCAATTGTGTCAATTCGTGATTTTAAAGAAACATCATTTACGCATTTCTTTAAAAAGGAAGTCAATGCGATATTACTATTATTCTGTTTTTAAAGTAACAAGCATAATTATATAAAAATTAGCATCAGAATTAAATTACAACCGATTTTTTGCATATTAAAGATTTTAAAATTTGTAAAAAGTATGCTTGCGCTGTCAATTATTTTGCTTTTCCCTTTATCTTCTTTCTGCTTTTATTTGTATTTACTTGAATATTCCCTTTTTTTTATCATAACTAGATGGCACCACAACAGAATTTATCACAAATTTTGGAATTTTTATCATTCAATAATAGGTCCAATTTCTTTTTAAACCTCTGTAATGGACGAGAAATAATAGTTTACAAATAAGAAATGATAAATTTCAGTTTGTTAACATTATAATTAATGTATGATGTTAAAATTTTTAATTGAAATTATTAAATTATAATTACACTATATTTATAAAACAAAAAATGAGAAAACAAACGTAGCGCATTCAAGTACCGATCCCGGGCCCTCGGATCAGCCGGCAAACGCCATGCCAACTGAGCTACGACTAACCTACAATTTTGGTTGCGAAGTAAGTATTTAAGTTGTGTACTAATATTAGAACCCCGGTTTTTCAAGAACTAAGGGACATTGGATAAAATCCGTTGAACCTGACACTAAGGGATGTCTACCCTACAACATACATTAAAATAATCAAAATCTGTGATTAACAAGGTTTGTTAGATGTTTCAGAGAGTCAAGATCAAAAAAGGAGCTTTGTTTTGCATGTTTCTTTAAATCTGGAAAAAAAAAATGTTTGTTTCTGTAGTTTCTAAAAATAAAGAACGATTTTAGAATCATAGATAACTGGAATGTTGCTACTGTATTTTTTTTTGTTCTTGTTTGTATTATAATTTCGAAGGTTATGAAATATTTGTCTCTTTTTTACAGTGTATTGAACTGCTAATTTGTAATTTTGTAAATTCTTATTAGATTTTTAGAAGTTTTTTGTTTCAAAATTTTCACATGCATGCGTGTAACTAATCGTGCGTGTAACTAATTAAGTAAAAAAAATGACATAACATATCAATTTCTTGAAATCCTTAAATTCACCTTACACAATTAACAAGTTTAAAAATTTTTAACACAAATCATATTCAAATTGCTTAATGGTGTATATTATTTACAATATGAAACATTTAAGAACAATATACATATTTAAAAAACCTAGTACTTTCGAGGATTTTTAACCCTCATGAAGAGCTTGATATGATCGAAAATACTAGATTTTTTTATGTGTCATATTTTTTTTTAATGTGCTATATTGTAAATAAGAAATACCTTTTAGTAATTTGAATATAGTTCTTAATACAAATTTTAAACTTGTTAATCGTATAATATCTTTGAGGACTGCATTTCTAAGAATTATAATCTTTTACAGATAAGCATTGTTAAAATATTCCTTATAAACGTTTGTATATTTGTTATTGATTATTTCCGCAATAATATTTTACATTTATAACATAAAATTTAAATTTAACCAACAATCACTGCAATTTTGAAACGGGATTTATCGATGAACGAAAATACCAAAACGTAATATGGATTTTAAATAGGAAGTTTAAAAATGGCGTGGTATTCCGGAGAAAACAGAGTAGTTTGCAAATACAAATTTTTGTACACACTTTAAAACTTTTCGATATTTATTTCAATTTCATCACGCTTAGCTGTCCTTTTGAGGTTTTGTTTATATTTTAACTTTCTTCTATCTTTACAAGAAGAAAGTACTGGATTCGTGAAAAAATTTTGACATTTGGTTTCGAAGGATTTATACTTTTTAGAATGTCCTGAACACTATTTGATAGTTTTTAGAAAATGTATTTCTCTGAGTCTATCTGTCACTCTGTCACTTTCTCACTCTGTGGGTCTGTATGTCACAAAAACTTTGTGAGCGCTCTATCTCAAGAACTAATGCACGGAATTTCACAAAACTTTAGATTCAATAGACCTTGATATAAACTGGTCCTGATTAGATTTTGGTGAAAATCGTACAAAGGTGGCGATGCTAAGCGGCATTTTTCACGATTTCTGCAATAGCTATAACTCAAGACCTACTGCACGGATTTTTATAAAACTTCTGATTCAGTTAGTATAGTATATAGGTATATAGCATAGTATATAGTGTAGTATAGTGTAGTATATAGTATAGTATAGTATAGTATATAGTATATACCAGGATTTAGTTTGGTGCTGATTACTTTTATGTGAAAATTGTCCAACAGGTGACGCTGCTATGCTGCATTATTGAGGATTATCGCATTAGCTCTAACTTGAGACAAAATGCACGAATTTTCATCAAACTTCAGATTTAGTTAGTCCCTGATTAATTGAGACTAATTAGTGTTGTTTAATTTTTGGTGTAAATCGGCCAACAGGTGGCGTTGCTGTGCTGCGTTTTTCACGATTTCTGCAATAGCTGTATCTCAAGAACTAATGCATAAATGTTCATCAAGCTTTAGATTCAGTTACTTCCTGATATAAATCGGCAATAATTAGTTTTTGGTATAAATCGGCCAACAGGTGTTGCTGCTATGCAGATTGTTTTACAATTTCCGCAATAGCTCTACCTAAAACACTAATGCGCGGATTTTCATCAAACTTCAGATTCAGTTAGAAATTGTCAAAGTTGTGGATAATTATATTTTGGTGTAAATCATCTAGCCGGTGTGCTGATATGCGGCATTTTTCAGGACGTATTAACAGGTATGAGATAGAAGTAAAATTTAGGTTGGCACATCCGACTAGTTTTTAATTCACGATCGACTCACAAAAAAAAAAAAAATGGATAAATTGAAGACAACCAAATCTCTGTTTTGAAACATATGTACCAATAAAATATACTTTTGACAACTACCAACCACAAACAATATGGCATCCAAAATTCTTCTGTGGCTCTTTTAAAAATATATAATTACTACGACTGAAAATAATTTGCATAATTTCCTTTTTGGACAACTAGCGAACGTATGCAGTAATGTTAGTGAAATAATTCGCAAGTTCCATTAAAATAAATACATATTTATGACAACTATCAACCACAGACAGTATGGCACCCAAATTCTTCTGTGGCTCTTTTAAAAATATGTAATTACTACGATAGAAAATTATAATTTCCTTAATTTGCTTTTTGCACAACTTGCGAACGTATGCAGTAATGTTAGTCAAATATTTCGTAAGTCCCTTT
The DNA here is from genome assembly GCA_963932465.1 of Maratus speciosus. Taxonomy (NCBI): domain Eukaryota; kingdom Metazoa; phylum Arthropoda; class Arachnida; order Araneae; family Salticidae; genus Maratus; species Maratus speciosus. The sequence continues at coordinate 35,094,092 of OZ010789.1, read as the reverse complement.
AAAATAAATATATACTTATTACAACTACCAAAGACAGTATGGCCTCCAAAATTTTTCCGTGGCTCTTTAAAAAAATATGTAATTACAACGACTGAAAATTTTAATTTCCTTAATTTGCTTTTTTAACAACTTGAGAACGTATGCAATAATGTTGAGAAATACTTCGTATGTCCCTTTAAAATAAATATATAATTATGACAACTATCAACCATAGTATATATGGCATCCAAAATTATTCTATGGCTCTTTTAAATAACATAATTAATACGATTGAAAATTATAATGTCCTTAATTTACTTTTTAGACAATTTGCGAACGTACGCGCTAATGTTACGGAAATACTTCGTAAGCCCCTTTAAAATAAATATATACTTATGACAACTAACAACCACAGATAGTATGGCATCCAAAATTCTTCTGTGGCTCTTTAAAAAAATATAATTACTACGACTGAAAATTATAATTTCCTTAATTTGATTTTTGATCAATTTGCAAACGTATACGGTAATGTTATTGAAATACTTCTTAAGTCCCTTTAAAATAAATATAACTTTTACAAACCCTATGTGCAATAGAATTTTGTTATAAGAATCTAAATTAGTCCGCTAAATTTTTGTTTACGTCCATGATATAGACATCTTTGATTTAAAGCATTGAACGACACGTTAAAAAAAAAAAAAAAAAAAAAAAAACTTACATTAAATTTCACTTGCGATTTTATACAAAAAACAACAACTAAGGGCTCTGTTCCCTACGTCCTTTCTGCATCAAATCATTGAATTACAACAGACTCTTATGCTAGATATTTGTCATCATTAATCCATTGCAGAGACATACTGTAATTTACGCACATAACATATTAAAAACATGGGTTTACAAGTATTTATAAAAATTTAAATATACGAAGGGATAGGCCGACAGATAGGTTATTTGCATATACTTTCTGTTATCTAACATCATAGTTGATTTTTATTTTCTTCTATCTTCAATAGAAGAAAGTATTGAAATCGAAAATTTTGTCGACTTCCGGTTTTCGACGGATTTACACGTTTTAGACGTCAGATATCACAAAAAACATGTTTATACAAAATGTCTTTCTATCCGTGTGTCGCCATTGTACCTTCAAAAATTGTATGAAATTATGCATAGAATTGAACCAATTTTCTTTTTTAGGTTTTTGGCTGTGGCAAGCATGTTCTCCCTGAATTTAGAAAAAAATCCGCCGGTAGGGGGCGCAATAATAGCGATTTTTGTGCATTTTGAATATTGTACCATCCAAAAGTGTATGGAGTTATGCATAGAATTGAACCAATTTTTTTGTGTATGTTTTTGGTCATGGCAAGAAGGTCCTCCCTGAATTTGGAACAATTCCACCGGAAGGGGGCGCTGTAATAGCGATTTTTGTGCAATTTTCAATATTGTACCATCGAAAAGTGTATGAAGTTATACATAATTCTAATAAAAATACTAATAAACCTAATAAAAATGAATTATTGGTATTTGTAACAACATTTTGAAATATTAAAATATATGAGATAGAAGAAAGTTTGGGGATTGGCACATCCAGCTAGTTTATAATAAGTAATGATTTACTGATTATTAATTATTTCTATTTTATATGTTAGAGTAACTGTAAGTTGTTTTTATTAGAAATTATCTAAAAATTAAAGTAATTATAGCCTTTTGTATCAGAAAAATGATATTTTTTGGATCATGCATATTTTGGAGGGAGAGAAATTATTACATTTTAATTTTTATTTTAACTTTTTATATTATTCTGATAACGTCTTGTATGCTTGCTAATCAAAAGTTAAAAATTTCGTGATAAAAATTACCCCGTGGCTGAAAGCATTAATGGGTTCTAAACAGAGTTAAATCTTAATGTGTTTTTATTATTCAGAAAAGATTTTCGTAAAATTAGCGTGTTGTCAATTTACATTTTTATTTTTATTTTAACTTTTTATATTATTCTGATAACGTCTTGTATGCTTTCTAATCAAAAGTTAAAATTTTCGTGATAAAAATTACCCCGTGGCTGAAGGCATTAATGGGTTCTAAACAGAGTTAAATCTTAATGTGTTTTTATTATTGGGAAAAGATTTTCGTAAAATTAGCGTGTTTTCAATTTATGTCAATTGTGACAATGTTTGTCAAATTGTGTGTCAATTTTGGATTTATATTTAACGACATAATTTAAGTGTCTAATTATCAATGTCAGAAAAAAACTATTAAGCTAAGCGAAAATTTGGGGATTTTTCGCAGTAATTAGGATTTTTAAAAAGTTATAATATAAAGAAAGTCATAGCTATTTTAAGATGTTACTATCAAGTACACACCGCTCACCCGCAAAAAAAAGTGACACATCTCGACAAAAGTAAATTTCACAGGAGAGGCAAAAGAAAATTTGCATGATTTTACTGTAACATGAAATTGTATCACTTAGCTCTCCATGCAGGAATAAAAACATGCATAAAAGCGTAAAAACTAAAAGAATGAAGACGTAGGATGATGTTTAGAGGGTTGGGTAATTTTACCTCCCCACACAATCCACCCCTCATCTGTGGGCACAAATGGACAAAAAGCATAAGAAACTGATTTTCTGTATAACTACATCTTATGAAACTGTTTGTGTAGCAAGATGCACCCATGACAGAACTATTAGTGGAATAAAACGCAAAATGATTTTTTTCGAGATGTGTCACTTTTCTTGTGGGTGAGCGATATATGTAACATGGATTAACATACATTTCGAACACAATAGCTTTTAATTCATACTTCGCAATATTAATATTTTCTTAAGTGACGGCCATTTTCCATGTTTGATTACTCTCAATAATAAATAACTGTTTTTAATTGTGTATATATTTTTTTCTCCATGATACTGTAATCGTTAGTGCTGGAAGTAAAAAAAAAAAAAAAAAAAAAAAAAAAAAACGCAGCTCGATGAAAACTACAGTTGGGCGAAAATAGAGGTCAAAAACGTTGATTTTTAAACGTTAATTGTATAGAAGCTTAAAATTTATAACCGTAATAAAGTTATAGCTATTTTAAGTGGCCACTATCAAGTGCATACATTTCGTATGAATTTCCAAGCATTTTGAACACAATAGTTTTTATTTATACTTTACAGTGTTGATAATTTCATATGAGATCACTATTCTACATTCTTCCTTACTACCAATAGTAAATAAGTATTTATAATTGGGAATTTTTTTATCATCCGGAAATCTGTTATCTCTACCTGTAAAAGATTTTAAAATAATGAGCTTTATGAAAATTACAATTGAATTTAAATAAAGCTTGAAAAAGTTAATTGTCCGGTGAATTTTAAACAAGATATCTTTTATTTTAAAAGACTCCACGCTTATCATCCAAATAAAAAAAAAAAAAAAAAAAAAAAAAAAAAAAAAAAAAAAAAAAACATAATCAGAATATTTCTGTATGATAAAAAAGAGAACATACCTTTCATCAAAGATTATGCTGGATAAAGAACATTCTAAAAATTTTCTTTTAAGATGAAAGGCAAAATTGTAGCTAGAAAAGATTGATTTAAAATATAGAGAACTTCAAAAACAATATAAAATCAATAAACTTTTACCTATTTTCATAAAAAGATTTATACTCTATGATTTGCCTTATAAAACTTTTGTTCTTTTTCTCTTTGATGAAGAAGTACAAAAGTTTAAAAAATTCATTTCTATTTCATGTGGAGTAAGTTGAAAATCAATTTTCATAGATAAGAAATTTTCTGGATAGTTTACTTTGTCGTTTTCATCGTTTGAGTGTAAACTTTTATGCATAAATTTTAATATTTTCAAAAATGATACTTTTTGACATTTTATATTACTCGTCATGCTTTTTTATGTATCAATGTCCAGACAATAGCAGTTAGTGAAGTTTTCTATACATAAATAACAAAATACTACTTTAAAAATTGGTTTCATCTTTCTTTGTCATTAGGATTGTCAGTAAATTATATAAATTTTAAATGTGCTTTTGTTTAAATAAGTAATAATAATAAAAAATATATAATAAAATAAATAAGTAATAATAATAAGTTTATTTAAAATTATTATATTATTATTTTGTTTAAAAAAATTAACTATCTTACAGAAAATTAATGAAAGAAGCGTTTTAATGCTCTAATTTTTCTTGACTTGTATCTTAACATATTTCAATCAATGAAGTAAGTTGATCGTAAGTTAGAAAGCAATTTTCACAGATAAGAACTTCTCCGGATACTTTACTTTGTTTCTTCCATCTTTTGAATGTAAAATTTTATGGATAAATTTTAAACTTTTCAAAAATGGCATTTATTTATATTTCATATTACTCGTCACGCTTTTTTATATTACTCGATCCCGAAATTTTGAATGAATGTTTTAAATTTTGCATTTTATCTGGCTGAAAGTTTGATAAGGATTCCAGTAATGCAATTTCTAAGAGTCTCCGAAAATGGACATAGCACATGTACGTTTATCGGTGTCCATTTAGCCATATTAATTTCAGACATTAAAAAATCCTGACGTATAGAAAGAATTATCTGTATTGTAATTCACTTAAATACTTCAGGTGTAAAATAAACTCCATTTATATTTAAAGTATTTCCAAATATTTCCTAAAAGATGAATTACTATTTGATTATAGATATTTTTTTTTTTGAAAATTGGTTAAATGATAATAGAAAAGTCACTATTAAAATTTGTAAAGTTACAAAAGTTATGGTTTTATCTCTATATAAAACGAATAATGGAAAATTACATTGTGAATTTTACGCTTCTTACTGTTCTTTCAATGTAATTCTTGTGATTCATAAATTTTAACATTTCTAGCATACAATGAGAGGCGTTAAGAACTGAAAGGCTTTAAGACTGTTAAACTGTTAAATGTAGCTCTCGAAAACTAGACACAAAGCCAAACTTCTGAATAACTATCATCAATCACGTGATATATATCTTTCGTGTAGCATATAACGGATTTTTTACTGAAAACATTTGATAAAATATTTTTGAAATATGGAACTTAGAATAAAAGACAATTTACATTGTTTATTCTTTCATGAAACAAAAGTTAAAGAAAATTGGTAACAAGGGACAAATGGTTAGATCTCAGATTATATTTCTTAATTTTTTTAAAAAAAACGTTGTTTAATCTCACGCATAACTTTAAATTTATATTATATTAAAGACAAAACCTTTAGATATTAAAAATATAATGTTATATGCATGTAATTCTCTTATATTTTATATTTTTATAATGCATAGAAAATATTCAAACATATGCGATTTGTAATTCATAATTTGTAAGCGTTTTAAAAATACAATGAGACAACATAAATGAACTAAAAGGCTTTTCTATTGTTAGGTTGTTAAGTATAACATCCCAAAACCATACATAAAGCTTTTTTATGAACAATCGCTATTCATCATGTCAAATAAATTCCTCATATAACATATAATAATTTATCTTCTCTAATTACGTGTTGAAATATTTTTAAAATATGAAGTTTTAAGATAGAAAGAAGCACCATAGGTTTAATCTATCGTAAAACAAAAGAACAACAATTTCTAACACGAGATAAATAATTATGGGTTAGAAGATTAGAAGTTATCCAAAACTTTGTGTACAATGCAGTGAGAAAATTTAGACAAAAAGCAGAGACATTGTTATATTCTGTATTGTAATATTCTAAAATGTCCCCAAAACAAAATATATTTTAATTCTATTAAAACTCTAGAATCCATTTAGAAAAGGAGGAATTATTAAGTATTGTGAAACCCTGTGAAAGAATAAGACAGAAATAATAGAAAAATAAAATTTTTCGTAATACAAAAAACATGTTAATTTAATGTAATAGAAAACTCAATTGATTTCTTAATACATTTTACCGTTTTATCAGAGTATTTATTGTAGATCATACATGGCAAAAGTATTTTTTATTAAGTGGGACATAATCAACGGCTTTGAGATTGCTAATTTTTTTTTTATTTTAATCAAAGCATAAGAAATGAAGCTTATTTTCGGAATAATCACCATCACCTCAAATAATAAATTCATGCAGCATATCATCATTTCCCTTCTGTCACTACATGTTGAAACGTTTTTAAAATATGACATTTTAACATACAAAGAAGAAAGAATGAAAATAACTATTACTGTGCAACAAATATTATTTTGAAAAGCAAAATAAAGCAAACTGCTAACTAGACATTAATATTACTGCGTAACTTTTAAATTTGACAATAGTTTTATTCACATCAAGTACAACTGAAATCATATATTATAATAATGATAAAATCAATAAAAAAAGTCACGCCCAATAATTAATTCATGCAGCATGTCATCATTTCTCTTCTCTCACTACATGTTGAAACGTTTTTAAAATATGACATTTTAACATACAAAGAAGAAAGAATGAAAATAACTATTACTGTGCAACAAATATTATTTTGAAAAGCAAAATAAAGCAAACTGCTAACTAGACATTAATATTACTGCGTAACTTTTAAATTTGACAATAGTTTCATTCACATAAAGTACAATTGAAATCACATGTTATAATAATGATAAAATAATTTTTAAAAAGTCAAGACCAAATAATTAATTCATGTAGCATATAATCATTGCTCTTCTCTCAATACATGATGAAACGTTTTTAAAATATCACATTTTAACATACAAAGAAGGAAAATAAATATTACTATGCAACGAATATTATTTTGAAAAGCAAAATAAAACAAATTGCGAACTAGACATTAATAATACAGTGTAACTTTCAAATTTAGCAATTATTTGATTCACATGAAGTGCAATTGAAATCATATATTATAATAGTGATAAAACGATAAAAAAAATAGGTGTACACCGTAATCTTTCGCATTCGTTGGCATGACGGTATGGTCGAGACACAGAGCAGCATTAATGCATGGGCAAAATTCCATTCTTTTTATGAACAGTTATATTCGCCTTATTTATGACAGAAATTCTGAGTTTAAATAAGTTTACATGAATAATTTTTAGCGGGTGGAAGTTGTATTTTCAATAATTGAGCTATCTCTGTTTTAAATTTATTGGCATGTCGGTTAGTGCGAGGTGGTGGTGGTGGTGGTGGTGTGGGGGGGGGCTAGAAAATACCTGAAATTTTGTAATATTTCTTTCTATATAGTATATAGAGTATTTTCAAATGAACAATTCTCTTAATACTGATATTACAAAAATATCTAATTTTTCAATTAAATTTAAAAATAAACTATTTATATATATAATTTATGTATAATACTAAACCTATATTTTTTTAATCGTAACCTACAACCAATTTCTGACAAGTAGATTTTGAGTTATGCTTAAAAAAATACTGGCATAGAGATATAATTTACAACGATAACGAGTTAATTTAACATTGAGAATTCCAAACCAGAAACATACATAGTTTCGTATTTACTGTACAATTTGCCTACAAGCCAAACATAATCTCAAAGTAAGGTATTCGTACTTTAAACTCCATAGTTTTATGCAATTTCTTTATGAAGACGAACCCTTAATTTTTTAAAAACAATAATAGAACGAAAAGAGTTTCAGAGGTTTCGACAGAGTAGATCGCCCCCCCCTATATGGGTAATAGCTTCAATTCTCCTCCGGTAGAGTTCGAGTGTACCTGATTTATCATAGGGTGAGATTTTTCAAAGCATTCAAATACATACATAGGGAACGTATAATAAAGCAATGTCTGTAACGGCTGAGTAAAATTCATTCGGAGTTGCATAGGATAATTTCATTGTGTGAAATTGGATATGATTGTATGAAATTTGAAAAATGCTTGAATAAAAGCTTTTAAACAACATGGATTATTATTTCTTGCTGTTAAAAAGAAGAATTCTTTCCGAAACTTACCAAATTCTAAAGTAGCTGATTAAAAATTTGTCTTTAAATTCTAAATCAGTATATATATATATATGTGTGTGTGTGTGTGTGTGAAATATGGTTAATAATAAATAGGTGTAAAACAACAAGCCAGAGAGATTTGAAAAATAAGTTTTTTTAAGTAACAGCGAATTCAGTTCCCAAATTATTTGGAATTTTTATAAATTTCTATAGCTTATATAACATTATCATATATAAAAATCAAAACTTTAACTCGTCTGCTCTTTGTCAAATAAATGAATAAAATTTAAACAAATGACAGAAATTTAATAACATTAAACACGCTTGCAACCAATTTGATCAGTTTAAGAGTTACGGGTAATCTATTTATTATATAAAAGATTGAAGAATTATTATAAAAAAAATAAAAGAATCATAATAAAATATTATCATAATCTTATTGACTTTCTTCCCAATTTGCTTTACTACATCTCAAGGCATCGTTCTTCTTTTTTTATACATCTTTTGCATCGTTGAACAGTTTCATTTAATCAAAATACCTGAAATGACAGAGAAGTAGACGGTATTTATGTTTAACATAAAATATCGATAAATGCAAAAATGAAGTTCCTTCTTAACCGTATTCACTGAAGCATACTAACCTTGAATTCCGATATGTAAATTTCTCAATGCATACCAGACTTACTTTCTTTTCGATGAAGTAAATAATCAAATTTCATAAAAGATCTTATATCTGTTAAAAATTCAAAATAGGAAGATTCACATGCAATTTTATTTTTATATATGTTCACTGCAGATAAAGTTTTGCTTTTAGTTTAAATTTCGAATTTTATATTAAATGTTTTAATAGCGAAAAGAGGATAATTAAGTATAATAAATATTTTACTTTAAACATTATGGGATTAAGTAAGAATTGTTAATTAATATAGAAAACAAAAAAGATATTACATACATGTGTATATATATGAATGCATATTAATGTGTCTATGTTTTACACTTATGTATCACACTATAATTATATTTAATGTGTCTGTGTTTTTTCACGGGAAACAGAATTGATTTTTTTTCAAATAGATGATAGAAACATTTTATTTTAAATTATCAAATATGTTACTAAATTAAGATCAAAATCGAGATAATTTTAGAATTCAATACTTATTTTGGACTTCTAAAAAGAACAAAATTTCTACTATGAATGATTTTAATATTTTCAAACCCAAAATGATATGCTTATGTATATTTTTGTGCAAATCTGACAATGGATAATACGATTCAATTTAATAATAAGTAGTATAACCCACTCGTGTGACCTGTGCCCTACTGTTTAATTTCTAATACACGTTGGTTATAAGTGACCCAATTACTAATGACTATATCTCCTTTGTGGAAAATGTATCAAAATAAACGTTGTAATCACAATAAAGAAAGAAGCTTAAATATTCTTTTTTGACCTAAAAACTGTCCTAAGAGTTTCCTATTTGCTATGCAGTTCCTAAAATATTCTAAAAATAGTCCTTTTTCCGACAAATAATAAACTAAAGGCGTGCCTAAAGAATACACTAACATCAGTATCTATAGTCTATACGATCAGGCTTATTTGGTCTGATATAGAATACATCATGTATACTTTCTGTGCTTTTAAAAAGAACCACTTATAAAAGTTGTGAAGTACGAAACAAAACTTTAAAGGTTTCTCTGTAATGTTCAAAACAAAATTTTTCTAGTCGCATTTGCAATGCTTTTTTTTTTTTTTTTTTTTTTTTTTTTTTGTATTATTGTCATTTAATATCAAATACCATTTCTACTTCTTTATATTATCTGATACTTTAAATTTTGTGAATTTTATACATTTACAGCAATTGTGTGTAACGCATTAATAAACAAAAGATAAGTTCCGTACGATACTTGTGTGAGAAAAATAAAATGTAATGCGCTTTTATCTTCTTTTAAGTTATAGGATTAGATACGCAAAGTAAAAATTTTATGAAAAAGATAAAAAGATTTGAATATCACCGAAATCAGTACAATAATTTTATCAAAGACCGAAAGATAAAAGCAAATACTTTATAATCAATTTTACTTGACGGAAGAGAAAACTTCAGCAACAGGATATTGATATAAAAAGAACTCCAAAACCTCAAAATAAGCCAATAAATTTTATTCTTTTTCAGAGACGGTTTTGCATCGTTGATATGACTTACGTTCCTTTTTTAAAAAAATCTAAAAAATTCAGTTCTTTCTTCGTGTAGAGAAATTTAAAGAGCACGTTCCATGTGCATCAATTTTTCTGTATAGCCTAACAATCTATTTTAATATTTTGAAATAAAAATGTTAGTGCTTGACATTTTATATTCTTTGATATTTACACATCTTATGCGTTATAACATATTCTTCATTACTTTCTCCCACCAGACTCCTGCCAATTAATTTCGAATTGTTTATTTGATATAGGGTAATCCATTCTATTTTCTGCTGTTTTTATCGATCTTTACAAATATTGAAATATATTTTAAACTTTATCTATCCGCATTTGCTTTTCGTTGGTATTTTGTATTTCATGTTAGAATATCAATCAAGAGGGCTCAAGGCTTGATAGGTACAGAAAAACATGTAAGCAGAGCTTTCGCTTCGAGTCAATGTAAAAAGCAGAAGTATTCAATGTAAGTAATTTAAATTTTCTAATATTCTTAAGGTATGTTTGTAGTCCTCCTTTAATGTAATAAAATAAAGTAATATAGCGAAATTTATATAATACAATTTTTGAAAAAGAATTTTGGTGTCATATCACCATCCGTAAGATATCTTAACGTTGAATTGACATAATAACCATTTTTTTTCCTTAAAAGGATCAAGGAACTTTACTCTATAGAATGATTTAAGGATATAACTATCACTCAAAGGAAACCTTATTTAAAAAAAAAAAAAAAAACCTCTCAAATTTGAAAATTCAAAAAACCCTAAAAAATACATTTTTTTCATTAAAAATACTCCAAATATTGAACTATTTAAAATATATTAATTAATTCTATAGATAATGATGTTATATGTATGCAAAAAAATAAGCCATTCCATCAAATAGTTTTTTTTTTAATCTTACGGATAGTCGTCAAAAATCAAGTTTTGAGAAAACGCGACTTAAAGTTGAATACGAGACTGTGAAAGATCAGGAAAAAATACACAGCTCGGCAGAAGTTTAGATGTTTTTATTCATCTGCCAATAAAAATAGATTTCAAAGAACATAAAGAAAAGAAAAATGAAAGAAGTAATACAACTGAGTGAAAAATGAGACTAGTTGGCGTCAAATTAAATGGGTGTGGCTTTGAAAGTGATTGTTACATAAAGGCTTATAACTCCGTTAAAAATGCAAATATTTTTAAGCGGTTTTTTGCACTGTGTTCCGAATTAATTGAGTAATAAAAAATCATAAAAAATCGATTTTTTGAAAAGTTATCAAGCTTTGAGCCCCCTTAATTATGTTAGCATTTCTTATGATTCAATTGAAATTTTGTTTTTGTAGCAGTATCCTAAATGTTTCATTGTTTTTTTAAGATATTTCCTTGTTTATTTTTAGATTTTTTTCCTTATTTTTAAAATTTTTCTTGTTTTTTTTTTTTTTACTTTAATTAAAAATAAATCAATTTTAACCGAAACTTGAAATGACACAATAAATATATCGCATGAAAATCACATATAAATAGCCTCAGATATCGGAAATCATTAACTCGTAATATCATTTTCTTTGAAATATAATTTACTTTTGATAAAAATTATTATTATTCATTTGTAATCTTATTTTCGCAAAATTTGCCTAAAATTTGCTTTCTGTTCTTTAGGAGTTTAAAACATTTTCGCATCCAACTAAATGTAAACAAATGTTTATTAAAACTTTATGTGAACATTAAATATTTCACATTAAAATTGTTTCGAAGCCTCATCTAATGAAAAATCTTCACAAAGTATATAATGTTATAAATTTATAGTACAATAACATTTACTGTTGATAAAATTTCTGATGATTCATTTGTAATCTTATTTTCGCAAAATTTGCGTAAAATTTGCCTTCTGTTCTTTAGGAGTTTAAAACATTTCCGCATCCAACTAAATGTAAACAAATGTTTATTAAAACTTTATGTGAACATTAAATATTTCACATTAAAATTGTTTCGAAGCCTCATCTAATGAAAAATCTTCACAAAGTATATAATGTTATAAATTTATAGTACAATAACATTTACTGTTGATAAAATTTCTGATGATTCATTTGTAATTTAATTTCCTGAACATATCCTAAATGTCTCCATGTCCCTTTAAGCTCAAAACTTTTGCATCTGATTAAATAAAAACAACCGTAATTGAAACATATTAAATATATCAAATCAAAATTACTTATTAGTATCATCACAAAGAAAACTTATAATAATCTTTGTATATATTCGTAAATTATTTTTAGAGGGAAACGATTTAAAACAATGTTTTATAAAAAAAAGTAATTAACAAAAAAATCTGTAAACGAAAAAAAAGTTTAAGATATAAAAATAATCTTTCTTTACATGGTAACTACGATTTTTTATAAATATTTTTATGAAAAATGATACAGTGGTTTAAAAAAATAATTAATTAAATATGTTTTTTGGACTTATATAACGACATTGCATAGTAACTTCATTTAAATAAATATGTGTCATTTATTTTAATAACTTAATGATGATTTTAGTAATTAAAAAATGAAAACTCATAATGAAATCCTAATGATATTGCTTCTGAAAAAGTTTGAAAATAGTCTTTAATAGTCTATCTGTAATTAAGGAAGATTGCTCACGTTAAGAATTCCTAATTAACTGATTTCCTGTTTTAATTTAAATCATAGATCAAATTAATTGATTTCTAGTAGGTAGATTAAAAACCGTATTCTTTAATAATGCTCAACGATATGTTTCATATTCTCGTCACGATAATAATGTAAAGTCAGTTTAATCATTAGGAGACTATGGATGACTTTCTCATTGTATTATGATTTAGTTCAATTAAATTTTTTTAACAAAATAGATGCACTCGTATGTAATTTATATAATTATTTACAAAGCAATTGATAACATTTCAATACATTTAGATAAATAATAACGTTTAAATATCTCAAAATTAGTCTTTTTTTTCCATTTAGGTTAAACTGAGTACTGTAATCTGCGAGTATGTGTAACATATGAAAATTAACTCCCTGACAGCCGAGAAAAAGGGCGTAATTTAACATTCTTTTCTCTTTATTTTTTTTCAATATGGTAAAAAAAGATGTTTTTTCCAAAATTGTATAATTTTTGTAAGTTTTACTCGACTTTCGATTTGAATGTTAAATTAATAAAATTAATTGTTTTTAATTATTTTTCAGATTTCGATGCAAATGACGTAATTCTCCTGGAATGAAGGATGGAAAAATATATGTTTATAGTACATTTAAATTATTTCAAATATTTCTTTCACAAGGATTGCATGAAATTTCAGTTTTGAATGCTTTGTAAAATAATAAAATAAGCAATATTTGCCTAACATAAGAATATTTGTCATTAATATCTCTGTTTATGTATTCTTTTGTTTTAAATTATTCATTATAATTCATTGTTTTAAATTATTCATTTAAATTATTCATTATGCTTTAGTTCTAGTCTGATAAATTATTTTAGAAAAAACAGGATTAAAAAATTCATCCTGTAACGGTGTGAATTTTACAAAAACATTAATATTTTTTCTTTCATATAATTTTACGAATGCTCAAAGGCAAAATTAACTTTAAACGTTTTTTATTTAAACAAAGTATGAGATAGCATTTCGAATAAAAGTCAGTACAATTTTATTTTAATAGAATAAAATCTAAATTTTCAATTTATTAAAAAAATCAGACTTTCTTGATTATATTTCACGTTTACCAGACTTAATTTATCCGTCTAACAGATCTGTTTTTCAATGTCAAAGTAAAATTTATTACAGATAATTACTTTCTTCTGTCAAACAATACATTAGAAAAAATTTAAAACATGTGCATGTAAAATAATATAGTAAATAATTTGAAACGAAATTTTCATAAATGCAATTTTAGACTGATTGTAGCACTATATTTTTTAGATGATAATTTAATCATCATACATGTTCACAGTTTTATATTTTGATTAATATATGAATCTGTTCCCTTTAGTAAGTTTTTGATGTTTAGCCCTTAATAAGTTTCAAAAAATAATCAATCCCAGGTACTATGGAATCCAAGTTTTTTCAGTGGCTCTTTTATAAAACTATAATTTTTAGCCCTGAAAAATATAACTGCTTTTGTTTGCTTTTCGGACAGCTAGCTAAAGTTTGCGTAATGTTAGTAAAATACTTTCTAAGGCCCTATAAAATAAATATAACTTTTACAAACACTATACTCAATAGATTTTGTTATAAGCATCTATAACGGTAAACTAAAATTTCGTTCACGTCCATAATATGGACAACTTTGATTTAAAGCTTTAAACGGCACATTTTAAAAATCCTTACATTCACTTTTACTTGCGATTTTATACGCTAACTAAGTGTTCTGCTCCCTAAGTACTTTGTGCACCAAATCCTGGAAATTCAAAAGTTGTGGTTTTTTTTCTTATCGTCCTTCATACATTGCTAGAAACACAGTGTAATTTACATACGTAACATTCGCGCACCGGAAAGAAAAGTGACACATCTCGCAAGAATTCATTTTGCGTTTTATTCCACTAACAGGACTAATCATGCATGTGTCTTGCTACACAAAATGTTTCATGAATGTAGTTATACGGAAAATCACTTTATTACGCTATATGTCCATTTATGACTACAGAAGAGGGTGGATTATATGGGAAGGCAAAATCACACAACCCTCCAAACCTCATCCTATGTCTTCATTCTTAAGTGTTTTATGTTTTTATGGACGTCTTTATTTCTGCATGCAGTGCTAAGTGCTATAATTTAATTTTAGAGTAAAATCATGCATATTTTCTTTTACTTCTCCTGGGAAATTTACTTTTGTCGAGATTTCTCACTTTTCTTGCGGGTAAGCGATACATTAAATACGTGGATTTATTAGTAATTTTAGAAATGTATATATATACTAGCAGGCTATGCCCGCTGCGCCGGTCAATATTTCCAAATGAACCTTGGATTAAACTAAATGGTGAATTTGAACTTGTATTTTAAACAATATGGATCTTTAACTTGACCTTGCACATTACTGAAAACGATGCGAGCGCCACTGCGATATAATGTTATCTTAAGCGTTGGACAAAATTTAGCAATTAAGAAGTAATTGTTTTAGTTGATTATAAACAGCGCATTATGGTCGGGTAATGAGACCGTTATGACAACAGGAATTAATACCTCTGTAACTAATCAACATATAATGAAATCGTATATACTAACACCATTCCAAAAAGTCATGCAACAGGGCCACTTGTAACAAAATATGTTCTGTAGATTTTTTTAAAAAGGCTAAACTTTCATAATCAGGTTCACTTAATTTTTGAACTTTTACTGTTGCTCTATAACTAAGTACCCTTGAACAATATGTATACACTAAAACCTTTCCAAAATTATTACCTAACTAATTGTGGTATATCCTACGAAAGTATTATAAACAATCGGAATGAAATACAAATTTCCGTTGTAAATATATAGTAGATGATGATGATGCGATTTTGTGTAATAGAATTCATAGTAAAGTTTTCGCTTCAAACGAAAACGATGCTTTCAACATTAAAGCTAATACACCAATATGTGACGTATCCGATTACAGAAGGTTAACTTGAATTCTTGTGAGCAACTACTCAAAGAAAAGTGAATATGTGGCTTTTGTGATACTTTTATGTCAGCCGGGCGCAGGTAATAAATCAATAAAGATTGTTTTCATAGCATATTCTTATTTTATTATTTTCATTTAAAACACAAACCTTTCACTCATTTAATTTAAAATGCATGCCTTACACTAATTTCATTTAAAAAACTGAAAAGATAAACAATAACAGGAAATAATGCCATAATTAAAAGCAAAAAAATATTTTTATTTTACATACGCAAAATGTAACTACTGCTACTGGGAATTTTAAAAATGCTGTCAGCGAGATGTGCGCACGGTTGTTATAAATGTACCCATTTTTTCTTCTTATCGAAGAGCAATTTATAAATCGCACAATATTATTCCAATTCCAATTTCTTTCATTGAGGAACCTATGACCGGAAAAAATGGAAAAAGACTCTTGTAGATTCTTCGGATGACGGCATCTGACGTCATAAACCGAGTTTATATATATGAAAATAATTTTTACGTCGTTACAAACATTGCTTTCATACATAAATATTTTCATTGGTACTACTTGTTATCCCGTCGACCCATTTCGCCAAATTATATAAATCGCCAAACCATTCGCCCAATTATATAAATTGACATAATCTTTTATTTAAATAACGAAATAACAAATAAATTAGTATAACATTAATAAAAATACAAATAAAACGTCGAAATTAAAATCACTTGATGACGTAAACACGTGTAGTTTGTTTAAATTCAAGTGAATTTGATATTTACGATCAACCCTTATTGGCATTTAATCTTATAGTTTGACGATAGATTTTTGGTCGACGGAATATCTAAGTAGTACCTTTTCCATTTTTGTTTTATAACGCTAAATTCTCAGTAATTTTTTGCCTTTTATTTTACATAAAATCACTATTTTTTTAAAAAATTAAGATGCTTGCATTTTTATTTCAAACTCATAGAGCCGTTTTTATTTTTTAGCCAAAAGGGTTGATTTGAATTTTTTCCGTTGCTAGAGTAACGGATGTAATGATAGATATTTTGAGGTTTAGATGCCAAAGACACCGCCAAATCAGAAAAAGATGAAATGTGTCATGAACTGTTGGACTTATAAAAATTTATTTGGTAGCATTCGATTCAGCATACAAAACTACATTAAAATATGCTATCATTTGACGCATAATTTTGATATTCGATTTTTTCCCCTCCTCGTGCAAAAACCATTAGGGGTGACACTTTAGAAAATCCTTTCTTAGCAGAAGTTTATGTCATAAGAAGTATTTTTACCACGATTTTCAAGATTTTAGGTTCAGTAGTTTGCGGTGTGCGTTAATTAGTCCCCTAATCCAGACTTTATTTTATATACTATATTAGATATGCGATTTTGCGGTGAATCGATGATCGAAAATTAGTCCAATATCATTTGAAATATTACATAACAGTACGAAGAAAGACGAAGCAGAAATGACGAATTACAAAAGACTTGTAATATTTTTTTTCAAAATGTTGAATTTTTCCATAGTAATAACGTATTAAAACATAAATTTCCTTAAAAATTATCTTTATTTCCTAGATTTCGAATCTGTGAATTTTCCTACAAATGAAATTGGCGATATGACTTGAGAAAATAGACAATATTTGCTTAAATAAAATGGGTAATATTCGTTGATCTGAGTTCGAGTTTATAAATATCACATGCTTTCGGAATTACGGCGAAAAACATTTTAAAAAGTATGAAATTATTTTACAATATGTATGTGTGGCAGAAATTCACACTGAAATTTAAGTATTCGATTCCATTTTTAAAATATTAACTAATATCTATATAAGTTACAATTGAATATGAAAATGTACTCAAAAAATGATCTCTTTCACCTAAAAAAACACTATTTGTGAGAACATCCTCAAGCTAATGTCACGCTTATGCATTTTTGGCTTAAAATCACATTGTTTGGCGACAAAAGAAAAATAAAAAATTGTAAAGAAACAAATAGTAATCACACATGCGACTCACAATTACATCTGCTTGTTTCTTCTATAAGTCACGTGATGGGACAATTAGATATATAAAAAAAAGAAAAGAACAGAACAGAAAGAAAAGGTCGTTAAAATTTCATCTAATCAAATTTTCAGATCCGTTTCCATATCTAACGCAAGCGATAAAGAGCCAAATATTGCGTATCAAGTGTAATATTTCTTATTAAATTAATTTTTAAGCATTACAAATATTTCTTCCAGGTTTTGATTAAATGTTTCCGTTTTTTAATATTATCACTCATTAAAACGGATTTTCTTCTTCTTTTTTTTTATTTAAATAAAATTGGTAACAGTTTTTCTTTTATTTTTCGAGGTTTAATAGCCGTTTCAATTTTTTTTTTTTTTTATCAACGATGAATTTCGCCAAGAAATAAAATGGTAACCTTATCGCCCAAAATAACAGAATTTTCCGTCATAATTCTAAAACTATTATAGGTAGAATAATGTGTTATAGCTTAAAACCTTCCCTGAAACAATACCTATCTAACGGTATAAGTTTCGTAAAAATCCATGCAGTAGAACTCGAAATCTAGGCGTTCGGAACGAAATTTCCGTTTGGATTTTATATATATAATAGATAATAGAATAGATAATAGATTTTATATATATATAATAGAATAGATAATAGATTATGTGTTATGAACTATCTCAAAGTTTAAAACAGATCGCATTGTTAGATTTCCTAATTTTAA
Organism: Maratus speciosus; assembly: GCA_963932465.1. Lineage (NCBI taxonomy): Eukaryota > Metazoa > Arthropoda > Arachnida > Araneae > Salticidae > Maratus > Maratus speciosus. The sequence goes on along the minus strand of OZ010789.1, from coordinate 35,075,674 downwards.
CAATATCGCGTTATGTTAGTTTCACATTCCACCACCAGGGAGCGCATTCTATTCTTAACGGAAGCGTATCTGAACGAAACTCCTTCATGCAACCTTTCCGTAGATACATGAATCGGGAGGGTGGCGGTCTTAACCAATAATTTAAGATAATTGCTGAAATTACTACGAAAAATATTTTAAAGGGGCCCTACGCGGGCCCCTAATAGAGTTAGAGGAAATCGGAAGACGGCAAAATAATCGCGGGGAAAAGTTTGCTTGGGTGCTTCGGAGCTACTTTTGGCGCGAGATCTAAGCTCTACGACCAATAGGAGACGAGATATTTAAGGAAATATGAAGTAACAAAGTCCAAAATAACAAAATTTTCCGTAATCATTCTATAACTAATCTAGGTAGAATGATGTGTTATAGCTTAAAACCTTCCCTGAAATGATACCTATCTAACGGTATAAGTTCTGTCAAAATCCATGCGGTAGAACTCGAAATCTCGGCGTTCGGAACGAAATTTCCATTTGGATTATATATATATAATAGATATACCGATGGATAGGCTGCTATATAGTTTGTTTGCATATATATTGCATCTGTTTGTTATGTAAGAGCTTAGTTGGTTTTTTAGAACAAGTATTGAGATACCGATTTTTAGTTATTTCTGTTTTATATCTTAGAGTTTTTGCAATTTGTTTGTATTAGAAATTATTTAATAATTAACGTAATTATAGCATTTTGTATCAGAAAAACCATATTTTTGGATCATGCATTATTTGCGAGAAGAGAAATGCTATAATTTTTTATTTTAATTTTAACTGTTTTATATTAATCAGATATTGTCCTGCATGTTTAATAATCAAAAGTTTAAATTTTCGTGATCAAAATTACCCTATTGCAAAAATGTATTATTAGGTGCTAAACAAAGGTAAATCTTAATGTGTTCTTAGGTTTTGGAAAAAAAAATTCGCCAAATTAGCGTGTTGTCTCCAATCTGAAAATACTACATTTAACGACATAATTAAAGGTTAGAACTTTAAAAGTTATTACCTTAAGAAAATTATTTCTGTTTTAAAATGTTAGTGCATGCATTTCATATGGATTTCGGTAAATTTTGAACATAATAGCTTATTCTTTGTAGTGGGGATATTTTCTAAAGTGGCCACCATTCTCTATTTTTTCTTGCACTAAATAATAAATTGCTGTTTTTAAATGTATATTATTTTTTTATCCGAGATACTGTAACCTTTAGCGCTGGAAGTTTTTTTTTTCTAAATCAGCTCCATAAAAATTACAATCGAACGAAAATAATGTTCAAAAATGTTAATTGTTAAACGTAAAAATTAGAATTTTAAAAGATATTACCTTAAGAAAATTATATCTGTTTTAAAATGTTAGTGCATGCATTTCATATGAATATCGGCGCATTTTGAACACAATAGCTTATTTTTTGTAGCGGGGATATTTTCTTAAGTGGCCACCATTCTCTATTTTTTTTCTTGCTCTAAATGATAAATAACTATTTTTAAATGAGTATTATTTGTTTTATCCTAGATACTGTAATATTTAGTGCTGGAAGTTTTCAAAAAGAAATGAACTCATTGAAAATTACAATTGAATGGAAATAATGCTCGAAAATATTAATTTTTAGATGTAAAAATTAGAACATTAACCTGAACATTAACCTGTAGTTATAGCCTGAGGAAAATTGTAGCTATTTTAAGATGATAAACAAGCTTTCAAATTAGACAAAAAATGACATAAATCTTCTACTTACCGTTTCTGTCAGGTAAGTTTCCCGCTTACTTCTGGAGTTCGGACTGCCGGATTTTGATTTCACTTAATTCTATTCAATAATTCACTCGACTAAATAAATACATAACTCGGTTAATCTTTATACTTATATACAATTATTATACAATTTTTTACAGGATTATATGACTTTAACATTTAAATGCTTTAACTTTTACTCGAATCATAACGGAGACGCAACTCCGTTCACATAAAACAAATCATTATTCTAAAGTTTTTTCAGTTGCGTTCAGTTCACTTAGACGTAAAAGTTTTTAGTTAAATTCAGGTGTCACTGTCTCTGCAAAGGGATACAGAGGGAGCTGTCCGCGACAGCCGCTATCACACAGTATGAAGTGCACTATGAAGTGCACACACTTCATATTGGTTTCCACGCAATTTGAACACGATAGTTTTTAATTTATACATTGTAATGTTGGTATTTTCTTAAGTGATAGTATTTTCTTAATTAATAAATAATCACATCACTGGGGAACAATTTTTAACACAAATTGCATGAGTCATAGGAAGAAAAAAGCTTCAGAACTCTTAGCATCAAGACTGCACGAGAAACATTTGTTTGAAAAGGGAGCTAAAGTATCCCACTTTTGATCAAGAGAAAGTAAATTTCTTCAATACTTTCGAAGTGGCGGTGGATTTTCTTATTGCCATAACGTACATGGTTTAATGCAGGAGTTGCGAATTCTATCCAAAGCCGCAACTGAATGGCGAATGTTCTACAGCTGAAAGAGGAACTTGAAGTGCGTGCTCCTTCACAGTGGAAATTTATTTGGAGCAGTCCCAATAGGCCATTCAGTTTATTTGCGCGAAGAATATGAGGACATAAAGAGACCCATTGATTTGTTGCAATATCACATGCACGGAAAGATCATCTGTGTTGACGTTAAAATTGTCTATTTCCTTCTTGGCCAGCAACGTGGATATACGGAGTATCCCTGTTTTTTGTTTATGTGGGAAAGCAGAGCTCGTGAGAAGCATCGGTACCTGTCGAGTTGGCTTCCAAGATCTGACATCAAACATGGTGATCCAAACATTTGACATCAGCAACTTGTCGACAGAAATAACATCATATTTCCACTCCTGCATATAAAACTGGGTCTAATGAAGGAGTTCGTGAAAGCTTTCTCAACTGAAGGAGACTGTTTCACGTATCTCATTTCGAAATTTCCAAACCTGTCTTATGAAAAGATAAAGGCAGGTATATTTGACAGTCCACAGATTCAGCAGCTCACTAGAGATGAACATTTCATCGGAAAAATGACAGAACTCCAAAGGAATGCTTGTTGGCGTTCAAAAACCTTGTAAAAGTCTTTCTTAGAAATACGCGAGTAAAAATTTATACCGAAATTATTCAGTAACTTTCAGAGAGCTTCAGAATGCTTGGTTGCAACATGAGCATCAAACTTCATTTTCTGCGTAGCCATCCATCTTCCTGGCTTTCCGGAAAATCTTGGTGCAGTCAGTGATGCTCAGGGTGAGCGATTCCGCCAAGATTTAAAGCTCCTGGAAGAACGGTATCAAGGTAGATGGGATGAACATATGATGGCTGACCGATTGTTGGAACATCAAGCGAGATTGTCTACAAATTGAACACACCAGGAAAAGCTACAAGCGAAAAATTTTACCTTAAACTCATTAGCCCAGCGGCATATTTTTAGACGGGTAGACTTAGAAGGAACAACGCGCTTTTAAATTACCTTCAATGCACTCTAGAGGAATGAAAGTGCACGGGAGGAAAAAAGAAACATTCACGAGATCAAAAGTCACGTGATTCTCTTGATTCTTCTAGTTGTTGTGTAGCAATGGAGGGCGACAGGTCGTTGAAATTTTCTGTAATGCATTTTTTAGCTCTTTGTTCATATTTTTGGAGAATACAATACAGTGATACAGGTAAATGAAATTTTATTTGGTTTTATTTTATAGCTATAGATGTAAATATTTCGTCATGATGCGATATTGTGTAAAATAAATTCAGTTAGTAGAAATTCGCATCCAAATTTTAATGTACTAGAAATAGATCGCTGGACATTATAGCCTTCTTTTTTTCCACTGCCGGTCTTGCGATGATGTCTTTTCCCTTCTTTTTTAGATTGATAATATTAATCAGTAATGTACAAAAGGCGGTCGAATATTTGTTTTCGAAAGAAATTGAAGATGACATTACTGCTTTTTTACCTGAAGTTGATGAATTGACGGATGAAGAGGAAACAGATGATGCCAAGTTAGATGCTCCATTTATAAAAGATATTGCTGGGAAAGTGGAAGTAACATCACCAGATGACGAATATGAGAAAGTGGACATGCCTTCAACGTCTGAGAAAAAGGCTAAAAAGTTAAAAAAAGAAAAGCAGGAAGTCCTGTCTGGAAAACGAAAACACCGAAATATTCAAAGTGGACTGAAGCAGCGGAAAATTATAAGAACTGTTTTATGGAAATGGAAACTGACTTAGGAAGTGCATCTCCAATTGATATATTTGTAAAACTGTTTTCGGATGATGCATATGATTTAATTATTGAGGAGACGAATCGTTATGCTAAAAATGTTAAAAACGACCATGATTTTAATATAACTACAGAGGATATAAAGGTATTCATAGTATTTTTAATATTTTCCCGCTTCCATACTCTTCCAAGTGAAAAAGATTATTGGAGTGAAGCAGAAGACTTGGGAATTGGTATTGTTCAAAAGGCTTTCAATAGGAATGCTTACCTAAAGATAAAAAATTATTTTCATTTTCAGGACAATTCCAGAGCAGCTGAAAATAAGCATGATAAATCCTCTTTTGGAAAAGGTGAATGAAAATTTTAAGCAGTGGGGAATTTTCAATATATATTTATCCATCGATGAAATGATTGCAAGATACTATGGTCATAACTCTTTAAAACAATTTGTAAGAGCAAATCCAATACGCATTGGTTTCAAACTCTGGGCAATGTGCAGTGATAGCGGGTATTGTTTTAAATTTTCAATGTATTGTGGAAAAGAACAAACAGAAAATCGTGCTTTATGATCATTGGGAGAAAGAGTTGTAATGAATATGCTATCAATAGTAGAATGTCCATCAAGTCACATAATTTTTTTGATAACTTTTTCACTAGCCATTCTTTACTGCATAATCTTCAAGAGGAAGGCTTCCGAGCTACTGGAACTATACGAGGTAATAGAACGGAAAAGTGCACTATAAAATCTTCAAAAAATTTGGATAAAATGACGCGTGGCTCATATGATTATCGACTTGATGAAAAAAAATGAAATAACGATAGTTAGATGGAAAGATAATAAGAGTGTGGCAGTTGCGACGAATTTTGATAACATTGAATGCTCTTCAAAAGTGTAAAGATGTTCATATGAGAAAAAGAAAAAGTAATAATCCCACAACCAAATCTCATAAGTAATTATAACAAATATATGGGAGGGGTAGACCATCATGATTGGTTGTTAGAAAAGCACAGTATTACAATAAGAGGTAAAAAATGGTATTGGTGTTTGTTCACACGAATTATTCACATGGCATTAGAAAATGCAAGCATTCTATAAAAAAACATTCATGGATCTAATAATATAACAATAAAAGATTTCCATAGAGCTATTGCAGTAAAATATTTGAAATTGGGAATTCGAAGGAAAGTTTTAAGTAGGTCTTATAGTTCACCTTCAACTTCAAAAAGTTGTGTTAGTGATGATATTCGTTATGCCAGGATCGATCATAATATATGCCGGCGAAATACACAAAGATGCTGCCAATTTGAAAGTTGTTAATGAAGACCTCTTACTTTTTGTGTAAAGTGCGATACTACTTTCTGTAAAAATTGTTTCACAATATTTCACACAAACCTTTAAAGACAGCATTATATTATACATGTAATAGTTTATTAAATATTTCTTTCTTTATCTATTTTAGTGCTTTTCAGAATTTCATGCTATAATAAAAATATTGCATTAGTTACTGCGCCTTATTATTAATGTACCAGTTTATTACATCTTTTTAAAGGTTTTTTCAATATATATTACATCCTTACATACTCCTTTGTTTGTGCTTTTCTTCACTTTACCCTTTTATATGTACATGTGCTTTATAAAATTTCACTTCATATTGCAAAAGCAGCATTAATTATTGTTTATTAATTATTATCTTTATTATTATACAACTTTTTAAATATTTTTCTATGTATTTCGTAATATATGTAAGTGTTTAAAGCTGTGTGTTTTCTGTTTTTATTTTTTTATCCGTTTGAATCATTTATTTGAAGTACTACTACTTCGCCTGCTATATGCTGAAAAAATATCGCTCTAACGCCCAGCGATCTATATTTAGTACATCATTTTTTTTTTATCTACTTGAAGTTTGGGGGTAAAATTTGATTATAATATTCGTATTAAAGGCAAAATACTTCAGATTCAAGATTTTTATCCGATTGTTTTTTAAAAAAAAGGTCCTTGGGCGTTAATGGGTTAATATGTACGTTTTTTTGTTTTGTAAAAGGAGTGTACTACTTTATGAACGTAATGTAGCTTATAGTCAGTATATTCAGCCGTTGCACGAATAATATATTTGGTAATGTTTTCTTTATTTTCCATCGTATCCACATAAAGTATGATTTTTATGGTATTTTGTAGCTTAAAATGTTCACGTGATAGAAAATACCTGGGGTCATTTTTGGATTTAGATGTCAATAATTAGCAAAAAAACAAGTGCCAGATCCAAGTCAACAAAATGTGTATTCCCCAGTAATCAAGGATAGGATGGCCATGTAGATACTAAATTAGCATTTAATTTATACACATAACAAAGGAGCACCAGTTACATATATACAAGGCATATTTTGACACTGTTATATTTATTTAAAAACTTATTTATCAGGAATTTAAAAGAGTATTGTTTAGTGATGTCATCTACACATTTTAAATGGAAACATAAATATGTCAACCATCCTTTTTTTAAATACACTCAATAATACATACCTATTTTTAAATGTGAATTATTTTAGTAAATGGAAACACAAATATGACAGCTCTTCCCCACTTGATATTTAAGCCGTTTTCTGGAGCTCTTTTGTTCCTGTTGGATCTTCTGCATACCTGCGGAGAAGAAGAAGAATTAGTTTTTAAATATCTGTGGAGAAGTAGAAGAATTTTTTTTAAAGATTCTGCAGCACCAACAATGGATTATTTGGAAACAGAAGGTTTTGTAAGTACATAATCAGGGTCAGTTAATTTATACCTTGAAGAATCAGGATCATGAAAGTCAGTTGGTATAAAACCTGGAGTGTTTGGATCATGAGCGTAAGCTCTTTTTAAATCTGTGATACTAGGCTGGATGGTAATAAATCACCTTGTTTCACCATTGAATTTTATCCACTAAAATTTCCAGTATCACTTCTTTCAGAATTTTGATCATTAACAAAAAAAAAAATCTCTGAACCTGCATTGCCTATTTGATCTACATGTATTTTCCAAATATACAAACCAGCTTGAATTTTATGATGTAATTTTCCTTATGATACTAACCGTAAGGCATGGTGACGTCACGGCGACGTCGTTGTGAAGTCACACTGTGATTTTGTGACCGTCGACGTGACGTCATAGTTACTAGAAAGCGAAGTCGTTATGACCGTTTTAGAGGTCGTTTGTGACGTTACATTGTGACCACTCTGTGAAGTCACGGTGTGACATATTTGTGAAAAGTGTGTCATTTGTGACTATTTTGGCATTAACTTTGTGACGAACCTGTGACGAAACCCACAATGCTTTGAAATCATATTGTGACCAATTTGTGAAATATGTCTCATTTGTGACGAACTTGTCATAAACACTGTGATGATTTCAAATGAAAATAAAATTTCAAATTAATTGCTTTAAAGGCGCAAAGGCGAACATAGTGAAAAAGTTTCCATGCTGGGACTCGAACATGGAACGATACCCATCCTGGAAAATTTCTCGCTATTACATGTTGGCAAGGCTACAAACGCAGCACAAGATGGAATTTTTATCGTGAACCACCGACATGGGGCAAACACGAAACTTAATTAAATACAGCATCGATTGAAACTAAATTAATACGTGGAAATTTTTCCAGAGAGAACCATTCGCCTTGCATACAATATTTCAAATGAAAATAAAATTTCAAATTAATTGCTTAAAAGGCAATTTTAATTTGAAATATTGTATGCAAGGCGAATGTTTCTCCCTGGAAAAGTTTCCAAGTATTAATATAGTTTCAATCTATGCTGGATTTAATTAAGTTTCGTGTTTACCCCATGTCGGTGGTTCACGATAAAAAATCCATCTTGTGCTGCGTTTGTAGCCTTGCCAACATGTAATAGTGAGATATATTCCAGGCTGGGTGTCGTTCCGTGTGTTTTAGTGGGTAGAATATCAGTGCGCTATACTGATGCGCTATACTGCGATGAATTTTAAAATAAACTTTTGTTTGAAATATAAAATCTTATCTTTTTACCGTACTTTTTAGCAAAATATCGCTATTTTGGAGTCCTATTCTTCTTGAAAAGATTTAATTTTTCCACTTAAAAAACAATGCTTATCAACTGATATATTTAGAATGTGCAAGTTTTTTAATGTGTTGTGATTTGTCATTGCTTTATTAAATACGAACATGGAGTCTAACGGTTATTAATACAACTCTAATTTATAGAACGGCAAGATAGGCTATATTTATTTAAAATTTTTATCCCCGTGTATATTGTATTTTGTGAATATGAGCTAAATAGATTTGGTATGTTTTATAGGAAAAGACTGACCTGGGAATAAGAAAAAACAAGTAAGAAAATTCATGTGTTAAGCATAGGTTATAAAACACTTTCCAACACTTCCTAAATGCTTTAACAAGACATCGTAATTTAGGGAAATAATTTAAATAAGATAACTAAGTAAACATTTTAGGAAACGCATAAAACATTTTAAAAACTGTGTCAGCAGTTACCGTCCATATACAAATATGTTTTCAATTCCTTTAAACAGCCCTGTATTTGATCTGTATGTTGATATACATACTATATAATAGGACAATTTTGTTTAGCAAGAAAACGCCTAACATGTTAAAATTCTCTTTCAGCAATTCATACTAATATATTGAAACATACTAGAATACTTTTGTACAACCCTGTAATTTACCTAGAACCTTTATTACACGCCACTATTTAGTTAAATTTTAATTCAAACTAAGACACTGTTACGGACGTATGTTATGGACGGTCATGTATCCAATGCTTTACGTGACCCTGTGTATCATTTTATCTATATTCTACAAACACTTCTTAGTAAATTAAACGCAGTTCAGCGTAAAAAAGCATAACTCATTTTAAAACCACCTTTACGCAATTTGCGCCGATACCCAGTAACACTTACGAATACTTTTGTGTAACCCTGTATAGGAATTATAGCATTTATATACACCATACACTATGCATAAATATAGTGAATCATAAAAGCGCATATAATAATTTAAAATGCATTTCAAGAAATCATCGCTAATGAACAATACTTCGGATACAATATAGTATCTGAAATATTTTGTGTGTCCCTGTAAATGATATATACACTTCGTATTATACACGAAATAATTCATAGTATGTCAACCTCAGCGACAATATTATTTTCATTATAGATGAATTGGATTAACATAATTAAAGTACTAAACAATTCCCTCCACCCCTATATCATTGTGTATTGGAATTCCTTTTTTAGCCCTGTAAATGAACAATAATTATTCTTTGCAGCGCATAGTCAACAGAATGAATATTTTAGTACGCTTCATAAATGCATATCAATTTTATTCTGTTTGAAAGCGTGCAAAATCTTTAAAAATCATTTCAAACGTTTTTTTCCTATAAGCCGTAATGTAAAGGAATACTATTGGCTGTCCCTGTAAATGAACTAAACATGCTTCAAACTTCATTACAAATATGGACCGTGCTATGGTAAACGTCAATAACATCCAAAAATTTCGGGGCAATCCGAGTATATTTACGAGAGTTAGAGTGCGGACAGACGGGAAGACAAACCGAAGTCATAAGCACTTTTCAACTTTGTTGGAAAGTGTTAAAAATTAAATATAAAAGTAAAATAAATGGTTGCATATGAACTGTTTTTATTGTTTGAAAACATTTTAATGTAAAAAGTAGTTATTAATCTCTTAAAAAAATATTCAGTCCTATATTATGTATCCTGTATTATATGAACTTAAAAAATATATATATACTAAAGCAATTTAATCTATAACTTCCTATCAAACATAAAAAACACTTTATTTCAATGCTTAAATATCATATTTTACTTTTTAGTTCGAATAATTAAGTATATCATAAACGTAGAAAATGAGTTGAGAAATAGAAGAAAATTTACTATTGATTCAGAATGTCTATAATTAAATGTTTGATTAAAATCACAAACAGAAAGAAAAAATGCTTTCATACAATTTAAAAAAAGAAATATACGAATTTGAAAAACACTAAAAATAATAATTAGTATTTATAGTTGTACTATTAAACAACAACAGACTACAATAGATGAATTAAATGCATTATTAGATTTAAAAATCTGTCAAAAATCTGTCCATATGTTATAAGGTATTCCTATTATTTTATAATTTTGACAAATGTTAAATCTGAAAACATTGGTATCAAGATTTAGGATTTCAAAAAATAATTTAAAATATTATTAGCACTAAAAGAAAAATCTTTCAAAAGTTTCACTACTGTAATAGGTAAAAATACATTTTCCCTGTATAATGCTAATTTCTAATCTGAAAAAATTTCGTAATATCATAATAATCGAATATCTATATAATCTATAAGTGTTAGTAATCAGAAAACAATTCCAGATCAGTCTCTTATTAATGTAACATAAAACATATTAATGTAACATTTAAATCATAATATAAAAATCAGGAATAAAAGATTTAAATTAAATAGACTTGCATCTATGTTCCATTAATAATATCCGTGTATCCTAAAATGGCGAACGTCATTCTGTTATCTTAAAAAAAGTGTTGTGGAAGTGGTGATGTTCTAAAAAGTGAACTTACTTCCCGCCTCTTATCTTATTTACTTTTCTGAGGTCATATCTCACGCAAACGATTTCAGCAGATGTTCTTTACCGCTTATGTGTTTTTGTATGCAACAGATTTGAAACTTAAATGCGCAATGAGAGTGTCTTTAATTAAAAATTTCAATTTGAAGAATTTTCCAATGTATTTTACCTTTTCTTTTTATCATTTCCAAATAATTCAAGTTAAATGTATTGTAAAGTTTCTTTTTTGTAAATAATAATAATATTATTATTATTCATAATTACAGTTTATTAGATAAAACATTGTTTAAATTTTTAAAATGTGTAAAAATCAATTTAATGGTAATAATTACCCCCCCCCCCCTTTTTTTTTTAAAGTAAAGTTTGTTTCACACCTAATAAATAAAAAATATATCCTTAATAAATAAAAAAGGGTTATCGAGGATAAAAAAATTTCTTTGTCAATCTGTCATTCTTTTCATATTAATTTTCTGTAAAATAAAACAATTTGTAAAATAACTTTTTATTAAAGTCATATATCTAAAATACAAATTTGAAATACGAATAATTAATAATGTCATGGGTTTTGCATAAATTTTGTATATTTCTTTTATTTTCGGAAAATGTTAATTTTATTTAAAAAGTCTGAAAGAAGTAGAATTTTTTTAAAAAAATAGTTACTTAAAATAGTTAAACACTAACAGGAAAAAAATATGACTTGAATGCAAATTATAAAGCAAGAAATGCACATATGACTAAACTCTGAAGTCTCATTCTACATTCTAATTAAAAGCTCCAGACTTAACTGTAATAGAAAATTTTTAGTTTGAAACCACAGAAGTGTTTCGAATACCACTGGTTGGAAAAAAATAAAAAAAATTTCCTCCCTGCAAATTAAATATGTAAAGTGTACAGATTTAATACTCCTAATTCTAAATATGATATCCAAATTGCTTCAGCACGTACCATTTTTCCGAGAAACACTTTTATAATAATAACAATCAGTGAAGGATTATTATACTAAAATGCAATGCTAGAAAAAAATTCAAAGAATGAAAAAAATATACTTTCACTGTCTTAGATATCAAATTGATCAAATATAGCATGAAAATTTAGTTTATTAATGCTTGTATCGTGCACTTTCTATATTATGTCCTCCTCCCCCCTTTTCATGAAAGTATTGGGACAGAATCGTGACAGAATAGCGCCATTTGCTATCCACTAATATATTTTCATTCCTTATGCCGCTGTAACTCGGGACTGTTTAAAATACTGTTTAAAATATTTCTCTGCATTTTTAAAGATTTTAAAAGTTCATATTTTTGTCACACTATGATTTACAATATGGTAGGTTTTTTGTCACATATGTGACGTACATACGTTATATGCAATGACATAACAATGATGTCACAATGTTTTTTTTTAATTGCTAGAAAAATATAATTTTGCAGTAAATAATATATTTTGAAGAATTTTTGTAATTTTTTAAAGTTTTCTAAAAAGTTCGCATCTCAGTCACAATGTGACATCACTGAGTGGTGGCATTTTGGTCACAGATGTGACGTGACCACAGTGACTTACAGTGACGTCACAACGACGTCACCGTGACCATGCATGCTATGAGGGTATATATCAATCAATTTTCCACTGGGCTTCTGGAGTATAATTTCTTACGGCCACATTCTTGTTAATTTGATTTTTTTTTATTCCAACTTTAGCCTTTTTCGTATTTTGTTTATCATGAACAAAATTTGTAACGCTTTGAACTATAAAATCTATTTTTGTTCTTATATGCCGTTTTAGAAAAGGGAAATGGAAAGGGAAATCCGAACCCTAGCTCCCAGCTGTAAGCCTGATGGAGTGTTTTTCTACAGACGGCCAAAAAACAAGATTCAGGACTCTTCCCCTTCGTAGCATGAGGGATATTTCTATAATGTAAAAAAGGAAATTACTTAATTTCACTTGCTAAAGTATCAGATTCTGAAGCTAAGGTTTTTGATCCACATTTGAGAGTTTGTACATATCTCTCAGCCTATCCATCTGTAGCTGGATGGTATGGAGCACTCAAAATATTTTTTACACATGGATTTTTCAAGAATGTCTCACATTCTGCATATGTATATTGTTTAGCATTATCTGATACTAAAGATATAGGCTTATCAGTCTTATCTGTCATCACATGTGAAAAAAATTGCAGAGATACCACAAGAAGAAACATCAGTAAGGAAAACTAAAAGTAATTTAGAATTCAAGAGAGTAAGATACATGTCAGAAGTAATTTCTTTTTTTTTTTTACTTTTAAATGACTGTTCACACTTAGTTCACTTTATTTTTTGAGCAAATTATTTATAGGTTGTGTGATTATAGATAAGTTTGTTTACAATCTTACAAACTTACAAACTTATAACTGAGCACAGAAAACCTTTAATCTGAGATTCATTTACTGGTCTAGGAGCATATAAAATAGCATAATTTTTATCTCGGTTTTTATCAATGCTATATTTCTCAACTTTGTACCCACAATAAGTCATCTCATCCACCATAAATAATTATTTTACTTTATTTATCCTAATATTTTATTCCCTCAATCTTTCTAATATTTGCTTTGATCGTTTTAAATGAATTTCGCCTGTTTCACCAGTAACTCCAATGCCATCTATAGAAACTGTAATTCCCTCAATTCCACTTAAAATATGTCATTTTTTTCTCCGCCATATAGCTGGAAAATTAGCAAGACCCATAGGTAATTTAAGGAATTTAAATAATTCTTTATGTGTATCAAGGGTCAACAATTCTTGTGATTTCTCATCTACAGATAACTGAAGATATGATTCATTTAAATCGATTTTTCTAAAATGCAAAACCAGCACCTAATGTAGCTAACATATCTTCTACCTCAGATGAAGGATACATTTCAATTTTCAGAAATTTGTTTAAAGATACTTTAAAGTCACAACATAAATGAATTTTCCCTTAGGCTTACTCACAATAACTAAAGGAATTAACCACTTACTACTAGTAAGTGGCTTTAATAATAGTAAGTGATTAACAGTAAGTATGGTTAATAGTTACTAACTAATAGTTAATAACTTCTTAATGCAATCTTTGTAGCTCTTCACAGACTGCTGCAATTAGTGCATAAGCTACAGTCATAGCTTTGTAAAATATTGGTGTAGCATCTGTTTCAAGATAAAGTTCTGCCTCCATTTCTATTATTTCCCCCACCTTATCAGTAAACAAATATTTAATAATGCTTTTGAGTTATCAGAATAATTTGCAATTTCATTTGCATAGACATATTTCAAATGATGAGGCAAAATATCAAATTCAGATACCCAATCTCTACCAACTAATAATGCAATCTTATTTTATTAGATACAATTTTACATTTTAAGTCTTATTCTCTTAAGTTGCATTCACTTCTACTTAACCAACAGGTTTAAAAAAAATTCGTCAGTTGCAGTTTTTAACTAAACATCTGGAAGGAAAATTTTATAATTTGGAAACAATCTGCAATATGATTTTAAAGGAACTTCAGAAATTATCGATCCATATCTATCTCCATATCAGCTATTGGATTGTTTTCAATTAAAACAGGATATTTAATAGGAGTTGATCCTTTATCATATTTTATCGTTACAACATTTACTGTATTTAAAGCATTCACCTGTTTATCAGAAATTTTACTTCTACAAACTTTGCTTAAGTGGCCTCTTCTTCTTGCACAGGTTGCAAGTAGCTTTTTTAAATCTACATACATTAGTTAAATCTGAGGAATTCCCACACCTGTAACATTTTAATTTATTTTTATTAACGTCAGAATGTGCAGTATTTACATGATTGTTGATAGTCGATTTTTGAAAACAATTCTGAATTTTCTTTGGTTGTACATTTTTAGTACTTGAAATTTTATTTGCTTTAAATTTTTTATGTTTCATTTTTCAAATTTCAATACGTAGATTGTATAAAGCTAAAGCTTTCTCAACAGCTTTGTCAAAAGTTAAATCATCAACTTGAGTGATTAACTTATTCTGAATATTTTCATATTCAAACAGCATAAGAATTGTTCTAACAAATCGTCGTTTAAAATATCAGCAGTAAAAGAACAAAAGATCTTCATATTTTTTAATCTAGCAGCGAAACCTTGAATATATTTTCTCATTTTGGAAACATTTTCTAAATTTAATACACTCAATAAATTTACGGGGGGAGGGGGCTTAAATGCTACAGTAGCATATATACAATTTCTTTATATTAATTGATTCACAAGATTTAAAAAAAACATAGATCACGTAGTAAATTATACTATGCATTGTAATATGCAAGTATAATGCGAGTAATGCAAATTTCTTGCATAGTAACATGCAAGAAATTATTGCAGCAAGTTTTTGTTTATCTTCCTTTACGTCATGTAAACTAAAAGATTGCTCTAGTCGTTTCACGCATGGTTGGAAAGTTTCAATTTTGTCAAGACGTTATTTTTCAATATTTATTTTAAACTTAAGAAAGAAAGAGAAAATTTAATTTAACTTGTGACTTATCGCTTATCATCCCGAAAATGTAGTAGAAGATGTTGACCTGCTCATTTAAATATTACAAACAACAGTAGAAAAGTGAAAACAGAAATCGAGCTATTTTCATCGAGCTTTATCATCTTCCGTAAATTTATTTTGGTGATCATATGTCCTTTTCCGTCGTCAACATTGTAGTATGTTTAACTAATTAAATAATAAATAATCACATAATCAAAGACGAGATGGCCATGCAGATGCTAAACTAACATTCAATTTATACACATAACAAACGAGCACCAGCTGCATATACACACGACATATTTTGACGCTGTTCTATTTATATTAGGAACTTTTTATCATGAATTTTGAAGAGTATTGTTTACCGCTGCCATCTACACATTTTGAATGGAAACATAAATATGACAGCTACAATTTTTTAAATAATCTCAATATTACATACCTATTCTTAATTGTAAATTATTATTATTTTTTCACCCGTGAAAATATTAACTCTAGCTCTGTAACGTTTTAAAAGAAACAGTTCAATCCAATTTACAATTGAACGAAAATAATTCTAAGTTCAGAAACTTTAATTGTACAGTGAATTCTAATATATATATATTTTTTATTTTAAAAGATCCCACACGTATCATACAAAGTTTCATGAAATAATCAGAATATTTATGTATGATAAAAGAAAGAACATTCCTTGCTTTCCTTTCATCAAAGATTATGCTGGAAAAAGAACATTCTAAAAAATTTCTTTTAAGATGAAAGGCAAAATTATAGCTAGAGAAGATTGATTTAAAATATAGAGAACTTCCAAAACAATATAAAATCAATAAACTTTGACTTATTTTCGTAGAAAGATTTATATTCTATGATTTGCTAAAAAAATTTTGTTCCTTTTCTCTTTGATGAAAAAGTACAAAAGTTTAAAAAAAAAAAAAATCATTTCTTTTTTATATGGAGTAAGTTGAAAGTAATTTTCATAGACAAGAAATTTTCTAGCTAGTTTACATTGTCGCTTTAATCTTTTGAGTGAGAATGTAATGCATAAATTTTAAGGTTTTTTAAAAATGTACTTTTCTTACATATTATGTTACTCGGCACGATTTTTTGTATTACTCGACTTAGAAAATATGAATTAATATGTTCATATTTTGCATTTTATACATCAGTGTCTAGACCTGTATTAGTGCAGTTTTTGATACATAAAATACCAAAATATTACTATGAATTTTATTTCATGCTACTTTATAATTGAAATTGCCATTAAATTTTATAATTTTTAATTGTGCTTTTTATTTGGTTTTAATTCTGCATGTTAATAAAGTAAAATTCTTGCAGAAAATTAATAAAAGAACTATTTGAATTTCTTTTATATTTTATTGTCGTTTATCTTAATATGTTTTGATGAATGTGTCATTAAATAAAAGTTTTAGTTATGCCTGGTATATGCGTACACATTCATTTGTGAACAATTCTTACATATTCTGCAGAATAACGGAAAAATTATTTGAATTTCTTTAATTTATCGTTAAACAATTTCTTAATTCAAAGGAGAAAAACCCATATTAATACATAAAAAAGAAATAAAAAAATACACAGAGACAGTGGATCTCATGTGTGATTATTTTTAAAATTACGTAGTGTTATTTTAAATGCCATATAATATTTCACAAATGTTGAGTTAGCATCATAGTGTACTTTTTGTCACTTCTCAATACACACAAAGACGATTTTTCAGACGAATTATTAGATAAAATAATCTCACAATAGCATATTTATGTTAACTAAATTTATCGTTTTTTGTGATGATGAAAGTAAAAAATAAATACATAAATAAATAAATAAATAAATAACCTTCAATTTTATTTAATTAATTAAAAAAAATAAATATTTTTAGAATTTTTTAAAAAATAAATATGATAAATTTTCTTTATAAAAGAACAAACTTGTATATTGTAAAGTCGAACACAACATTTACTATCTAACGTTTTACAAGTTTCAAAATATTTTAATATCTTATAAGGAAATCTTTTGTATTTAAATATAAGAGATTTCTTAGTTTATGTCACTCTGTAGCTCTCAAATTTTTTAATGGAAATGTGTATAGTTTGACTTTGCGATACAAGCATGCACCGTTAATAGTTTCTGTAAAAAACACAGAATAAAAACCGTGACTCTGTAAATTCACATTAGTTCTCGGTTGTATGCATTTGATTGAGTTTCTTGGTCATCATTTTACAGATATTTCTCTTTTCTTTTATCAAATTCTCCGAAGGGATTTCTATGTTTTTATATAGACATATTTTTACCTTTATTATAACCTGTAATTCAAAATACACATTTTAGAAATTATTTTATAATTTTATTAGAAATATTAAAGACGAGAATTTGGTTTACACCTTTTTAATTAAAAATTTTAATATTTTAGAAAGGGGAAATTCGTCTGCTGAGTTTGCGGGCATTTTTATCGACAGTCACTTTGCACATTGTTTTATTCACCGAGTGCATGGAGCTCGGTATTATTAAAAGTGAATTAAAAGTAAAAGTATTTCCTCGCTGAATCATAAATGACATCCAGTGGATCCTGTTGTAACACCTCCTATAGCAGAGTCAGTAATGTGTTCGTCTCCAACTCAGAGGATTCGGAATCCAATACCGGGTCCGCTGCAGAAAAATATTATAATAATTAAAAAATACAACAGTTCAAGTTCACTTGAAAATTTCTAAGTCCAAAAAATCATGAATTTCGAAAAGTAAATTAAATTATTATCATTAAAACTAAACAAATTTACAGAGTCTTGTGTATTTTTATCGATATAAATGTACAGTCTACTATAAATTTACTAAATAATTTCTAACTAATTATACTGAATAATAAATTTAGTTTCCATAATTATCTTTGTTATTTAACAGAATCTCTAACCTTGTAATCTCTGTAATTTTACATACGACTGAAAATAATGGATTACCAGTACATTCTCTGTTACCGAAAAATACAAGATGATCTAAGCGTCCCCATTCATTTTTTAAATAAGGTTTTGGGGGAAGACGCCACATATAAGGATGTTTTTGCTTAGTAGATCCAAAGTAGAAATGATAAGATAAATAAAAAAATACCTCGGTGCTCTTTAATAGTTAATTGGTTATGTACACTCATTAATTCCTTTACCAGAGTTTAAATGATTGAGAAATTTAATGTTAAAAAAACTCGTGTAATTGCGAAATGTTCCCCATATATACGGGAAAGATGCCACACCACAGAAAATAAGAAAAATAAGATTATTATTGGAACATTACCTGTGAATTAACAATAACTATGGTTAATCAAACAGATCTGTAAACTTAAATCATTTTTTTCAAATTTACTTTGCCAAAACTAATAATGGCACAAGCCTGCACAACATTTCATTTAGAGCAAATGATCACATTTGAAATCTTCGTGCAACCATTTCTTGTATTTGATGCACTGAATCCAACCACACTTGAGACATTTTTTAGCATAAAAGTATCCTTTACATACAGCACAAGAATCATCATCATTATCCTCATCAAAACTAGCACCACTGGTATCCAGAGGAATTTCTTCACTTGAGGAAGACGCGCTTAAACGTCTCTTTTATTTCTGTTTTTTTTTTTTAAGTTTCTTTTTATTTCTTTTTCCTTTTCTCTACCTTTTCTTTTATCTTTTCCCGCATAGCGTTTCTTCTCTCTGATGCAGTTAAGACCTCTTCTGCTGGTTTCTAACGCTCAGATGGTTTAGGTTTTCTGACCTGAGGAATGGGACTGATTTCTTTTAGACAGGAAATCCATTTTCCTGTGCTGGTGACAATCCAGTGCTACTAGATCTGCGGTTGGAAACAACTACTGGTGTAGGTCCACATGATCTGTTGGTGGAATCAACTGCTGGTGTAGGTCTATTGTCTCATGCGCCGAATAATCTCTATCATTAATGGAACACTCAGAGGTATCAAACGCATGTTCTGGGATTGCTTGTGGGTTATAGGAATAAATCCCAGTAACTGAAAACCCAGAAGTGCCATTTCCTACGGTGTCTGCCTTGTTCCAAGCTGTATTTAAAAGAGATCAGAACTGAAGTCTTGAGAGTTTACGATGTGCCTTGCTGTGGATCCAGGCATTCAGTTTTTAATTGTTTGAAAAATGAGTGATTACGTGTCTGTAAGTACTGGGTAATGTGATTTTGAAGACAGATAACAATTAATTAATTTTTGTCTTCATTTTAGCTTATTTTAGAACCATATTGCGTCTTGCCCTAACTATAGGCGGAAGATGCCACACACATTTATTTCCGTATTGCTGCAAGATTATGGGCGCTTCTGCTTGCCTTGTATGTGTAACTGAATGTGGAACTCGCTTATATTGCTAATATCGCATTTAAAATAAAACATCCTTTTATAAACTTTAAGTATGAGCAACTGAATATTATAAGTGCTCACGGTTAAATGTTCCCAATTAAAGGCGACATATTAAGGTAAATTCACAAACCATATGCACACTGGGACAACACTCGTCACACCAAGCCGGTCATTTGCATCTGTTGCCACATAAAAATACTAGGAACAAACTTGCGTCTTACCTTACATATAATGATCAAAAACATAATTTTTAAGGCTATATGAAGAGGAGAAGGTCAAAATACCGGCTACTATGTGTTCTGAGAACTAAACGCAGCGCAGCATAGCGGTGATAACCAGAGTTTGTGACTTTAATTGAGAGAAGAAAGTTATGAAAAGTACGTCGCTGAAGTCTGTGTCATTTACAAATAGTAAATGCAAAAGTGTCGAATCTACGTAATCTGGTACATCAAAAGTTTTTCAGATATGTGTTTCTCAATTTTTGAAAATATACTGATCGTATATTGCGTTGAATTGTTGATTAAGTTATTTTCTAGACATATTTAGCTCTCAATTGGCACACGCACATTATTGGTATTTTATTATATGAATGAGTAACACCGGTTTTAACTTAAACATAGTAGTGGTCCGAATATCGGCTACCTAGAGTGGTCTAAATACCGGCTAGCGGGTATTTGGACATCTAACTCGGTTGCTCTGCTTGAAGGGGAGGAAAATAAATTAATTTCAGTGGCGTGGCGTCCGGTCATCGCTGGATGCGGCGATGACCAAGCAATATTTTAAAACTCTTAATAAGCTTTTAAAACTCTACGATCCAGTTTTAGCAGAACATTTGGAGTTCATGTATAAGTGAAGGTAAGATTTAAAGTTTCTTTTTTGAACATTCAACCATTGAATTTTAGAGTTAATAATTTTTCACCACAAACTTAAATAATTGCGATGACCACCGAAAATTTTCACGCCACGCCACTGATTAATTTAAATAGTTCCATAATTAATAAATTAATATAAATGGTTCAGAAATAGTTCCTGTCCCATTTCGCAATATGAAAAAGAGCAACCATGGTCATAATTCTTCAGGACCGACATTGGGTACCGAATCACTTTCCAAAAAAGACCTGTTGGACACTACAAAATTGCCTGTAATAAATGTGAAGAAAATGAAAAAAAAATGACGGAGTAAACCAGGCGAAAGAGGCACAAAATTTAATTTTTACCCTATCGCTGCACAACCCGAGATTTCCTCGGGCAACGTAAAAGTAGTAAAATTTGCGCAACCCGAGATTTCCTCGGGGATGCATTTTTTCCGTCTGATTAACCGTCCTTGATTATTCCCACCAGTTATTTTTTCATTGTAAATTGTACCTTATTTAATCGGAGCATTTTCCCGGTTAAATTAAGCAAAAGTTTTTGTTTAGAAAAACCGGTGACAAAAGATTAAAAATTCTTAAAAGACGCTCGTCGCGAAGGGGTTAAAGTTAAATACACAAAATATTTTAAGCTATTTTGATAAACAATTACGCAGAGAGAGGGTTAAAAAAGTGAAAAAGGAAAAATCCATTAGAGGAAGATGATAAATTTGTGTCTTCTGCATGGGTGCTTTCTCTATGGACAAGAATGGGGGAGGGGATTCTGGGTTCAATGTTAAGAATGCGATATGTGGGCTGATAGGGACTCTACCGACGCAGAGAGTGATATCATGTTTTTGATTTATTCAGATAAAATAATTCGCATTTCAATCAGCAAGCTTTTTTTTTGTTTTACTCGTTAAAAAACAAAATTAGAAACATAATTGGAAGAAGCCCTTAAGAGATAGTCGTTAAAAAATTTTAGAAATTTGACAAAAATATTTATTTATTAAAAATTGCGTATTTTTTCTATGCATAAGAAATATTATTAATCAATACAATTTATTAAAATAATATTCTTATTGCTTAATATTTGTTATCAGTTCTATTTGTGTGAAAAAAACTTAGGTAGCCAGTATTTAGACCCCATTTTAAAAACTGAAAATTTGAAGACTTTCAGAATTTTGCTTTTTATAAACACAAAACGCTATTTAAACTGATTTTTTTTTCTCTAAACAGGTGTAAAACATGTCAAGGTACCCTGCTGTCACTTTTTAGCTCACAGGCTACCAAAGCCTGAGAGCTAATTTGCCCGCCTGTTCTGTATGCATGTATGTATGTACGTACGTACGTATGTACGTAACGCGATAACTCTTTGTAGAAACATCCGATTAGCTTCAATTTTTTTTTCTAGGTTCAGTCTGATAAGGCGCTTCCCTGATTAGTTTTGGGGGTTCACTGGTTAAGTATAAAGAGGGAAAAGGGGGGCTATTCCCCCCCCCCTTATTTTAGATAAATGGGTTTTTCATGCTGAATTATTCAATTTGCTCCAAATTTGGTATACCGGTTTATTTTGTTAAGGAGCTTCCCTGATTAAATTTAGAGGTTCATTACTTATGTATAAAGGAGGAAAGGGAGGCTGACCCCCCCCCCCCCCTTAATTTAGATAGATGCGTTTTTCATACAGAATTATTCGATTTGCTCCAAATTTGGTATACCGGTTTATTACGTTAAGGAGCTTATCTGATTAAATTTAGAGGTTCATTACTTAAGTATAAAGGGGGGAATGGGAGCTGACCCTCCTTAATTTAGATAGATGGGTTTTTCATGCACAATTATTCGATTTGCTCCAAATTTGTTATACCAGCTTATTATGTTAAGAAGCTGCCTTGATTAGATTTGGAGGTTCATTGGTTAAGTATAAAAGGGGGAAAGGGGGCTAGACCCCCCTTAATTTAGATAAATGGGTTTTTCATGCAGAATTATTCGATTTGCTCCAAATTTGGTATACCGGTTTATTATATTAATGAGCTTCCCTGATTAAATTTGGAGGACTATGAACTATTTTTGTAAGGGAATACACATAATAAATTCAATATTGACATAATATTGGGCCATTAAGGATTTACATCTAGCATAATCCACAAGTGATCCATTTACGAACTTTTTTAGACATTACGGTGATGGATATTGGCAACATCTCACATGCACATTGTATGCTAACTGCTATTCATTAAATTCTATTCATATTCCGGTATAGGTATATTGTTTTAAAGCATTTGGTTCAAGCATATTTCTTAAATTTCGAGATAATTGACGTAAGGTGTTTGTGTAGGGAAATTAAAATGGTGCAATTTAAAATTTCTGCCAATTAAGAATAGATGAATAATGATCGTGGTCAATTGTAAGAAATGTGATGAAATAATATCTATGAATTTATATGTAATTACCAATCCTATAAGATAGTATAGAAAGTTTTGGTTTGGATAACTTAATTAACCCTATAC
Organism: Maratus speciosus; assembly: GCA_963932465.1. Taxonomy (NCBI): domain Eukaryota; kingdom Metazoa; phylum Arthropoda; class Arachnida; order Araneae; family Salticidae; genus Maratus; species Maratus speciosus. The sequence goes on along the minus strand of OZ010789.1, from coordinate 35,052,595 downwards.
TGTTGTATTTAGTTTTTTTTTTTTTTTTTTTTTTTTTTTTTATGTAAAGAGAAAGAATAATTTGAAATTTCTTAGAAAAGTTCCAGAACATAGAAAATGTCGACGATAGAATAATGACATCTTTTTAAAGAAAATTTTTAAAACTAAGCTCCACTTTTTATAAATTATAATCCTTTAAAGACATAGATTTATGTTAAATAGAAACAATATTTTAACATACAAGTAATGAATCATTCTTACAAATAAAGCAATAAATTTTCAAAACTTTTTTTTCAGGAATTTTAGTTATTGGTAATAATATACAAATTAATTTCTATAAATGAAATATCGGATCGGGGAAATTGAAATGTTACAGAAAATACCGATAATGCTTTTTTAAATTCAAATAAATTTTGAAATATTTTTAAGTCTCTTGCTCCTTAAAACTAGTTATTTATTACTTAAAATGAATTTGTCTGTGTGAAATAAACTATAAATCAATTTTTTTTAATTTACAAACAGATTCTAAAAAATGTAAATCAATTTGCAAATGACCATTCATAAAAAAGACAATTATTCTTTCAAACATTTCAAAAAGTAGCAATACAATAATAAGTCTCGTTAACAAAAATAAAATAGCTGTGTCTTAGAAGCTAGGCCTCCATACATTTCTGCCTGAAGGCACATACATAGAAACTAATAAAATGAACCAAATAGGATAAAACAATGGTATAATTTAATTTTTGCTCCGATTATTGTTTTGACAATCCGATTGGAGTGTAAATTTTATGTAAAATGTTATTTAATATTTTTAAAGTTTTATCATTAGCTTTTGGAAACGTTTAATTTAATGTTTCGTATATAAGGTTTCAAATATTTTAAATTGATTTGTTCCTTAACAATGGTTATTACTCATAATTAATTTGTCTTTGTAAAATAAACAGAAATTCAGTTTTATGAAAAATGTATTATTAACAGATTCTAAGATATTTGCGCTGAAAGAAGCAAATTACAAATAACCATTTATCGAAAAGATAATAATTCACGAAAGCATTTTTAAAAATAGTTATACAATAATAAGTTCCGTTAACACAAATAAAAACAAAGCTGTGTGACAGAAAGAAGCGGCCATACTTTTCTTCCTAAAAGCGCATAAAAAGAAAACAATAAAATAAAATAAAATAGATAAAATGTGTAAATAAATTTCAATTTCAATTATTGGTTTGTGAATCCGATTATTGTGTAAATTCTACTAGAAATATATTTTCTAATAACTTTTACGTTTTATCAGTAAGCTTTGAAAATGTCTAATTTCTGTTTAAAAACGTAGCAACAATATAAAGAGTGATTGACGTATTGTACGTAATTAAAAATACTATTAATTATCAAAATACTAATAATACTAAACTAAATACAAACTAATTAATACATAACTAAATACAAACTAAACTATTACCTCATTTTATTACGAATATTTTAACACCTTCCATCGAAGTTGAAAAATGTTTATTAATTCCGTTTGACTGTCTATTTGTCTGACTGTCGTACTATAACTCGCGTAAATATAGTCCGATTGTCTTGAAAGTTATAGATATTATTGGGGAATTACTACGGCCAAATGAAAATAAAATGTGTAGCCTTTATAGTTAATTTACAGGGACACTCAGAAAAATACCGTTACAATACTTTGTATGGGTAAAAACAGTTTGCGGTGTATTTTTATGATATTACACTATTTTAAACATACTGAAATTTACAAATATCAATGAGGTGTACTACATGACGTTTACTGTAGAATATGGTGTGCATAGAATTTATCGTTCAATTACAAGGAGACATAAAATAATTTATTTACAGAAGAAATCGAAAAATAATTTATCTATCGAACTCTATAAACAATAATTTTTGGAACTGCGTATTTAGCAGTTTTTCTTGGTACATGTTTCTAAATTGAACAGTTTTTTAAATATTACTTTGTGTGTATAAGTTCTATAGATCACATACAGAGCTGCGCAAAATTTCTCAAGTGCATTTTCATTTATTCGCGGAAATTGCTGAATGGAAATTTTCAACTGCGCTATTCGTGTAAGCGTACTAACTTTTTGCATACTATATAGTATACATATAAATGCATAGATCATACACAGTGCTGAAGGAAAACATCGGATATTTTCTCGACTATTGATGGTAATAACAGAAATTGCGTTTAATACTAAAGATGTGAATTATCACATTGCTAACTAAGCTTAAACCAACAGAGTTAAACATGTCTAAGCCGAGTATCGAACCCGGACCCCTGGAATAACGCTCTAGTTCTCTACCATTAAGCTACGCGGATGTTGACCAGCTTGGCATATCTCACTCACATAAGTCGGTATGTCTGCTACCGCAGTTATTAGATGGAATATTCTTCATGAGCACACAATCTTGCGGCGTAACATGAGACGAAAATGAACCCAGCATCGGTGAATATGCAATTTTAATTAATTCATGAACTACTTTTCAGTAGTGAAATTACGCTTGAAATTATTGAATACTAAAGATGTGAATTATCACATTGCTAACCAACAGAGTGAAAAATGTCCAAGACGGGAATTTAACAAGGACCCCTGGAATAACGCTCCAATGCTCTACCATTAAGCCACGAGGACGTTGCCCAGCTTGGCATCTCTCACTCACATAAGTTGGTAAGTCTGCTACCGCAGCTATTAGGTGAAATAGTCTTCATGAGCACACAGTCTTGCGGCTCAATAGTCAAATTACGCTTGAAATTGTTGAATACTAAAGATATGAATTATCACATTGCTAACCAACAGGATAAAAAATGTCCAAGCCGGGAATCGAACAAGGACCCCTGGAATAACGCCCCAGTGCTCTACCATTAAGCCACGAGGACGTTGCACAGCTTGGCATCTCTCACTCAAATAAGTCGGTAAGTCTGCTACCGCAGCTATGAGGTGAAATAGTCTTCATGAGCACACAGTCTTGCGGGTCAGTACTGAAATTACGCTTGAAATTATTGAATACTAAAGATATGAATTATCACATTGCTAACCAACAGGGTGAAAAAAGTCCAAGCCAGGAATCGGAAAAAATGCTTCGAAACATGTGTATCAAGGTTAAACACACAAGAAAAAAATATTTTTCATTTTCTAATTTTTTGGACCTTATTTTAAATTTAAATATTTTTAAAATTGTTTTAAATGGCCGCCATTTTGAAACAAGATTTCGGATGAAGTTGGCCAACAAACTCGATCGATATATTTGTATGTACTCTGTACACACTAAGTTTCATCCAAATCGGTTCATAAATATGCGTGTCATCGCGTAACAAAAATCAGATCGTTTCAAAATGTACGCCATGCTAGAAATTCAAAGTGCTATAACTCAGCAATTTTTTAAGTTATAGACGAAAAAAAAATGCTCCGAAATCTTTGTATCAAGGTCAAATGCATAAGAAAAAAATATTTTTCAATTTCTATTTTTTTTAATTATTTAAATGGCTGCCATTTTGAAACATGATGGCGGATGAAGCTGGCCAACAAACTCGGTCGAGATATTTGTATGTATTATGTGCACACCAAGTTACATCCAAACCGGTTCATAAATACGAGAGTTACAGTGTGACAAAGATCAGATCTCTATATAAAAAATCCTAAAGAAAACAATTTATGGCACAGATATATGAAACGAATTTATGAAACGATACTTTGAAGCGACTGATTAAACAACTGATAATGCTACACGGCTATTTCTCCTAAAATATGGAATACTTTGCGATGAAATTAACACCAAAAATCAGTATTGATCCGCTGATCTCAAAACTGACATCATAATTTTTAAATTCGAATTAGTTTTCGAAATATTAATTTTTTTTTCTAATTTTACATACTTTTTTCTAATGATGGCAACTCAAATTTTAATCATAACATATATTTTTTTTCATATTTCAGAAAAGGTTGTTATTTTTAACTAATTTGGCGACCAGTTTGGCCTTCCTTAAATGTATGCTATAAAATGTATCATGTTACTTTTATTCATAATTCAATTTACTGGAATAATCTTTCGCCAAATCAAAAGGTTCTGATAGAGGAATCAAGAACTCGGTATTTTTATGTTCGCGAGACGTAGGTGATAAATCGCCAAACATTTTTTATATTTCATTAATTTCATTTAAAATATAATCCTTTCATTCATATTATTTAAAATACTAGGGGCTCCGCCCCCTAGTATTTTACTACCCTTTTCACACCTAGTATTATTTATAGCAAACTGACACCTTGTAATATTAATTAATTTAAATTACTAATAGGTATAAATTAAAACTTTAAAACCAGTAAAAATACGTTTATTTTGACAGTTTACGTGTCTGAACTCATCCGAATCATTAAAAAAATATTACACCTATTAGCAATTTAAATTAATGATATATTTTGCATGTATTGAATATTCAAAATGTTATTCGTAACAAAAACAACACTACCAATGTTCATGTTTTTATAATATTCACTTTGCTTATCTCAAAGTTAACAATTGTTTTATTACAAAATATAAATCCCTTTGTCATTTTCTCCGTAATAGTAAATTGTTATTTTAAATTTATCTATGCGTTACCTATTTGCTTACCGTATGTCGCACTTATTTTCCGTTTTGTCTTTCATTATACATAAATTTAAATATTATATATAATTTCAGAATTTTCTTATAAAACCTTTCTATATAATTAGAGTTTAGTTGTTGTTGTTCTTGTTTTCCAATACATGCCGTTTCTATATTTTTTTAATGTTTCTTATACTGTCAAATCATCATTTTAATTTTTTTTATGTGATACAGTCTATTACAAAAATAGAAAAAAACGAAACATTTTGAACAACATATATCTCAATTTAGCAACCAAACGAGAAAAGAATGATACAATTTAAGAATACTTTGTCATTCGAAACTTCGCTTTTTAAGGTAAAATTTATCTTTTATTTTTTCCAGAAGAATGATTTTGACATTTTTATCCACTTATCATCGTGAGTTTGAAAGCTTGTCTCAACTTAGACAAGTTATAAAATGTTCTAAGGTGGCAAAAAGTATTTTGACGCTATAAATATTTTAATTCTTTATAAAGTACGACAGTTTACAGAAACATTTTTTATTAAAGTTTGAGATCATCTTCAGCAGCTCGATATTGCTTGATTTTAACACAATAGAGTTAGATTTACTTAAAAAATATAAATTAGAAATGAATATTTCCTGACGTTGTGTTTATCACAAAAGGTATGGAGAAACGTCTCATCAAAGTTAGCCGACATTTGAGTTTTGAGATTAATATAATTAATAAGACGAAATAATTTTATGTTTATGTTGTTGTTCTGCGTATGGTAACACAAGGGGTAACTGCTTAACTAAACACAAAATGTATATATGAGATAAATTACTGGCAATTACTGGAATGTCGTCACAATATGTAAAATTTGTTATTTCATTTAAAACAGTTCTAAAATTTAAACACTCAATACCATACGCCACGCCGAGTATTTTCAATCAGAACTAGATCGTCTTCAGGCTTGTTTTGATTACCGAATTAATAAGGGAATTAGAGAGAGGTAAAACTTAAAGACGAATTTTAAGGTCAAAGCACATATTTTGTTAATATGCAAATTAACATCTACATATAGCAAACTGACACCTTGTAATATTAATTAATTTAAATTACTAACAGGTGTAAATTAAAACTTTAAAACCAGTAAAAATACGTTTATTTTGACAGTTTACGTGTCTCAACTCTACCCGAGTCATTAAAAAAATTACACCTATTAGCAACTGAAATTAATGATATATTTTGCATGTATTCAAAATCTCAATTTTAATCGTAACAAAAACAACACTACCAATGTTCATGTTTATATTCACTTTGCCTATCTCAAAGTTAACAATTGTTTTATTACTAAATATAAATCCCTTTATCATTTTCTCCTTAATAGTAAATTGTTATTTTAAATTTTTCTATGCGTTACCTATATGCTTACAGTATGTCGCACTTATTTTCCGTTTTGTCTTTCATTATACATACATTTAAATATTAATATAATTTCGGAATTTTCTTATAAAACCTTTCTATATAATTAGAGTTTAGTTGTTGTTGTTGTTGCTTTCCAATACATGCCGTTTTTATATTTTTTTTAATGTTTCTTATACTGTCAAATCATCCTTTTAATTTTTTTTTATGTGATACATTCTATTACAAAAAATAGAAAAAAACGAAACATTTTGAACAACATATATCTCAATTTAGCAACCGAACGAGAAAAGAATGATACAATTTAAAAATACTTTGTCACTCTAAACTTTGCTTTTTAAGATAAAATTTATCTTTTATTTTTTCCAAAAGAATGATTTTGACATTTTTATCCACTTATCATCGTAAGTTTGAAAGCTTGTCTCCAACTTCGACAAGCTATAAAATGCTCTACGGTGGCATAAAGTATTTTGACACTATAAAATTTCTAATTCTTTATAAAGTATGACAGTTTACACAAACATTATTTATTAAACATTCGAATATAATCAAAAATGAATTTCACAGTATTCTATACAGTATGTGTTATGTATTTATTCTTATTGTTATAGAAAAAAAAATCATTTATCAGATATTGATATTTTTAAAACGCTTGCGGGCATAAGGAATATTTTAAATACCGCAATATTTTTAAAATGTTCAATATAATACTGAAAATAATATATTTTTCTTAAACATCTAGAATTGTAGACAAAGTGCATGATAAAAGCTTCAATACACAATACGACACAAAGTTACTTTGAGATAAAATTTTAATTGATATTAATTCTAATAAAAAAATAATTTTTTTAATACAAAGTAATAAAGAAGCAGATTAGCAAATTCACAATATCCAAAACCATTTTATAGATTTATGTTTATATTCTCATTAAACTAAGATTACATATCATATTATTATGTTTAATAATTTTAGATCAAACAATGTTGATAATACATATTCTACTGTATATGTTAAAGAAAAGAATAATTTTTATTTAAAATTTTAGAAGATATGCTAAATTATTGGTCTATGTTTGTCTATGGTATGCCTATTGGTATATGTTTTTATCCACCTATCATTGTAAGATGGAAAGCTTGTCTCCAACTTCGTGAAGTTACGAAATTCTCTAATGTGGCATAAAGTACTTCGACGCTATAAATTTTCTAATTCTTTATAAAGTACGACATTTCTCAGAAACATTATTTATTAAGGGGGAGATCATCTTCAGTAGCTCGATATTGCTTGATTTTAACACAATATTAACAATTTCTTGCAAATTCAAATTACATTTTCAGAAACATTTTACACAAGCATTTTACAGAAACATTATTTATTAAGGCAAGATTATATTCAGCAGTGCGATATTGCTGGTTTTACCACAGTATTAAAAAATTCTTGCAGCTGTAAATATTTCTTTAAATTAAACGATTTTTCGGAGTAAATTGTACAAATCTTTGTTTACTTATCCTTTAAATAAATTTAATGAAAATAATTAGAAATTAGTTTAATTAAGAATTACAAATAGCATTTACAGAAATGTTTTACACAGACATTTTACAGAAACATTATTTATTAAGGGAGATCTTGAGCAGCTCGATATTTCTTGATTTTAACTCAATATTAAAACATTCTTGCAGCTGTAAATATTTCTTTATATTAAACGATTATTTTGTGTAAATTGTACAAATCTTTGTTTACGCATTCATTTAAATAATCTGAATGAAAATTATTAGAAATTCCTGTAGAAGCCTGCTAATCGGAACCCCTCTAATGCGAAATTACGGTTAATCAGAACCGATTTTATTTTCGACTTGATTTATTTTGACTTTATTTTTGTTCTGGACTTGAATTATGCCTGAGTACGAAATTTACGGATTAGAGAATAAATGTCGGGAAAAAGTCTAGAAGTTAGAATGAAACAAAAAAATGTCAGTAAAGCCTGTTTTTTATTCTTTAAACAGCTTGAATAGAATAATAAAAAATACTCAATAATATAAAAGTTGAACATATGCACACGAATATAAAATGAAAACGGTCTACTCGGAAAACCCTCTTTATAAAATCTCGAATATCAGTTTGTTTGCCAGCCACTATAAAATTATTCTCTAAAATGCAAAAAAATATTTAATTCAGATGATAAAAATTTATTTTTTCCTTTCAACTGTTTGATTTCTCAAATTATCTACCGAAATGATTTTTTCTTTCTCCCCCCGCCCCCACCACCCCGCCCGTCGTCGATGTGGTAACTGAGCTATTTATAGATTTAGATTCGCGACTTTGAAGCTTTTGTAATATGTTGTTATGTAATTCTTCATTCTGAAGTTCCATTGGATTATTATAAACATCCGGAATGATTAATCAAGGAATACTATTTTTTCCGAAAGTCGTGCCGGATTATCCAACATGCCGGAGCTTTGGATGCCGGATTAGAGGATTTTTACTGTTCTACTGAGTACTTATAGCTTGCATTTTGTTTAGCACGCATCTTTTTCTTCTCTATTTTAATCGAAATTTCCGGTAATTTTTTTAATCCGATTTTTTTGTAATCCGAACAGGAATCGGTCCCAATTAGTTCGGATTAGCGGGATACTACCGTCGTTTAATTAAGACATACAAATTATGGATTTTCAAAAAGGTGATTTGATATACACGTGTTGAGTGCAGGATTATTAAAAATGTATTCCATGTATCCAGTTAATATTACATATAAATATTCTCAAAATATTGTACTTTTTCTTCAACACCATATAATAATCAAATTACAGATGAATTTTTTTTCAGGCAATTAAACAATAAAATACAAAATTTATGATAAAAAGTTAATACAAATTTAAAAAATTAAATAAATGTATTACAGGTACTTACTTTAAAATAAGTAGAGGTATAAAACTATAGAGATATATAACTAATAGAGATATAAATTATAGAGATATATAAGTATAAAAAATACAAAAAAACTAAGATTCTACTTTACTCTGTTTTGGAAATAAGAAGCGCACAATGCCAAAAATATCTGTTTTGAGAAGAACGACTTTAAAGTTCAAATTTGCCACAATTTGGATAAATTTCGCTTCACACATTTTATCATAAAATCGGTTCTAAATCTAGCATCGTCATAATTTTTCTTTTTAATGTTGTGTAGATTGTCAACCTTTAATAATAATAATATAAAAAAAAAATATCTTTTTAAAAAGTTTTACGGTGATCGAAACCCTTAATCATTCGAATATAATCAAAAATATATTATATAGAGTTCTATACAGAATATATATTACGTTATTATTCTTATTGCTAGTGAAACATACACTCTCAAAAAAACTTTCTTCAATTCACGGAAATTCTACTGGCAGCAGTGCTCCCGGCATTTTTCCGTGAATTGATGAATATCCGTTTTCTTTTCCTCTGTAACAGGAGGTAAAATATCCGTCAATTGAGGAAAGTTGGAAAAATGCAAAAGCAAACCAGCCAGCTCAGCTTCGCGAGACGAACATGCTAGCATTGAGCTATAGTTGTACAGCAGCGAGATGCTTTAAATTAAATATGTTTGCTTCAGATTGGTATGACTTGATCAATTTCTTTAAAAAGATTTTAATTTTGAACTTCATTTCGGGAAGATTTCGTCTTTTATGAGATTGCGGCTGGGGTTTTTACACTTTAGTATTAATATAGTATAAAAATATGAATTTTAAATGTTTTTACGTAGATTGCTAGAAGTAAAATACGAATACCATATTTTTATTCGATAAGATTTTTTTTGAGTAATATCGATTTTTACCATTTAATTTTCTTAAAATATCTTTCAAATATGTTCATTTAAAGTATATTTTAAAGGCGAATATTTATTTATAAACAATTGTATAAATTCAACTTTTTTTTAACTTTATCAACTTATTTAATTTAAAAAAATAAATTGTGAGTACTTTTGAAAAAAGTAATTGTTATTTATTTTGCAATTTGAAAACGTTTTTATCTTTTTAAATTAAATTAGAAATCTTAATTTCTACAATTTTTGGTTTTTCATTTTGAAAATAAATTCGGATTTATTAGCAATAGAACCTATACGCATGCGTGCTAGGAAGGAACGGAATTTCTCTATCTTTTTTAGATGTTCGGGGAGAATCCATGGATAAAACATGTTTTCTAGCAGTACGGAAATTGTTTGTTAAAAAATGAAGAATAATTTAGTGTATATTGACGAGTTTTTCTAACAGTGTATTTTATTTACTAGCAAACCCCGCGGCTTTGCTCGCGTAATATTTGAAATATGCCAAGTGATATTTATATGTCTAATTTTTATTAAAAGGTACTAACTAAAATTTTACTTATTACTTTTAAGAATAATTCAAAAATTACTATTTAAAACACAGTTTGATTACACATCGTTATTACACTGCATTAGGCATAAATGAGACTTAAATTAATAAAATTAGATAAATGATAATTTAGAAAATATTTTGAAACCTTTATGCTCATTTAATACGCTCATTTCAGTATTCATTTGAAGTTTTGAATTTTTTAGAAACCATCTTCTTACATCTTAAAATTAACTATCATATCAAATTCCAAGTCCTACCATCCCTCTCAACAGAAAGGGCTATGTTGAATTAGGAACTATCACCATTAATTTGCCAACATTAATTTTGACATCGGTTTGTTATTTTTAATATTCCACAGAAACGTAATTTGGAAAGCTTTTAAATGCCTTTTATAGAGCGTTTGCTGTTCCTGTAAACCCCAGGTGGTAGAATCATCGGCCTGTGTAGGATCAGAGACTGTTACCACTGATTCGCAACTATTACTTTTATAATCGGTTTATATCCCCTGAAATTGCATAGCTATCGTAATTTAGGACTTTTTTAGAATAGTTTTCACACCTCCTCTTCGCTTCACCCCTTTTTAATTCGAATTTATTTTCGACAGTCCTTCGAGGGCATTTATATTTTATAAGTAACTACCGTGCCATATTTAAAGTTTCTAGCCTTTTCAGTATCACAGAAATCGCAATTTAGAAAGTTTATAGCTCCTGCAACCCTCTGGTGGGAGTGGCACAGATATAAAATATAGCTTATGTTTGAGCAGGTTGTAACACCAACAATTTGTCATCATTATTTTTTTAATCAGTTTAGTATTTGATAAGATTGCATAAAAATTGTAATTTATAACGCTTTTCGCTTACTTCATCATTTTAAATTTGAAATTATCTTTCGACTGTTCTTAGAAAGAAGTTGCTTCTTGTAAGTAAATACCATGCCACACTTCAAAGTATTAGACCCCTCAGTTGTGCAAAAAACGCAAATTAGAACATGTTTTGCTTTTGCAACCCTCAGATGGTAGTGACAGCAACATAAAATATAACGTATGTTATAGCAGGGACTATCACTATTGATTTACAACCATTACTTTTGAAATAGCTTTGGTATTTCCTGAGATTGAGTATAAATCGCAATTTTGAACGTTTTTAGAACGCTTTTCGCGCATTTTCACCGCTTTTTAAATTTCTAATTTTTCCGAAACTATTCTTAAAGATCATTTATATCTAATAAATATGTACCTTGCCTAATTTTAAGTTGCTAGCCCGTACCGATCACAAAAATCGAGATTTAGAACGCTTTTTTGCTCCTGCAACGTCTAGGTGATAGTGATACCAATATAAAATAGCGTCTATGTTAGAGCAGAGTCTATCAGCATCAATTTCCTACCATTTTGTTTGAAATCAGTTTGATTCTGCCTGAGATATCGCTGACAAATCGGCATTTAGAACGTTTTTAGAACGCTTTTCGCTCATTTTGCTCCTGCATCTCCTCTGGGGTAGTGGAAACAGATATAAAATATAGCCTAACTTGGAGCGAGATTTGTCAGCATAATTTTTACACCATTATATTTGAAATCGGTTCAGTACTACCTAAGATTCCATAGAAATCGCAATTTAGAACGGTTTTTACAACGCTTTTTGCGCATTTTGTCTCCCTTTTAAATTTCGATTTTTTTAGGAAATGCCCTTAGAGATCATTGAAATCTTATAACTACCATTCCAAATTTCACGATTCTAGGCCCTTCCGTAATGCAAAAACCGCCATTTAGAACGTTTTCCCCCTGGACTCCATTTGGGGTAGTGTCACCGACATAGAACATAGCCTATGTTGGAGCAAGGGTTGTCACCGTCATTTTGACACCATTATTTTTTAAATCGGTTTGGTATTTCCTGAGATTGTGTAGAAACCACCATTTAGAACGTTTTTTAGAACGCTTTTCGCGCATTTTCACCCCTTTTAAATTTCGAATCGTTTAAGAACTGTTCTTAGAAATCCTTTATACCTAATAAGTAGCTAATATTTCAAATTTCATATTTCTAGGCCCTTCAGTAACACATAAATCGCATTTTTAGAACGTTTTTTGATCCTGCACCCCCTTTGGGGTAGTGGCACCGACATAAAACATAGCCTATTTTGGAGCAAGCGTTGTCACCATCATTTTGACACCAATATTTTTTAAATCGTTATGGTATTTCCTGAGATTATGTAGAAACTATCATTTAGAACGTTTTTTAGAATGCTTTTTGTGCATTTTCACCCCTTTTAAATTTCGAATTGTTTAAGAACTGTTTTTAGACATCATTTATATCATATAAGAAATTAATATTCCAAATTTCATATTTCTAGGCCCTTCAGTAACGCAAAAATTGCGTTTTTAGAAGGTTTTTTGCTCCTGCACCCCATTTGGGGTAGTGGCACCGACATAAAATATAGCCTATGTTCTAAGTTGGACTAACACCATCATTTTGATACCATTACTTTTGGAATCGGTTCCGTAGTTCCAGAGGTTACCTCCTACAAATAAACAATTTTTACCTCTTTATAATATGAGTATAGAAGTATAGATTAGATGATATTGATATTTTATAAAACTCTTTCCTACGTCTATAATAATAAGGAAAGAAGTTAGCGTATGAGTGTGTGAGTGAGTGTGTCGACGGTGTTCTGAAAGGACCGCTGCACGTAGAGCTACAGAATTTGGGGAAAAGGTACGGCTATATATGAAGTTTTGCACCTCGAAGACCGATTTTCGATTTTTTGATTAGATATTTTTTAATTTAATTTTTACGCGATTTTTAGCGCTATTTTAAGTTTCGAGGCGATTTTTCCACATTAGTTTAAAGAATACGGTTTCTTTCTTTTAACCCAATAGAGTAAATTTTGTTCCCTTTTCAAAAAAGTTTATTCGGAATTCGTACAGCAATTTTTGAATTTTCAGCGCATTTTTTATGCGACTGAAAAGCAGTTAATGCGTCTTCATACCTATAAGGGGTGTTATCGTAGGGTGGACAGAGTTCGGTCGCCAAATACCGCCAAGTTTGTCGCCAACTTGGTAATATATCGCCAAATTTGGCGAGCAAAGTTAGTCGCCAAAAGTGACGCCAACATCGCGATATCTCTAATATTTCTCCAAATTCCCATAGACTTCCATTGTAAACCAATAGTGATCACTTGCTTACATAAAATCAACAAATTGAGATATTTTAATGCAACAAAAACTAATATTAACTTAAGGGGTTATATTAATTATATTTAAGGGAATCCAGGTAAATTAAATCTATAATAGTAAGGAAAGAAGTTTGTGTGTGAGTGTGTCGACGATGCTCTGAAGAGACAGCTGCACGTAGACTTACAAAATTTTGGGATAAGATCCGTCTATATATGAAGTTTTGCAACTCGAAGTACGATATTAGATTTTTTTTATTAGATTTTTTATTTAATTTTTTATGCGATTTTTAGCGCTTTTTTAAGTTTCGAGGCGATTTTTCCACATTAGTGAAAATAATACGGTTTCTTTTTTTTTGACCCAATATGGTAAATTTTGTTCTCTTTTCAAAAAAGTTTATTCGGAATTCGTACAGCGATTTTTGAACTTTTAGCGATTTTTTATGCGATTATTGAACAGCATTAAATGCATCTTCATACCTATAAGAAGGTTACCGTGTGGGGGAGGGGGCACAGTTCTGTTGCCGAATGACGCCCAGTTTGTCGCCAACTTGGCCATATAGCGCCAAATTTGGTGACCAAACTTAGTCACCAAAAGTGACGCCGACTTGGCGATATCTCTAATATTGCGCCAAATTCCCATAGACTTCCATTGTAAACCAATAGGGGTTACTTGCTTACAGAAAATGAACAGATTGAGATATTTTATTGCAACAAAAACTAATATTAACTTAAGGGGTTATATTAATTATATTTAAGGGAATGCAAGTAAATTAAATTATGAATAACAGTAACATGATACAATGCTTAGCACGCTTTCCCAAACATAAATTTTAATAGAGACCGCAGGTCAAATGAATTAGTTTTGAAACTTTTATCCAATTACAGTAAATTTTGACTTTCAGGATTTTTGAACATTTTGCGATTTTTAATTCGATTTCTACGTTTTTTTTTGCGATCTGCTGCAGTTTTTTGACGTTCCATTTTTGGCCTATTAATACTAAAGTAATTTCTGCCCTCATTTCAATAAAGTTTAATCGAATTTCGTATAGCAATTTTCGAATTTTTCGTGAATTTTGTATGTGATTTTTAGTGTATTTTAGCGAGTTCCTACCATTTTTCCACATTAGTGAAAGGAATCAACTTTCAATCTTCGAACACAATATATATAATTTTTTTTCTCTTTTCAAAATTTGTTCAGAAATTTAAAATTTTTTCGGGATATGTTATTGTGATTTTCAGAGCTTTTTCGCAATTCGGGCTGTTTTTTGACGTACCCGGGCAACGCCGGGCAAGTTAGCTAGTCAAAAATATTTTTGCAATGCTAGTTTTTCTTTAAACATCGTATTTGTAGGCAAAGTGCATGAAATAAGCTTTTGATACAAAATACGTTACAAAGCTGTTTTGAGATGAAAATTGAATTGAAAAAAAAAAAAAAAAAAATGCAATTTAGCAAATTACAACGACCATTTGGAAAATGATTTTTCAAAGACTAAAATTTAAGACATAAAAAATCGCACGGAGTTGATCATACATTACGTACGCCATGAATTAAACATTAATAGTGTTATTACACGTAAAAATTGCAAGCGACAGAAAGGCCTGAGACTCGTACGTATTATCCACCTGGAACTTACGTATTATCCAAACATTTCATTGGCTGTTCGGGAAAAGGCTTTTCCATCGTCAGGTTTCCAAGAAATCTGAAATGAAATTTCATTCTTAAACTTCTAAACATCTCCAATATTACTTTTTACACCGTCGTATAGAGAAAAAAAATGTACTTTTAAATGCAATTTGTTTGAAAGCTCTATCTCAAATTGTTTCTGAGTTATTAATGTTTTTTTTGTAGTTTTTATTACTTTTTTGTCATAGTGGCAACACTCTGTTGTCCATCTCTGTTGAAAGTAAAGGGAAATACATATTACTGTATAGACCAATCAGAAAACGAATGAAATGCGGATTAAACCAATAAAAACCTTCAGATATGCTTTTGATTTCCTACCCTGACGAGAACAATAACCATTTTTCCAAATGGTTAAAAGCTAAACCTGTGGCTGTACGATCCATGAAGGATGAGGGCCTACAGGGCCCAACTCAGTTTACTTGACCTTGGCCACTGAGGTGCTATGCAGCATGTGTCCCGGCCAAGTGGTCAACCCAACGTAAGACTCTGGGTGTTTAGTTCCCAAGCAAACTTGATACTCATTTTATCGACCCCGAAGGGATAAAAGTTTGAGTAAACCTTGCTCAGCCGGGAGCAGAACTCTCAACCTGTAGTGTAGCATTGACCTTGGCCCCTGAGGTGCTATGCAGCATGTGTCCCGGAGAGGTGGTCAGTCCAACGCGAGACCCTTGATGTTTAGTTCCCAAGCAAACTTGATACTCATTTTATCGACCCAGAAGAGATAAAAGGTTGAGTAAACCTTGCTCAGCCGGGAGCAGAACTCTCAACCTGTAGTGTAGCAGACAGGCGTGCTGACCACTACGCTACTGGATTGATATAAAATATACAAAAAAATTAAACTATTCATCTAAAAATTAATAAAAAACTGATTAGAAGATTCCCATATCTGTAATAACACCATTTTATAGATTTCTGTATATATTCTCATAAAATTAAAATTGTAACTCATAATTATTATCTAACAAATGTTAGAATATATCTTTCACTCTCAAGAAAAGTGACACATCTCGACAAAAGTAAATTTCACAGGAGAGACAAAGAAGGGTAAATTTCCATGATATTACTGTCGCATGAAATTATAGCACTTACCTCCGCACGCAAGAATAAAAACGTGCGTGAAGCATAAAACCCTTAAGAATGAAGACGTAGGATGAGGTTTGGAGGATTGTGTATTTTTACCTCCCCACACAATCCACCCCTCTTCTGTGGTCACAAATGGACATATATTATAATAAAGTGATTTTCCTTATAACAATACTTAAGAAATGTTTTGTATAGCAAGATGTACCTTTTACAGACCTATCTGTGGCATAAAACGCAAAAGGAATTTTTGCGAGGTGTGACATTTTTTTGCAGGTGAGCATTATTAAAATAATATATAATGCCACTTTAATACGTATTGTCATATGTCTACGTATAAAAATCTTAGTTTAAATAGATCAATCCCTACCCCTAAAAGTCTCCCGTAGAAGTTAAACCCCTCGCACAAGTTACTCCGACATAGAAGTTTTAGTTTTAGTTTTTTTTTTTTTTTTTTTAGATCCTAGAAAGTCATTTTTTACATCTTGCAAAATTGCAATATACAGGGTGATTATAATTAAAGTTACCCTTCTTAGATATACGTAGAGTCATCTTTGGTTTTCAGATATCGATGGAACTCGCAATATAATTTATATGGACCATGGGAAAAAAAAAAAAAAAAAAAAAAAAAAAAACTTTAAATTTCGACCGATAGATGGCGATTTTCATCTACAAGAAAGGATTCTATGCAAATTTGGAGCGGTTTAAAAAGCCAGTAATCGCTGCCGTAAAGTCATTCTGCACCATGCCGTTAGAGAAGAAGGAACTAGCGTTACTGGTGATATTTGTTTATCAGAACGGCAGTAATTTTTCAATTGCACTGCGAGAATATCGACGCTTGAAAGGCTACGAAAAGGACCAATGTCGAGGCAGGCTTTGAAAAAGATGATGTTTTAATTCGAAGAAACTGGGGAGCTGGGTGTGATGCAAGAATTAGGTCGAAACGGATTTCAAATGAAACTATCAAAGAAGTCGCTCTTGCCGTGGTCGAAAGAGCGTCCGGCTTACAATATTTTTCGATAAGTGATCGAGCGGTGTCATGTGATTTTTTTCTCCCTTGGTCTACAGTACGGAAGGTTCTTCGATCCATTATAAAGTGGTATCCATACAAGATTCACGTTGTGCAAGCGATGAACCCTGCAGATCCGGACACATAAACTCAATTTGCGAGGATATTTTTGGCCAGAATAGCCGTTGACAATGCTTGGCCTCTGAATATTTTGTGGTCGGACGAGGCGCATTTTACCCTAGATGGAGCAGCGAATACTCAGAACTGTCGCGTATGGGGTACTGTAAGTCCTAATATTGAGAATGAATAGATTTTGCACCCTGATTACATTACTATATGGTGTGGCTTTATGGCTGATTTCATTCTTGGTCCCTTTTTTGAGGAGAACACTTCGCAAGGTCCTAAAAGGTGTTCCATTACGGCTAGCCTTTATTGCGACCTCCTTCAGCAGCAGGACATTCCATCCTTACAAGAACGAGAGTATTTAGAGACTATGTATTCATGCAAGATTGTGCACCACTTCAGGTAGCCCGAGCAGTGAAGGCACTCCTTCATGCCCACTTTGGCAATTATCGGGTAATTTCGAGAAGTTTTCCGACAATTTGGCATCTTCGTTTTTTCCGGACATGAATCCCTGTGACTTCTGGTTGTGGGAATTCCTGAAAGATCGTGTGTACGGAGGAAGCGTATGGACTCTGCCTTATTTGGAAGCAAGCATAACTCGTCATGATGATGCCATTGATCGAGAAACCCATCGCACTACTGTTGAACACGCTATAATACGCTTTGAAAATGTGCTTGATGCAAATGGAATGCACATTCAGCATATGCTGTAAATAAACAAAAGTTTTCTGTTTCCAGTTTGAGATTTTTGGTCTTTATGCGCCTTCTTCTCCCCTGGTGGTCGAAATTGGAACTAATTTTTATTGCAAATTTCATTTCCTCATGGTCCATATAACGTATATTCCAACTTCCATGGATATCTGACAACCAGAGCGGATTCTACATAGGTCTAAACAGGCTAACCTTAATTATAACCACTCTTTACCGTAAAATCTCCTAAACGGAGACTCTTAAATCGGGGACACCTCTATTTTTCTATTCTCAACATCTATATAATTGCACATTTTTCGCTGGGAAGAGCGAACACCTCAAGATAGCAGACAAATTTCCGAGGAATCTGTTATTCTGAGATTTTATCGTACAGGTGTTTTTTTTCCTAAAATGCACAATTTTTGCAAACAAAAAATATGTATTTATTTTTAGCAAAAATATGTGCAAATATTTTGGAAAATAAAATAATAATGCACTTATTTTATGCCAAAAATGTCACATCTTTTGAAAACATAGAATTTGCATTTATTTGTATGCATAAAAAATGCAGTTAATTTGTACAAACAGTATATATTTTTGAAGTATAAAAAGAAATTCACTTTTTGTCCTCAAATTGCGTACAGTCCGTCATTTTTTGCAAAAATGTGCAAACTTTATCTACCAGGGATAACACTGATCTTTTTTTAAACACTTTACGACTTTAGTAATACTTTTTATGCTCCAATGTTTTTTAAATGTTCAATATAATATTGTAATTAATCATTTTTCCTTAATCATCCGAGTTTGTAGCAAACTTTCTTTTAATACAGAATACGTTACAAAGTTGGTTTGAGATAATAAATAAATTGATTTTAAAAATATTTAAAAAATAAATTATTTATCTACAAATTAATAAAAAACAGATTAGCAGATTCACTCTATAATAACAGAAACAATTTTACATATTTCTGATTATATTCCTATTAAATTAAGATTATAATTCTAATGTCTTTGAAATAAATGTCAGGATATATAAAAAAATATATTAATTGCCGATTTAATATATCTTTTCATATAAAATATGCATAATAATCTTAGGTCAAATAGTGTCGTGTAATAGAGAATTCTGCTGTGAACTTGAAAGAAAAGAATATTTTGTATTAAATGTTTTGGAAGATATGCTAAATTAGTGGGCAACAGATTTTAGAATTTGTATAGTTCTTAGATCTTTAGTAGAGGTAATACACAACACTAAAAAATCTGACTGCAATATTCTTTTTCATCGAAAAATTGACTGTTTTTTTAAATAGATCTTAATTGATTGTAATTCCTATTATTTTTCATTATTTTTTATTTTCTAAAATCCTACATTTTTTTTGTATCTATGTATACTAATCATTATTCTTTTTCTCTATTAGATAATTTTATTTTCGTCTGATCTTCTAGTTGCTGCGGAGCAGTAGTTCGATTGTTGTTGTTTTTTAATCTGAATTCTAGAAGTCAGTAAAACCTAAATCGCAATTCTATTAAAGTATGAAAGGACAAGTTTTATTAGTATTTATTCCTGGTTATGATTATTTACTTTAAAGTAATCTATATATACATTCTTATCGAGAGTTTTCAAATCGTTTCTCATTTTTATTCAGCGATTCAAACCGTAATCCTTTCGTAACTACATTGGAATTCTACAATAAAAATGAAGGTACCGTACCCTTTCGATTTATTCTAATTATTTTATGAAAAATCTATATTGTCCAGTTCTAAAAACTCTGCAGAATTATAAGCTCCATGTATGCGTATTTTGGTATTTATCTCAATAGTTACTTGTACAATTTTTTAGATGTATGAAATGGAAAAATGTAAAGAATATATTTTACATGAGAAAATGTTTTTAATAAATTGTATCATATTAAGATATTGAACGCATTTAAACTGTATAAAATATTAGGTTGTAAGGAAAGTTTTCCGCCAAATCACCATTAAATAATACTAACTGTAATGTATATAATTAACTGTGATTTTATATATAGCCACCATTCCTCCAAACCTTCACAATGTCATATGATACAACACTAAATGAAGTAAATGATGGTTCTAATCTGGTAGCCAGATAGTTCCATTACTGGCACCTTGTACTCACTGATAACAATATATTTTTTACAAATTTCACAGCACAGTGTTATAAAGCAATTCTCTTTCTTTTAAATGTCAAAAATCGTTTGAAAAAATATGAGCAAACACGTCAATGCGAACAGTTTGCGCAGACCATATTAGCTGTGGTGGGAAACTTTCGTTACAACCTGATCCAAGCAAATCTTCTCATTTATATATAAATATGCAAGGTAAGAAAAACGAGATAAAAGGATTTCGAATGTATATCTATTATGTCAATGTAATTAGATGAAAAATATGTTTAAAGAAATTCTCTATAGTAATTAGCAATTTTTTCGTTTACATAATGCTCAAACTTGTTTTATTTATTCGCTTTAAACATGTCAGTATGTGAGTATTAAAATTTTCATATGTAACAAATAAGGAAGTGTCCTGAATTAAACAAAATCATATCTGCATATGTCTAGAATCAACAAAGAGTGCTTAATTGCATCTAGGATTATGGTAACTATATGAGTCCTCTCTATATATATGAACCTATTTAATTCAGAGAACTCAACCCTTCAGTTGATTCTATTCTCTTTCATCCTTGGACAGAAAATTAATAGATATCTGTGCTGTGTTATGTTGCGTTTTTAGATGGGCTCTGAAAAAATCCGATTTGTAGAATATACTGTGACTTCATACTGAAAAAAAAAATACAAAAGTCCCAGGTTACAATTTTATAATTTTGTAAATTTAGAATGTTTATTTTTATCAACTGTCACATCAGAATGCTATTTTAATCTTAAGAGCAAATTAAAGATGTTAAAAATCAAAAAGGCCAAATCCTTAATCGCTCATCAATTTCGATTTACCTTCCGCAAAATCTCTAACTTAGCAGATTTTGTAAAAAAAAAAAAATAATAACACTAGAACGCCCAGAAGGAGTCGATTAGACTCCTACACGATTAAATGTCAATTTCAGCCAGAATTTTTTTCCATAAAGTAAGTTAAATTCAACCTATTCGTTACTGAGTGTTAATGCAGTATTATTGATTATTATTGAACTATTTCTTCCCCCATTTCACTTTGGAGCAGACAAAACGGAGGTCCACATATATGGATCCAGGGAACGAAGAGGTTAAGCTACACAGTATTAAGTTAATTAATTCAGTTAAATAATTTTAAATAAAAATTCTAGAGTGAAATATTTTTATGAAACTTGAGTAAAATTTCAGCGCGTTCTAGTGTTAACTTAAAGATTTATTTTCTTAATCATCGTATCTAAAACGCACTGCAAGAGAACGATACCGCCAAAACAAAATTGACATTGTCATTTCCTATTTACCTGCGTATTTAAGTCTGCTAGTCTTTATAATTATTAATTTATTGCAAACCTTTAATCCTTAAACTAAATTTTGATACTGTACAGATATTTATTATACTGGACAGAGTTGGTAATTCGCATAATCAGATGGATTATACGCCAGATTTTAAATTTCACTGGTGAGATAATATGTGAGACTGAAACGGCTTTGTATTCAGTGGATTTCGTAAATGTATAAGAAGTAAAATGTAATTCACAAAGCTCTTGGAAAATAACAACGACTAAAGACAAAATTACCACAAGAACTTTTTTAAAAACAAATCTCTCTAATAGTGAAATACTGCATCCTATAACAAAATCTTATCTTGTCAATTTAAAAATGAAAATATTAATGTTTACATACGTTAGAGGAACTTTGGTTTAACTTGATGAGTGAAAACAAAGACATCTAGGTTTGAGACCACAAACGAATTGAAGTAAGGAATATAGAAATAAATTTTCTGTAAAAACGGAGAACAGTAATCAAAATACTTTTTTCTATTGCGCTAATATTTTTTATGTAGACTCGATAACTTTCGTTTTGTCCAAAAATTTTCGTAAATATTCTATAATTGAAATTTAGCTATAAATTGCGTTTACTTTATATATTTCCCTTTAAATGAGTTGGAATTTCAATCTATAAATTCATTTTTACTCCGTTTGCGTATTTTTAATATAAAAGTGTAATTAAAATGCTGAACTTTTAACATATAAGAAAAACTTGGACTTACGCTGTCAAAATTTAATAATTAAAAACTCTTATGATACTCATCAGCGTACATATAAATAAAAACTATATTAAAAACATATTAAAAATGAATCCCAACGTTTCATTCTCTTTCTAATGAGCCATCATCAGGGGAGAGGGTTCTTGACCTCCACGAAGCAAAGTTACGAACAGCACAGGTTGAATATTTTAAAAGAAGTACATTCGAATGATTATTTCGGATTTTCCTGGTTTTTGATAAAAGTGTTTTAGCCTACCAACAGATGGCGCCAAATCCGATGCAGTATAGATTTTTCCATGTTTAATGATGAGTTACCGTGAATGTTTTCAGTTTGATGTTGTGAAAATTACTGTGCTGTTCGTAACTTTGCTTCGTGGAGGTCAAGAACCCTCTCCCCTGATGATGGCTCATTAGAAAGAGCATGAAACATTGGGATTCATTTTTAATGTGTTTTTAATATAGTTTTTATTTATATGTACGCTGATGAGTATCATAAGAGTTTTTAATTATTTTAACATATATTTCTCAAGTGACTCGCTAGTTTTGGTTGAGTGTCCGCAGGGTGTGTGTTTTAAAATTTAAAAAAAAAATGATTTTCAGTACTGTAAATAAAATATATGTTTTATAAAATATTAATTAAAAAATATTTCCCGCTGTATTTTTACATCATATATTGACATTAAATATATTTTTCCTTAAAATAACTTACAAAATTTTAGTTTATAAATCACCGTTGTAAGAAATGCTTAAAAATAATTGTTGAAAAACAATTTTATTAATTTTGTGTATTTTAGAATAAGTGTGGTTTTCATAATTTCCTTTAAATCTTGAAATGTTATAATCAGATTTGCATTTCTTCTTAAAAGTATGTTCTTCATAAAATCGATTTAATATGCAAAAATAAAATTAAAATGCTCAGGAAGTCTACCATATCCCCTTAAGGAGAAATACATTATAGTTAAAAATTGGACTTAGATTCTATGACAAATAAAGTCCATTTGACGTTCGTGTATCTTACATACACTTCATTAGAACGTGCATCTTTTAACCGGATTCTAGAATGTTTTTACTCAATATTTGATTAGATTCTCCCATATAAGCCGGTAAATTATCACCAGACTAAAATTATTTAATTTTGGTAAGCTCATTAATGTCAAACTTGCAACTAAATGTCCAGAAGGTCAATATATCTCACTGTATCTATTTTTTAACAGAAAACTCATCATAGAAAAAACGAAACCTGTGGCTATACGATCAATCAACGATTCATAATCTTAACAAATTATAAGACTTAGAAAATTTAGAGGAAAATATATAGAGTTTATTTTTTTTTTTTTAACCGTAAACATAATTAAGTGTTTTTATGTTAATGCAATTATATTTTGTAATTTGATATTCTTAAAATACTTCAATAAAAATACATCAGTAAATAAATAAATAGAAATGCTTTTCATCTTTTAAAAAGTTAAACTTACACTATGTTCAAAACTACTTAAAAGATGAGACAATATTAAAAAGATGTTAAACTATTTTAATACCTTAGTACTTTCAACCATAAAAGACATAGTCTTCGTCAGAGAAATATAAGAAATACAATTGTTATTGACGTCTAATTTTCAAAATTCACGTAGATGGTGACGAAAGGAGTGAAAGTGGAAGTTAATTTTTAGATCCGGAAAACATTGGGAAAATAAAACATGGAAGTGGAATTAAATAATCATCCGGATCTAAAAATTAACTTCCACTTTCACTCCTTTCGTCACCATCTACGTGAATTTTGAAAATTAGACGTCAATAACAATTATATTTCTTATATTTATCTGACAAAGACTATGTTTTTTATAGTTGAAAGTACTAAGGTATTAAAATAATTTAGCATCTTTTTAATATTGTCTCATGTTTTCAGTAGTTTTGCACATAGTGTAAGTTTATGTTTAAAAATACATCATATGTAAGATGAAACGTAAAACGTAACTTGTACACAATATTCAGTCTAATAATCTTTTATTATTGTTAAATGGATCCTATATTTAAACTAAAAAAATTAAACCTGTAGCTATACGATCAATGAAGTATCAGGGCCTACAGTGCACCCTGTTTATGTAACCTGTATGTGTAGTAAGTTATTTTTATCACCCGGTATGCTATTTCTTTCTCCCAGTTATTAAAATGTCGTCTCAGTTATATAAGCCAGCCATAAAACAAAGCAGATGTATCATTGTACTCTTAAATTCTCTACTGTAATTTGTTTAACTTCTAAGCATCGCACATTTTCAATTTTTATACCGTCGTATTGAGAAAAATTTACTTTTCAAAGCAATTTGTCTGAAAACTGCATCTCAATTAATTTTTGAGATATTAATTGTTTTGTAGTTTTTAGCGGCATTTGTTTAATTTTGGCAGCTCAAATACTCACTTTCTGTAGAAAGTAAAGCAAAAAAAAGATGGAAAATAGTAATTATATCTTTTTGTTGTCATTTTCCCATAACTACTGAAAAAAAATCCTGTAATTAAAATGCGTGCTATTATAACATATAAAAATATATATAAATGAAGGGTTTATGATAAAACATGGAGATATTATAAACTATATTTAATTTAATTATCTATACTACAAACAAATTAAGGCATATGAATCATTAAATAATCTTTTTTTTTGGGGGGGGGGGGGTCGAGTCTTAATTGACGACATCTTTTTTTTTTTTTTTGATTTGTGTATTAATCAGCGATAGTGACGTCCTATGAATACTTTACTGTAGATGTTGTTTAAGATTGGAGCATAAATGAGGAATTCTTCCTCCGTATGCGGATGACGTCATTTTATATAAAATAAAAGCGTATGTTTTAAGTTTTAAAACTGAATTATGTTTTGTACTATCTATATTTATATACATACATACTTTTTTCATCGGGGGCGACACTAAATTCTGAAAAAGCATAATTCCTGTTTTCTAGTATTTAAGTGTGTAATATGTTAAAGACAGATATAACATGCGAATCTCCTTTGAGTATATGCTATAGGGTGTTTCATTTTTCCAAAAGTGTGATTTTCATATGACTTTGCTTGCGCCTCGAGTCTAAATGATGTAAAAATTATCTATGCCAAATTTTAAGTAAATTGGATAATATTTAGAGGTTGCACACTTTGATCACTTTTATCTTAAATCTGTGAAATTTCTAATATTGAAGTACTTTGTACTAATGGGCTTCTCGTGTGTTTCTTTCATCTTTTGAAGGTAATTGAAATTTAAAATGGGACCCTTAAGAGGAATTTGGCGGCTAGGAAAGGTGCCTAGTGATGAGATTTTATTAGCTCTATTCCCGGCAAAGGAACAATTATTCTTAGTTTTATTTACCATCGCAAGGAAATGTAACAAATACTTTCGTTTTCTGCTAAACCTACCAGTCCTAAACTAGAGGAAGTGTACACTGTAAAAAAACCATTGTAGATTTGCCAGCACAAACTCGATCACAGTCGAATGTTCTGTATCTTTCTTTGGTTTCATGACTATATAAACATTAACAACACAATGGTCTGTTAATTTTACGCAACTACTGTATTTTTCATGTTTATGTAGTCAAGAAACCAAAGAAAGATACAACACATTCGACTGTGATCGAGTTTGTGCGCTAGATGAACAGTACTTTGCACTGTAAAAATGTCGTTTTTTTTCAGTGTAGAAGAAAGCAAATATTCCTCTTAAGACGGAGGAGAATATCAGTGCTGGTTTACAGAAGATGCACAAAGAGTAACAAAACCTAAGTAAAGAGAGATCGAAAAATACGGATAAAACAAATACAAAACAACCAATTTGGAAAGGTGACCTCGTCAAGTTATTTGACATTTCCTGGAAAGATGTGACGGGCATGACTAGCGTATCGCAAGAAGATAAAGAATTTCTTAGGTCACAAAGAGAAGATGATATGAGTTTGTCAGTTATTGGAGTTGACAAGGTTTTCGCCTCAGAAAAAAGAACTAAGGATACAAACGGGTTAACTACCTCCAAAATGTCCTAAAAGGCAGAAGTCATCTAAGAGAAGATTACAAAGTGTTATTACAATTCTTACTCCTGTACCCAGAAGGCTGGTCTAAAAACGGCTTCAGTTTCAGGATCCCAGAGCCTCTTAATCAAGCAAGGTGGATGGCAAAGGCAGTATATGCACTAAAATGTGTACTCTTCTCTAAACAGCCATCTACGAAAATTGAGAGAAATGAAAAGACTTGCTCATTGTGTCAGCATCATTATGTTCACTTTTGGCTTGAGTTTCCAAAGAGGGATTTGGATATCCTATAGCTTCTGAACACTTACCCAGATGCAGATGTCAAAAAAGTGCAATCACAGTTGCTAAGTTGATACAGATACCCTTTGTATCTTTTAGGAACAAACGTAGGATTGACATTTTTGGATGTGCGTGTTACTCCGTCTAATGAGGGAAATATGACTCTAAATTTATAAACCGAACCTGTAAAAAAAAAAGGGAAATAAACTATTCGAGATAAAAACCTAGAGTTTTTGAAGGAAAACACCTAAATCATTTCGTTACTAATAAAAAAGACGTCCTTTGAATAGTTTGGGATCCAAGATGTGACAGAATACTGCAATGATTCTATAAGAAGCCATTTGAACCCTCTGATTAACGCTCTTACAATTAACATTAAAAAATCGCATTTTTTGCCTACTTTTACAAAACTGATCAAAGTGTGCAACCTCTAAATATTATCCAATCTTAATGAAATTTGGCATATATACATTTTATATTACTTAGACTTGGGGCGTAAGCAAAGTCTGCAAAAATTTACATTTTCTTTTTTGCCTTACAAAATGAAACACCCTAATATGTTAGAAAAACATTCAAAATATAAAATAAGAGCATCGTAAGAAATTATTTGTTATAGAAATTACAAGCTTTGAATTAAATCGTATAGATAAGTAATTTAAAGTAACTACACTCTTCAGAATTTTGATCTTTCAATGAGATATTTATATATTTTGACTAATCTTAGATTCAACTTTTACTGAGTCACGAACGACTATTAGTGTTTATTGTTCATACCAAAAATATATTAGAAAATATGTTTTTTCATAATCCATTAAAGATTATTATTATAGTTAATATTATTTTTTAAAATTTGGATTCCGTGTAACAGTTATTGTATTTCTCAACAGAAAAAGTAACTACAGGTGGAAAATACTACCCATAAAAAGCAATCAGGTTCATAAATAAGTTTAAAAAGATTGATTAAATACGCTTAGATTGACACTGATACTTCTACGTAGAATAATCTGAAAAATGTGCTACATTTAGAGAATAATGTATAGAATTTTTTACCGTAAGCATAATTAATTTTTTAAAAACCGTTTTATAAAAATACATATTATCTAAGATGAAACGTATAATTATAAAGCTGTTATCATAGAACTTTTAAAGATGAATTACAATGAAAACCTTGAGTAGTTAATTTAAAATATATATATTTTTTTCATTTTAAAAGAAAACTGTTAATATCTAGCTGTTAAATGGTCTTTATTGAACATAATTAATTAAAATTTAACATAATTAAAGTAGTAAAAAATAGATATTTTTCACTCTGCAACATTATTTAAAATTTTAATCAAAAAGGTAATATCTGAAATTTATTAAATTTCTTTAATAATAATAAAGGATAAAATAAGCGAAACAAATCTGAGAAAGAAAATTACCTCATACGGTAAAGTTCTACAAAGGTACCATCGTCTTATCAAAAAAATTAAAATTCTTCAAGAATTAAAATTTTATCTAGAAAATAAATGAATAATGTGTAAAATACTTAACGATAAGATAGTTACGCTTTTTTATTTTTCTTTTACAAAGTACACATTATACATTCACAAATTCATTTTCTCTCAAAACTTTTTCATAAATAATGTATGTGTTACTCTTTAGCATAATAAACTTAGCGTTTTTATTTTTTGATTTAATCGGATAAAAATGTGAATTTTAAACTTAATGAAAAATCAATAATGGCTTTATCTATTTTATAGGAATGTTAATCTACGTGTTGAAAAAGACATACATTTTAAAAATAAAAACGAATATTTGGTTAATGTTGCACAGTATTGGATAATGTATTAATATAAATTTATGAGTGAAAACTAATCTATTACTATGCTCTAACACAAACTCAGTACAAACATAATGTACATTTTAACATCAAAGTTAAAAAAAAAACATATATTGTTTTACTTAAAAGTTTATAAAATATTAAAATCACATACAAAGATGTCACGTTTACATAATATGGTCTGAAACCTTTCGATACGCTGATGCGCTCATTTTCAAGGGAAGAAAATTATGACTGGAAGGGAAAACATACCTAGGAAAACAAAGCAAAATAATGCTATGCATCTGCAAACAAAGCCAGTCTATTTCTTTAGAAAGGGGGGGGGGGGATTAAGCTGAATTTTCAGTTGCTAATCCTCTTTTGTAATACCTAGAATATTGAACCAAATCGCTGGAGCATTACAAAACATAGAGCCGTTGCATACACTGTTGCTTTTAATTAACATCGCAGTGGATTCAACCTAATGGATTCTAACCTAACACATGTTATTAACATGTTATACATGTGTTAACATGTTTTTTAATATTTTAGAACCTTTTAAGTAAATAAATGTATGTATTTATCTTTCATATTAATCAAGTTGAAAGTTCTTCCAAGGCACTGTTTTATTGTACTGTTTGGACTTTATTGCATATTAATATCAATTCACAATTTACGGTTTATGGCAATTGCCAAATTATGCCAATTGACGAGAAGTAATACTTTATAGTTTTTCAGTTTAAAAATATTCAGTGTATGTTTTTGTAATTTTTTTAAAGCTCTACCAATGTACCAAAAATATTTTTTTTTTCAAACAGTACAATCCATATAGCCCAGTCTAATTCTTTAGAAAGAAGGGGGGAGGGATTAATCTGAACTTTCAGTTGCTGATCCTCTTGAAATTCCTGGAATATTGAACCAAATGACTGGAGCATTATGAGAAATGGAGCCGTTGTATATAATGTTACTTTTTTATTAAAACCGCAATAGACTCAACCTAATGGATTCTAATCCAATGTCTTAACATGGGTTTTTAATATTTTAGCGCCTTTTAAGCAAATAAATGTATGGTTATATTTTTCATATTAATCAATATGAAAGTTCCTTCACAGCACTGTTTTATTGTAGTATTTGCACTTTATTGCATATCAATCCACAATTTATGGTTTATGGCATTTGCCAAATTATGCCAATTGACAAAAAGTGATACTTTATAGTTTTTCAGTTAAAAAATATTCAGCGTATTTTTTTGCCATTTTTTTATAACTTTAACTATGTATCATATTTTTTCAAACAGTACTATCTACACAGCCCTCCCCAGGTTTGCGGGTGATAGGAATTTCGGTGTAATGAATTATAACCAACAGATATCATGGATAAGCAAAGTGACCGTGGTAGCTAGTCCTCAGAAACCATAAATATTAGTTTTTTAGTGTTCTGGGGATGCCTTGAGATACCGCTTCAGGCGGTTTTGAAAAGATAGCAAGTGTCAATGGAATTACCAAACTGACCATGGATTTTAAAAATCATTAAGAACAAAGATACAAGCACGCCAAGATAAAAAAGAAATACCAAAATAATTTGTTTTATTATATGTTATTATTAGATTTTTGCATCTGTTAGCAGATTGCTGCATATATTATCATTTAAAAGTTTATATTTCTTTAAATGAATAATTACGCAGAATGTTTTTAAAACATATAAATAATATTTGCACAGTGTTAAAAATCATAGAAAACTTTCCAGTTATTCATCTTTTTCGTAGAAAACGGTTACATTGCCATAATCTATCTCCATTCTGATCAATCAGATGTAACATTTTGAAGACTAATACGATTTACGATTTGTAACATTTCTATGTATCCATGGAATTATTTTTAAAAAATAGAGGTTTTAAACCTTCAACGAGATCTCTAACTGCAAGGAATATACAAATATTGACAAAGTGAAACGCAATTGATAATACTAGTTCGTGTTTAACTACTATTACTACCATTTACGTTACTACCATTTACGTTAACTACCATTTACGTGATTTTCTTTATGAAACTAGCAAACTTGCTTCAATTTGCCAAGAGTTTCCCTAAATATTTACATTTGTTGAAGGTCATTATGTGGAAAGTTTTATATGCCTATATATATGCCTATATCGAAATACAATTGCTTTTACGGCTATTGAAAAGTCGCCAAAATTGTTCGCAAAATTAAAAAAACGCAACGGAAAAAATCTTTACAATTAATTAAAATATCGCCAATGAATAAATTAAAAAAATATATATATGTAAACAATTTCAATAACTCAAAACCCATTTGAACACCCATTTTAAAGAAGTAGCGTCTGTGGTCGGTACGTTATGCAAAATCTTTAAAGAGTCCTGTATATACAGGGTGATCTTTTTTAAAGTGACAGTGTTTGGAGCGCCCTGTAGCGCGATCTAATGGCCGAAATGGCACCAAACTTGGTATTTCGACTAATCAAGACATGGGGAAAAATGATTCCGTGAAAAAAAAAATTAGTTCCAAAAATCGCCGTTATGGCATTTGTGGCGCTTTGCAATGTATAAAATGTGAAAAAAGAAAAATACTAACACATACAATCATACAGTTAAATTATTAATGTTTATTTACTACATTAACTTCCCCGGCGAGGAATTAGACCACCTTCAATGTGAGCACCGTTCTCAGAAATAACACCGTGCATTCTGTGCACAACGTTCTCCACAACCATACGTAACGTATCACGAGGAATATTCCGCACTGTTTTTGTTAAGTTGTCCTTTAGAGTAGACAAATTTGATACTCCACCAACATAAACTTGAGATTTCAAATAACCCCAGAGCCAGAAATCGCATGGCGTGGGGTCGGGGGAATGAGGCGGCCATGCAACTGGAAAACTCCGACTTATGACTCTATCATCAGTGAAGTTTTGGCGCAACAGCTGCTTTACCTTATTACTAATGAGTGGCGGAGCACCATCCTGCATAAAGATTGTCTGTTGGAGACGGTTTCTTTGCTGAAGTTGTGGAATAACAAACTTTTGCACCATTTCGTGGTACGTTTTGCATTTATGGTGCACGTTTCGGGTCCTGTCGGAGTGATGGTCTCAATGGCCCAATTACGAATTCCGCTGTGATACCACACCAAACAGTGACTTTTGGGGAATTTAATGGGATTTCATGCACGGTGTGGGGGCTGCTCAGAAGCCCAAATTCGGCTATATTGTGTGTTTACGGACCCATTGAGATAAAAATGGCACTCATCTCCCCACAGAATGTGCCATGGGAAAGCATCATCAATTTCTACCCTGGCAAGAAACGATAGAGCGAATGTCACTCGCTTATCATAATCACCTGGTTTCAGTTCGTGCAAGCGGCTGATTTTGTAAGGGTAAAATCCAATAAGGAGCCGCAAAACTCTGCATACCGTGGAATAATTCATGTCCAATTGTCGAGCTACACCCCGGGCGCTGCTAGTACCAGTAATGGTTTCCTGCGATCCTTCGACAATAGCAGTTGCCATATCAGTTATTACATCTTCTGATACTTGTTTACGTCCTCTCCCAGCGCTAATGGTCAGTGACCCCGTTTCCTCGAGCTTCTTAATCATTTTCTTAAGACCATTCAGCAATTAAGGCCCCTTTCGTAATTTTTTCTGGTTCGAAATTCCCGAAGAGCTGCGGATGCATTACATTTATTTATATACTACAGCTTAACCAACAACGCACGTTCCGGTAACGTGAGAGGCATGTCCACTGGAGCTTGTTTACTTCACCTCAGATTAATTGTCAGAGCTGTCTACTACTTGCTTTTATAGCCCCTATTACTGGCGCTGTCATCGCACAGCATTTGAAATTTTCTTTGATGCCCGTGTTTTATGATAATTCTGGTTATTAAAAGCTACAGCAGCGTCAGAAAATGCCCTAGCGGCAATTTTTGGAACTAAGTTTTTTCACGGAATCCTTTTTCCCATGTCTTGATTAGTCTAAATATGAAGTTTGGTGCCATTTCGGCTATTAGATCGCGCTACAGGGCGCTCCAAACACTGTCACCTTAAAAATGATCACCCTGTTGTATATTCGTAAGCACCCCACTGGGTTTGACTACACTTAATGTAGATAGAAAGCGCACAGAACATTTGGGATTTCACATTTACTAATTTTTGCCTATAAAAATTAACATGGTACTTTTATGTAGGCTTTAATATGATTTAAAATATTTTATATAAATTAAAAATTAAGCTTAAATCTAATTCAACTAAAAAAACGCATAAAACAACTAAAACACATTTTCAGCAATTACGATAAAACATGGATATATACATTATGGTGGGTCGAAGAAACCGAAATATTTATAATCGAAATATAATAGCACGGAAAAAGTCGCCTTTTGTAATAGAGAATAAATTCGTAAAATATTACACCGATAGGTTAATATCTTTTACCGCCGCATAGGGGCCAAATTTTTAAAAAAATCGAAAAAAACATGTTTTCTTTAATTTTTTTAATAAACCAAACGTACTAATACAATTTCTAATAGGACGCAATAGCTACATGAAGATATGAGAAATTTTCCGGTATATGTTCATTATGATGAAATCATATCTTTTACTGCCGCAAATGGACTATATTAAAAAAAATGCAAAAATTTCAACTTTTCATTTTTTCAAAATTTTTATAATTTCTATAATATGTCTAGTGGTAAATAACTATACTTTATATCTATTAATATGTCATAAATTTTGTTAACTGTTTGTAATAAACTGGAAAATAAAAAAGGTAATCATTCCTTTTTCTTGACGATAGCTTTATTTACTGCTGTTTTGCTGCAAATCAGCAGTCCATGCACCACAAATCACAAAAATGATATAAAATTAACAAAGTATTTTAGTATTTTATTAATGAAAATATAGAGATGTTTAACCGAAACGGGTTAAATAAACTTAAAATGAAGAAGTATTTAACGTAAATTAATTTTATAATTTGACTTGCTTTCGAATGAAGCTATTATTCCTCAAGAGGCCGAAATTGATCAGATGTGATACGCCCACTGTTCTGGTCCACAAACTTTATCAGCCCTTCAGTGACTAATTCTGGTCCACAAACTTTATCAGCCCTTCAGTGACTAATTCTGGTCCACAAATTTTATCAGCCCTTTAGTGACTAATTTCATGCCTATTTACACTATTGGGTGGGACAAGGAACGTTAATCGAATATTCTAAACTCAACGGAGTTGTTAGATCGTGAGTAGATAGAGAAACCATAACATGTAGTTCCGTTAGTTTACAGTTTTGCCCGTCGATTAAATCCATACAAATAGCTTCAAAGTTCCAGTACGGAATGCGGAAGTGACGAATTGCACTATTCGAGTCCACAGAACTTCATGCTTTGGCAATTTTCTTCATGGCTGAGGTCTTGATGTTCCCTCCTACGTATGCTATCATTCCAATGAGGCTATTGTCCTGATTTGCGAAATAGGCATTTCGTGAAATCACAGGAACTCTAATCTTTCGTAGATGATCTGGCAAGTAAAGGGTTACTAAGTATAGTGCACAGATTCTAGAAAGCATGATGGATTCATTTTAATTGAGAACCAAGTGATGCACTACACATTCAGGATGTACTCAGACAGTATGATAAGCTAAGAAGAGGGCTTCTCTGTTCCAACATAGAGTTTCAAAATTCGATTAGCAGTAGTGATCCACCTTGAGTGAAATATTGATCCAGGGACTCGGCAACAATAGTCAATTGAACACACGCCTGTTGAAATGCAATATTTCAGACATAAACTTATTTTCAGTTCAAATCATCTTTACCAACAGCTGTGTGATCAGATTAAATTGGCTTAAACTTTACAACTGGTAATGAATCGCAAATCGCAAGAAATCAACAAATTGGGTCACAATATGACAGAGGACATATCTTTCGTCATCAAGATGTTCGAAAAGATGTCTCAGCGGAAGCTTATTGGAGTGAGGGTAAATAACTAAAGTTTTTTTTTTAAACTTGTTCTCAAGTAATAATATAACAAAACTTAACTTTGCGAATAATATAATAATATAACTTAGCGAATTGTGCTAAGGACATTTTGTAAGATTCCATCACACACGATTGAAATTATTTTTATGGTTTACATTTCATATTTCTTCAAAAAATATATAATATCATTGCATATAGAAGTCGCCTTGCCAGACGATGGAGTCAAATGACCAAAATAACAGAGATCTGGGTCTAGTATCAAACAGATATATTTTTTATTGACTTCGCAAAGATTAAACTTTTCCACCTCTTTAACCAGGCAGAGATTTCTATCTTTAGGGCCATCAAAGTATAGAGCAAAAAGAGTATATTTAAAAAAAAACCGAACCAAATGAAATATGGTTCTATAGCAGGAAGAAAATAATTTTACGTGCTGCGAGTGTTTTTGTCATTGAGTAGATTTTTTTTATAGTATTACAGTGATCATGGTTAACAATCTGCATGAAAATAACAAAAAAATGCCTTTTCCAGCCTATTAGAAATATAAAAAATCTGAAAATATTATTAAAAAAAATCAAAAACGAAAAATTTAAATTTCTAACATTTTTTAGAAACTTTTGCCCTGTTGCGGCGGTAAAAGAAATGATGTCACCAAAATGAAATTTTACTGTTACATTACTAATATCTTGGTGTGGCTATTGCGTTCTATTAGAAATTGAATTGGTATGTTTGGATAATTTAAAAAAAAAATGCAAAAAGCATTTTTTTTTGCGATTTTTCTGAAGTTTGGCCACCTTGCGGCGGTAAAAGATATTAACCGATCGATCTAATATTTTCTTATTTATTCTTTTTTACAAAAGGCAACTTTTTCGCGCTATTACGTTTCGATTATAAATATTTCGGTTTTTTCGACCCACCCTAATATACACTTTTTGCTAGTTTTTACCTTTTTTTTAAATTTTGCTAGTCTTCTGTATAAATTAGTTTATTGTCTACAAAAATATTTCTCTACACTAAATATAATTGATCTGTAAAATGTATAACAAAATTAAAACACCTCGATCAAATTCTCTTAGATATTAATACTTACAAATGCTTTTGTCCAACACTGTATATTAGCTGTAGAAATTTAGCACATCATGTAATGCATTAAAATTTTGTTAAGTTTATAAACGCATATTAAATCTCAAAAGGCTCTTCCATCTATATTTAAATTTTTCGTTTTTGATTTTTTTTTTATAATTCAGCGAATTTTTTAAAATAAGTATGCGTCTTTCCCAACGCTAAGATAAAAAAGGGGTTATTCACTCCATATTGAAATAATAAAAGTATTGTATCTCAGCTATTCACATCAATCTTATTATGTATGAGATAATTTAACATGTTTAAAATGCACTACAAACTTTTTTCCCTATAGACCACATTATAATTTGAAATCTTTTGTGGGCCCCTCTAAATACATGATAAATGTCATGCTCACATAACTCAGAATGTGTGTTGTATTGTATTTCAATAAAGCATATCAATTTCATTATGTTTGAAATAGTTTAATTCATTTAAGTACACTGCAAACCGTTTTTCTTTGGAGGCCATAATTCATTTTATGTTTTGTGCCTCAGTAAGCGAACTGAAAATAATCCACACTCAATTTTCAATAGAGAATGTCCATTCGTAAACCCAAATACACTATGCTCCAAAAGAATATAAGTACCCAGAAAAATCTGAGCCACAACCATGAAATTTGGTATGTAAATAGAACTTGATTAGATGAACAAATAATTATAAATTCAGAAAAAAAAAAAATTAACCAGTAGCAACAAAAATAATGCCAATTTCAGTAGTTTTGTTAGGCCACATTTAAGAGATATAAATGCCGATATTTGGTGAGATATGAAGCCTTTTAACTTACCGATGTCCCTCTGCGGCAGATTCTGCTATAGGAGTAGCCACTGATAAACTAGTTCGGTGGTATTCCAAGACGACTAAAGTTCCTTCGCGACATGTCCGAAATATTACCTATTGGAGCACGATCTGGTGACCTGACTGTCCATGGAAGGACATTATATTCTTGTCGCCATTGTTTCAAGTGTCGTGCAGTATGAGGACGAGCGTTATCTTGCTAATAAATAGCACCTAGGTGACATAATAGTATAGACCGTACCACCGACTGAAAAATGTCGTCTACGTAGCTGCAAGCCATTAGAGTAATTTGCAGCATGAATAAAAGTGATAAGCTGTCCCAACATATCTCCCCCGAGAATTACACTTTAGGTGTTATGGCCGTTCAGTAACAAATGTAGGATTGGTCCGCTGACTTCTCTGCTTCCACACACAATGTAAATTTTGGAAAGGTAATTTTCAACAGTGTTATAAGATTCCTAACTGGACTAAGTTTTCTGCTTATTGTTTAGTGCTTATATATGCAAATCTATAGAACACATCGCTCACCCGATAAAAAGTTACCCATCTTGCAAAAATTAATTTTGTTTTAAATATTAATTAAATTTAAATTAATTTTGTTTAATAAGTCTGTCACATGTGCAACTTGCTACAAGAAAAGTTTTATGTGCAGTTATCCGGAAAATCGCTTTATCACAGTTTATGCACATGGTGTGTTCACAAAGTTTCAAGACTAGTCTGATAATTCGAAATGTATTAAATATTTTTGGACCGCGAACTAAAATTCCTCGAAATATGACCCTTGGGCATCAACACACCGCTGTCAGTGTTTTTTCCATTGTTCGTAGGATCGTAGGCCCCATAGAAGCCTTCGCATGAAACGCTGTTAAGGGACCTCGTCGAAGCTGCCTGGATCGCTGTAATTGTGTCGAATCGCTTCCCTTTCAGGTCTTTCTTGACTCGGGGGAAAAAAAGGTGCTGGGAAAAAGGTCGGGGCTGTGAGGGCTTTGCAGCAGTATTGCCACGTTAAATATAGTCAAAACTGATGGAGCACTCCAGAGAAAAACTGATCTGACCAGTCGCGTCCGCCCAGACATCAGAAACGATTGGATTGTTCCCCATGACAATGCACCCTCTTACACGTCGTTCGCCGCCGCCAAAATTTTGGTTATCTTTAACGTGGCAATACTGCCGCAAACCACCTACAGGCCCGATCTCGCTCCCAGGACTTTATTTTTGTTCCTCCGGAACAAAAAAAGACCTGAAAGGGAAGTGATTTGTCAGGATTTCAGCGATCCAGGCAGCTTCGACGAGGTCCCTTAACAGCCTTTAGTGCGAAGACTTCTATGGGTCCTATGAACAATGGGGAAAACGCTGGCAGCGTTGTGTTGATGCCCAAGGGTCACATTTCAAAGAATTTTAGTTCGCGGTACAAAAATGTTTAATAAATTTTGAATTATCAGACCAGTCTTGAAACTTTGTGAACACACCATGTATATTCGTGACAGAGAGGGGGGGAGGGGGGATGTCGTTGAGAAGTGAAATTACTCAACCCACCATACCTCTTCTACGTCTTCATTCTTAACGGTTTTTCTCTTTTATGGACGTTTTTACTGCTGCACAAGCTAAGTGCTATAATTTCCTGTTACAGTAAAATCATGCAAATCTTCTTTTGGCTCTCCTGTGAAATTATCTTTTGTCGAGATGTGTCACTTTTCTTACGTGTGAGCGATAGGCAGAACTACACACAAGAATAAGAATATTTTTTTGTCTGTATATCGGCGGTATTGGGTTTTGAAACGCGTTTCGTTTTATTTGAATTGTTTATTTTGACATCATTTTTCGTATTATTAAATGTCGAAATTTTGTTACAAAACTCATAATGTGGTGGACAGTGTATGATGCATGAGTTTTCATTCTTGTTTATTACAACAAATATTTTTATAGATTTGTAGTGATATATATTTGCTAAATGCACCTCTATATAATTTTGCATTACGTGAAATAAATAGGATTTGAAATTAGAAGGATTTTTTTCAAAATATACACCGAAGAGTTAAAACATTATGACCTTCCCCACATTTTGCAATGAGCTCGTATGGATGACGTGGAGGACAGATGATCAGGTAGGGTGGTATTTAACTGCGGCTGAGGAGTCTGAGGAATCATTTAATGTTGCGCATATGAGGCGAAAGGCTGTTGATTTAAGCGACTTTGATATAGGGCAGATTGAAGTGTCTCGTAGGCTCGGAACGAGTATTTTTGAATCTGCACTAGTCGTAAGTTCTTCGCGACCTGCTGCTGTTAGTACTTATACAAAGTGAATTAATGATGGTGTCATCAGCAGTAGACCCCATGGCGTTGGACTTCCACGCGCTGTCAAGGAAAAGAAGGTAGGAGACTGTCCCGCTTCCTGAAGCAAAATCGACACCGGACAGCGGCTTAACTGACAGCACAATACAATTCATGTCAAAGTAAAATTGTTTCAGAGAACACAGTTCAGCGGACACTGTTGGATATACACCTACGCAGCAAATGTTCCACTCATGTGTCCATGTTGACGGAGCGTCACCAACAAATACGCCTGAACTGGGCCCGAAGAAATCGCGACTAGACCATGTATCAGTGGGAGAAAGTTGCCTGGTAGGATTAATCACAATTCGTCATTAATCACATTGATGGTCGTATCTGAGTAAGCCGTATTCAGGGAGGACAGGAAGCCCCCAAATACACATCAAGCCATACACAGGCCGCTGGTGAGGGTATTCAGCTTTGGGGGGCGTACTCATAGGCGTCTCTGGAACTTTTGGTTTTGGCAGAATAGACCATGAAAGCAAAATACAATCTAAACATTATTGCGGACCAGTTGCAGACATACATGGTGTCTGCCTTCCCAAATGGAAATGAAGTCTTCCAGCAGGACAAAAGCTCCATGTCACAAGGTTTAAATTGTGCTAGAGGGGTTCGATGAACATAATATAGAATTCAAGTTAGTGTCTTGGCCACCTAATTCAGCGGATCTTAACCCGATAAAGTACATTTGAGGTGTCTTGGAACAGCAGCTCAGAGTTCAAAAACCACCATGTCGGAATATTCCGGATTTGCGTGACCGCTGCTTGAACATCTGGTACAATGTGTCTCCGGCTATCTACCAAAAACTTATAGCATCCATGCCATAGCAGGTTGCAACTGTTTTATGGGCCTAAGGTGGGCCAACGCGTTATTAGGTATGTGGTCATAATGTTTTGGCACCTCGGTGTAGACAAATGAAAATGATCAAATTTATGTGTCTTTGTAAAACGTTTCTCGATATTAAAAAAAATATATGTTTAATTCCTTTTAAATATTATATTGGGATTTTTAATCACCTGTGTCATCAAAAATTATAAGAAAAAAAAAGCATTTTACTTAATTTTATCAATTAAAGGGAAAACTTTTTTTATATCAATTTATGTTCAACTTGAAACGTAAAAAAATACAGGCGAATAAAAACAATAAAAAAGTAATATTCAGTGGTATAATACATATATCCTAAAGGAACTAGCTAATAGTTTCTAACTGAGTGTTTCACAACAATCGCATTTTCAGAAAATAATAGTTAATAATAGAAGCTATTTGCGCCACATAATATTTTCATTTTTCGTCTTTCTTTCCACTACTATTCCTTGAGGCAAGAAATCTTGAGCACAAAACATAGCTTTGTTTCTGATTTGATTGACGATGTATGAAAAAAAATAGCATTCCTTTCTGTATTTCAAAATATTTGAAAAGATTAATTTATATGTCTACAAATTAAGTTTTATGAAAGTCATTTTCTCTCAGTAATTTAACAAGAAAGTAAAAAATACGCAAAATTCTTCTTATACAAATTATAGTAAAATGCATTTTCATACTAAACAAAATAGAGGTTGTTATACAACGTATACTTTATTCATAAATTTAAAGATGATGTAAAAAAAAAATGAATAAAACAAAACTCAACGTTTGGGTTTAATCTTCAAAACCATCTTCAGGAGTAAAATTTTCTAAAAACACAATTCGGCAGGAAACAATATACATTCTACATTCTCAAAAATTATATTAAATTTAAAGGAAGCAACGGAAATTTCAAAAATCATTTAAAAACAACTTCAGTGGCACCATCTGTTATTCAAAATAAACAAGATGTTCAGCATAAAGTTGACTGCACGAAGCCGTTCGAACAACCCTGTAAATGCGCAAATTGTAGCTCCGACCGTCCTGCAAACTACCGTCTGTGCCCCAAATTCCCGGGTGATCACACCAAGAAAAATGTAAATTTTTTAGATAACAAACAAAACCAGAGGAAAACCCCTCCGACTAGGAAAGTTAATAGTGCACTTTCTTTTGCGAAAGTTGCTACAGGCTCTGTCGCTGAAACCCCTCAGAAAACTACCAACAAACCAAAGCAAAATTCATTGACCCCCAAAATTGGTGCAGGTATCAATGCCGACATTTTGGACGAAATTTTTAAACTTGAAAAGAAATTCGGTAAACAAACTGTTCTCCAAATCTTTCAAAAAGCGCTCCCGCAACTCCGTAACGCACCTACGGAAATCGACCGGGTATTCATAATATACAGTATCTTACCAAGCTATGTTGATTAATTTTCTTTTTCTTCTAAATTGCCCGTTTTTCGATCCCCCCCCCCCTTTTTCGGCAAATTTCCAGCCTCCAAGAGTTTGAATTCTCTCTCGATTGGCATCTGGAATGCCAATGGGCTTAAAAGGCAAGCCGCCGAGTTTAATGATTTTATTATTAGTAATAATCTGGATATCATGTTGGTCTCTGAGACTAAATTCCAGGGTAATTCTGTCAAGGTCGCCAACTTTATGCTTTTCAATGTAGACAGACCACCAACAGTTGGTGGCCGTTCTAGTGGTGGCACTGCTGTGTATGTTAAAAATGGTCTCAATGCTACTCTCGATAAAATCCCCCAATTGCAACATATTGAGGCCACTCCCATTGTTTTAGATTTTCCCAACATTCCCCAGCTTCTGCTTGCAGCTATTTACAACCCCCATTCTGGCAATATTCGTCTGCTTGATCATGATCTTTCTAATTTAACCTGTTCTTTTCCAAATTTCATTATTGCGGGTGATTTTAACACTCATCATTTTTCATGGAATTCTCGTAACTCCAATAGATATGGATATAAAGTTCGCAGGGGGACAGACCAAAATCATGCGCAAATCATAGCGCCCCTTGAGTCCACCCGCATTAATACTCATTCCATCATAGACGACTTTGCCATCACCCGTAATTTTCCCTTCCCGCACGCCATTCAAACGGTGAACGATCTTTCGTCTGACCATCTCCCGGTTGTACTTAGATTCGAAGTGGGTGAATTCCAGCTTGATATCCTACAGGCCTACAGGCCTTCTCGGTCAACTGGGTGGGCTTCGGTCATGTTCTCGAAAACATGGACACCCCACCCACTGAGATTCACTCTGCGGAGGAAGTAGCTTCTTCTATACAGGCATTTGAGGACTCTCTTCAAAATACTTTTCAAGAAGTTGCAAAACCCACGCAGAGGGTCGTTGATGCATTTCGACTACCTGAGCACATCAGGGATTTGAAAAGAGAGAGAAATCGTTTAAGACGGGACTGGCAGATGACTAGAGACCCAGTTCTTAAAACTGATCTTAACAGAAAAAACCACCAGGTTGCTGCTGCAATCAAGGAGTTTAGTATTTCACATTGGAACACTTACATTGCGTC
Organism: Maratus speciosus; assembly: GCA_963932465.1. Lineage (NCBI taxonomy): Eukaryota > Metazoa > Arthropoda > Arachnida > Araneae > Salticidae > Maratus > Maratus speciosus. The sequence goes on along the minus strand of OZ010789.1, from coordinate 35,010,619 downwards.
TTTATCGACTACTGTCAACACAATTTGGTCGGCAACGGCCCGCATTCATAGGACACGAACACACATTTTGGCCTTAAGTGGCTCCAATGGTATGGTCTACTCAAACACAGACAAAGCTCATTGCTGACAGTCTTAGAAGGCAATTTGCACTCAACCATGATGTCGTCAATCCCAGAATGGTGGACATGGTCAACACTGAGGTTGAACGTTTCTTAAACACTGCTCATGATAACACACTCACTCCTACAACTCCCTCTGAGGTGATTTCTTACATTGGGAATCTCAAAAAGAAAAAATCGCCAGGCCTCGAATGCATCTCTACCAATATGCTCTTGCACCTCCCACTTAACTTCATATTTTTCCAACTATTCTAATTAATTGCATGTTAAACCTCCGTGTGTTTCCTGACTGCTGCAAGAAGGTACTGATTGTCCCGATCCCAAAACCGGGACATGACATTCACGACCCTTCTAGCTTCAGACCTATTTCCCTTCTATCTTGTTTGTCTAAGGTCTATGAATAGATACTTACGATCCGTCTGAAAAAGTTTGTTACCTCCAATTCAATTATTATACCCGAGCAGTTTGGGTTCAGGCCCAAACACTCGACTCAACACGAGCTCTGGAGAGTAACTGAACTTATTCACGAGGGCTTCATACATAATCAAAAAACTGGTGTGGTATTCATAGACATTTTCTAAAACTTTCGATCGGGTCTGGCATTATAGACTTATTTATAAGTTGACTCTGCTCAAGGTCCCTCCCCAACTAATTCTTATCTTCTGGGAATAACTTAAAGGTAGGACCTTCTGTGTTAAAGTTAATAATTCTCTATCCTCTTTTCACATTATCGAGGCGGGCGTCCCTCAAGGAAGTCTTATTAGCACCTGGTTGTTCAACCTCTACATTAATGATATTCCTCGGTGGATTCCCAACGTTCTCTTAGCATTATATGCGGATGACACTGCCATCATGACCAGCAACAGTTCACTACATATTGTCTTGACTAAACTCCAAACTTATCTTTTGGTTCTTTATGTTTGGCTTAGGAAATGGCGTATAAAAGTCAATGCAGCAAAAAGTGCCGCCATGATTTTTTCCTGCAATTCTATCTCCCCAGACGTTAACCTTTCTCTTATGGATGATGACATACCCTAGGTCACCAATTATAAATATCTAGGTATTTATCTAGACTCAAAATTAACCTGGGGTAGGCAGATTCAGGACATATTAGTCAAATTAGCCAAAGCTCAAGGATCCCTTAAATCTCTATTGGCTTATCACAGCCGTCTGTCACTTTCAAATAAATTATTACTATATAAATCCTTTATCAGATCTACCATGACCTAGGGGTTAGTTGTTTGGGGTTCGGTCTGTGAAACTCAGATGCAGAAAATTCAAACCTGACAAAATTTTGTGTTACGAGGATTTGTAAGGCGAGAAAGTTTGTCCGGAATGACGTCATTCACGCTGATCTCAAGATTAGGCCTATCTCTCAATTTATAAAAAAAACTTGCTCAAAATTTCCACAGAGATCGCATTCTCATACCCAACGAAGCGTTGCGGTCAATCCAACCATACAGCATAAATAGTGCTCGTGGAAGGAAAAGACCGCTTACAATCTTGAGCAGAGATGACGACTTTGCACCGCCTTCCAAAAGAAGGAGGAGGGAGCCACCTTAAATGCATCGTTGTGGAATTCCAAATTCTAAATTTAATGTTTCACATCTTAATTGGCTTATTACCATTAATTTTATTAGGACGTCTTCCAGCCTTGCTTTTGGCAACGGGTTCTGTTAACTTTCCTTCTTAGCTTCATTTATTATTATTATTATTATTATTATCGTTATAAAAGAAAAAAAAAATTCTTAGTCGCACTTTTTTAATCTTTTATTGTACGTGTACCTTATTCTAAACTGTTTGCATTATGTATCATATTAAAAATTGCTTCGGCAGCATATCTTAGAGAAAAAAAAAATTAGAAATATGTATTGCTCTATTTTGGCTTTTTCCCACCCCCTTTCCCTATGTTTGCTCATCTTTCCTGACTATCTGACAATGATCAAAGCACACCTACAGAAAGCTCCTGTCACCACCAGCTTCATTCCACCACAGTCTGCTGCGAGATGAACTTTCTATTTTACAGAAAATCCTGATGCTTCCTGCATAGACTGTTACCATATAGATGTGAAGTAAACGTGGACACTACGCCCCACGTAGGCATTCAAGAAACAATCGTCTTTGATCTTTGAAGGTATTCGTTAACCTACGGAAATTCTTTTAAGGAATCAGAAAATATTTAACGATAGTTTTTCATATCTTATTCCGGAAATTTTGGTAAGCATTTTGAAAGGACTGTGATGTTTCCATGTTTTTTCCGCATACCTTTCTTTTACTTATTTTGAATAACAGATGGCGCCACTGAGATTGTTTTTGGAACAGATGTGTTATTATCCCTCCATCCGCCATCTTGGTATTTTTTTGGGCGTGAATTAAAAACTGTTTTTTAATTAATAGTTATAAATATTATATTCCAGTTTTTTTAATGTTATATTAATCTATCAACAATATTTAACCATTGGCGGCATATACTACTTGGCGGAAAAGGACTTTTCACACAAGAAAAAAATCCAAGATGGCGGATGGAGGGATAATAACACATCTAAGCCGATTTTTATCTTTCCAAATTGTGATTTTAGAAAATTTTAGTCCTGAAGATGGTTTTGAAAATTAAATCTAAGCATTAAATTTTATTGAAAAGCAGAAAACTAACGTTTAAAAATGCACAAATAATACATGAAAAGCAGCAAACAGCTGTTTCTGCTTTTTAATATTGTTACCCAAAGGCTTTATTTGCTATTTTTACATTAAATTTTAATTTATTCATATGTTTTTATTTTTATTTTTGCACCATCATTTAATGTATGAATAAATTATATATAATTTATGAATAAAGTATATATTATGATTAAAGTACATTGGATAGCAACCCCTATTTGCTTAGTATTGGATTTTACAACGTAAAGTCCTTGATTATTATGCATTTTCACATACAATATTTATCTATTAATCTATAATTTATCTTAATTTTTTTAGATAGTTGCATTGCGAATGCTGTTTATTAAATTATTCAATAACCGACAATTGTTTATAATACATCAAACTATGTTGAACTTGAAACTTATCAAACGTTCTCAAAACTTACGTTTTTCTATTATAAAATATATGCTATGTGTGGAGAATCTTAAAATTATAAATACATGAAATTTTCTTTCATTTTTGTATGCTGGAGTGACATATGGATACTAAATTATTTTAATGGAGCGTTCAGGTGAACTACTATTATGGCCATGATACATGAAATATTTGCATTTATCTATAAAGGAAATTGTTTAAATCGAATTCGTTTAAAGAGTTACACAAATGATATATCCACATGCAAATGCAGTAATCATGTCACGCCTCTAAAATACAAAGTGTATTCTTTTAGGTATATAATGAATACAATACTCATTCAATAGTCATCTCTTTGACATTTATTTTAAAATCCGCATCACACTAGTTTTAAGGAAAGCACCTCCGAAGATTGGAGTTATAATAATAATATAAAAAATGTTAATTTATTAAAATTCGTTACTTTTTATGTGTAGCTAAGATGTATAAATTTTAAAATGCATTAGCACCTATTTTAAATAGACGACATATAGAGAGGTGTTAGATGATATACACAGGGGTTGCATTCTATAGGAAAACTTTTATCGTTCCTACCACTATTTTGAAAATAATATCTTCATCGCAAATTTCTGTAAGGGTTCTGGTAGAAACGATAAAATTTTCCCTAATGCGACCCCTGGATAAAGTACTTAAGTATTTACGTAGCCGTTTGTTCATAGATTTACCTTGCTATTTTTTTCCTTAAAATACCCATGTGACTTTTATACTTATTATCTATACTAAAGTACATAAGTACTTACTTACGTTTTATATTTTTGGTATAAATAAATCTAATATTTTCACTTTTAGTGCTTTTTTTAGGCACACTGACAGCAAAGGTTTCCCTTACAACGCTGTTTATTGACATATAATTTACATGATCTGCCTGGTTTAAATTTTTTTAAGTTGTTTACACTTTTTCAAACAGGACCTGATATCCGATATGAAAAAATATAAACGAGTGTGGAACATAGACTCCCCTGGTCCAGTTACCCCATTTTTGGGAGCAACTGGATCCATGAGGAAAGAAAGATGAGATATGCATATTTTTATATTTTTAAATATTAAAATGTAATTTTGAGCATTTATGTCTGATAGAGGGAACCTACTGAACACATTTACAGAAGTTCAGACTTTAACTGAAATGAACATTAGCTTTTTGAAGCTGAATTGTCAGAAGATCCAGAATCACATTGTAAAATCATGTCCCAGTTGTCCCCAACAAACCTTATATCCTTTCTAATTGCAATAATAAGTTTAAAAAAAAACAAACAAAAAAACCCTCTTTAATTTTCCTTAAATTTCAATTTATCGTACGTGCAATGTCTCCCAATCAACCCTGAAACTAGATATAAAAGTCAAACTCTCATGTATTGTATATATTTCTTTATTTTGTACTAACATTATATAAAAAAAAAATTATCTTGATAACCTACTGTAATGAATTCTTTTTTCAATTGCGTAATTGTTTATATAATTTTTAGGTATATTTCGTAAGAAATACTACCTATTACATTCTTCCCTATATTAGAATTTCTGAATTTTTTTGCAGATCTACGCCGATCACGAACCTTAGAAACCAAAACCAACCTTAGCTCAAATTTCTCTCTCTCTCTCTCTCTCTCTCTCTCTCTAAATATATAATATATATATATATACTAGCAAACCCCGCGGCTTTGCTCGCGTAATATTTGAAATATGCCAAGTGATATTTATATGTCTAATTGTTATTAAAATAAATTATACTTTTAGAAATAATTAAAAAAATACTATTTAAAACATAGTTTGACTAAACTTCATTATTGTACTGCATTAGGCAAAAATCAGATTTAAATTAATAAAAAGGAATAAAACTAAATAAATGATAATTTTGAAAATATTTTGAAAATTTAGGCTCAATTAATACGCTTATTTCAGTATTCATTTGAAGTTTTGAATTTTTTAGAAACCATCTTCTTACGTCTTAAAATTAACCAACATGTCAAATGCCAAGTCTTAAAACCTCTCTCAACATAAAGGGATATGTTGAAATAGGAACTCTCACCATTAATTTGCTAACATTAATTTTGAATTTGGTTTATTATTTCCTAATATTCCACAGAAACGTAATTTAGAAAGATTTTAAAGGCCTTTTTTAGAACGTTTGTTGTTCCTGTGAACCCCAGGTAGTAGAATCATCCGCATAAAATATAGCCTGTGTAGAATCGGAGACTGTTACCATTGATTCGCAATTATTACTTTTATAATTGGTTTATATTCCCCGTAATTTAGGACTTTTTTAGAACACTTTTGGAACCTACCCTTCGCTTCACCTCTTTTTAATTCGAATTTATTTTCGACAGTCCTTCGAGGCCATTTATATTTTATAAGTAACTACCATGCCATATTTAAAGTTTCTAGCCTCTTCAGTATCACGGCAATCGCTATTTCGAAAGTTTTTTGCTCCTGCAACCCTCTGGTGGTAGTGGCACATACATAAAATATAGCTTGAACAGGTTTTATCACCAACAATTTGACACCATTATTTTTTAAATCGGTTTGGTATTCGATAAGATTGTATAAGAATTGTAATTTAGAACGTTTTTAGAACGCTTTTCACTCACTTCATTGGAAATTAAATTTGGAATTTTCTTTCGACTGTTCGTAGAAAAAGGTTGCATCTTGTAAGTAAATACCATGCCATATTACAAAATGTTAGATCCATCAGTTGTACAAAAAAAACGCAAATTAGAAAAATTTTTACTCTTGCACCCCCAGATGGTGGTGACAGCAACATAAAATATAGCCTATGTTGGAGCAGGGACTGTTACCATCCATTTGCAACCATTACTTTTGAAATAACTTTGGTATATCCTGAGATTGAGTAGAAATCGCAATTTAGAACGTTTTTAGAACGCTTTTTAGAACGCTTTTCGCGCATTTTCTTCCTTTTTCTTTAAAAAAGTTTCCAATTTTTTCCAAACTGTTCTTAAAGTTCTTTTACATCTGATAAATATGTACCTTGCCTAATTTCAAGTTGCTAGCCCCTACAAATCACAAAAATCGAAATTTAGAACGTTTATTGCTCTTGCAATCTCCAGGTGATAGTAACACCGACATTAAATAGCGTCTATGTTAGAGCAGAGGCTGTCAACATCAATTTGCCTACCATTACTTTTGAAATCCGTTTGATTCTTCCTGAGATTGCTCACAAATCGGCATTTAGAACATTTATAGAACGATTTTTATGCGATAGATCATTTATATGTAATAAATATTAACCATGCAAAATTTCATGAATCTAGGTCCTTCCATAATTCAAAAATCGCATTTTTAGAACGTTTTTAGTTCCTGTATCTCCTCTGGGGTAGTGGGAACAGAGATAACATAGCATATCTCGGAGCAAGAGCTATCACAATCATTTTACAACGTTATATTTGAAATCGGTTCAGTACATCCTGAGGTTGTATAGAAATCGCAATTTAGAATGTTTTTAAACGCTTTTGGCGCATTTTCACCCTTTTTAAATTTCATTTTTTTTTTTTTTTTTTGGAAATGTTCTTAGAGATCATTAACATCTTATAAATAACTACCATTCCAAATTTCATGATTCTTGGCCCTTCCATAACACCAAACCGCAATTTAGAACGTTTTTTTATCTACTGCAATCCCAAGGTGGTATTGATACAAACATAAAACAGAGCCATGTTAGAACAAGGTCTGTCACCATCAGTTTGCAAACATTACTTTTGAAATCGATTTGATACTTCCCAAAATTGAGTAGAAATCACCATTTAGAATATTTTTTAGAACCCTATTCTCGCATTATCAATCCTTTTAAATTTCGAATTTTTTAAGAACAGTTCTTGGAAATCCTTTATATCTAATAAATAACTAATATTTCAAATTTCATATTTCTAGGCCTTTCAGTAACGCAAAAATTGCAGTTCTAGAAATTTTTTTGCACCTGCACCCCCTTTGGGGTAGTGGGACCGGTATGAAATATAGCCTATCTTGGAGCAAGGGTTGTCACCATCATTTTGACACCATTATTTTTTAAATCGGTTTGGTATTTCCTGCGATTGTGCAGAAACCACCATTTAGAACGTTTTTTAGAACGCTTTTTGTGCATTTTCACCCTTTTTAAACTTCGAAACTTCTATTTTTTTATGAACTTTTCTTAGAAATCCTTTATATCTAATAAGTAACTAACATTTCAAATTTCATATTTCTACGCCCTTCAGTAACGCAAAAACCATAATTTAGAACGTTTTTCGCACCTGCACCCCCTTTGGGGTAGTGGCACCGATATAAAACATAGCCTATCTTAGAGCAAGGGTTGTTACCATCATTTTGATAAGATTATTTTTTAAATCGGATTTGGATTTCCTCAGATTGTGTAGAAACTTCCAGTTAGAACGTTTTTTAGAACGCTTTTCGCACAATTTCACCCCTTTTTTATTTCGAATTTTTTAAGAACTTTTCTTGGAAATCCTTTATATCTGATAAGTAACTAATATTTCAAATTTCATATTTCTAGGCCCTTCAGTAACGCAAAAGCCGTAATTTAGAACGTTTTTTGTTCCTGCACCCCATTTGGGGTAGTGGCAACGACAAAAAATATAGCCTTTCTTGGAGCAAGGGTTGTCACCATCATTTTGATACCATTATTTTTAAATCGGTTTGTTATTTCCTGAGATTGTGTAGAAACCACTATTTCGAACGTTTTTAGAACGCTTTTCGCACAATTCTACACCTTTTTAATTTCGAATTGTTTAGAAAATGTTCTTAGATATCAATTATATCTTATAAGTAACTAATATTCCAAAATTCATGATTCTAGGCCCTTCCATAACACAACAATTGCATTTTTGAAACGTTTATTGCTCCTGCACCCCCTTTGGGGGTAGGGGCACCGGCATAAATTATAGCCTATCTTGGAGCAAGTGTTGTCACCATCATTTTGACATCATTATTTTTTTAATTGGTTTTGTATTTCCTGAGATTGTGTAGGAACCATCATTTCGAACGTTTTTAGAACGCTTTTTATACATTTTCACCCCTTTTAAATTTAGAATTGTTTAGAAAATGTTCTTAGATATCATTTACATCTTATAAGTAACTACCATTCCAAAATTCATGATTCTAGGCCCATAACACAAAAATTGCATTTTTAGAACGTTTTTTGTTCCTGTACCCCTTTTGGGTTAGTGGCACCGACATAAAATATAGCCTATCTTGAAGCAAGGGTTTTCACCATCATTTTGACACCATTATTTTTTAAATCGGTTTGGTACTTCCTGAGATTGCGTAAAAATCGCCATTTAGAACGTTTTTTAGAAGGCTTTTCGCGCATTTTCACCCCTTTTTAATTTCGATTTTTTTTTAAATGTCCATAGAGATCATTAGTATCTTGTAAGTAAGTACCATTCCAAATTTCATGTTTCTAGGCCCTTCAGTAACACAGAAATCGCAATTTTAGAACGTTTTTTCCTTCTGCACCCCCTTTTGGCCCGTGGCACGGTCATAATATATAGCCTATGTTCTAAGTTGGACTAACACCATCATTTTGATACCATTACTTTTGGAATCGGTTCGGTAGTTCCAGAGCTTACCTTCTACAAAAAAAAAACAATGTTTACCTCTTTATAATATTAGTATAGAATAGAGATATATATATATGCATAATGTAATATTAATACTTATATATATATATATATATATGTGTGTATATATCACTTTTTTATGGACATGATAACTTCCATAATTCTGCACAAATCTATTCCCAACTGACACATAAAATCAAAGGGAAGAAACGCGTTAGTATAGCGAAATAGCGTTTTAGAGAGAAAAAAATTCATAACTTCGTCAATTCTCAAGTTATCAAGTGCAATTAAACTTATTAAAAATTTTCTTAATACTATCTACAACTTTTATACTAACAAGATTTTGATAGGACCAACACTTACTGCAAATAAATAAATAAATAAATAAATAAAAACAAAAAAAAGGTACGGTTGAGGAAGAAAAATTTCTTAACTTCTCCAGTTCACAAGATATCCAATCAGCTTATATTTATTATAAATCTTCTTAATACTATCTACAACTTTTATATTAACAAGATTTTGATAGGACCAACTGTTGTTGCAAAGAAAAAAAAACGGCAAAGAAGTTGGGGTTGAGGAAGAAAAAATACTTAACTTCGTCAGTTCACAAGATATCCAATACGCTTAAGTTTATTATACATATTTTTTTTAAATTATCTAAAACTTTTATATTATTAAGTTTTTTTAGGTCAAACTCTTACAGCAAAAACAAAACAAATGTAGGAGTTGAAGTAAAAAGTTTCGTATTAAGGCTGTACAAAGATCCAAACTGCTTATTTTCTGACTCATTTTTAAATTCCTTTTTCCTCTCAAACGCATCATTTGGCAGGTTTCAGAAACTTTATAATCTGCCGTATTGGTCGATTTTATGATAAAATCAGAATATAATTCAAAAAATACTGTTAAAGTGGGCATTTTTAACTAAACTTCCGGAACCGATAGTGCTGGAAACGAAAAAAATTGTCGTACTGCGAAAATAGTTGTTTTTAAATCAATTTCTAATTAACTGAACGAAAAATGAAAACACAGGTCACTTATAAATCTCTTAAAAAGATCACGACAGCAAGTTTCATGTTTTTACTTTTAAAAATGTGTGTGAAAATTTTAGTTATTAATCGTGGAAAAATATTTTTTTAATACCTCCTTTACATAATTCTGATAAAACCAGCTCTTATGGAAAAATGAAATTAAAAACCCGTGAAAAATGGACAGATAAAATTATAAAACTGGGTTTATGTATAATCTTGATTTAGTTTCTGTTGGTGAAATTAGTACTTAATTTCGAAATCTACTTCCACCTGTAGAACAACACGGCAGGTATTTTTCCGTATGAATGTTACACCTTGGTGGATGATAAAAAAAAAATCCTTGACTGGTAAAATTTTCTGAAAATTTCTCACCATCGGTTGTTGCAATAAATATAAATTTTAAAAGGAAATAGTAAAAAAATATCAAACGCAATAATTTCATAGGCATTTACATAACAAACATATATCTTCAGTACTATGTCAAACGATCCATTTTGAAACAGTGCTGCCAGTGGGCTACTTTTTTTAATTTCAGATTTTTTGATTGGCACCAGTTTTTGAAATAGTAAAATTCGCCTTATTTAATGACATATTTGTTGTGGTTACTTAGAACCACTGCCATATTTTCATTTAATTTCATTTAGAAAATATTTTTATTAATCTTGTATTCATTTAATTTTAATATTCGCATTCCAAAATTATTTTAATTCCCTTTTTTTTTTCAACTTTCCCCTGTAAGTTTTTCTTTCTGGCATAGCATTTCATTTCCTTTTAAAATCATAAACGTAGTTTTGAAATCTGTACTTCCGGTAAAAGAATTAATTGGAAAATTCCATATCTTTCTATTTGTGAAGTCATATCCTTTTGTAGCTCTACCCCTTAGCCAATAATATTTAAATCAGTTTAATTCGTAATTTCAAAATTTCTAACTCTTTACTACTGTTTGGCATCTTATCTCAGTGAAATTTATCAAATTTCCTTTTTAAAGCAGTTTTTTATATACTTTAGCATTGCATTTTATGCCAATACAGGGCGCCTGTATGTTCGTTCCGCCAAAGTTGGCGTGTTTCAAGGATTATAGCAACCTTTTTTTACTCCTCTTTTCCGAGAGCTCGTGCGCATTCAGTAGTGCAGTGGAGTTGGGATTTCAATGCAGAATGGCTGCCTTTTTTGCCGTTCTGCGAAGAAATTATGTCTGCGCCTGCATGAGTGTTCTATCAACGAACGCAGAGAATGGGTGGATGCCTCTTTCCCTTCTACAAAAAAAATAATAATGGAATTTCGTATATACAGTAAGAAATATTAAAAGTGCGAGAATATTTCTTTGATTGTGTAATCGGCTGCATAGTGTCGTCGTTTTTTTGTGGCGAGATTCATTGATCAGTTACTTCTGATTCTTCAATTGGAGGTGGATAAAAATTCTATTGACGGCATTATTATTATTTTTTTTTTATTTAAGTGTTGCTTTTATTTTGAGTCGTAGAATTATGATGCTATAAAAATCATCTAAATGCCTGTGCCTCCATACTCCCCAAAGGAAAGAAATTATTTTATTTTCTTTAGTAAGAACGTAGAATGAACGTAGATTTGTATGTGTCGATCATAAAAAAAGTACATCTAAAAGAATAAGATATGTACTCTATGATAATGCGCTATGTTCTGCAAAAAAAAAAAAAAAAAAAAAAAAAAAAAAAAAAAAAAATGCTTCATAAATAAAAAAATTTCCAAGGAAGATTTCTCATTTGTTTATTTTCTTTCTGCAAGTGTCTCCATCATTTTTCCGTTCTTTCGGGTCAATGCAGGTAATGCTTTTACCTTTTATTTTTTTTGTTCTTAATTTCCAAATGTATGATAAGTAAATTCAGATTTTCTTTAATTAATTACTGTTATGTCAAAGTGGTCTTTTGTGGTCACAACAAAATGTTAAATATAGAATATACGATCGATCCTAGAAAAATGATTTGGAATTTCAATATCCAAAATAACTTTACAATATTATTCTATCACCTCCTGTCTTCCAAACACAACAATATTAATTAAGGGGAAGTCAGAGGGAATTTTAACATTTCAAAAAAGTGATGCCCATCAAAAGTAGCCATCTGGCAACACTGTTTTCATATTAGATAGTTTGTCGCGGTACCGACGATATGACCTAAATGTATCGATTGGCATATTTAAAAACAATTTGGTAAGTGGGATTACAGATCGCACAGAGGGTTTCGTTTAATATTCCTTTCAAAACATTTTATCCTTTTGCAAATCTGTTAGTTCCATATTTCGCAACTAGGGGGCGCACTCTATTCTACACAAACTCTTATATGAACGAAACTCCGTTTTACAACTTATCCGTAGATATATTAGTCGAGAGGATCGGGCCCATAGAACACGAGATACGTAGATGCCCCCTGGCGGTAAAAAGTGGAACTGAATTATTTAAGGCTATTTGCATAATATGAAAGTGTGGTGAAAGTTTTGTCGGTAAAAGTTAGAAAAGTACCCACCGGATGCAATGGGGGGGGGGGGGTAGAAAAATTGCTTAAAATACACAAGTTAGAGACCGGAGGGGTAAATAATATACTCTTTGAAAATTTTATGATTTTTTGTGTGATCACAAATATTCTGCTATAAGTATGCAAAATTTCAAGTCTTCAACTTAATTAGGGGCTCAGTTAGAACAAAAAGATTAATATACACAAGTTAGAGCCCAGAGGGGTAAACATAAGACTTTTTTCAAAATTTTATGATTTGTCGTTTGATGTGAGGAGTTCTGCTCAGTTCGAAAATAAAGATTAAAATACACAATTTAGAGCCAAGATGGGTAAATATATGACTTTTTCAAAGTTTTATGATAACTTGTTTGATGTGAGGTGTTCAGCTATAAGTATGCAAAATTTCAAGTCTCCAATAAAGATAGTTTCTGAGAACGGACTCTGTGACGGACAGACAGACAGACTGAGGAGCAAGACGAATAGTGTTTCGACAGATGAATGACACCCTAAAAATCAGAAGAAAGTATTAAATAAATTTTTAAAAAGTCATTTAAATACTTATAGCTTTTAATTAAAACTTAAAAAGTGATAAAACAAAAATTTTTGCATAAATTATGCGCATGTAATATTCTGAAATTGTGAGATGTAACGATTAAGAAAAGCGTTATAATAAATCGAAAATGCATATTTTGAAGTACATTAGAAGTTATGCATTATTTTCTTGTCTCCTGAGATTAAAGCAGAATAGTAATTTATCCAGAAAAATTGTTATCTATGATAATTTCTTTTTAACTCGACCTGTATCAAAAGAAAATTTATTTTTTAGATTTTTTTTCATATCTTTATTATAGATGAAAAGAATGGAATTTTATATCTCAAATCAAAGAGTATAAAGCCTTTTTTTCAGAGAAAATTAGTTTATTGGCTTATTTCGTATTTTTTTGAAGTTCTTATATTTCGTATCAATCTTCTATTGTTCAAAAGTTCCCTTTCATCTTTTAAAAAATATTATGGGGACTTTTTTTTCCAGGCATGCATGCATTGATGAAATTACCTTTTTGTCTGTTGTCAAATTTAAACGGTTTTATACTTTTCACAAATGTGCATATTTCATACTTTGATTTAGGCGGTAACACCACTTCGTAGCCTAGAGGGGGGAAAAATCGAAAATTTGTATTAAGAATTGTGAAGTAGTTATACAGTAGCACTCCTCTTAACAGGAACTCCGCTTTAACCAGCCGACTTTTTTCCCAATATCAGGCAAAATTCAGAAAGGAAATTTTCGGTTCTCATTTCTTTATGGTTAATTAACTCAAATTTACATAACGTAGAATAATTTCAACTGCTTATAAAGGTATGTGATACGATTTTCAACAATTTAATTTGTATTAAATATTGTTAATTATTTGTTATTAGTGATAATTTTTATTTCAATTCAGTTAATTACAGTTAGAATTCATTTCACAAAATACAGATAATATGTACTTTTTTTAAAACTACACAAATTAAAATACGAAATGCATCCTACGCGTTTAATTAATTAAATATGCTATTACTTATTTAAATTTTTTGGCTTCTCCGGTTTAACCGGTTTTTCTCTTAACCGGCTAACACATGGACCCGCTTAGGCCGGTTAAGCGGGAGGCTACTGTAATTACAGTAGAGCGCCGATTATCGGAACTCCAATTAACCGAACTTCCAATTATCCGAACAGCCTATTTCTCTCTCTTTTTTTTTTTTTAACTGAACTTCCATTTATCCGAACAGCCTATTTCTCTCATTTTTTTATGGTGATGATAATGTGGATGATATTTAAGATGAAAAAGAAATTGAAGAAATGAGAATGAATCCTGTGAAAATGACCAGGTCCATCACATAATGCAGTCTTTGAATGTTTTCAAACAGCTATGAAATGGCTCGAACGGCAGAAGAACTCTTATCCTATTCAACTAATGCATTTAAGAATAATGCGAGATGTGGTAGCAATGAAAAGAACGTCTTCTTTGAAAGAAGCAACAATAAAGCTTTTTTTGCTTAAATTTTAATCTCTGGAGTTCAGAAAATAATAAAAAGAGAAAAGAAAAATTTTAAATGATAAAAAGTAAACAAAAAAAACCAGTTTTTAAACAGTCAGTTAGCACTAACTGGTGCTGCCAGTCCCAGATAAAGTATCAAGGTTTTTGTATAGTCAGGAAGACCCCTTATATTATCTGTCCCTTTATCCGAACTTTTGCTTATCCGATCTAGGATCGGTCCCGACATGTTCTGATTATCGGCCTTCTACAGTAATTATTTACAGTAATTTATTATACAAATATTACATTAGAAATTTTGCTTCATTTGATATAAAAACGGCAGCTTGGGAGTTGCAGAGTGGAGTGCATAAAAGTGAAGTCGAGCGCTGGCACGATAACGCGTCGTTGACTTAACACTGAATAATGAGACAAATGAAATAAGTCGTTGCAGTGTAAAAGCTACACTGTTAAAACTTTTGCAGCATTCTGGCAGGTCATTTGACCGTTTTTTGAAAAAAACGGTTTCATAACCATAATTTAACTATATTCTGACCATAAAATGGCCAATAATATGGTCAGAATAGTGTTAAAATTACGGTTGTGTAACCGTTTTCGGAAAAAACTGTCAAATGACCTGCCAGAATGTTGCAAATTTTTAACAGTGTAGTAAAATATCTAACTATAACACAGACGCACATATGAGTCACAGAATACATGGGAAATTTTTCATTTGTGATTATCTTCTTCCATTTTTTGCAAAAAAATATTCCGCTGATACCATTATGTTATGTAAGACTCACAATATCCTTTAATTGTTTTGAGCAGTGTGTATGATTATTATTTTTAAAAATTTTGATAAATCGTTATTAAAGCCAGGATTCACTCTGTTTTTTTTTTAATGCTTACTAAACCATAGATGTCTAATACACATCTGAAAACTAGATTACATCTAAAGCGAACAGCAAGTTCCTTCATTAACTTGTTTAACCAATTTTGATTTATATTATTATCCATTATTTGAAGTTTTCTTATTCCCATTTCTTTTAATATTTCTAAATTAGATATTCGTTCCTAATATATTTAGCCTACAGATAATGCTTATTAAACATATTAAACAATAATAACTGAAATTTCTTTAGATATACAACAAACAATGTTAAATACAAAATTAAAAAAAAAAAAGTAACAAAGGCGGGTACCACTATACGGAAGCTGAATTTGAGCGTGATTTCTGACTTAGTGTTTTTACAGACGCTATTATTTAGTCATCACTTTTGAGTGGTCATAAATTTGGCTTTTCAAAAACATTGCATGTACCGAACATCTTAAAAATCACAGAAATTCCGTGTGGAAAATCGCACAAAGTTATCGTTGCTCATGTTCATCCTATGTAAAAAGTAAGAATTTATCATTTAAAGGACTGCGGTAAAATATATATCGTTATTTTTTTTATCTAAGCAAGTACTACTATGAAACTACCACTATAGCACTATACCACTATATTTGTCCAAAAACGCTTATCATCTACCAAGCATCGACTTGGTTCATATGATCCCGTGTGATTTTTTCCTATTCACGAAGCTATAATTACCACTTCGAGGAAGGCATTTTGATTCAATTGTATCCATGAAAGAAAATTCGCTGAGGAAGCTGAAGGCCATACATTGATCTCCTGAGACTCGAGGGTTTATATATATATATATATATGTGTGTGTGTGTGTGTGTGTATATATATTACTTCAGTTATGAATTTATATTAACTGACTGATAGTTAAGAAAAATTGAAATGCGAAAAAAATAATTTCGTTTTTTGTACATAAAATTTAATAATACATGGGGACTTAATAAGTACATTTTTTGACAATTTGTGCTGATTTTTTTAGGTAAATTTATTTATTTATTTGCAATGCAAAAACAATGAAAAACATAAATAGTTATACATTTAATATTTTTTTCATTTTTAATGGTCTCTACAAATGGTATCTTAACGTACAGAAAAATTATTTACGTTTTCTTTTTTGTACATTTCGTACATTTTAGTTGCAGGCCATTTTGATCTAACACATATCTCGCTAAAAAAACGCTATAAGAAACAAATTGATATTTTGTTTATCTCTGCTATTTGCTAGGCTCCATTCACACTAATTTCTTTATTAAGGGGAGCATGGATCTTTTATTTGAGCAATAATCGACCTTAAGATCGACATTTCTTTTTGTGTGTTTTATAATGCTCCACTTTGTACTACGTCATTGGTGGAAAACCGCATGCAGATGCGATTATTTTACACAAAGTTACAAGTGTTATAATTTTGTTCACGAACAATGTTTTGGCCTTTTAATATGCTTTAAATATGTTTTCTACACTGATGTTTCAGCTTTTTTTTTAATTTTGGAAATGCTTCTTGTTACTTAATTTTTTATTAAAATTCATGAAACTAATCAGAAAGAATATTGATATTGCTTAAAAAGAAATTGTGTATGAATTTTAAAATTTGACATAATTAAGAAAATTAAATTTGATTTTTAACTTATTATAAGGCAGAATTTAGATGAAAATTGATATGGAATTCAGATAAATATCTCTAAAACATTAACTGTTTAAGGGATTAAAATATCGGTACACAGATATGTTTGTATCAGAGTTTTACGTGATTAAAATCCAAAATCGAAGAAATATCTAAAAAATTAAGACAAAAGGAGCGTTTTAAAATTTCGTTTTAAAATTTAAATTTTTTTAAAAGATCTTAAAATTATAATAAGATTGTAAATTTCTTTTCAGGAATTCTATATACTTATGGTGAAATGTATATTTGAACAAAATTTCAAATCTCTATTATGAAAAAAAAAATAATAAATAAATAAACGTCCACCTTCCCCTTAAACATTATTTATATGCGTGAAAAAATCGTAAAGATGTGTATCCTATAGTATACATCGGGTCTGAGGAGGTTAACACATTCACGACGGGAAACGAGAATTCTCGTTTTCATTCAAAAAACAGCATTGACTACGGGCATGGCTTCTACCTTACAGAAAAGGCATTTAAATCATGTTGTCCGTATTTTATTTTAGATTGTAAGACATTTTATATTAAATCCGTATATTGAAAGATATTTACCGATGCATAAACTTAGGAAACTTATCTAGAATACTAATTTACAAAAGACTTTCAGAACAGGGAGGAGCTTCTACAGTGACAACAAAAAACATCTTGACAGTCACTGAAAAAAATTAAGAACAGCCCTCTTTTCGAACTACTACCAGAACTAAAAAAAAAAATAAAGTAGAACGCTAAGTCATCTCAAACTGAAAGGGAAAACACACCACGTGAGCAACGTACGATAGAAACTCTTGCCTGCCTCTTCTATTTAAAGCGGAAAAAATTAAAATAAAACGTCTGAACATTGAGATTGTGGCTTGAACGTCAATTTTTTTTTTTTTTTTTTTTTTGGATGTCACTGTACTGTTTTAAAATTAAGATTTGATAAAAACTGCCCGTCGGCAATGCGACCAGCCTGCAAAAATGTACGGATGATTGGATGAAACGCTGTATAGTTGTACCAGACTCTATAGCTCCTACTTTGAAAACAACAAAATGAATTTTGTGAAAAAATTAAATTCTTTATGTTTTATTTAACAATTTCGATTACTTTAGGCACATAAGTCATTTTAAAAAGTGTTAATTTAAAACAACGCAATTTTAATATTTATTACCTAGTTTTCAAGAGCAAAAATAGAGAACAAAAATGATAGCTTATTAAGGATACAGAATACGCCTTTTTTTCAGAGTCCACACTAAGGTTTTGGTCTTTTGTACTAACGTAAAAATATTATAAAAGTAACTTTTAAAACTTTTGATAATTTTTTTTTTCAACTTAAGGAGACAGGTTACCTCAAAATTGGTCAAAATATCGATTTATACTTTGACACCTCATTTTTACCTATATAGTAATTATATCGCGAGATATTGTAAATTTTGTTAATACAACCAGCGCAATTCCTCAAACAAATGAAAAGTTTAAACGGCCTTTCTTCCATGTTTATATTTTCTTCACTTTCATGCTTTCAAAATGTTAAGTCTTTTTTGTATTAGAGATAGAGATTTAAAATTTGTTATACATGCCCTTTATTATACAGTCGGACCTCGTTATCCCGACACCCGGTTTTCACGTCACTCCGCTTATCACGTCAGTTTCTCAAAGTCCCGATTTTCTGTATATAATTTTAATGTAAATAAACTCCGGATTTTACGTCGTTGAATAATTTTCAACTCCGGATATCCCGACGGTTTAGGAAAATTGTCCATTTTCATAATCCATCTTATAAGCGGAAATTAAGCGGTAAGAAATGTCTTAGACAAACTTTTCACCAAAGTGTCCAAAATACACATTGAGATAAATGAGAAATTTTACTGCAGTCCTTTATCTGAATAAATAAACCTACACATGAATGACCCACTTAAGTTTCAGATAAACGTATCAGTCTACTCAAGGTCTTTTTGTTCTGGTCAGGCGGCGCTTTCTTGTGGTTACACGGCGTTTTTCATCCGACTAAAACGGAAGCATTACATTGCATTGAAACGATCGGAAATTATCTAACATCCATTTCTGTAACAACAAATATTGATTACAATTCATTGTATAATATTGAAAAAAGAATTGTAAGAAGCACATCTAGGGATAAGCAAACCTTAATTCATCAATATTTCATGTAACAATAAAAAAAAAAAACAAGCAGTCATAAATCTGATTTTTATTCTTTTCAATTTTGTTTTTGCGTTTAATTTGTTTAATAATAATGTTTTATTGCTTAAAACTGCAAGAACAGTTGTGAATTTAAAATTGTCTTAAATTAATTAAAAATACAGCTTTTTATAAACATATTTTTCTTCAACTCCGGTTACCGCAACACTCCCCTTATGACGACACTTTTTTTCTGGTCATCAGAGTGTCGAGATAACGAGGTCCGACTGTATATGTAATAAATAAGCGTATGGAATTAGGCTTCAGGTTTTTTGCTATTTAAAAAAAATAAAAGTACTACATGTGTTAGGTTTCATCATTTTACGTTATATGTATCAGTAAAAAAAATATATTAAATGTAATATTGGATGTATCTAAAAATCCATACAGAGTTTTGTGTAATATACATTTGAAAAGCTTAAAAAAATGGGGAAAAATTAATATTTAAAAAAGTAGTAGGGATGTAAAAAAAAAAAAAAATCAATTTTTTTTAACTTTTTAAAAATTCAAACAAGTATGCAGTTAAATTTTTGTTTCAAAATGTAAATTTTTTTTTTACATTGAAATGAAGCGAGTTCACCATCTGAAACATATTTTGAACCATATATCTGAACCATAATCTATCCCCTTAAGTGTGTGAAATAAATTAGAATATTTTTAATTTTTTTTCAGTTTGGTATTTTATACATGATACTTGTTTCAATCTCTTGTTCCTTTGTTTTTTAAAAGGAAAATTATCATTTCTTATTTTGTACTTGTTTTACTTTTTACAAATAATTTGTTTTAGTACTTTTTAATGTTTTTTTGTGAATTAAAAACCAATATACCATCTACGTAGTTATGTAAATATAAATTAATTTCTTATTTAAAAAAAAAAATATATATATATATATTTTTTTTTTTTTTTTTTTTTTTTTTTACGTTTTGAATATTTGTTAAAACCCTGTAAAAAAAGCACTTCTTGCATCTTACATGTTAGTGTTAAAAACATATATTTAAATGTCATGTCATTTATTTAAAAAAAAAAAATTGAATATACTACAAAACGGATATACAAAAATAAAATAATTTTCAAAATCATCGTACCGAAATAATTAATTCAGCATTCTTTCTATATTGTTTTAACCATGAGAATTTTCGCCAAAATACATGAATACCGAAGAATAAATGTAACTTTTAAGAAAGAAAAAAATATATTTTCAATTTTAGAAATCGAAACACAACTTTTAACTTTTGGTTTTCTAAATAATTAATTTCGACAAATTTCCTCGTATATTTCTAATATATGTTAATCTAATTATACTTTTTTTGTTTTTGGTATTAATTTCAAGAACTAAAATGTTTCTAATACAAAATATGCATTATTTTATGATAAAGTCAAAATTTGTTTTGAAATTTAGCAGATCATTCGTTTATTTTTTAATGAAAGAAGAGTATTTATTGTGCATTCTCATTAATAATTTTAAAATACATCTTTGAAAACAGAATGTTTTGATAATAAACAAAAAAAATTGTGTTTATTATCGAACGATTCTTTGTTTATTTCATGTATAAAATAGTTTTATTATTTTAAAAAATGTATATTCCAACACAAATGTTTAAAAACAAAATATTTATTGCTTTCTATAGAAAAATGATTAAAAAAAATCATTTCCCTTGAAAAACCTAGTAATAAGAGAGTATGAGTGTTTTGCATATATATTAAGACACCAAGATGACATAATAACAGTTTCAACTGCTGTGTTCATAACTGCTATAAAAATTATTTTATGCAACTCCTACTCAAGCGTAATGTATACTCTGGATTCATCTGTAAAGTTATAGTTTGTTAACAATTTACCAAATCGTGCCAGATTCATGTACCAGATGAATACAAAATAAATCCCAAAACAAAATAAATATACTGATTAATAAATTAAAAAATATATAGTTTTATAATTTCGTAGAAGTAGAACATATTTTGTGTTACGTCATTATAGCATTGCTGTTTCATGATTTTCGTTTAAAACTGCTATAAAAATTTGTTTTCTATAATTCATGGTTGACTGTATCTTTCGAAGGCAGCTATAGAATTATCGTGTCAGTTTTCGGCGAATGTTTAGGAAATAGTGTCATAAGCATGTACAGTCATGGAAAGAAAAAAAAAAATGTAAACCCCCCTTACTAACTCTGCAAAAAAAAAATATGGTATGAGAAAGTTACTGGTACCACACGATTGGTAATAAAGTCTACTTTTAAAAGATGTATATAAAATTTGCTTGGGGGCCATCTACATATTAAAACGAACCATAACTTTTTTTTTCAATAGCGGTACACAATTCTGACAGCATAAATGAACTCTACACCCTTCAATTAGCCTAAAAAGAATTTTTTATGTAATTCGCACTCTGGATTCAAAATTAGCACATTAGGAGTTTAATTTCAGGAGATATTAATGAAAATATGAAAATGTAATTTAACATTAGTTTCCGAGAAATTAAATATTTTAAAACGAGCGTATTTTAGGGGCTGTATCTAAATTGAAGTTCGGTACCCGATTGTTGACCGAAAGAGTCCCCTTCTTCATCAAGGCATCTTAAGCGTCTCTCAAGCAGTCATTGAAGACTGCTAGATTACAGGATAGCATAAGAAATTTCTTAATATCTAGTCTCGTCACATATCCTGGACCCCTTAAACCATCATTTTATCTTTTTTTAGCATAATTTGAAAACTACTTGGAAGAAAAATGTAAAATTTTGGATTTCCATAAAGCATGACTTAATAAATCTAAATCCATAATAAAAACTGTACGTTGCTATTTATAATTTTTTCGAATAGGAATTTCATAATTCATAATTCATATCAAAAAATTATAAAAATTGAAAATTCAACGTATTTATGTTTGGGTATTTTAGTATTATTGCTACACAAAAAATTATCACATTAGGAGTATAATTTCAGGAGATATTAATGCAAATATGAAAATGTAATTTAACATTAGAAGTACTAAATGTTGAACGTTTATAATTCAAAAACTTATCATTCAAAGGTTTGAAATTTGGTGACTAAGCATAGTTTGAACCGAAGATTTGAAATATCTTGTTAAAATAGGGTATTGATATTGTTTTGGTTCGATTTAATACGCAGATGGCCCCCTAAGCTAATTTTATATACATCATGTAAAAGTAGACTTTATTTCCAATCGTTCAGTACCAGTAACGTTCTTCTACGATAATTTGTTGAGGAGTTAGTAGGGGGTTTTTACTTACACCCCCTACTAATTACTAACACAGATTTTGTGTTACGTTATTATAGTATTGCAGTTTCAAGAGTTTTGTTAAAACAGCTACAAAAATTTGCTTTCTATAATTCATGGTTTAAACTTATCTTTCGTAGGCCGCAATAAAGTTATTGTGGTAGCTATTAGGAGAAAGTTTACCAAATAGTGCTATAAACATGTATCCCCCGATCGCAAAATAAATTGCGAAATAAAAGGAATATAATTCGCAATAAATCAAAAATGCACATGTATAATTTTACTGCCCATTAAACGTCGTGTTCGTCTGTTTAGAAAAAATGCAAAATTTGATCTTTGGTCTTGGATTGAGATCGTTTTGAAAGACCAAAATCAAATAGAAAATCTGAAAGTTCAGAATTTATATAAGCTACAAAAAAAAAAAAAAAAAAAAAAAAAAAAAAAAAAACTCTAATAAATATTGTAAAGTAAAAACAAAACAAAAAAAAAAACAAATATTTTATATTTTTAAATAAAAATTAAAATCATTTAATTATATTATTTTTTCCGATGCATATTCCATGTGGTGTTCCCAAAAATAGAAATGCATTTAAATTTTTCACTTATTATCTAAAATGCAAATAGTTCTACTACGAACTTTCAAAAAGTTACAAGTTTAACTTTTTTTTATCCCGCTACTAAACAAAAATTGCCACTTAGAACATTTACAATTCTTTTTCAATAAGATCATAACGAAAATCTACATACATGTATCTTTAAAGTATGTACATACTATAAAGTATGTACTATAAAGTATGTACATAAAGTATGTACTACATACATGTATCTTTAAAGTCTCTACATACATGTATCATCGTATCAATAAGTTAGGATTAATTAAAAACTGTCTATTGTAAATGGAGCTGCATTTAAAATTAGTATTGGAAACGTTTGAGACATCTCAATAAATTAGAAATATGACAGATGCGATTAACCATAAATAAGAAATAATCAATAAGTACAACGATATTAATGACAAATAAGAAATATTAGAAAGACCCAGTTACGTACTTTTGCAGTGTAGATAAATTGAAGAATATTTTTATTTAAAATATCTACAATTTTCTTCTGACTGGTACTTTTCGTTTTATTTAATTACGGGAATTTTGATATTAAATACATAAATGTTTAATATTCTCAAATAGCGGAAAATATTTTAGAAAAAATCTCATCAACTTACCAGCATAAAGTAAGTGCACCACGTACCAGTAGTGGGCCTTTTTTTTTAAACTTTAAAAACAGAGCAAAATGCATTTCTGGAAAAAGACTGAAATAAATCGGATTGACTAGCATCCTTAAATGTTAACTGTCCATAAATTTTTTGGAATAATTGTTTTTTATTCTCGTACATTTCTTTATTTTTTAAAGCGTCTTCAAAAACACATTTTTTTTTTTTTTTTTTGCCAATTCTAAAAGATTTCCTTAAGAAATATTTTTTTTTTTTCAAAATCCTTCGAAAGTCGCGATAAAGTTATTGTGGCAACTGTTAGTTGAAAGGTTACCAAATACACATATAAACATGTATCCTCCGAGCACAAAATAAATGCCGAAATAAAAGGAATATACTTCGTAATAAATCAAAAATGCACATGTGTAATTTTACTGCCCTTAAACGTCGTTTTGGTCTGTTTAGAAAAAATATATAATTTGGCATATCCTTGTTTTGGATTTAGCTCATTTTGAAAGACAAAAATCAAATAGAACATATGAAACTTCAGAATTTATATAAGCTACAAAAAACGCTTAAACATGTTTAAAAAAAAATAAAATAAAAAAAAACAGGTGTTTTAAATTTTAAAAATAAAAATAAAATCATTTAATTATATTATTTTTGCCTATGTACATTCCATGTAATGTTCCCAAAAAATAGAAATGGAACTAAATTTTTCTCTTATAATAGACGGCTAAAATGTAAATAGTTCTACTAAGAACTTTCAAAAAGTTACAAGTTTAACTTTTTTTATTCCCTCTACTAAACAAAAATTTTCACTTAGAACATTTACAATTCTTTTGAAATAAGATCATAACGAAAACCTACATACATGTATCTTTAAGCAGACGGTGGACGTCTAAAAAAATCTCTTTTAATTTCCAAAACATACATTCACCATAAGTATATAGAACACATTAAAAGAAATTTCCCATCTTATTACAATTTTAAGATCTTTTAAAAAATTTTAAATTTTAAAAAGAAATTTTAAAATTTTCCTTGCGTCTTAATTTTCCAGATATTTCCTCGATTGTACATTTTAATCACGTAAAACTCTATGACAAAGAAATCTGTGTATCGATTTTTTAATCCCTTAAATAGTGATATTTTTCTGAATTCCATATCAATTTTCACACAAAATTTGCCCTATAATAAGTTTAAAATAAAATTTAATTATCTTAATGAAGTCGAATTCTAAAATGCATACACAATTTCATTTTAAGTAGTATTAGGATTCTTCCTTATCAGTTTCATGAATTTTGATCAAAAATTATGTAGAAAGGAGCATTTCAAAAATGTTTAAAAGGCTGAAACATCAGTACTGTGAAAAACAGATTTAATGTATATTAAAAGACCAAGGTAATCTTTGTGAACAAAATTAAAACACTTATAACTTTGCGTAAAATAATCGCATCTGCCTGCGGTTTTCCACGGTGGAAGTAGTACAAATTGGAGAATAATAATGGACGCAAAAAGAAATGTCGATTTTGAGGTAGATTATTGCTGAAATAAAGGTTCACGATCCCCTTAAAGTTCAATAAGTTATGACTAATTAAAAACTGTCTATTGTGAATGGGGCTGCATTTAAAATTAGTATTGGAAACGCTTGAGACATCTCAGTAAATAAGCAATATGAGAGATATTTGATATTCGGTTTATCATAACTAAGAAATAATCAATAATTACAACGATATTAGTGACGAATAACTCCAACATGCTTAGAAAAGAATTATTAGAAAATCTCAGTTATGTACTTTTTCAGTGTAGATAAATTGAAGAACATTTTTATTCGAAATATCTACAATTTTCTTCTGACCGGTACTTTTCAAATACATTATTCGTTTTCTAAAACGATTACTTAGGTATTTTATTTACATTATCAAACAGCGAATGATTGTTACAGTATTGTTATTTGGATAGTGTTTCATAATCTATACTTGACGCATGATTTAGCTTTCATATTCAGTTTGGAAATAGTCAGTTCAAGTTCACGTTGCTGTTGTCGCACGCATATTTTTGAGAGCAATAGTTCATATTTTCTCAGGTAATTTGTTAGCTTACATTTACCAATAATGAATAGGATTTTTAGTAATACCCAATCTTAATATTTTTTTTAAGTTTTATCGCGACACATCAATTCACTCTATACATATCAACAAACTATGGTGCCATTACTTCATATTTCAATCTTATATAAGTGTGAATATGTATAGTCTGGAGTTTTGTATTTAATTAATAGTGTATCATTTTGACTAATATTCGAATTTTTTAAATATATACACTTCATTTGCAGCAATCATGACAGCACATACTTTCATTACAAATTTTATTTTCTAAAAGGATTTTTCGAACAATCTTTATACCAGATATTTTATGGATTAGTTCTTTTAGCACATATATTATCTTGCATTTTAATTTTTGTTTCTGTGTAAAATTATTTATGATCTAATCCAAATTTTTTAACGTTGATGTATAACTTCAATTGAAAAATGTAAAACTATTTCATTCTGCTAAATCAATATATTTTATCTGTTGCGAGTAATATTTTCCATTTTACCCGGCACTATAGGCAATGCATTTATGCATCTAATTTTTTTTCTGTGCAAAGTTTCACATTTCAAAAGCGCGTCGATACATAAATGAGAAAGACAAAGGATTAAAAGATAAGTAGAGAATTTATCTGACATGATTGATAGGGATTATTCAGAAACAATTTCTTTTCTCTTTTATGGATACAAAATTTAACTAGTTGAAAAGGATTTTTGTTTGTTGAAAATCATAATGTATATTTTAAGAGTTACCATACTTTATTAGCAACAAGAATCATTTTAATGCAAAAAATAATGGTACTGAAAATCTATGATATAATATGAGTTTATATATATTTATTTTATTATATGAAATAAAATACCCATTTCAAAAGATGTATCTTTAATATTTATCGACATTATAAATTAACCTATTTTTTCATAGTTTTCAGTTTAAACTTTTCCCCAATGACAAACTTTCCAATGCATTACAATTTGTACAATATATTTGGATTGAAATATTTGAAAACATATCATACTTACTGTTGAAAAATTTCACTTGTTATCACATTTTCCATTAAACCTGTTGTGACATATTTAAATGGGCTTATCTCTTCAAATATTTCCCTCTCTGGTGCAAGATGCATGAATATGTATTGATAGCAGTATATACAGTTTATCTATAAAAGAATGTCTCACAAGGAGAGGGCCAACCTTGTTAACCACAGATTTTGATTATTTTAATATATGTTGTAGGGTAGAGACCCCTTAGTGTCAGGTTCAACGGATTATATCCAACGCTCCTTAGTTCATGAGAAACCGGAGGTCTAATAAAAGTACACAACTTAAATACTTGCATTGCAAACGGAATGATAGGTTGGTCGTAGCTCAGTTGGTACGGCGTTCGTCGGCTGATCTGCGGGCCCAGGTTCGGTACCCGAACGCGCTACATTTGTTTTTCTCATTTTAAGTTTTATAAATATACTTGTAATTATAATTTAATAATTTAAATTAAAAATTTTAATATCCTACATTAATTATAATATTAACAAACTTAAGTTTATCCTTTTTTTATTTTTAAACTATTATTTCTCATCCTTTAAAGAGGTTTAAAAAGAAATTGGATGTATTATTGAATGATAAAAATTCCAAAATCGTGACATAATCTGTTGTGGTGCCATCTAGTTATGATAAAATAAAAGAATATGCAAATAAAATAAAAATAAAAGGAGAAAGAAGATAAAGGTGAAAGCAAAATAATTGAAAGCGCAAGCATACGTATTACAAATTTAAAAATCTTTAATATGCAAAAATCGGTTGTAATTTAATTCTGATGCTAATTTTTAATATAATTATGCTTGTTACTTTGAAAACAGAATAATAGTATTATCGCATTGACTCCCTTTGTTAAACAATGCGTAAATGATATTTCTTTAAAATCACGAATTTACACAATTGCTCAATACCATTGCATCGATAAAGAACATATGAAATACATTTTAAAAGTGATTTTTAAAAAATTAACAGTGCTACGATATTTTATACAACTATTTAGTTAAAAGTAAAAAAATTAAATAGGTTAAAATTATAATTGATATACAATATTATAAATTTTAATTGACAATGAGATTATTAATTATACTTACAAGTATATATATAAAGCCAAAAATGATAAAAACAAATGCAGCGCATTCAGGTACCGAACCCGGGGCCGCGGATCAGCCGGTAAAGGCCATACCAACTGAGCTACGACCAACCTGCCACTGCCGTTGCGAATTAAGTATTTAAGTTGTGTACTATTGTTAGACTCCCCGGTTTCTCAAGAACTAAGGAGCGTTGGATAAAATCTGTTGAACCTGACACTAAGGGGTCTCTACCCTACAACATATATTAAAATAATCAAAATCTGTGATTAACAAGGTTGGCTCTCTCCTAGTCAGATTCAATGGTATTTTATGACAGTTTAATTTAGGCTATTTACAACAAATCATACATCAAATTAAAGGTAATTAACCTGGTTTGTCGCACAAATTTCGAATATGTACACCTTTAGCTATACGGCGCACATCTAACCAAAAGTCTAATTCTTATCACACTTCGGTTAACGAGTCAGGAGTAATAGAATCAATAGCCTCTTCAATTCAGTGTTTCAACTCATTAATACTTAGGTAGCGGCTGAACGTAGACACGATCTTCTATAAATCCCGAAAGAAAGAACTCGTATGGCTTTAGGGAATTTAAAATTTCAGCCCAGCAACAAATCTTTACGCGCAGAAGACGTCATTTTGCATATGTGGCACTGCAAGCGAGTGAATAAAAAAAGCAGAACTGGCCCATGGGCTTATCTAAAACTGCTTGAGTTTGCTGTACATACAAATAAGGTTTGTTGGGGTAACTGGAACCATGAGATAACTGGGCCATAGGCTATTTTATAAAAAAACTGTTGGTGTTTTTTAAGTTTTAGCTTTTGTGAGCAATGCCCCTTAATTTCTACTTCCTAAAACAACGTGTATCAACTGAATCATAACTCTCACTTTGCTGTGATAGGTTGTCAAAAATTTACGTTTCTTTTTTTTTTTTTTAAACAACGTCAATATGGTTGAACTTCCTCGGATATTTATTGAAATAATGTAAGTACTTTTATAAAACAATCTGTTTTTTTTAAAGATTAGACATATAACTACATTAATATTATTAGGTATCTATACATATTTACTTCATGTTTTAAATGTAAGTGCGGTGTCCCAGTTACCCCATAAATGTTTCAAGAATGGGGTAACTGGGACATGTATCCGGGGTAACTGGGCCATGCTGGATCCAGTTACCCCAATAGTTATAAATAATTTTTTTCTTTTTCTTTTACTACGGGAAGTAAATTTCTCCATTGATTTTTGCTCACAATAAAGAAAATGATAGAATACCTTATTAAAATAACGTAATAAAAAAAAAAAAATTGAGTGGTATCAAACCAAATTTCTTGACCCCTTGAGAGGCTAATTTTAATTCCCAATTGCCACATTGGCACCTGAATTTTATAATTAAAATTTAACCTTTATTAAGTACGCGAAAATATACTTTTACATGTTTTCAGATAGATTCTCTTGTAAATATTGGTGTCATTAAATTATTTCAACATTTTATGAATGCAAGTACCTTGCCCCTGAAAGCCAGATAGCCAGACCTTGAAATTGTACTATACACAGGGGTCGCATTCTATAAGCATAGCTACCAATTTTTACGCTTTCTTGCTACCACTAAAATTTAATAAAGATTTTCATTTTGTTTAATCATAAGAATTCGACGATTAAATAAGACAACATTTACTATAATAATTTAGTGGTAAGAGGGAAGAGTAAAAGTTGGCAGCTATGCTATAGGGAATCTTTTATCGTCCCTACCACTATTTTGAAAATAATATCTTCATCGCACCTTTCTTTAAAGAACAATAAAATTTTCCCTATATAATGCGACCCCTGGATAAAGATAAAGTACTTAAGTACTTACGTAGCCTTTTGATCAGAGATTTACCTTGCTATATTTTCCTTAAAATACCCATGTGACTTTTATACTTATTATCTATGCTAAAGTACATAATTACTTACTTAAGTTTTATATTTTTGGTATAAATAAATCTAATATTTTCACTTTTAGGGCTTTATTTAGGCACACTGACAGCAAAGGTTTCTCTTACAACGGTGTTTATAGACATATAATTTACATGATCTGCCTGGTTTAAATTTTTTAAAAATGTTTACACTTTTTCAAACAGGATCTGATATCCGATATGAAAAAATATAAACGAGTGTGGAACATAGACACCCCTGGTCCAGTTACCCCATTTTTGGGGAAAACTGGACCCATGAGGAAAGAAAGATGAAATATGCATATTTTTATATTTTTAAATATTAAAATGTAATTTTAAGCATTTCTGTCTGATAGAGGGAACCTAACTAAACACATTTACAGAAGTTCAGACTTTAATTCCAATGAACATTAGCTTTTTGAAGCTGAATTGTCAGAAGTTCCAGAGTCAAATTGTAAAATCATGTCCCAGTTGCCCCAACTAACCTTACATGAAAATAGTATGTTCTACAGCGCGTATTTATTTGACGCTCTTTTCTTGTACTAAACTATTTCGAAAATTTTTAAATATACGTATGTAAGTGAACTACAGGGAGCAGAGTTACTAAATTGTACAGATAATATATAAATTTTACCCATCATCCCGAAACATTCTGATAAATTAAAACTATCGAACGTATTTCATGTACTAGAGTTGAAAGAAGTTATACAACTTCAACTCTTTTATGATAAATACTACTGGGATATAATTATGCATGCTAACCTCATGCAATATCATTTAACCATTTATATAGATATGCGACGAGTGTTTGCGATCAACTACTGAGATATCTTCACCTCTTTTTCTCTTGTTTGCGTAAATTTAAATAATCATCGGAGAATGTTCAATTGAAAATTGATAAAATCCTATAAACCGAAATTCTGGTTTAACAGAACTGTTTAAACGATTTATGCATGAATTTTTCTTTATCTCATTTATCGGTAAAATCATTTTAAAATGTTGCAAAATTAACTGGAAAAACACTAAAAGAAAATTATGCGGAAATTTTCTGTATTTATTTGATAAAATGTAAACGTACTAAATATGGGAATATCCATATGTGGAAAAAAGCATAATTGTATGATGTGTCTAAATTTATATAAATTAAGGTTTTAAATTGTATATTATGTACTATGACTAGTATTATTATGAGCTTTTTAAAAAATATATTTTTTTTTCTTTACAGAGATAATAACGTTATAAGTATTATTAAGAATAAATTAAGAATAATCATATTTGAGGTTAAAAAACAATTTATTTCAAAATCGTCTTGAAAAGGATATATAAATAAGTGTCCCTTAAATGGCTAATCGAAATATGTACCCTTTTGTACCTGTATTTTGTACGTTACAAGCATGCATAAAAAATAGGCTTGAACATATAATTTTGCAATTTAAAAAATACTTATTTCAAAGACATTTACAAGCTAAGATTATGACTTATTTATTTGGATCCTTAATTCGAAAATACAAATAAACTTACTTTTTACATTTCGCTATCTAGAAAAATGAAAAATCTATAAACACCGAAAACATACCTTTAGTTAAACAATAAATAAGTATAAATCTTATGCTGTCATCTCTCGGTAATAGATAAAGACATTTATAGGCAATTAGGTCATACAATTTTCATTTTATAACGAAGCAGAAAATTATAAAAATTTATTAAAATTCGAAACGTCTCAAATATGCTACTCTAGGCATAAATGGGTTAACTTTATAGGGCGTTTGATTTTATAGTAACCACAAAAAACTTTCATTTTATTAAAAAGTACAGAAATAGAGAAAAAAGTTAAACATATGCATTTCGAGGATATCCATTGTGAGATCAAGACTATGACGCAATAAGATATGGCAGTCACATTTAGAATCACTGGATGTTGCGTCCAAGTGTGTTTGGAAGAACAAGTGTATATTCGAAAACCATATTCTATGGACATATATATGGGACATGAGATTTTGATCACCTTTTTTTATGTACTATTTTCTAAACATCTGCGCAAAATTCCAGTGGAAATTTTTGTATTTCTTTTCTTCTAGTTGATCTAAATTTTAATACCTTACGTGGTAAAATACCCTGTATATTTCCAACAAAGACACACCAACTTTTTTAACATTACATTTCAATCTATCAAGTGAAGTTACATAGTTGTTTCAGAAAAGAAATATATAAGAAAATGCGTGTCAATCGATGGTACTCATAGCGTTTGTGAATAGTGTGATTACTTTGATTTTGCAAATTCGCTTTTAAGGAAAAATACACGGACAAAGTTACAAGAAAGCCGGTAGAAACCAAAGTAATTTTAGATTATTTAGTGAAATGTTTTGGGGCAAATGTTTGTAACAGACTATGAAAATAAGAGAACACACAGAAATGTTTTATCTTGCCATATCATTATTATTGCTTATTATTAGTACTGCTAATATTAATGTTATTTATTAATATTAATATACATCCATTTTTAATATTACCTTATACAAGCGTTTTCTTAACAAATATCATGTACTAACTGAATTATAGATCCTAAAAGATTTTATAAAATGATGGATGACCGGAAGAAACAAGTAACTTATGTTATGAGTGGGTAAAAAAACCCCTCTTTTGTATTTACAAATTTAATAATTGACAAGTAAAATATTTATGAAACATACAAAAAATAACAAATTAAATTACATATAGTTTGTTTTCCTCTATTTAAAAAAATTACAACTTTTAAATAATATAATATTAGCTGTATGCACGTTTCTCTAATATATTGATAACCAGTAAATGTTTATACTACACTAATATAAGTTTATCCTAAACCATTGCTTAAAAAGAAAAAGAAACGTTTTTAAAGGTTTAACGGACAAATCCTAACGGTATTAGCAAACACATTTCTAATTGAATTTTTCTCAAAAATCCGATTCTCTGAAAACAATAGTTGGAGCGAAAAGTTATTTACGCATTATTTTTACCATTTTCAATTCGCTTTATTGTTTTCGAAAAACGTGTCTTAAGGCTAGAAAGTTTTAGCATGCTCAGATCCGATTTTTACAAATAATATCTAAAAAAAGTGAATACAAAATTTGTAGACTGCGGTATTTAAAAACTTTTAAGATACTGATTTTATTCATCTAAAAGTTGATTTCTTAAATGTTTCTTGCTTTCTTTTAACGATGATATGTTTAAATAATATGCATATTAGATAATAACAGTTAAGGATGCTTTACCCATAGGAAAATGTATTAGCAAACACATTTCTAATTGAATTTTTCTCTACAATCTGATTCTCAAAAAGCAATAGTTGAAGCGAAAAGTTATTTACGCAATATTTTTACAGTTTTTGTTTCACTTAATGTTTTCTAAGAACGTGCCTTAAGGCTGGAAATTTTAAGCATGCACAGATCCGGTGTTTAGAAATAATATCTAAAAAAGTGAATATAAAATTGGTAGACTGTGGTATTTCAAAATTTTTCCTACCGATTTTATTCATTTAAAAATTCATTTCTTAAATGTTTATTGCATTTTATAAGCATGGTTTGTTTAAGTAATATAAATATTAGATAATAAAAGCTAAGGACGCTTTACCCATAGAAAAATGTATTAGCAAGCGCATTTCTAATTGAAATTTTTTCTACAATCTGATTTTCAAAAAGCAATAGTTGAAGCGAAAAGTTATTTACGCAATATTTTTACAGTTTTTGCTTCACTTAATGGTTTCTAAGACCTTGCCTTAAGGCTGGAAAGTTTAAGCATGCACAGATCCGACTTTTATAGATGATATCTAAAAAAGTGAATATAAAATTGTTAGACCGCGGTATTTCAAAACTTTTCCTACTGATTTTATTCGTCTAAAAGTTCATTTCTTAAATGTTTATTGCTTTTCATAAGCATGGTTTGTTTAAGTAATATACATATTAGATAATAAAAGCTAAGGATGCATTACTAATAGGAAAAGGTAAGACCAAACACATTTCTAATTGAATTTTTCTCCACAATCTGATTCTCGAAAAACAATAGTTGAAGCGATAAGTTATTTACGCATTATTTTTACCATTTTTGTTTCACATTATTGGTTTTGAAAAACGTGCCTTACGGCTAGAAAGTTTAAGCATGCTCAGAGCATTGTTTGCGATTTTTTATAATGATATCTAAAAAATGATATAAAATTGGTGGACTGCGGTATATAAAAACGTTTAACAGTGTTCATACGCTTCAAGGGCTTTCAAACACATTTCACCAGAATTTTCGTAAATTAACATTTGCTTGTTTTAATGAAAATAAATATATCTTCAAATACAGCAACCAGTACTTT
The DNA here is from genome assembly GCA_963932465.1 of Maratus speciosus. Classification (NCBI taxonomy): domain Eukaryota; kingdom Metazoa; phylum Arthropoda; class Arachnida; order Araneae; family Salticidae; genus Maratus; species Maratus speciosus. Next base: position 34,976,617 of record OZ010789.1, on the reverse strand, counting down.
ACGAAATTTCTGGTACTAAAACACCTAAAATCCCCTGAATTTATTGAAGCCTACAAACCCTGGTTTAAGGTACTGATTTTTTAAATCTAAAAATTAATTTCTTAAATGTTTATTGCTTCCTTTACCCACAAGAAAAGTTTATTTAAGACATTTTTCTCAGAATTGGGATTGTTTTGAAAGTTGGAAGTTGCTGCATTGCTTTTTTCTTTGATTAATTGCTGACATAGTGAAAATAACAACCGTATCATTGCATCTATTTTAAACTATAGGACGAGGTATATTTGTTCCAAATTTTTTTATGCTGTAGACGTTGATGATTTGAATGTTTTTGTTTTAAAGTGGATATTTTATATCTTGTACATATATATTTTTTTAATTTACATGCATATAATTATGCTTAGTAAATACTGGTATATTATGAACGAAACATTTGGGAACCCTATTTATTATTGAAAGAATTAACATATATTTTATATTAAGCTAGCAGTTAAGCTAAACTTATGATATTTCATTTACAAAATGCATATTTTGATATGATTCTAGTATGTATTTTTATCGGTATAATTACACAAGGTTGTTCTTTAAAATATTTTGCACGCCCAACACGCAAAGATTGTAATAACACCCAAATTTTTAAAATCAAATATAAGTCTATAAAGGTTAGTTTACATTTACATAACTATCATTCTTACAGGAGATTTTATGAAATTTCTACATGCCATTTTTCTTAGTTCAAAGGCATGTATGAATTCGTATTAGAGTATAATTTTTATTAATATAAAATTCTGGTAGATTGCGATGGTTATCGTAATAAAACCATAGTGTAAAACCCACCTTATACTACAATCAAGCACACAATTTTTAAAGTAAAATTTGTGAGAAAATACAACAAAGTGTTCAGAGGGCATAGCCAAGCTGAGGAATACAGTTTTTATCCTCTTCTACATATACACAAGAAAAAGTAGGGGAATAACATTACTGCATGAAATCGTGTTTAACATTTAACACAATTAAAGAGTTTCTAAAAGTTATATTCTGTGAATCTCTTTAAAAAATTTACTGTTTATAAATATCAATATAATTTCAAATAATGAACTATCGTGTTTTTGGGTATTCTGTATTAGGAAAAGTAAAATAAAAAAAAATGTGACTGCAGCTGCTAATGAAAAGACCGCTGTGCTGCAGATTTACAGTTATATATAAATGAAGCAACTACCAATAAATGTTTTGTTTGTTATATTAGTTACAGTCACATCACTTCATCTTCTCAAGCAGCTAAAGACATCAAAATATAAAAAATGGCAGGATAGGTAAATTTAATTTAGCATATCAAAATCAAGTATACAAAGATACAAAGAATATATTTTGTCCTGATAAGAATTTAGATGGGGCATTCTCACAACCTTTTGACTTTTGAGAAAAAAAATCCGGCGAAATTAAACTTGCTAAAATAACATTTTGATATGATAGACGAATGCCTTAATGATTCAAAATAAATAAAAAATGGTCAGCAGCGAATTTTTTTTTATTTAACTGAGGTTTAAGTAAAACTTCCGAATTTAATTTTCCTTAACATTTTACCACTAAAACTTTTTATTTTCTTCTAAATTTTTACTTATAATGAATTTGCATAGTACCCACAGGACGTTTAAATAAGAAAATATATAAATGTAGTGCTTTTAGCCCAGAATTCTTGCATAACATTGTCTTAAAGGGGTATTAAAGAAGGGACCGTAATGTAAAAAAGGGGATGGTATAAGAAAAAAGTGACAAAAATGGTAAAAAAAGGGACGGTAAGGAAAATTACCACCTATTTTTAGGAAAATCATGTTAAGACTAATTGATAGCTACAATGTTCATTGATTTTTAGAAACAGTTGTTAATATTGGATTAAATTAATTTTTTTTTTCATTTACCTCAAAAAGTGCAGGAATAAACCTTGGGGACGGTAAGACTACCAATAAAGCCACGATGCTTGAAATTGATATTTAAATGCTGATTTAAGTTCTGCAGTAAATTTCCTGTCAAAGAATTTTAGACATTCTTTCTCTAGCATACTTCTGCATGAGAAAAAACTTGAAAAAAATTCTGTGGCTGCATCTGGAGTGATTTTCTGTATAAGTTTAGCAAGAGGGACGGTAAGGGTGAAAAACCCAGGGGCACAGTTCAAAAAATAATATCAACCGTAAAAATGTATGCAGGTTAATTTTTTTCTACATATTTATATAAAACAATTTTTCCAGTTTCGGAAAAAAATTACATCTAATTACTTTTATTGAAACAATTTTATACAGACAGCTCCAAACTTAAAAATTAGCATCAGGGACACGTGACGGTATAGGAGTTTTCCTGGTATTTGGACCCCCAACATCGTCCAAAACTTATCTATCTCGTTAATATTGTTATGCAATCATGCAATGGGATGTTCCCCAGTATATGAAATTAAAAAAAAACACAAAAAAGTGTATTAAAATAAAAATAAATATGCAGGGACATGAAAGTCAAAAGATTGTGAGAATGCCCCACATACATTTCAGTCTTTTTTACAAAGTACTTTTTAAGGAATGGATACTGTTTAATGTGTCATTTTTGAAGATAATTTAAAATACGTTATCATTCAAGTACTAAAATAAGGCATATCTCAATATTTCAAATGCATTTAGCTTTTTATATTATTGCATTTTAAATATGCAGCACGAAAATTCAGTCTAATATTTCAAATTGGATTTTGAAATTTTGTCTTATGCACCGTTGTGGATTTATTTCAAATAATCAAAGAATTGAAATTATGTGTGTGAACGCACTTTTCAGAAAGTATTTATCTATATCTTGTGAGCTGCATGAAACGATAAGTATAATAAGTTTTAAATTGTATTGAACAATTTTGTGATATTCCAAAATCAGAAATGGCTCCAATATCTGAATGCAATTGGTGAACAAAAAATGTTTTGCACACTGTGAAAAGAAAGAAATATGTTTCTTGCTCACCAAAATATACTATAACACAGAATGAAATTATAGGCCTTACGAGTTACCTTTGTTTCCGAAAACCGTTCTTTATCATTTGAAATTTTAGAAATAAATAGACAAAGGCGTTCCATGATAACTGAGAGTAAAATCATAAAAAAACAAGAATTATATTTACAAAAAAAAATGTACATCATTTTTCTTCAAAATACCTTCCCTCAGATGATATGCAACGGTCCCATTCGTTCAAAACATTTTTCAAAACATGTACAGACACCATTTTCTGGAAGCTGCTTCAAAGAATTCATACACTATTAAAATAATTTCAGAATCTGTTGTTGTATCTGTCAGAATCTCTTTTTGCGGACTTATTAAGGGGTTTAAAATGATGCACCCAAGTTTCATCACCTGTTATTACAGTCTTTTGGAAATTCGGATCATTTTGATCCCCTTATCAAGTCCGCTACAAGTGATTCTCACATATTATGAAGTATTTTAGAAGTGTAGAAGTTTTGAAGCAGCTTCCAGAAAATGGCTTCTCTACATATTTTTAAAAGTGTGTTGAAAGATGGGACCGTTGGATGCCGTCTGAGGGAAGTTTTTTTTTGAAGAAGAATGATGTATTTATTTATGTAAATATATTCATTGATTTTTTTATGATTTTACTCCCAGTTATTATGGAACGGCTATTATACAAAGGTAAAAGCACTAGTACCTATGTGTCTCCGAGGTATCTTGGTTTGGAGGCAGATGACTCAAAATTACTTCAACTATAATAAAAATGTAAGAAATTACACTTCTGAAATGTGTAAGTCCAGATACCTTTTCACTTTGATGAATGACGTTTTTACTTTGATTTTCATTTTAGATTTAATGACTAATAATAAGCTCGACGTAGCAGTGGTTGGTTGGTAGCCTCAGGACACCGAGCCCTACCTTCCCGCTTTTCGGTGTCTTTAATTTGTGTTATTTCCCTTTTGAATTTGTCCAGTTTTAGTTTTTGATTTTTTTAACCTTGATTCCGCAAAAGAGTCGGACTAAGTGGAAGAATAAAGGGCTGAGGGCGAAATGTGGCCGCTCGCCGCGTCGGTTGTATGTATTTTCGAGATTTAAAAAATAAATTATAAAAGCAAAGTTTATTTTGTGCCACTGGTATTCAGAAACGTTTCATAGTAGTTTAGTGTAACAATCAGTTCTCTCAAAATGAAATATTCGGTTTCAACCCCTTAACAGTTTTTCCCGATTGCCGCTCGGGCAAAAAGAATTTTGCTACTTTAGATACTAAAAGCTTTTGGATACAACTTAATTTTAACTGCAATCTTTGGTTTGTTAAATTGCGTACCTTTTTCGATTGTACAAAGCCAAATATTTTAGTTAAAAAAAGTGGTGCCGGTTTCTTATTTTTAATAAATTGTGTCAAAAGAAAAGAAACATTTAAGCAGTTCAGATTCTGTTAATTTATAATTAAACATTTTCAACTGTTGCCTTTCTATACATAAAATTACATACAAGAGTGACAAAATAATAATAATTTAATGTTAATGTTGATGCTTTTAACTTATCATTTTTCTCTACAAAAGATGTATGTTGAACTTGAAAATGTTATATTGAGAAATGAAAGTATCCGAATTGTAACTGTGGTTGGACTGCTTTTTTTCCGAAAACCAATAGAGGCAAAAGGAAATTTGTTTTATAAATGCTTCTTTAAATTTCGCCAATATATTGCTTTCTCTAGTTTCTAAAGATAAAGGAAGCTTTTGTGAATCATTTGTAACTTAAAGGAGATTGTATGGTTTTTTTTTTTTTTGTTTTTTTTTTCATAGCTATACAGTGTGTCTACAAATTTGTTTGGCAAAAAGAATTTTTTATTGAATGGACTTGACAGGGAAAAATTAAAGTACATATTGTTGTAAGATAGAAAAATAGTTCAAGTTTATCTTTATCACAAATGTTCGATGTGACTCTGCAAATGTGCCAACGGTAAATCATTTGTTGCCACAGATTTGTCAGCATGTTTCCATCAATAAAATTAATTGCAGTGCACATTCTTGATTATAGTTCAGGAATGGATGCAGGAAGTGGCGGCGTGTATACTTGATCCTTTACAAAACCCCCTACACCGAAATCAATCCTGGGAAAGAACTGGCCATCGTGATCGTGGTGGCCATTGAATAACACCTCCGCTCGCTAAGCGATAGCGTTAGTTATGACACCTAAAGCCATTTTTGAGTAAACTTCGGCAATATTACAACTAGTCTGACTTTCAACTAGTTAATTTCATTTAATATTTCGGAAGTTCTTAACTTACGAAATTGACCAACTAATTTGCATACACTCTGTATTATATTTTCTTAGATTAAGGCACATATGTACTTTTTTGTGTGTTGTTAGGTGTACTTAACAACTCTTCCAAAGTTTTATGTAAATGTTTCATTTTGAAATATATTTTGTGTTGCAATTTTGCGATTAAATATTAATAATTTTCATTTAAATTAAGTACATTCTGTTTTTCTATAAAAATTAAATAAACATAAGGTAAAATCCTTAATTAGATTATATCCCCAAACTGTGGCGCAAAATAAAACTTTCAGCATATATTATTCTTCAGGAGAATGGAAGACATACGGTAAAAATTCGAATTTTTAAACAGAAAATGAATCGTATTTTAACACATTCTAAAAGATAACAAAAGTATTTTACATAATACTTCATCTTTTCATAGCTGACAGCTTTTATGCTGCTTTAATACTTCCAAATTTCTATAGAAATTTGTCCTTTATGTAGTCGCCAAAACCTGTGACTAAATAAGGCCATACTTTTTTATTAAAATTTAGTTTTAACATAAGAGTGTAGAACTTGCCAGCTATGCGATTTAATTTTTTGGGGGGCATGGAAATGTGTTTCTGCGAACTTTGTTTGTTCGTTTTTAATAAGTTAAAAATCAGATAAATTATACATTGTTAAAAAAAGAAAAAAAGTCTCAAAGGTTTGTTAGAACTTTGAAAAATTTATTAACAATGGAGAAAAGGTGACTAAATATTGAGTTTCGACTGAGTGGGTTAGTATATATGTCATAATTTTTATATATATTAAAAAAAAAAAAAAAAAAAAAAGTTGTTGTAAGCTCTAGATTAGAATTAGCTCAGGTGAAATAGGTTGCAAATCTAGAGAAATAAGTCTTGTAATAAAATATAAAGGACTAGAAAAAATAACCAGGCAGTCTCTAAAAAGTTTCAGGATCATCTGAATTATATTAGGGTTTTTTTTTTCCAGTTTTCAGCGACTTCTCAATTTTTAGGTTGCTGATACACGTTTCATAAAAATACCTTAACCCATTTATCCCAGAATTTTGTTTTCTCAAATTTGTTGGTAAAACCACTTTACAATGTTTCAAAATGAACTGAAAAAATCATAAAAAAAATATTGCGATATTTTTTTTGTATTTATTTGATAAAATATAAACGTACTAAATATGGAAATATGCACAATATTTATAATAATATAATATGCATAATTACATGTTTTGTCTAAATTTATACAAAATAACCTTTTAAATAAATACCGGTTGAGCAAAAATCCGTATAAACTTTAAAAACTCATAAAAACCGAAAAAATAATCCAAATAAAAAACTGTTTGCAGGATTAGCATCTATAGGTCACGGGAATTTTTTTAAGACAGAAATATAAAATAACTCAAAACACAGTCGACAGATGGCGCTGGTTCGTGTTATATTGGTGGAAGTATGCAATTGAAATGGTTATAAGAACTTGCGCTCCTAATCCAGAACTAGTTCAATGAAAATAACTTCACCAACAAAGCTTTTATCCGTCATACTCAGCATCCTTGATCATGTACACGGCTCACAACCGTGAATTAGTTCTGGATTAAGAGCGCATGTTCTTATAACCGCTTCATTTGCATATTTCCACCGAAATCTCACGAACCAGCGCCATCTGTCGGCAGTTTTTTTAGTTATTTTTTTTATTTCTGTCTTCAAAAAATTCCCGTAACCTGTCGATGCTAATCCTGCAATCAGTTTATCATTTGGATTATTTTTTCGGTTTTTATGAATTTTTAAAGTTTATACGGACTTTTTGCTCACCCGGTATTATATACTATAATTAGTATTTTTATGAACTGCTAAAAATGTATATTTATTTCTTTACAGAGACTAATTACATTATAAGTATTATTAATAATAATCTAAGAATAACCGTATTTGATGCTTAAAAATAAATATTCATTATAGTCATCTTGAAAAAGACTTTACATAAATAATTGTCTCCCAAATTGCTAATAAAAATAAGTATCCATTCGACCCTAGCGCTTTATATTTTGTACATTACAAAAATGTATAAAAAATAAGCTTGCATATGTAATTTCCCAAATAAAAAAATACGTATTGCAAAGAAGTCTACAAGCTAAGATTGTGACTAATTTATTTAGATGCTTAATAGAAAAAAAATTCAAATAAACTTACTTTTTATATTTTGCAATCTTGAAAAAAATAATCTACCGAAAAACACCGAAATAAGCCTCCATCTAAGCAAATAAATATCAATCTTATGCTGTCATCTCTTGGTAACAAATAAAGACATTAATAGATAAGAATTTAATACAATTTTCATATTATAAATAAGAAGAAAATTATACAAATTTATTAAAATCCGTAGCGTCCTAAAAATGGAACGATAGGCATAAATGGGTTAATCAACAAAGCTTAATCAAGAAAATCCAGTATGCAATCAACAACAAATGAAGAATTCCCGTGGAGTCATATGTTTTAAGTGAATGGTGCCTGATTTGTATAAATATATGTCACATAGTTTATCGCATCTTCAAAATATTCCATCAACCAGCTCCAAAAAATTAAATGTGTGTTTGTATTCCTTTACACATTTCCAAACCTTTCCTTAAAAATACGTCTGTTACAAATTTTAACCATTATCAATTCCTTCATATATGTCAGCTCATAAAAATATAGTGGATTCAAAAATATATTTTCAAAAATATTTATTTATTTTATAGCATTTTATATAACATATAGTATTTTAAAGAAGAAAAATACCGGTATAAATAAAAATATATCTATTTAAGTATTTAAACATATTCCTAAAATTTTCTGTTTTCTATTTTTAATATTATTCAGATCAACTGATACATTTTCATACGTTGCTTAACTTTTGTAGAAATTTTACAAAAATATATAAACAAGCTATTTTTAAGAATGTGAAGTCTATAAAATTTTCTAAACAACAAAAAAAAATAATAATTTTCGTTATTTCAAATATTATTTATTTATGAATATGTCTGATTTTCTTCTCTTTCATAAAACAGTATTTTATAATTTCTTTTTTACAGTATTTTAAATTTCAAATCTATATAGTATGGAAAATATTTAAATAACAACAATTTGTTTACAAAATTTTCCCGTTTTGTCTTGATTTTTAAAGTTTTGTTTACTGCTAGAAAAGTAATAAATATTATACCAACTTACTTTGAAAAGTGTTTCGAAATATATCTTTCAAAATATAAATTTCGCACTGCATATAAAATTAACTTTTATTTTTACATCATGATATTGTTTTTTAGAAAATATGGCATCTATTTGTTAGAACTTCAATATTTAGATAAAATGAAATTTAGAATACAAATAACAAGTGAAATAAATAATAGAAATTAAAATTCGTTCGCTTGACTGAATTTATTCATTCAAAAATTTATTCTCAATACGTATTTATAAAAATTTCGGAGACTTTTTTAAATTAAAACAGCTAATGAATTCTGGTGATGAAATATTTAATACTATAGCTTATTAGACCAGCTCAGTGTTAGAGCATTGGCTCGGAATGCCAGTGTCCCTGGTTCGAATTCAGGTCTTGATTTCCATCGATAATAAAATGCATTTAGGGTCCCAAGCTTGCCACCAAAATTTTGGTTTTTGAAGTCATTTCAATGTTGTTCTAAAATTGCAATCTTACCAACTTATAACAGTGAAGAATACAAGGCTAGATAATGTCCTGGTAGCTCAATTTTAGTGCATTAAGACGCAAAGCCCATTGCCCTGGGTCGAATCCAGGCCTGGACACTTTTTTATTCTGTTGATTTCACGCCTTATACAGTAAAAATTCTGCATTTAAGAATTGAATTTGTATATATAAAAGTGTATGCCGTTTATGAAAATGATATATATACAGGGTGATTCAGCTCGTCGGTGACAAACTTTAAGGATCGATAGAGCACACCTAGACGAACATTTTTGAATAGGGAATGTAGGGTCCCTGACGCGATGGTAAGGCGCTAGGCGCTTTCGAAAATTTGGGTACCGAAATTCGAAACGTCATAAAAACTAGGGAAATGGTTAGATTTTCTTGCTTGTTGCGTCGAAATGATTCTGTTTGTTTAGACTTTCTTCAGTACCAATTTGATAAGCGTATCTCTTAAAACATGGATAGGGGGCGCTGCAGACTTTGGAGAGCTAGACAACAACTTTAAGCCCGTTATTTTGATAATTTAACACATGCTCGCCAAAGTTTATACTCTAACTTAAAGTTTGAACCCAAAAGTAGAGCCCTGCAAAAAGCGTAAGAGCCGGAATAAAATGTCAAAGTACAGGGTGGTCGAAACTCGAAGGCTCCTAGGAGATAAACAAACAGATTTCTTGACTTATGGCATGCATTTTCATGATTCTGTTTGCTGGGGCTCTCTGAAACTCAGTTGAACGGTACAAAAAGAAACATCGATAGGGGGCGCTTTGGGCAAAAAACATAATTCGTTGACATTTCGGACGCTAACTGGAAACGGGGCGCTACGATCAGTTAGAAACAAAACAAGAGAGTAATTTACTTATCATAAGAAGCTATTAAAACTGCAGTTTTTTTTTTTTTTAACAAACATAGCTGGTTTCAATCATGCACAATGCGCGCAATAAAATTTACATAAGGTGCTTTTTGCTGATTTATGCAAAAGATATCGTACCATATCGATATGCAAAAGATACGTAATGCGTAGACGACAACGCGAGATGACGTAGTTGTATGCGCAGACACGTCTTTTGAACGTGCAGTACCTACTTAACCTTCGGGTTACTTGTCTGCAGATCGGTAGTAGGATGGAACGGTACACAAACTCTGAATTGGCTGACATGCATTTGGCGTATGGCGCTGCTGGTTGTAATGGACGAGCCGCTCAGCGGTTGTACGCCGAGCGTTACCCCAACAGGCAAATCCCCTGCCATGCCTTCTTCGCTCGAGTACACCAGAGGTTGTCCACAACGGGATCTTTCGACGGAGGCAGGCCTGAACGGGAGCGATCAGTGAGCACCCCCGACAACGAAGAGGCTGTGCTTAACCTGGTTGAGGACAACCCAGGTCTTAGCACGAGAGATATCGCCAGACATGTTGGCATTTCGCAAGCAACTGCGTGGCGCATCTTACGTTCCCGGAATCTGCACCCCTACCACATCCAGCGGGTGCAGTTGCTCAGAGAGCAGGATTTTGGCCCTCGAGTGGAATTCTCAAGATGGTACTTGGCGATGAGATCCAGGGATCCCCGTTTTGTAAACAGCATTTTGTTTACGGACGAGTCCACCTTCAGCCGGGAGGGAATGTGGAACGCCCACAACAGTCATGTGTGGTGTGATGAAAATCCACATGAAACCAGAAGCCGAGCAGCCCAGGAGCGTTTCTCAGTAAATGTGTGGGCCGGCATTCTGGGGGATTGCCTCATTGGCCCTTATTTGTTACCTGAACGGCTGACAGGTGGAAATTACCTGATTTTCCTGGATCAAGTGCTGCCGCAGCTTCTGGATGAGGCGCACGTACCCGAAGGTTCGCGTCGCCAGATGTGGTTCCAGCACGATGGAGCTCCGGCCCATTACACGAACGACGTGCGTCTCCATCTAAACGCAAGGTATGGCCAGCGGTGGATCGGGCGTGGGGGTCCAGTTCACTGGCCTGCCCGATCACCAGACCTCACCTGCTTGGATTTCTTCCTTTGGGGTTACCTGAAGGCCGAGGTATACCATACACCTGTCAGCAGTGCTGAAGAACTTGTGGCGCGCATTGTGGCAGCTGCAGGGCAGATCAGAGATACTCCTGGCATTGTTGGAAACACACACTCCTCAATGCGACGGAGGTGCGAAGCCTGCATCATGGCCCAAGGTCGAAATTTCGAGCATCTTCTGTAGTGTTATTTTTTGTAAATAAATTTCCAGTATCATTGATGTTTTTGGTCTAAATTTATTCAGAAGTGTTGAGCAGAGGTAGAAAATGTGTTTTCATTATTACTAACTGATCGTAGCGCCCCGTTTCCAGTTAGCGTCCGAAATGTCAACGAATTATGTTTTTTGCCCAAAGCGCCCCCTATCGATGTTTCTTTTTGTACCGTTCAACTGAGTTTCAGAGAGCCCCAGAAAACAGAATCATGAAAATGCATGCCATAAGTCAAGAAATCTGTTTGTTTATCTCTTAGGAGCCTTCGAGTTTCGACCACCCTGTACTTTGACATTTTATTCCGGCTCTTACGCTTTTTGCAGGGCTCTACTTTTGGGTTCAAACTTTAAGTTAGAGTATAAACTTTGGCGAGCATGTGTTAAATTATCAAAATAACGGGCTTAAAGTTGTTGTCTAGCTCTCCAAAGTCTGCAGCGCCCCCTATCCATGTTTTAAGAGATACGCTTATTAAATTGGTACTGAAGAAAGTCTAAACAAACAGAATCATTTCGACGCAACAAGCAAGAAAATCTAACCATTTCCCTAGTTTTTATGACGTTTCGAATTTCGGCACCCAAATTTTCGAAAGCGCCTAGCGCCTTACCATCGCGTCAGGGACCCTACATTCCCTATTCAAAAATGTTCGTCTAGGTGTGCTCTATCGATCCTTAAAGTTTGTCACCGACGAGCTGAATCACCCTGTATATATATATATGTGTGTGTGTGTGTGTGTATATATATATTGATTGTTGCTAGAATCAATGCCAATTAGCGTCTCATGCTTGCCACAGTATTTATTGTTCTTGAAGAAATTCACATCTTGTGCTGCATTTGAAACCTTGACAACTGAGAGTGTGAGGAGTTCCAGTCTGGATATTGTCCGAGTAGATAAGTAGTAGAACAATGGTGCGCGAGGACAAAGACCTTGTGCCAAATTTAGGGCTGGACACTTTTTTTGTCTGTTGATTTCACTCCTGGTCTCACAAAAAGTCAGCAATTATAATTTCAATTAGGATTAAAGTGTTTTGAAGAATTTTTTTAAGCATGACAACTGCATACTGTGCCTTCTATTTTCCATCATTTGACATTACGGAAAGTTTAAATATTCTTATGAATGAAGGGCAATTTTTTCATGGATGCCTATATATAATGGTAATATGCCTATATATAATGATCAATGTAACCATATTCATAGCGATGCGTGGCATTGCATTTTTTTCTTTATTATTATTATATATATATATATATATATATATATATATATATATTTTTTTACACAGAACACATGAAGTTAGTTTAAAACGTAAGAAAAGACATATCACAGATGGAATTTGGAGTAGTAATTTATTTTAAATGCCCCACAATGCATTATATATATATATATTTATCACTGGGTTTTTACGTCATATTTTCGGCCAACTAAGTTTGTCTACTTTATTTTTCTAACGTAGCAACATATGAAAGAATGAATAAATTAAACCTCCATACAAAGAACTAAATAATTAAATGCACAGTTTCAAGAAGTAGAATTAGAAATTGCTATGCAGCAATTTATATCTAATGATGTGTTGACTTTTATGGTGTAATTTTTATTTCTTTATTGTAATATTTATATAAATTTTGTTTACATAATACATTGTAACTCAGAAAAATAATTATAATATTATACGTCAAACAATTATAACCCTAAAAGGAATTTGTTTTACCTATACATATTCAATTTTCAATTCATTTTCAATTTTAAAGATATTTTTTCAAGGCAATTTTGTAATTACCAAGTTTCAGATGCACTTCCCAAATACAGTTGCTTATTTCAGAATTTCTTCTATAAACTTGTATTTCCGTCTTAAAAGTTTATACTAAGTTATTAAAATACTGTAAATGGTTACACAAAATGGGAGGAAATGTGAGAATTTCGCTTTAGATAATCATGTACTTGATACAATACAATACTCTTACAATACTTGATAATGTATAAGCAAATACCTCATGCTTAGACTTGCTTACCAGATATTACCTTACTTAATTGGCAAATAGTAAATTTTATTTGTGAAAATTAAGACTTTATCTTCTAAAAGTTTTGGAGACTAACTTTTTTTCTAGCGTATTTTTTCAAACATTCCAATAAAAAAAATAATATTCCAAAAGAAAGAATATACATGAAAAAGTACAAAGATTTTATTAAAATATATACACCGTTTCCAAAATGTATTTTGATACCTTCAAAAAATAGTTAAAAATAAAGAACGAATGTATCTTCTTTCGATTTTTACGTTCCTAACAAAGTCCACTCCTTCAATCAAATATATTTCTAATGAAGTGTAAACTAGATGGCGCTACGTCAATGTTTTATTGTGGCCACTTAGATCTCCAGACATAACACCTTTGGACATCTTTTTATGGAAATACATGAAAAACATTATTTGCCGATCTCCAATTCGTGATACTGATAAACATAAAAGTCCAAATACAGCGGACATCCAGAGTGTTGATTCTGCAGTGCTTCGTAAAGCGTAGTTAGCATTCTCGTATAGACTCGGTGCGTTCCGCCCAACTAATCATGAGCGCAATGAAATCGTGGAATGAAACACTGCAAGAAAAAAACCTTTGATATTTTGTTTATGGAACATGAAAAAATCGTAAGTGCATATCATTGTTTATATTTTTAATTAAATTTTAATTGTAAAGATACATTTCGGACGCTCTGTATAATACTAATTGGATTCATTATACATAATTATGATTAAAATTAAAGAAATATTTTATAAATAACTACAGGAAAATCTTCATGTGTACCAGGGTAAATTTTTAAGAAGAATAGCGCATTCAATCTGGTATCATTTTACACCATTTAGTAATAACATTACTGACAAGAAAATTATAATCATGAGGGAATGACAAATTCTGGCTTTGTTATATGAATCTAACCAGCTTTCAGGATTTTTCATTATTCCTTTAATTTCTTCGAAATTTTAATTTTAACTTTATTTCACCTACATTCTCTTTATCTGCATTTGTACCAAACCATATTGAAGTGAAATCGTGTAATCAATTGTGGTACACTATAAAAATATTGTGAGAAAAAACGAAAAATTTCCTCACAACAAAGTAACCGTCTTTTCACAGTTTTTTCACAAAACTTTTGTATTTAGTATTCCCCCGTTTTCAAGATGGAAATTTTCCGCTATTGAGGACGGAAACTGGTGATAATATTCGTGATCTCAATAATGTATGCAATTTCTTTCATAAACATAAAACAATTTTTTAAAGTTATGAAGTATTTGTTAGTGATTATTCAGCCATCAGGTGCTGAGTTGAGGGCTTGTAAAAAATGAATACTGGAATTAAATTTAAATTGCCCTGCTAATGGGAGTTTTAAGTTGTTTTAAATGTAAATTTTTTACACTCTTTTCTCAATAAAATTAAATACCTAAATTTACGTGCGTTTTTTGAGTCGAATAAATCTCACCTAATTCTGATTCTTTGTATTTCATGATTAAAAATTTTAATAAATTGTGTCAATTTCTATGGAGATAATATGAACATGATTAGTAAAAATATATAAGTCTTTGAGTTAAAGATGAAGAATGTATCTGTTTGCTTTGCTGAGGCATGTCGGTGAAAATATTTTCATGTTCTAAATAACGTGTGTATTTTCATTCATTGCATTCATAAAGATAGAACAGTTTTTTTTTAAGATAGTAAGTATTTGTTGGTGAATATTGAGCCATCACGTACTCAGATAAGGGCCTGTAAAAAAAAAAAAAAAGTTGGCATTGAATTTACATTTCCATGCTAATGTGAGTTTTAAGTTGTTTTAATTGTAGATTATTTTACGTTATTTTCTCAATAAAATTAAATACCTAAATTTATATGCTTTTTCTTGAGTCGAAAAAATCTCACTGACTTTTTCTTCTTTGTATTTTATGACTATAATTGAAAAATACATATCAATTTTATTTCGTGGAACAGATCGGTCAGAAATGGTTTAAAAATTGTATAGATACTAAACCCGACGACCGATTCTTCGGATAATATAAATTCTTTCAGCAGTAGCCTGTAATATTCGTTTTCAATATAAACGCAATCAAAATCAGCTTAACCGCTATACTGATGCATCAAACTGCTGATGCATTTAATAATAACTATTAAGAAACAAGTCGTCCTTTCCTAGATATTTTAATAAAATTAAGAATTTATTAAAATCTAAACGCACTGCAAACAAAATCTTTTAGTGTTTACAAAAAAACTCCTGACAGCAATGCTACAAGTTATTCCCTGTAATTTATGCAGTGAAATCCTGTTAAATGGGAACGGATTTTCTCTGTATGAAACAGAATTTATGTTGTTATTATGTTGCATCTTGGTTTGTAATTCTGTTAAATTTAAACAGAATTTCTTTGTAGGGAACAGAATCTTCCCACCTAATAGAAAATGCAGTCGTGTTCATAAGAAACGGTGTGCCTCTGCATTCAGAAGAATTTTACTGACTTACATAACAGAAATCTTACATTTCTACAAATTTTTCTTTGTACGAGACAACTTTCAATTCTTTTACAGAATTTCTGGTATACTTTTAATGATTAAAATAAAGTTATTGGTACAGGAATAATACCGTCTTTTGCATACTATTTCTGTGTTTTTTTCTCATTCAAAATTAGTGTTGCCAGGTGTGCTGTACGCGGAACACCTGCCAACACTTTTCAAAAGTGAATAATGACTTTAAAAAATTTCCCGTAAAGGGCGATAATTACATCTGTCCTCGATAACAAATAAAATCTATATTTTACATGAAATGGAGATATTCTGTTTAAAGTCCTGTAAAACACCTGTTAAAACAACGGGTATTTTAGAAAAGTGTATCACATACTGTAAAATAACATCATGAACAATGTTACACAGTGTGCTTGTGAGATAAACAATTATTACTTAAAAGCACAAATATTTTTAAAATCTTTCAACAGTATTAAAAAGAAATTAATGTTAAAATAATGAAAAAAAGACGAGAAAATTATTCGTTGATTAAGAAACAGAATAGATTTAACGTTTCTATAGAGGGATTAGAATAAGGTTCTGATAATTTGAAGAAACGCTATAGCTATAAACTTTTTAAAACGCATACTTTTTCTTTTGATTATAAACATTAATCTGAAAATTCTCTGCTCTTCATCAGCTTCGAACATTATTTAAAATAACATTTTGTGTACATTTCTTAAACTGAAAATTGCTTTTCTTTTATTTTTCACACGTTAAAGGCTTTCACACGTTGAAATTATTTTTTTTTATTCTTTATGTAAAATAAAAACAAGTAATTGCGCAAATGTACATTTGTGTATGTAAAAAAAACGTCCTTATCTTTTAGAAAAAGACATTTATGAAGTTTAAAATTTTGATTTAAAGAATGTTTTCTTTAATTAACAAAATGAAACAATCCTTAAAACTTAGTAAAAATGTACTTGCTCGTATTCTATAAATGCGTTTTAAAAAATAAATTTCAAAGCATTAATCATTTCTTAAAATTCTAACATTTCATAAAAAGTTACACAAACAAAATAAATTTCCTATTTGTTGTAAATAAATAATTAATTCTGCATTCTGTTTCCTAGAATCGTATTTTCATCATTAATTCCAGGAGAGTATTTAAAAACATAAGAACGAATTTATTTCCTTCATGAAAAATCAACTTTTTATTTAAAAAAGGAAACATGAATTTTGAATTTTTGTTTTAAAAATAATAATTTTTGACAAAAGATATTTTACTTTTCTTATAAAAGATAACTGCGTTAAATGTTACCTCAGTCATTGCAAATTTCAAATACGGATATTTTTATTTATTCGAAATATGCATAGTTTTATTTTAAAATCATATTTAGTTGTTAATTCAAGACAACATTTTTTTTTTTTTTTTTTTTTTTTTTTTTTTTTTTTTTTTTTTTTTTTTTTCGTATAGCATGATTTTTTTAAAAATTTTTACTGAAAAATTATGTATAATTATATTTAAAAAATTAACTATAAAGATATAAAACCAACAAATTAGTTTAAAATACATTTTTGAATATAAAATATTCATTTCACAATCATGGATAAATTATAAAGATGTTATACGTCATTCTTAAATTCTGAAAAAATAAATAAATAAATAAAACGTTACGTTATTCAATCACCAAGACAACATGTTAAAACATACATATAAAAAATGCTTTCCATAACAACTACAACTGTTATATAGTGTACGTAAATTTATTCAATTACCAATCTAATATAGAATATTTATTTATAGCAAATTTATAGATAGTTTTTTATTAAATAAAAATCGAATACATTTCATAATATGGCAAAATATTTTTATTGTATACAATTTTTTTAAAAATATTGTAAACAATAAACATATTTTAAATAATGTAATATAACGGTGTCCCTAAAATAATGTATCAAACTATAAGAGAAGTAAAGTACAAGTAAAGAAGCCATTTTGATATAGCAGCATGGGCTCGAAAATGAAGAGTGTTGGCAAAAAGCAAAAAATGGGGAAGAAATTAAAAGATCTTTTCATTAACGTATCTATAAGTAAGAGCCCAAATGTCCAACCATCAAAATCGATACAATACTGGCAGTATCTAGAAAGAGATTGGCGTACCTTTTCGATTTGGCGTACCCCTTCCAGATGTTTGAGAAACAGTTGCAGCAGCGTCTGAAATTCTTGCAAGGTAATCCTCATAAGTGTCGATTGGCGTCTCGTAAATGAGACAGCAGGAATCTTTGAAAGATACACTAATCATTTGCTAGACGCTGCATCGATGTTGGTGGTGGCAAATTCGATCCTTTTGTAATCGTTAGGTTAATAACAACCTTTTTCATTTTCGCCATATTTTCTTGTTTTTTGCTAACACTTTTCATTTCCGTCTCCACACTGCTATATCGAAATTACTTCAGTATGTGCACTTTCTTTTTTCTTATGTTTGGCCCATAAGTTTAGGAATATACTATATAATACATTCACTTATAATTTATTTATTCCATTTTAACAGAATCTTAAGATAGCAGATTAAAAAAAAATATATTCTGTTTATGAAATTTCAGTTTTTTTAATGAAAAATAATTATTTTCTGCTTATTTCCTATCATTTATCAATTGTGAGTAACTGTTTTTCTTGTTTTGTTGTTGTTGTTGATGATTTTAGTTAGTAGTAATAAATCAGTACCATTACAATTAATTTTTTACAAAGTTTTGTATTTAAAAAGTATTTTCACTCATAATTCGGAAAGACAAAATACTATAATCAATATGCTGCATGTACAAGGTGATTATAATCAAAGTTTCACTTTCAAAAAGGCTGTAAAAAGGAACCACAAGTCAGATCACCTGATATTTCATGTGAGTATGCGTAAAGTAATGTGAACTAGTTTTGTCAAAAAAAAAAAAAAAAAAAAAAAGTACAAAAGTTAACCGATAGATGGCTCGTCATAAGATGCTAATAAAAAGACGTGACATGCGCAGTGCGCATTACACTTGTGATAAAAATGCCAGGGGACATAAAGTTCCTCTTTTTTGCATCTGAGAATGTAGTCATGATATATATCATTAAAGGATCGGGCTCTGCTTGTAAAACTTTTTTTTTACAAAAACGGTGACTGTGTGGCAATTGGATTGAAGAAAATCCGAACATTAAAGAGTTTAAGAAGCGTCTCTGGCCCATTTTGTCTGCAGAAGTTGATTGATAAATTCGGAGAGACGGGTTCATTCGACGGGTTCATTTTCGTTTTCGCTATTTCCACAGTTTTTTGCCTAGAAACAATTAAAAACCACTTTTTTCCTATCGGCTGTGACACCACCTTGTTTAGGTCGATATGCTTTTAACAAAGAGTGCCACAACAGCATGTTACGTCAGCAGTATGCTAATTACGTTACAGCATGTTAATTAGCATCCTATGGCGAGTGCAGCGCCATCTATTGATCAAATTTTGTACTTTTTTCTTTCGCAAAACACATTCCCATTGCTTCACGTATACGCACATGAAATATCAGGTCATTTCGACTAGTGATTCTTTTTTTACAGCCTTTTGAATGTGAAACTTTAACTGTAATCAACCTGTATTTTACATGATTCATGTAATTATTGAGAATCATTTTGTTGCAGTTTCAAAAATCTGAAAAGCATTCTCTTTATTAACAATTATTATTACAATTTGTGCAAACAATTAACAATTTGTGCTTTAAAAATTACTACAGTTTATTTGAAAACAAATCCTAGTCTGATGTCATTTAAAAATATGTTTTACGAATATATAATATAACATGAGATTTTCTGAAAAATAGTATTTCGTATTGCTGAAATTAAAAATCTATTATGGATTTAGTAAATAAATTATGTTTTTAAATTATGTGTTATCGCACTGTAAAGTTTTCTGATTAAAAAGAAATTGCTCAATGACTGAATACCAAATATGTTCTAAATTGTGCAAATTCAGACTACATAATTAAGAAATTTACAGTATAGGTCATACCACGGCCAAACTCGATCGCCTGCCTTATACGGCCTCCACAATTCCCCTTAGTTTCGGAATCATTCGTGTTCCACTCTCACCGGCAGATGGCGTGACTACTTACAGTAAATAGAGTTTCTCTACTGTAAATAATGCTTATTGAATGTTACTTTTACATATAAAAATACGAAAAACCTCGCTCTATATGCGTTATAAAAGATATATATTATATGTCTATTTTCCCTCGACGTTCTTTATACTATAAACAGGAAAAACTAAAAGATTTAGAGATAAATAAATCCAATGCTTTAAGCAATTAAAAATATTTTAATTAACACTCTACTATAACATGAAAAATAAAAATTTTCAGTAAATTTCTACTTTTATTTACATTTAAATTCTTGATTATTTAAAACATTGAGAATTCTGACCGTAAAATACACAGTAATTTTTTTTTATAATATTTATTAGTTTTAAAATAGAAAATTAACAAAAACTTTTTCAAAAAAACCAAACACTATTCAAATCAGGATAACGTTTTAGAACATTTAATTATTTTTACACCATACTTTGGATTTTAAATATAGATATATAAAGTTATTGCGGACAATTGTTTCAATAATTTTAAATATTGGAGGTACAGAAGATGAAGTGTATTGGGAAATAGAAACATAATAATTATTATAGATTTTTATTATGTTTAGGGGAAAAAATTATTTTATTTTAAGGGAAATTGTACAATCAAATATTCGAATTCTGGGCAGTCATAATATAAAAAATATAATACTTTTTTTTTTTTATATCTACGCAATATTCAGTACATCGATTATTTTGCACGATTCTTTATTATTTAAAAAATATAGATATAAGTACTTTGCAAACAATTTTCAATAAATTTGGCACTTAGCCATTATAGGTGTTGATCTCAAATTACAAGCATATAGATATAGAAAATCAACACGCTTACATATAAAATTAAATATTATAACTTAGGACAGTCATGGTATTAAAGTATACGATAAAAATAAAAATATATTTACATTCTTCATAATATGAACAAAATAAGCAAGCTTTTTCGCCAATATCCGGCAATCAAATTATATCGATTTTTTTTTTCAAAACATGGATATTTACACGATTCTTAATTATTTACAATATATATATATCTGTACAGTGGACATTGCGAACGATTTTCAGTAAATTGTGGATGGTAATCATGAAATACAAAGAAACAAAATAAATAAATAATAATAATTTTTACAGGTTTCATTATTTTAGAGAATCAACAAGTCGTTTTTTTTCTTTTAATATTGTGTACTCCATTCATCCCAGAATAGCTTTTGCAGAATTTTTAGAGCACGGGTTAGAAATTACAGAATATTTTTTTTCAGAATTTAAAAATATTAATTCGTTAGTCTATTTTACGGCCGTTCCGTTTAACCGATCGAGATGAGCTTTCAGATATAGTTATTCAGGAGTATGAGCGCGAGATTCTGTGAACGGCAACAAATTGGCGCTCACGGTTACGGTTATAGGTACAGAAACTCGAAATTTTCGAATGGCAACGCCCATTTTTTTTTTTCGTCGCAAAATGATCAGCGTATGCGAAAACCCTAAATAGCGCTGGAACGGTACGTGTATCGCAATAAACGGACGCGTTATGCACGCACAAAAAACAGCTCAACGAACGGCCAAAAACAACACGATCGGGGCGCACGGTGGAAATTTGCATATGACAAGGGCAAGACACCAATCACAGAACGCCGTTCGACAGATAATCAGCGTAGAAAACGGATTCTTACCTCTATCATATGCAAATTTCCTCCGTGCGGCCCGATCGTGTTGTTTTTGGCCGTTCGCTGAGCTGTTTTTTGTGCGTGCATAACGCGTCCGTTTATTGCGATACACGTACCGTTCCAGCGCTATTTAGGGTTTTTGCATACGCTGAGCATTTTTCGAAGAAAAAAAAATGGGCGTTGCCATTCGAAAATTTCGAGTTTCTGTACCTATAACCGTAACCGTGAGCGCCAATTTGTTGCCGTTCACAGAATCTCGCGCTCATACTCCTGAATAACTATATCTGAAAGCTCATCTCGATCGGTTAAACGGAACGGCCGCTAGAGTTCCATATATCGGCAAAGTTTTTTTTATGACCACCCTGTAAATGTATCTGTAGATATATGCTAGTTCAATTTCCTGCTTATATTTCAAACATTGAGAATTTTTACAATAAAATATACAAAAAAAAATTATAAAATTAAAATTAAGTAAACTTTAAAAATTTTCTTGATAAAGAATTCTTACATGAAGATGAATTGGCGGCGTCATTTGTAAAGTTTCTTGCTATATTTTTTTTAAATAATGGGCAAAACATTTGCACATATTAACGAACATATATTTATAATATGCTCGTTTAAGTCACATTCCCACAAAGGGTTTTTTATTAGTACCCGGATATATCAATTCATAACTAGTTTTGACGATTCCGTTTGCATTTAGGATTGTTATACCAAAAAAAAAAAAAAAAAAAAAAAAAAAAAACACAAGAGTAGAGTAGGGAGAGTAGAGAAAGATAAGGAAATTCCCCATTAGACACAGTAGTTAAAAGCGCCCCCTACAATTCTCCGGAGCGAAAGTATGATTCCACGAAAACAAACGGGATTCGACTGTTTGTTTCGGCCGTATAAGGGATCGAGTCTGGCCGCAGCTCTGCTGATGGGTTAGGTCTTATCATTTAACTGTTGGAACAATAACGCCTGGGGTGATAATGCCAGAATGTTAAATGAACGAGTTTGGCCGTGGTCATATTCACTTTTTGGAAAAATTCAATACACAAAAAGCAAACTAAATATAATGCGTTCGGAAACTACATTAATGATGAGAAAAGCATTTAATAGATATAGTGACATTACGGGTAAAATGGCGTGTTAAAATGAAGATTTAAAATAGTAATTTGTTAACGAGAAAATGCATGTCCCAAACGAACGCGCTGTTCCAGCAATGTGTGTCCTTATATGGTACTGTAACATAATACTTTTGTGTGTCCATGTAAATGAATTATAAATGATATGCATGCTATGTGCATTGATGAGTTTCTTTAACTTCACATTTGGAAATAATTTTTATCAATTCCAATGTGTTTCATATAGAGTAACATCGTTCAAATACATTGAAAATTATTTTACTTCATTGACCACAATGTTGCGGAATTATTTTGCATGTCCCTGTCAAAGAATTATACTTGAAACATACTTAATTTTCAATATACAACACACCATAGTAATACCCAATAAAATAGATGCATTGTATGGCAATCCGAATATATTTACGCGAGCCGAAGACGCAATACAAGATAGATACACAGATCGCCAGGCTCCTAGACAGACGGACAGACAAAAATAATTCACCAACACGTTTCCACTTTTTTGAATTGTTCTGTTCTTTTTATTCCCTTTCCTGCTATTTTAAAACATAATTAAATTATACGTTAATGAATGACTCCTTTAATGTTGACAAGGCACTTAAATAACATCTTTTGATAGTTCATTTGTGCACACATTTTCAAATATTAAGCGAAATACCAGAAAATGGTTATACAATTACTAATTAGAAAATATAACAGCTTCTTGAAGCTAAAGCGCTTTTAAGGAAACTTTAATTTCCACCCAACAAAGTAAACAATTAATTTTCGTAAAGAAATAGTAGAAGTAAATTATGTTTCGAAACTTTACAGCTTTCAACAGCCGCTATTTCATAAAGCGTTGAAAGAGAAAGATTTAATACACTAACAGAACAAAGATAATAAAACGCAATTATTGAGATACTTTGCTGCTGAGTTCTTCTCGCTATACAATTGTATATTTAGCAGAATTTATTTATACTTAAAAATGTTTGCTTGACTTATTTTGATATACGTGGAACTCATTTTATTTATAAAACACATTTTCTAAATAGTACATTTTGTATAAAATATATTGTTGATAAATCTATATATCTATTATATAAAAAGATATATTGTTGTTAGACTAAATTAATATTTACTTAAAGTGATAAAATACTTTTAACAAGGCAAAAAAATTAAATAATTTTTACGGAAATATTTGTATCATATTTATGCCGCCGTATGTGACTGTTGGAGCAATGAAAAATATGTCTAATATAAATAAAAAAAGGTAATTTATTGCCTTGTTAAAAGTATTTTATCACTTTAAGTAAATATTAATTTGTTTGATGTATTCAAGTAATTTTCATATAGTTTTATATTGTTTTTAGATATTTTTTATTAGATAATTTTTTCCGAGTGAGGAGGTAACTTAAATGTGGTAGCGCACCTCCGTATCAATGTTCCAGATATTGTCCGAACCTGAACAAACAAAAATATTTTTCCATATTTGAGTATATTAACGAGATCGTTGTCCACCAAGACTGAATTGAAAAGTTTTGGAAATCTTAAACATAAAAGCACTTTTATTGGTAAAAAACCAATCGATAATCATTAATAAAAAAAACGCTCATTTGTACCAACTGTAGGATGATAATACTTAAAGAGCGGGCATTTAGAATATGATTAATGAAACTTGTTTTATCTAGAGTGCCTTTAAAAAAAGAGATTAGCAGCATAATCATAGGGCGCATGCTCAGACTGGAAGTTTTCGTTCAAACTTTAGCAATCCACTTCAAAAGTTTAAACATTTGTGTACTTAGAACCAGAATTATATTATTTTTTTTTTTATTAAATAATTTTTCTCTTAGAGTGTTGTCTGAAAATAAAGAAAATTCCAACTGATATTTATCAGTTAGTACCCGCTATTGTTGAATCTAAGTTAGACTTCCTTTACTTAAATAAGTTCTGAAAATACATAGTTTAATCCTTATCCATAATTCTTCTTTTGATTGACAGAGTTCATTTCTTTTCACTGTTAACACGAATGAAGTTGAATTGATTGCACATTTGTTTTATTTTTTTAAGACGTAACGAATAAGCCAAACACAATATTTCGTACATTAAAAACCAAATTTTAAATTAAGAAAAATTCGAATAAATCCTTAAAGATAATGAAATATATCGATATATCGATAGGAAAATATTTACAACTCACATAAACACCCGTCTTAAGCAATTCATGTAATCCGCTTTCTTTAAAGCTGAACCAAGAGATGAGCTAAAAATTAATAATTGGAGAAAAACAAATAAAAAACTGAAAAATTAGTCTAAAAATATACTCTTTTATAATCATTCAATGTTGATCTTTAAAACCAAGCCTAACTTCATAACTGCAATTCACGTACTTCCAAATAATTTCCGTTACAATACGTTAAATTGGCTCGTTCCCAGATTATAAAAAACTCATCGCGTTAATTAACACTTGATAAATAACAAAAACTAATACATATACACTCGAACCCGGTTAAGACACTCACGGTTAATACGCGATCCCGCTTACTACGCGGATTTTTCCCCATCCCTTGAACTTCGCGGCTGATAAAAGTATATCATGTTTAATACGAGAACGGTAATTACGTGATCCCGCTTCATACGCGATATATTTTAGGTCCTTTGAGGAAAGAAATCACGCTTACGAATTGTACTATTTAATTTATTTAATAACCGATTATCACTAGAATCGCCGCGCAGTGTAAGATTAAGCGAATCTATCGGGTCAAAATTCAATTTATGAAAATTATCGATATTAAAGTAATAAAATTGATCTTACTAGAGATAAAATGGTTATGTATTATAAAAAATACAGTAAAACCTCCATTAAGCAACCACCTCCATTAAGCGACCATTTTTTCATAGAATGATATTTATTCCCATAAGCTCAATACTTATTTTACATCCATTCAGAGACCATCCTAGTTGGACTCCCTCCATGAGCGAACAAATTTATTTGAAGAAAATGAAACAAATTCCGTTTTTTTGCTGGTCGCTTGAAGAAGGTTTTATTATAAAAAAAATTCTGGGAAGCGCATTATTCATCAAACGTCTAAACTAAGTTTAGAATTTTTTTATTATTATTATTCCGGTAACTTTTATGTGTTTAAACCTTTTTGTGCCTTTTTAGCCAATGAATTTAACTCCCATGACACATTAATAATGACGGTCAATGAACTCCTCTGCCCTATTCTATCAGGAAACTCTCAAAGAAATAGATAAATTAATGAAATCGTCATTATTTGTTCGCGTCCAAAAAAAAAAAAAAAAAAACTGTTTTTATTTACTAAACTTCGCAAGGACTTGGAAATAAATGTAATAAAAGATAAAACAGTAAAATCAAAGCAAACGTATTCATTTTTTAAAGTCTGCAGTGATTAACGTATGTAATTAACTTTTGTTTTAATACTTAAAATTTCATATTTTTTCCTAATGTGAAAAATAAATTTTAGTAACATGAATTGTTACCTTTTACCAACAATTAAAATCTAGATTTAAACTTGACCTCCATTAAGAGACCACCTCTCGGAGTGATCAATTTTTATTGGAACGGAACGTGATCGCTTTAGGGAGATTTTACTGTATATATTTACACATTACACTCTACAATTTATTCCGTTCCCACACTACATTGTTATTCCGTGATCATAATCATAATAAAAAGATGTTTTGTCATTTTCATACCTTGATATTTGCAGAGTGTTATGGTATTCAGTGCAGATTTTATAAATGTAGTACATATTTATTTTCAACAAGAAGAGTTTTCTTGTATTAAAAAATAGTAATTAATTGCATACTACTATAAATACCAGCGTTATAAAGTGAATAACTGTCATTTTCCGTTGTTTGCTATTCTTTTATTATTTGTATATTCGGTGACCGTATGAACGTTAAAACATCAGGGTGCTTCAGCCGCTCTATAGTTTTATTGAGATGTTAATGTCATGATTTGTAATGCTTAAAAGAAGATATATTTATCTTGTATCCACATGTCATGTAAAATTACATCAAATCGCTCAAGAAGAACTTATCAACACCTGTTATGTTAGCGGCCACTGCAGTATCCTTAAAAAATCGTCCTTTTTCTATTTCCTATTATCGTGCTCTTGTTTTGGAGTTTTGTATAATAATTCTCTTTTAAGTCTAAATCTTTTAATTATATTTTTTTCTTTCAGCGATACTTTATTTTTCTTCAGGTTTTCGGAACTGCTATTTCTTTATATCAAATCTATAACCAATATGTAAGAGGATTCCACAAATCTTAATTGTGCTTGTTGTGCCGATAAGCCCCTAGAAAACTTGTGAGTATTATTCGTATATTATCGAATCATTTTTAAGTTATTCACCACCTTGAATTTTCCGTTACAGACACTGCATTATTTAATTGCTTTATTTGAAAATAGAATGCTGTGAACATTGTGCTATCTACCACTGTGTCTTCAAATTTGTGCTCTATGTCATACGTCTGACCATTGAATTTTACTACAGTTATTGCAAGAGCTGTAAAGATTTAATTCCTGACAATTTCAAATTCTTCTGTTACTGATTGATGAGTTTCCATGATGAACTTAAAATTTATAAATCTAGAGTAAGAGGTAGATGACAGCTGTGGATTTACCCAATGTAAAATTTTGATTTTCCTCATTACAGCCCTTTTTCATATGACGAGTATCCGGCTTTTTGAACGATTTTTAAAAATGTCGTTGCTCTTTAAGGGATTTCAGATATATTTTTTAACACATACATAGCATCCTTTTTTTCCCAGATTGTCTCAGTTTTAAACACGCGGCACGTGGTTAGTCATTTGTGTTCCGGGAATAACGAATGCGCCTTTTGTCTTTTGCTTTCGGTCCACTTAAATAAAAAAATTTCTTTGGTTGTCCAACCTTTTTCTGGCAGTAATTATTACTTCTGCCCTGCAAATATATTTATTGTTAATATTCGAATCTGACCATCTCTTATTTTACTTCAAAAAACATTCTTTAAGCGATGTCAGTTTCTCCATCTTTGATTACTGCCAATTATAAATGAATGGATCAGCCGCTTACTCTGGTGTAACATAACAGATGAGCAATGTTGAAGAATATATTTGTGTAATACATAGTCTATCAGGGTATTTTTTGTATTAACAGAGAATTATTGATGTCTAGTAATTTTTTTTTAAATCTCATATAATTCTCTTTTCGAAATTTACACTTCCGTACCTGATAAAAAATTACTTATATTCAAGAGTTGCAAATATTGGCAGCTGAAAATGATTTTTTCTCTATTTATATGCATACAGAATTACAAAAAAAAATTATATTACACTGCTATTTTTCAAGTGGGTGGAATCATAAATAACATCCGATGCAGTTTACTAGTATGACACCAGTAAAATTATACTAAAATGATTATAACGCGGTTTAGAAATTAGAAAAAATGTTAGCCTGAATGTGAAGTAATGGGACGATAATTGCAATTATGAATAATAATTTAGTAAATACCCTAAAGAAGGAAATGAATAATAAAGAGTGTAACGCTGTATTGCAAATTTTCCAGCAATATTTGAAAAATGATAAACTAAGCCGTGGAGCTATAAATGGCTGCATCGATTAAATTTAATGTTCATCGTAGTGCAATATCCCGTTTGTGGAAGCAAGCAAAGTCGTCAAAAATAAATGATGATAAAATTTATATTTTAAGTTGACAAAAAATTGGTAAATGCGGACGAAAAAAAAGGAGATTTTCCTCAGCAATTTAGCAGAATCACAGATGTCCCAATAAAACGAAGGCAATCACTGCGGTGTTTTTCATGTACTGTTAGTATTCCTAAATCAACATTACACACACACAGGATTCTGTAGGAGGGAAAAATTTTTAAGCTTATTTCATCCACTATTAAGCCAAGTCTAAATGGAAAAAAATAAGCTCGACAGAATTCGATTTTATTTACAGCATGTTTGAAATAATGGATGCTTTCCGTAAAAGTTGGATCGTATTCATATCGATGAAAATTGGTTTCATATTACGAAAACCAGTAATTCGTATTACAGCACCCTAGGTGAAACTGATCGTTTGAGACATAGTAAAAGCAAAAGGTTTATTACCGAAGTAATGTTTATGGCAGAGGTGGCAAGACCAAGATGTTACTCGGATAGAAACGAAATGTTTAAATGTAAAAATTGGAATATTACCTTTTGATTATTCAAAAAATGCAAAAAGAAGCTCAAAGCATCGTGCAAAAGGAAGTGCTGTGCCAAAAATTGTAGAAATTGTTAACAAAGATGGTACCCGAAAAATGATTATACAAAAAGTTTCGTCCGTTATACGTAAAGAATTTCTAAGTAGTGAAAAATGGAGTCATATGTGCATACAACAGGACAATGCCAAGCCTCATTTGGCAGTGGATGATCCCAGTATAACAAAAGAATGTTTAAAAGATGGATGGAGTTTGCATCTACAATGCCAACCTCCAAATAGTTCGGATTTAAATGTGCTTGATCTCGGGTATTTTATGGCAATACAGTGATTGCAACATCAGATGCTCACAAAGAATATTTCAACTTAATTCATGCTGTTGAAGTCGCTTTTGAAAATATAGAAGTAGAAAAGCTTGGAAATGTATTTATAACTTTACAAACATGTATGGAAAACTTTATCATGTCAGGAGAAGGCAACTCGTACAAAGTAACCCATCGCAATAAGGAAAAACATCGCTGTCAAAATATTTTTCTGTGAAACTTTAGATAATACCGAAGTTACATTATGTGCAAGAAATTCCTTAAATATCAATTAAAATTGTTTTATTTGTGATTAAAATTATCAGAACTTGGTATTTATATTCTCGTTTTTTACTTTTCACAAATGTAGCACTTATTTTGGGGCTAATTTTTCGAAGCAAATTTACAGGGTTCGCATGCTATTAAGCCACGCCCTATTTTGTAAGAACTCTACCACCAGTATACATTAATGATCATTTTCTTCCTAATGAGTTCTTGATTCATTAGCTAGAAGATAATTTTATGCGATTACTGGTGGAAGAATCCTTACAAAATGGGGAGTGGCTTAGGAGCGTGAGAACCCTGGATTTTTTAAAACTAATCTTGCACGGTTTTAAGGAGAGACGGGTGGTAAGTAAATGTTGTTGATTGATAGAATAGCACCATGTAATCTCTAAAACACGTTCGATCAAAATCATAAAATCATCAGCATCAATAATCAATACAAAAGTAATCAAATGTAGCAACTAATTTGGGACATAAGGAGTACATTTTTTCGTAACAAAATAAAAATATCCTGCATTTAAGTGTTAAAATAAGAAATAAAATCAGAATCATATATTATATATTATATTCGAATAATTTAACTATCCATGAAAGCACATTTTAGTTCACATCAAACAAAAATTTATATTTTAAATGTTCTACTTGTCGAACATTTGTATCGACTTACACTATGCGATTTTTTATTAAAGGCGCGGTGCATGACATTGCATTATTTGATACATTATGTTTTATTATTACACCCTTTTTGCCTAGAAATCCTCGAGAATATGTTCTGAAAAGTTTTTTTCCTAATCTTTCATTAATTTCAATTTTTAATCCAAAAACGTGTTTTAAAAAAATGTGGTAATACTATGTTAAAAGGTTCAAAATCCTTTCCTCTAGTACTTATTCATTGTTATGCCTTCTGTATGTCAATATAAAAAGTATATTTGATTTCTAGATTATATTTCTTTATTTCATGATTTTACATTAATTATAAAATACGTTGCAGTCTATAACTCTTAACATATTACCAAAAATAGAAACTGATTCAGAATATTCCTTTTATTTGAAAAATCATATTTACAACAAAATATGACATTAATTTATTTGTCATTAAACGCTGTAAAATATACTTATCATTAATAGATGAGTAAATTTAAGAATGATCTTCAGAAACTAAAAATGATACTGAATAAATTTTATTACTTTTTAAAAGAAGGAGAATAGTTATCTCCTAATTTCAATAAATTTATTAGTTTTCGAAATGTTAAAGAGAACATGGCCACTTATAGCTTTCGTGATAACAATGGGCGATAAATGTGTAATATAAAATGCTTTAATTAAACAAAAATTGCTAAATGTCATTTTTGTGTGGGGAGGAGAGGGGGGGGGATCGGAGGTTTCGTTGATTAATTATACACAATATATGTCTGCTTATTTATTGTTTACTAATTTAAGTTAGATGAATGATAATTTCAGGAATTTTAATTAATATACTCGATAATTATTTACATTATAATTAATTATAAATTTAATTTTAATTAAAAGCATGGTTATTTATTATTTATTATATTTAATAATTTAATAAACTAGAAATCTCTAAAATATGAAAGTTTACAGTCGAATGTGACCTGTTAATAAGGTGAATGATTATTCTTCTATAAATCAATAATATAAATATGTACATTTCTAAGACAAAAGTATCTCATATATGTATCTCATATATTATTAAAGAATTGTTTTTGAGAAAATTTTGACGTTCTCATTTGGATATATTCTGTAGAAATATTAATACTGTAAGGATAAGTCGCACGGGAATAAGCTGCATTTTTGAGCATTTATAATGTTAAAATTAGTATTCAGAATACATTTCTAGAAAAAGATTCTCCCAAAAGAATATAAAATTAATGTAAGGAAAGATTTCTTTAAAAATGCATCTTTGAACAATTTTATCAAATTAAGCAAATTTTACATTTCTTTCATTTTTCTAAGTTCATGCATTATTACCTAAAGTGCTGTGTTATTCTTTTTAAAAAAGATTTGAATATTAATTTGATCTAAAATTTACGTGTTTTTTTCTTTTTGCAATTTTTTAGTTTTGTATTTCATTTAGATACAAAAAAGAAAGTCTTTTTAGCATAATTCAAATTAAAGAATTATTTTAAGGCAGTAATAATTTCGAATATTTTTTTCTGAAAAGAACCCCGTAAAATTTTACGTATTAAACTGTTAGTGATTAAAAAATGCATTGAAATTTATATATATATATAATATTCTGAAAACATTTTACTTTCATTTAATAATCACTTTAAATGTAATTATCTTTAGAAGAATAGATATTTTAATTATTTCTATTATAATAATGAATATTTAGAGATGCATTATACTTGTTAGCAATGTCACTCAAAGTTATATATGAATTTCCGTCAAATAATTTGTAATCTTATTATCAGGTGATTTAATTCGCAAAATAATCTTTAAATATAGTCAAACTAGAAAACATATTTAAAATAATCATATTTGGTTATAATTAGATTAAACAAACTGCATCTTTTGTAGCTTTACAAATATGACAATTATTTAACCGCAGTATTTAAAGGATTAATTAATGTGCGTGGATCACGTAAAGGATATTAAAACAACGAATTTCTAAAATAGTTAATTTTATATTGAAATCCACTTTATAAACTATGTTATTATTAATTATAAAAATTAGAATTGAATACAATAATAATAAATAATATATTTTATTCTAGCTTATTTTCTCGTTATAGTATAATTTATTTTAACATGCTTGCAATTAAATCAATATCATTTTATATAAATTTATATTTAAGCTTTTCAATAAAAAAATATTTGCTGAATTTTAGAAAAATGAATATTTTGAAAGAATGTAAAATATCATTATATACAATTAATTAACTAGGTATATTTTAAATATATTTTAGAGGTGTGGCTAATAAATGACGATACTAATGCTGTAAAATATTTTATTTTAAATTTAAACATATTTTGTTGTTACCCACTTCAATATACACCCCCCCCCCTTTATCCCTAAAAAGTCCCATGCTAATTTTCCATTGTTTGAAACAGTGCTGGAAGTCGTCTTGTGTGAGCTCTTTTAAATCGCGCACCACTTGTTCTTTCATAGCTTCAATGGTCTGAAACCAGGTTCATTTTAATTCGAATTTGACCCTGGGGAACAGATAAAAGTCACATGGTGCCCAGTCAGGCAAATAAGGAGTATGGCCTAACTCTGGTATGTTATACTTGCCTAGAAACGTTCCTGTCAGACAATGAAGTGTGAACTGGTGCGTTGTCCTGATGATGCACCGATGTTCTTCCCCAATTCAGGTCGTTTTTTTCACGGTGTTGGGAAATAAATTCAAGGTAGTAATGTTTATTAATTGTTTGGCATTCATGAGATGTACACAATGCCGTGAATATCGATAAAAACAATCATCATTGATTTGAATTTCGATTTTCTCATTCGAGCTTTTTTAGATCTCGGTGAAGTTTGGGGCTTTCAAATGCATGGATTGGAGATTAATATCTGAATCATAAGTGAGAAACCAAGATTCAGCACTTCGTATCACTCTTCCCAAGAACTTTAGGTCATTTTAAATGGCATTAAAAGCGTCAGAAGAGATATTTTTACGAGCTTCTTTTTTGTTCGATTGCTAGAATTTTAGGCACTATTTTCGCACACACTTTTTACATTTTCATATTGTTATGTAGGTTATCTATTGTTATGTATTGTTTATGATTTGTATGTTATCATATTATTGTGGCCTTATGCATCCTTTGTCAATTTGTTCAATTTCAGCAATCGCACAAATTGTTAACCGACGGTCAGATTGGTTCAGATTACGAATTTTTGCAATATTTGTCTCCATTGTTGGCCTGGAAGGGCGAACATCATCTTCAAAGTATTATCGTCCATAAAAAAAAAAGCACTTAAACCACTCGAAAACCCGCGCACGTGATAAGGATTCACTGTAGTATACTTTTAACAAATGGTTAATTTCAGTAGCGGATTTATCAAGTTAAAAAATCACATTAATTCGTTGATCTTTTAAAACACTCGACATTTTTTTCCGGCAAAACACTAAAACAGGGTCCAGAACAAATGATGATCACGGCTAGACAAATTGGAATAGAGACAATTTAACGAAAGTTCTCGAGACAGGACGCTTTGCGGTACACAAAAATTGGTCGTTCGAATTTGGTGCATGCGCAGTTCTTCTATAGAAGTATTAGTCTTGTTATTTCATAGCCACACCTCGTATATATATAATTATAGGTGCATTCATAAATGCTCTGAACAAACCCAGCAGTTTAAATGTCTGGAAAAAATTTTCATGTGTGTTTAACGATTCATAAAATATTTATTTGAAAAGCATTGGTACGAGGAATCGTTATTTTTTTATTCCTTTATATATTTATGTTTCCTATACAGTGAAAAAATTATCTTTAATGTCAAATTTTTGTGAATTCAAACATTACAGGACGGAAAAACCCGGTTAGGATACTTAAAGTGTTAAATACCAAAAAATTCTTACATATGTTATTCTTTTTTCTCTACAATAAAAAAAATCATTTTTAATTAAATTCTCTGAAATATCTGTATTACTAATTATGCATAAAATATGTTATTTGAGAAAAAGATTACTTAATCGATATTTGTTTTATACAGGATTCACTTTTTTAATACTGATATCATCATTGCTATTTAAAATTAACAGTTAGTAATATTTCCTGTTAGAATAATGTTAGAATAAAATTTTGTGATTTTGTCGAACTTAAAATATACAATCAAACTGTTAACCATTTTTTAATTCTAAGATTTTTCAATGAAACAATGCTAATATTGTCTCTGTTTTTAGCTAGTTTGAAAAAAAAAACTGTTAATAATAATATATATATAACCATTAATTAAACATAACCTTCCACCGTCAAATATTATGAATTAAAGCTGTAAGTATTTAAAAAAGAAAAAAAAATATATATATATATATATAAGTATTATTATGGAAGAAAAAGAAAAAAGTGGACACCGACAAAAATTGAAAAGCTTATACATTGAATTACGTTATCAAGGGCACAGAATTCAATGATATAAGCAAAATGGTTGTTTTCTGTGGGAAAAATAAGCTAAAGCTAAAAGTTATTTTCCCCTGTGCCCAAACAACCATAAAATCAAGTGAATTGATTAAAAATGAAAGCAGAATAGAAACAAATAATATGAAATGGAAGAATCAATATAACGTACTTCAATATTTATAGGATATAAAATATAAATAATAAACACCATACCGATTAATATTTCAGTATTTTACAAAAATCCACGCGCACATGGCTGCCAGTATATCAAAAAGAATAAGGTGAATAAAACAGTTAAGAAATCACAGTAAATGATACCAAAGGATGCAGTTAATACATTTTGAAATAAAATTTGAAATACCTTGTTAAACACATTTAATCTAATATAAAATAAATAGATATTAATTACATTATTTAAAATGCACTATTAAATTAATTAATAACAGTTTAACAATATCGTCAAAATTTAGCTAAAAATACCCCCTGGTATATTAAATTATAACTGAAATGGAGCTAGAAAAATTAACAATTAGAGCTATCTTAAAGAGACAAATTTAGTGCTGCCATCTAGTATTACTTCTATTAAACAACTAACGCAAGATAAATATTTGTAAGAATTTGAATGTAAATAACTGTATAAATAATTGTAAGCATTTGAATGTAAATAACTGTATAAACAGCAAAACCAAACATATCCTTATATATAGAGAATTATAAACCGAATATAAACCACACAATGTATTTAAAAACTATTGTAAATAAAATTTAAAAGCATACAATATATTCTATTAGCTAACTTATTTAAACTAAACTAAGAAATAAATAATTCTAGAACATTGATAATATATAGCATATAGCTATATGCTATAAAACAAAATAAAATTCAGTAATAATATAAATAATTATTAAATATAAAAATTATTTTTTATGAATTATATATCAGATATTTATAAAATGAACAGGAAATAAAATACATGTGGAAGTAAATAGAAGGTTAAATGATACTTAAAAACCCATTACTTAAAAAGCACAAATATAGAGTGTGGAATATCTTCAGACATCCATAAAAAACCATAAAGTATGAATGTGGGGCATTCAAAAACATTAAACCGATAATAAATATTAAAAAGAATAGAGTAATAATAATAAAAATAATTACCCAATTTTAATGCATACAGTATAACTATATTTATATTATACATACTTATATGTATATTATTCACTATAAGAATGGCATACTATTAGTAATTAATATGATATTGTCCTTAGTAAATTTAAAATTTAATAACAAATAATTGTAAATTAGATTAATCAATAATTAGGCTAATTATAATATTAATGAAATTCTCCAATTACATATAAAATATCAAATCAACATCCATATAAAATACGTAACAAAAATATAGTAATAATACAAGAGCCCCCATTTTTTTATATATAATTAGCCATTGCGTATTATCCAGACAACACCACCCTCCTCCGTACTCTAACATCTACCCACTCAACCAACCTATAATATTTTTTTATATTATTTTACAATTTTTAATTTTTTATAGATTTTTTTTTTTAATAATTTTTTTGTAATTTTGTTTACGCATGTGTTAATTTGTTTTAATAGATCATGTAAGAAAAGTACTAATTGTATATTAATGATTATATGAATTTGTTTGGAAAACCATGATTTAATGCATCATAAATTAGTTTTTTAATATTATTGTTAATTAGAGGAGAAGAACATAAACATTTTATTCTATATAAATGATTAAGTATTATATTCCGAAATACAGAATGATGTAGACAAGATTTAAAATTTGTAAATGTATTAACTTTGAATTTAAATTCTTTACGTTTGTCATATAAATCTGTGATTGTTTTATTGTCTTTGATTGTAATTTTAAGATCTAAGAAGTTAATTGTATTGTTAGATAAAAGGTTTTCCGTTAATTCCAAATTAGTGGGATAATCAACTGGAAATCGAGTAATTGCAGATTGATCAGTATCAATTAAAATGATGTCATCAATATAACGATATAAATGTAGATTATTATTAGTAAAATTACGTTCATAATGATATAAGTATAAGTCAGAGAGTAAACTGGAAGTACAACCGCCTTGTGGTATACCGACATGCTGTAAATATAAATTATTATCTTGCAATATATAATTATTATAGATAATGAAGTTAGTTAAAGATTTAAAATATGCAATATCTATATTAGATGGTAATATATATATATATATATATATATATATATATATATATATATATTATATAAAATGTAAATTTGATTTGACATTTATAAGTTTTATAATTTATGAGAAATATGGTATATGGAAAAGCTTAATAAACGTATAATTAATTTTTTTTTTTATCGAAGTACGTTTGTGAAAATTTCCGCAACGAGATCTATTAAAACGTAAAACGATTGCACATTTACTATTGAAAAATAAGTTGTGAAGAAAACTTTGTCACAGATATAGTGGAACCCGGTTAAGACGCTCTTCAAGGGAGTGGTCAAAAGTCGCGTTTTAAGCGGGATCGCGTATTAAACATGATTTGTATAATGTTGCAGGAAATAGGCTTATTTACACAGATAATCACCTAAATGAACTTCAGAGCTTTCATTTATATGTTTACGGTCGAAAATTGAGTCTTTTACATATCTTCCGAATGAAATTTATTGTATTCCACTTTAATTCGTTGTTTCTTTTTATAGGACAAACTGGAGTAATAACGGAAAATAAATATTGATTCCAACATGACTTTATTTTAGATTAATACGTTGCAACCAAAAATAATTTTCCTACTGGACTCATTTTTTTTTTAACAGAAAGAAAACAAAATATAAGAACAACTCAGTTTTTAAAATCCTATTTAGTATTTGTAATAATGAGTACCATTATAATCTGTCATTATCAATATAATAAGAAAAACTATCTTTATAAAATATTGTTATAGCAAAAAGTAAAATAATCATAAAAGAATTATCCAATCGCAGTCGTATTTAATCTTTACGAGTTTCATTTTTTGTTGCCTATAACATGCATTATAAAACATAGTAGCGATGTAAAGTAAATTTAAAATCGCTCTAACAACAGGTATGAACATCTCTAATCAATCGCAAATTTTATGACGTATCTGAGTAACCTGAATTCGTCGATATCTGTCTAGTATAGTTAAATGCATAACGAAGCGAGAGACAAAGAATGTTAGGAGGTGGGATCAAAGAAGAATGGCAGTTTGCTAATTTAGCGGGTCTCTTTTTTTAAAATTCATATGTCTACCACTATCTCCGCTTAGTAATTTCCGCCTTAATTAATCCGTTGTTAAATAAATTAAATACTATTCGGAAACAGTGTTTTTATCTGAATAATAAAAATCTGCTAAATTGGTAACACTCGAAAATAGAGAAGGAAATCACATCTTGATTAATGAATTCGCGTCTTAAGCGTGATTTTTTTCTTGGAGAACCGAAAATTCATCGCGTATTAAGCGGGATCGCGTCACAACTGTTCGCATATTAAACGTGATCTTTTTACATTAGTCTTATGGGTGATGTTCAAGGGATCGGACAAAATCCGCGTATTAAGCGGGATCGCGTATTAACCGTGAGCGTCTTAACCGGGTTCGGCTGTATATGAAATATTTCTGTCATATGAAAGAAATTCACACTTCTATTATTTTCTAATAATAGGTAGGAGAAATACCAGTATGATCAAGTACAAGACAAATACTTAAATAATGCTTTAAAATGCAATATTTACTATATACCATTACTTTTCCTTTAATTACAAAGTTTTTTAAATTTACGAGAAAATATAATATCATCTAAGATATATATTTAGTTAATATATTAATGATAAATAAATGTCATCAATATATTAGCCTAAGTTTGGCCTGGAACCATGTTTACAAATAAAAAGGATGTTGTCAACGGTTTGGGAGAGAGATTCTAAAAGCACTACCAAATATATTTCTAATTGAATTTTTCTGAAGAATCTGATTGTCAGAAAACAATTGTTGAAGCGAAAAGATATTTACAGCTTATTTTTACCATTTTTTTTCTTTTTATTGGTTTCCACATAATTGCCTTGAGGCAGGAAAGCTTAAACTGGCGCCGAGCATTGTTTCTGATTTTTATGTATGATATTTAGAAAAAAAATTACAAACATCAATTTTGTTTTTTTCTTTTTTTGAAATATCTGAACTGATGATCTTTATTATCTAAAAATTGATTCCTTGAAAGTTATTTGCTTTTTTAAGAATAGTTTGTGTAACACACATATATGAACATATATTTAAGTAATTTTTCACGGTTAATTTAATTAGGGGAGACCGGGGCTAGTTGGCTACAGGGGTAAGTAGGAGCAGTCCTAATAAATCGCCTGTTTGTGGATAGATTGTGCAACCTGTCACAGAGCACTTTCATTCTTGCTTTTTACATTCTCTATTGTAGTTTTGCAGCGTTACCTACGTGCAGTGGACATTTATTACGATTTTTCTGTTTTTTGTACTCATAAGTAATTTTTTGTTGTTTCATTCTTTTTCTAATTTCTAATACTTATCTTAATAATTGCAATTTAACTTGTGCAGTTTTTCTAAGTGTATGATTCACTGTACCTACCCATATGTGATTTACTTAAATTACTTATGTTTAGAAGGTTACGCTTCCGTTTTGTGAAAAAAATTATTATGGGGCTAGTAGGTTCATTGAATACGGGGTAAGTTGTGTCGGCGTCTGGTCTGTGCTGGTAGGTTGAAATACAACAAACACAGTGAAAAGTGGTTGTAATGCAAGATTTTGGGCACTTGGGGCTTGCCCAAACTGAGACACTCGATTTTTCGTTTGTGACAACTGTAACTCTGATGATGATATCGAGTAAGATAGAAGTTACTCAGTGTTAAAGTTTTATTCATTATTTTTATATCTGTATAATTTAGAATTTATATTGTAAGGCGATAACGCCTTTCTTTAAACTTACAGGTAATAAAGAAATTGATTTCTCTTAACTGCGTGCCTTATTTGAGTTTCATTTAAATTTTTATAAAGCGTGTGCCAACTTACCCCATAGGTATAAGCAACTTGCCCCGTGACGGGGTAGGTTGGCGCACAATTTTCCTTTTACTTTAGGCTTCCACTAGACATAAACTACAAGAGCTACAAACTCAAAACTCCGGGTATTTATAGCCAAATGTATGTTCTTTAAAAGTGTAGTTAAAGTTTGTTAAAAAACTTAAAAAAAAATGATAAAAATCAATAACTGAAAACTGCGCCTACTAGCCCCGGTCTCCCCTATTTCTACTGTAAAATACATTTTCCTTACGTTCTCTGTTTTAAATCGGTCTGTTTCTTACGTGGTGTCTTAGCTTTTGCTAAGAAAATATCATTCCATTGTAGAAAATTCTGTTACTTAATAATTCTATCTTTCATTTTACAAGGGACGTGTTCCAGGGTTTTTTGTGCCAAACTCAACATCATTTTAAATCACCTTTTCCCCGTGCACCTTTATTGTCTCTTCGTTTGATCTCATTTGCTGACACGAGCTACATCATTCCGGGAGTTCCTTGCCTTTGTCACCCATTGATAAAAGCAGATGTACTGAACGCCCTCGGAGAAACAATATATACTATTTTTTTCATTGTCTTGATACCTATACAGCCATCAGCAATGACTGCACATTTTCTGTTCATTACGGAAAGAAGTTTAAGTTATTTAATATTACGGAAATACCGGGTGAGCTAAAAGTTCGTTACAATTTTAAAAACTGACAAAAAAGAACAAATTATGATAAAGGAGTGCGGTTTGCAAGAAAGGGCTAACAAGATAGTCGGGTTTTTTTTTTTTTTTGGCAGAAAAAAAAAAAAAAAAAAAAAAAAAAAAAAAAAAAAAAAAAAAAAACGTTTTGTTAAAAAATCACATGTAGATTGCACTGACGACCCGAAACACAATGAACAGGACAGCAATACGCTCCGTTGATTTGTTCTTCCAATAACACATGTTCAACATAACTTCTGGAACATTCTACGACACGACTGTTGTCCTGTACATTGTGCTTCGCGTCGTCAGCGCCCTGTACATATGATTTTTTAACTATTTTTCTTTTTTTTCTGCTAAAAAACTCAGACTAACTTGTGTGCCCTTTCTTGCAAACCGCACTCCTTTATCATAATTTCTTCCTTTTTTTATGAGCTTTTAAAATTGTAACGAACTTTTAGCTCACCCGGTACATATTATTTAGTTATAGTTTTATAATGTATTGGACTTTAACATGCTGATGTTACAAGTGTTTTTATGTTAAGTGCCTTATCGCCAAGCTTGTAAAATGCTACTTACAGATATGAAAACATAGCTGCCAACCTGTACGAATTTTTGCTACCACTAAAATTTAACAGAAATTTCTGCCTTATTTAATTATAAACATTCACTACAATTCGGCGATTGAATTAGGCAAAATTTTCTATTAAATTTTAGTGATAGCAAAATTCCGAACAAGTTGGCAGCTATGTAAAAATATTCAACTGTAAGATCTGCTTTTTGTGACTATAACAAAGATTACTTTGATAAATATCACTGTTTACAAATTTGAAAATCCTTACTTAAAAATTGAAAACGGAACCATTATAAGATCATTCGTGTTTTGTCTGTTCGTCTGTCACAGCCATTTTTCTCGGAATCTATGGAACGTGGAAAGTTCTAAGTTGCCAGAGTTATAAAGGACTTTGATCAACATAGCTATAGATCAGGGTCGGCGAACCTATGGCACGTGTGCCATAATTGGCACGCGATGGAATATTTTCGGCACGGTGTTGATTCAGATTTTAAAATAAAATACAATAAAGTATTTTAACGAAGCACACGAGTGTATACAAACGGAGCTTTTCTGAAATTTTATTTAATTCCCAGAAATTCAAAAAAAAAAAAAATGGAAAGAAACTTATTGAATCCCAATCTAAATCAATATGGACTCAATAATGTATCAAATTAAGCGAAAATTTGGAGAATATCAGGCATTATAAGTAAAAATGCAAATGATGGAATTATAACGATCTGGTATGTAATTTGCAGTTTTGACAGTTGTCTTCTATGTCTGTTCGAGTCAGTATTTTCGTAAATGAATGATACGACAATCTTAAATGTAAACCACTTGCGAAATAACTCCACCAGCTTGAATTCCGTTAAAAGTAACTAGGTATGAACCTCAAATTAATTATTTGGCTTCCAAGATGCAATAACAGAAAACGCCTTTACTATTTTATTGATTTCTAAAATATGTTACTGTGATTATTACACGTATATGTCACTCCCATACTTTTTAATCCTAATAAACGAAAATTAACGGTAATTTTGATTCAATAAATTTGATCCATATTTTGGTTGTTGGCACGTCATGCTCACGTAAAATCTTTTTTTCAAAAAAAATTGCACGCGGCTCAAAAAAGGTTCGCCGACCCTCCTATAGAATATTAGCCGTTCAGAAATATATTTAGGAAACATTTAGGGTGGCTTATTATGTTATTTGGGGGAAAGTTTATATTGTGTGGTACATCGTTCGAAAGATCTCGTAGCACGAACTAAAAAATACATTCGTTTTAATTTTAGGTATTATATTTTGTGAGATATCGTTATCCAGAAAAAATATGATTCCCATTATTCCGAATCTACTGTAGATAAAATTATTGGTTTATTTAAACATTCCTGGAAAACTATAGCGGTTATCCTAGATCTTAAAGCTTTATTTCCGTTACAGATATAAACCTTAATTGGCAGGCGATCAGTGAGGGTGTTAAGGAGAGATCTAGTCTCCTGTCGACATGGAATCATTCAAGGATCATTGATAATGATTTTCGAAAAATATTTTCAGTAATTATCCGAGGCATTAATAGAAACTACCCAGAATAGGGCAGCACGGAAGAATGCGGTGTTGTACTCTTGTGACCTCCTTGCGCAATTGTCACAATGCCAATTTTAACCTTTGTACAAGGTCTTTGTTGCCCAGAAACCTTTGTGCGCGACTAAAACTTGCACTTGAACGATAATTATTTATTAGTGCGATGCTGACGGCTTTAGAATATACTTTAACCCATTAATGCCGAGTTTTTTTTTTACACATTTTTAATACATAGGTGCTAGTTGATACCAGTTTTCCCATATTGTAATTTTAACTTATTTGATCTCTCAAAGTTTCGTATTAAGTAATATGAAAATTTCCTTACTAAAATACTGGTTTTCAGATTTAAAATTTTCGTATTACTTAAATGGCAGATTTTCGTACCAACCGGCATTAATGGGTTAATAAAAAGCTGATAGTTAAATACTTCGACTGTTATGCAGAATTCCGAACTTCCTAAAATATACTTCGGATGTTAAGTCAGAATGTCACATATATATGTAACAAATTTTCTAAATAATGTCTAATAAACCTACAATTAAAATGACCCATAAATCATAAGATGAAACTGACAACATCGAAGTTGACCAATTTTAACCCTTAAACGCCTGGTGTTGCTTTTCGGCAACATACCCAATATAGGCTCTAAAATACTATTACAATAATATTGAAGCTATAATGCCTAATTTTGCCAATAAAATACATTCTGAAAATATTATTAAATCGATTTTCATCAGGAAGATGGCAACACTTGTGCTGTTTAAGAATAAAGATAGATTTATTTTTTCAATTGCTGCTACTTGCTCTTTTTGCTTTGTTTGGAAGCTTGCGAAATACCCTATTTTGTTCTGCAGTGAGCAAGTAAAATTTATTTCTTATTATAGTTCCTAAAATTCTTGTGTGTTTAATGTTATAGAATTTTATCAAGGAAAATTATTTTTTCAATTGAACGCCAGTATTGTCGATTAGTAACAAACTGTTTTTTAGCCGTAAACCATACTTAAAACAAAATATGATTTTTTAAAGTATTTTTCCCATGATTTATTTAAAAAGTGAAAGCCGAAAAACATTATTACAATGATTTTTGAAAAATCAGGCTTTTAAGGGTTAATTCGTTAGGGAAAAAAACTCATAGTTGTAAATGCGCTGTATCGTAAAATAGGGGGAAAAATGAACTCTAATGATATCTAACAATATATAAAAGAAGTTTTTTCATTTTACGAATGCTTATAGGATTATTGATAACAATAGACTTTTTTTGTGTACTAATATATGTAGGATCATTTCATTAAGGAACGTATATTCACCGCAACTTTTACTTTTTGTACTTGCTTATTTTTTCTTAACTGCATTAACCGAGAACTGAGCTTATCACTCCATATTTAAAATTTTCAATAAGCCGACCATCTTCCACAACACATACTATGTATTCTGCACATGTAGGATGATCGATATGACGTTCCTTGTATAGATTCTGTAATCTTTTTGATTTTTAGGGGATTGGTCATCTGATGAAACGCTATTCGTCTACCTCATCTGTCTGACTGTCCGTCACAAAGTCCGTTCTTCGAAATTGTATAAGTTTGAGACCCAAAAATTTGCAGACTTATATCTCCAATCACACGGAAAATCACAAAATTTTGAAAAAAGTCTAACGTTTTTTAATTAAATGAGTTAACTTAAAATCAGTCGAACCTTTTTACAGTTTAGATATTGAAGTCTTTTTCGGTCAGGCTAGAAAGCTCTGTGCTGGCGAATTTGTCTGCTAGTTAAAATTTTCCTAGTTTAAAGCTCGACATCGGAGTTTAATTTTTTTTTTCACGGAGTAAATTTGATTGTGTAATAGATAAAGATTTTTTTTACCCGTTTAAAGCCAAAAGTTGTAAAATATTTTATCAATCATTTTTTTATATCAGAATTTCTTCTTTTATATATGTCGTAGGCTAATTGAAAAACCCAGCTCTTTGCAAACAGTCTATGCTCTTTGCAAAGAGCCGGGCTAATTGGAGAATCCATCTCCCTTTTTCCAATTAGCCTGATATTTTTCAGGCTTATTGCAAAGAGCCTAGAAAGCGTTAGGGTAATTGAAAAATGACCACTTGTTATCCAATCAGGGTGATATTTTTA
Source organism: Maratus speciosus (assembly GCA_963932465.1). Taxonomy (NCBI): domain Eukaryota; kingdom Metazoa; phylum Arthropoda; class Arachnida; order Araneae; family Salticidae; genus Maratus; species Maratus speciosus. The sequence goes on along the minus strand of OZ010789.1, from coordinate 34,932,149 downwards.
GCTCAGAGGCTATCAAAGCCTGAGAGCTTATGTACCCGCGTACCTGTGTACGTGTGTACGTACGTACCTATGTACGTAACGCGATAACTCTTGATAGAAATATCCGATTTGCTTCATTTTTTTTTTCTAGGTTCATTCTGTTAAGGTGCTTCCCTGATTTGTTTTTGGGATTCATTGGCTAAGGCTAAAGGGGGAAAAGGGGGGCTAGTCCCCCCCCCCTTAATTTATATAAATGGGTTTTTCATGCAGAAATATTCGATTTGCTCCAAATTTGGTATACCGGTTTATTGTGTTAAGGAGCTTCCCTGATTAGATTTGGAAGCTCATTATTTAAGTATAAAGGAGGGAAAGGGGGCTACCCCCTTAATTTAGATAAATCGGTTTTTCATGATGAATTATTCGATTTGTTCCAAATTTGGTATACCGGTTTATTAAGTTAAGGAGCTGCCTTGATTAGATTTGGAGGTTCATTAGTTACATATAAAGGGAAGAAAGAGGGGGCTATCCCCCCCCCCCGTAATTTAGATAAATGGGTTTTTCATGCAAAAATATGCGATTTGCTTCAAATTTGATATACCAGTTTATTACGATATGGTTTCCTTCATTTGATTTGGAGGTTCATTGGTTAAGTATAAAAGGGGGAAAGGGGGGAAATTGCCCCTCTCCTTAATTTAGAGAAATGGGTTTTCATGTAGAATTATCTAATTTAGTTTAATTTTTTTCAACCGGATCCGAACTTGAAGGTTCTATTTGAAGTCAACCCGAAAACCGATCAGAACCAGATTTCGGTTTGAGTTCAATTAGAACTTTCAGGTTCGGATCGGGTTGCCGGTGGACGGAGATTATTTTATCTGGCTTGCATCGGGTTATAGTTCTTTGGAATATTTTTGTCGGTTAAGATTCGGTTCGGGACGGGTTTCAGGTTGACTTCGAATGGAATTTTTAAGTTCTGGTAGCGTTGCGTGTCCACGAAACTAATTTGTCTTGTTCGAATCCGGTTATGGATCTTTAGAATATTTTTGTCGGTTATCAGATTTGGTTCGGCATTTCGGGTTTTTTCAATGTCTCTCAGGTTCGGGTCGGGTTGCATGTAGACTGAAATTATTTTGTCTCGCTCGGATCGGGGTACGGTCTGTTGTAATTTATTTTTCGGGCTTGGGTAGGGTTATGCGTTAATAAACCTAATAAAAAGAAAATCGCCCAGTTAAACTGATGACATTGGGCTCACAGGCTATTCACACTAATTGTATATCATACTCTTCTTTCAAAGAATAATGCCCCTCGAAAAATAATTGAAGGGATTAGTCCCCGTTGCCCCCCTTTCTACTTAACCAAAGAACCTCCAAATCTTATTAGGGAAGCTACTTAACATAATAAACTGGTATACCAAATTTGAAGCAAATCAGATAATTCTGCATGAAAAAACCATTTCACTGAATTAAGGGGGGGGGGTATTAGCTCCCCCATTTCTCCCTTTATGCTGAACCAATGAACTTTTAAATCTAATCAGAAAAGCTCCTTATTAGAATAAACCTAGAAAAAAATTAAACTAAATTAGATAATTCTGCATGAAAACCCATTTATCTAAATTAAGGGGAGGGCAATTGCCCCCTTTCCCCCCTTTTATGCTTAACCAATGAACCTCCAAATCAAATGAAGCAAGCCATATCGTAATAAACTGGTATATCAAATTTGAAGCAAATCGAATAATTCTGTATGAAAAAACCATTTATCTAAATTAAGGGGACACTAGCCCCTGTCCCTCCTTTATGCTTAACCAATAAATCTCTAAATCTAATCAAGGCAGCTTCTTAGCATAATAAACCGGTATACGAAATTTGGAGCAGTTCGAATAACTCTGCATGAAGAACCCATTTATCTAAATTAAGGGGGGGGGGGGTCTAGCCCCTTTCTCCCTTTATACTTAACTAATGAACCTCCAAATCTCATCAGGGAAGCTCCTTAACATAATAAACCGGTATACCAAATTTGGAGTAAATCGAATAATTTTGCATTAAAAACCCATTTACCTAAATTAAAGGGAGGGGGCTAGTCGCCCCCCCTTTCCTCCCTTTATACTTAACTAATGAACCTCCAAATCTAATCAAGCCATCTCCTTAACATAATAAACCAGTATATCAAATTTGAGCTAATCGAATAATTCTACATGAAAAACGCATTTATCTAAATTAAGGGGAGAGGCAATTGCCCCCCTTTCCCTCCCTTTACACGTAATAATGATCTTCCAAATCTAATCAGGGAAGCTGCTTAACATAATTAACCGGTATACCAAATTTATAGCAAATCGCATATTTCTGCATGAAAAACCCATTTATCTAAACTACGGGGGGAGGATAGCCCCCCCTTTTCCTCCCTATATGTAACTAATGAACCTCCAAATCTAATCAAGTCAGCTCCTTAACTTAATAAACCGGTATACCAAATTTGGAGCAAATCGAATAATTCATCATGAAAAACCGATGTATCTAAATTAAGGGGGGTATCCCCCTTTCCCCCCTTTATACTTAAATAATGAGCTTCCAAATCTAATCAGGGAAGCTCCTTAACACAATAAACCGGTATACCAAATTTGGAGTAAAATTAAATATTTCTGGATGAAAAACCCATTTATACAAATTAAGGGGGGGGGGACTAGTCTCCCTTTTCCCCCTTTATCCTTAACCAATGAACCCCAAAAACTAATCAGGGAAGCACCTTATCAGAATGAACCTAGAATGAGCCTAGGCTGTTTGCAAAGAGCCGGATTTCTCAATTAACCTACGACATATATAAATTGCTAAACGGTAAATTGAATACATTTCATTGTCCGGCAGATATAAAAAAAACAATATTCGTATTTTTTTTTTTTTTTTTTTAAGAGTTACGCTTTTTTTTTTTTTTAGCTAAAATTAAATTATTTAATTAAATATGCTTTTCAGATACACAAGCACATGATGTTATAATTTCCTGAAAAACAGTTCCTGAATATTTTTTTATTTTATAAAAAAAAAAAAAAAAAAAAATCTTCCAATTATAATAATTTTAGAATTAAATATAATGGTGCTGTTATCTACGTTCTTAATAAAAAAAATTAAGGACTTAATACTTATAAATTAAAGACCTGGAATTATTATATAAATGATAAAGTGTTTTGAAAGGAAATGTAAATGAATCCCAGTGTACAATCTCGTATTATTCGCCTTTTTTTTAATGGAATATAAGTAAGGCAAAAAGTAGCATTTATGCATGCCAAATATTGCCATGTGCATTTATAAGTTTTTTTTAAATTAAATGTTACTATCAAATCATTCACAATTCAAAAACAGATGCAGTGAACTCATTAATAAATGTCGTTTACCTGATTGCCAGCATATTAAGTTATATTAGATGTTTCATTGTGAATAAAGAGCAGAATGAGAGTCATTTTCTATGATGTATTGGAAATAGTGTATTTTACCCGACTGCCAAGAACGGTTATATGTTTCACGCGTATCTCGGTATGTGGATTTCTTTATACCCTGGAAACATCCCAACGGCTGGATGGATTTTAATGAATGAGGTCTCTATCGATTCGTCTTAGCCGTCCAATCGTTATAGGGTAGGTTTTGTTTTTATAAATTCAACATGGCGGCTGTAAAATACAAAATGACGGTAGAGACGAGAAAAATGTACGCACCCTATTGAGTGGCATATCATTGGATAGGTCTTTGAAAATGAAGACCATGTTTCATTGACTACTTTACAGTCAGAAGCTCCGTTTAAATATTACATAACCTGGAAGTTGTGTAGGTAGGATCTCTAGCTTTACTGCAACTCTAACCTTCATAGACATCTATAGGCCTCATCAAAACAGTGTTTATAGATAGGAACTAACAATTAAACACAACTTAAAAGTCTTCAATAAAAGTAAATAAAAAAAAATAGATAAGTAATATAAAAAAATAGTTTCACATTGATGAGAAATAATTAATTAGTTCGCTTTTTATGTAGTCGAGTTTTTTGACTATTTAAATTAAATTTTTACTTGTTTAAAAGATTGCTAAAACTGTATAAGCATATTTGTTTAAAACATTTTTTATTATTAAATGGAAAAATGTGTTTATTTATTTGCTTATAAATTACACACAATTATAAAAACTTTTCAAAATAATAGACATTACATCACATTACATTAAAGGAAGGAAACACTAAAAACAATTTAAAAGGACGTTTCGGATTCATTCTGAATCCCTCATCAGATAGATAATTCTTAACGCAAAAGTCATACTTGGTTTTAAAGTTCAACAAGTAGAAAAACATTACATTAAGTTGCCAAAAAATTATAGTTAAAACAAAACTGAATATTCTATTGGTAGAGATGCAGCCTTGTTAATTGCTAAATCAGCAGTTATCGTGTACCAAGCTTCCAAAAAAATACGGCTTGCATAAAGGCTGCAGCCTGATCTAATTATATAAGCATTCTCAAAACTCTGAAAATTATCAGTTTTCATGTCGTGGGAATTAGCTGATGAGGGATTCAGAATGAATCCGAAATGTCCTTTTAAATCTTTTTTATCGTTTTTATCCTTTAATACAATTTAATGCAATGTCTGTTATTTAGAATTTTCTTTATAATTATGAATGAATTCAGACGTAGTCCTTTTGTTTATATAAAAAAATATACACGTTCAGAATATTTATTTATTCTATGCTGTAGCTGAATACAATATACTTAAACGTGTTTTAAACAAGATTAGACAGAAAAATTTTCACAAACTGAACTTGTACTTACTAAAAACAGGTGTGATGTGGAAAACACAAAAATAAATTAATAAATTCCAACAAATTTAGTCAAATATTGTAGACATAATCACTGATGTCCAAAGAAAATTCTGGCAAAGTTTTCTGCATTGGCTAGATGCGATATTAACCTAACCCCATTTCCTATACTCACGTTCTCCAGACGGTTTCAAAAGACTTAAGAAAGCATTCATCTATTTTTTATACACATATTTGTTTTAGGATATTCTTCATTTCCAGAAATGTCCTACTATATTTTATTGGTATCGAAATATCGTTTTTTATTTTACTATAATCTTTTCTAATAACTCATCTCTAGCTGCAATACAGGAAAGAAAATAACATAATCCTGAAACAAAAATAAGAAATTTCTGATCTGTTTCCTTTGTCATTTATCAACATTCTATCTTTACAATATCACATGAATGACGTATTAAACAATCTAATTTTTTCTCATAGAGAAGTAACCTCATTTTCCCATATAGAAGTTTTTAACTACAACTTAAAATTCAAAACTAAAAATAATTAATTACAAATCGTTTATATATTATCATGCAGTTGAATTTGCTGGACTAGTTGAGGAATAGTTGTCAAACAAATTTTTAACAACGAAGTAAATTTGTAATTCAAATTCTCATTATGATACACAGACTATTAAGCTGATAATGTTGTCAAAGTATTAATTTTGTTAAATTAAATACCATTAAAAAATACTAATATTATTAATATCGCAACTTTGTATTTTTTTTTTTATAACAGGACGAAATATTTACATATAACTGATTGATGAATATACCGGATGTAAAAAAAATGACTGATGAATTTTAAAATTTAATAACTTGCAAACGTAACAGATATTAAAAAAAATTCTTGCAGGAGTGTTATGTATGGTGTCAGGAGTTTTTTTTACAGTGATTCTTGATTTTAGTTTGAATTTCAAACAATAGATGGCACTGGGAGCAACAGGTGCTCAGTCCAGACCCAATTTTTGGTACTTCGGGATGCATTCAATGCATTTTATTCTCCTTTTTTCGTATGGAAGAAGAGAGATGCCGAAAAATTGAGCACAGCTTTACAGCAATTTATCACAGCATAAAAACTCCGGACATTTTACATAACACTCCTGAAAGATTTTTTTAAATATCTGTCACCATTTGAAAGTTATTGAATTTTAAAATCCATCAGTCATTTTTGAACATTCGGTATATTTTTAAGAAGGCTTCACATTTATCTTGGTAATCTAGCAATTCTCATTATACATAATATGATACGGAAGATTCATTTAAAAATTCTTATTTTAGAAGTTGAATAATATAAAAATATCATTAAATTTTTATATTTGCCATTAAAATACTGATCGATTAAAAGAAATTAACCTTTAAAATATTTTTTTAGACGTTTGTATCAAGTACTTTTACTCGGTAACTTAAGAAAGTTTCTCTAAAAATTCTTATTTCTTTTCTGGATAAATATATTCAAATTCCAAACTGTCTCAAAATATTTAGAAAATCATTAATCTATTTTTGATTTAAACATTCAACTTCAAATGGCTTTTATTTTTTCCATTTCATGAATTGTGATGTTTTCCTGACGTCAAAATATTTTCTTTTCTTTATTTATTAAAAAAAAGATGCCAACTTATCGCAGAGGAGCGCTAATCTGTAAACAAGAATGAAATGTTATAAAAAGAAAATTCACAGTTTTTATGGGTCTTTTTTTTATTTTAACATGTCATTTATGGAAATTGATTACGAGTACTAATTGACGAAACAAATATATTTTTATTTTGTGTAGCTTTTTAATAATGATGTTTTAAATAATAATCTTAACACATAGTTAGGATTTAATGTTTCACTTTTTATTTCAAAATATCATTAGCAATTTCGATTTCATTTTTAGTTTTATTGTGTAAGACTAAAACTAAACAACAATCCAAAATGAAAATAAAGCAAGACTATATTTTTCATTCATATCCTTATAAGATCACGCGTGTATCTGTCTGTCTGTCAGTCTGTCACAGCCATTTTTATTTTAAATTATAGAACATGGACAATTCAAATTTGGCAGAAGTAATAAAGGCTATTGACACACCTATTTATAGATCATTAACCATTCAAAAATATATTTAGGAAAAATGTAGGGGGGGGGGGATAATTAAGTGACTTGAAAATAAATATCTTTTTTTTTACATATCGTGTGGGGTATCGTGTGATAGCTCTCAAACGCCGAACTCAGAAATACAATTGTTTTAATTTTAGGTATTATATTTTCAGAGATATCGTCGAAAATGTAATGCTAAAATATGTCCCCTCCTCTATTTCCGAATCTACTCAATGTAAAATGATGAAAAATAGGGGTAGTAGAAATTTATTTAAACATTGCAAGGAAACTATAGAGATTACGCTAGGACACACAGCTTTTGTAAAAATAGCATTTTTCCGTTACACACAAATTTCACTTCGCAGGCTGTCAGCAAGACAATTGAGAAGCGCTTGAGGTACCTATTGTGGTGGAAGTATAAAAAAAATTGTTGATAATGATTTTCGAAATGCATTATCGGTAATTAGCCGAGATATTAATCTTTGAAGACCCGGGTGGTTTGGAGATGCATAAAGACACGGTTGGCATACTCCCATGCACCATCAGCTCTTAAAGTCTATATTATATACTTTTAGTAATAGAGTAGCTGTTTAACCCGTTCTATGCGCGGGCGTTCATGAATTTAATTCTAAAACATAAATTAAAAATAAATATTCGATTCAGAAAAGTATTTTTCTACTACTGTGCATTTTTTTTAATGAAATTTAATTTATCATGTTGCTATTTCAGCAGACGATAAAACGATATCTTTGAAATAAAGGAATAAATATAATAAAAAGTTTTCTTGATGTTTGTGATAAAATGTTTTCCTTTATGTAAAAAAGTAATAATTAAGTGCAATTAAATAATCTCTAATTATATGCATGTGAGGTAAAAGAATTATCGTATTATCCGCTACAGCTTCTTAGTATTGCAGCGTGGTGTACCTAATATGTATATCTCTAATTATATTTGCATTTGAGGTAAAATAATTATCGCAATACCCGCTACAGCTTCTTAGTATTGCAGCGTGGCGTACGTAATATGCATATCTCACATTGCAGTAAACATTTAGAATTGGTTTGAACTCGCGCGATTACGGGTTGAACATAAAAAAGGCAAACATCCGTCATAAACATAAAAAAATCCATTTAAAATTTTCGATTTTTTTGCCCCAATCGTCCATGGGTCACCTACCAGCATTCCGTGTGCCAGACTTTGTAGCCTTGCACCCTGGGGTTTCCGATTTTTTTCAGGTGTCATAGATACGCGAACTGATTTTAATAGGGCAGATTTATGTAATGCAATGCCCAGTAGAAGTAGGAAAACAATAAACGTCCGATGTTTCGTAATATTACAGTTACTAATTAATATATTTATTTTACGGAAACCTCTGTATGCGAGAAATACTTGTATTTGACCAATTTTTCGTTAATAATACACATATGTTTAAAATATTTCTCTAATAAAGAATTAAATTATTCATAATATGTTGACGTAGCTTGCTTCTTCTTCCGCGAAGACATTTTTCGACTAAGTAAATTGAGTTCAATAACTTCGAGAAGTGCAAATTTTTAACCCATATTTCGTACAACTGATTTCTTTTCATATGTTTAATATTAGATTCCGTAAATTAGATGTATTTTAAAGTTCAATAATGTTTCAAATGCATTAAAGTTGTTATTTGATATAATCTTCCAATTTTCTATAAACATCGAGTGTGATCAGGATTTCATCACTATCATCGCACCCACGATAATCTACGAAAAATTTAATCAGGGCTATATGGCAAACTGATTTTTAAATTGAACTAAGAATATAATCCAATATTTCAGTTAATTAAAATATATTTATTTCCGCAAATATGTTAATCTATTAAAGACTGTAGTTGAGTTTTTGCAGCAGCTTTTTTGTGATTTTTTTAAATTTTATTTTATTGTATATATTTTTTTCAAGAAATTTATTATCACATGTATGACTTTTATTTTTAAGAAGAAAAAAAACTGTAATTCAAGATACAAATATTATGGCAGTAAATCTATAATAAGAGTAGTAAATGTAATGTATAGAGCTACATAGTAAATGCTTCAAATATTTTCATATGGCAAGGCTGTAGTTGATTTGCCCTTTTTGCAACATCTCATATCTCACATTTAAATAAAAAAAAATTAAATGATCATACAGAACTATGACATAAAGGTGATCGCAATTTCACCTCCTTACCTCATTGATATCGTTAGTAATATAATCGACAAAATCCCTAATGATAAAAAATCTGGTTATTATGGAATAGCTACTACTTTATCAAATAATGTTAAAAGAGTCTATCTCGGCATGACAAAATTTTGGTAAGAATTACTTTAAGAATTACTTTAGTAAGAATTGACTTTTTAGTAAGAATTAAGGAGAATCGCAGAGACATTAAGCAGCATAAACAGAATACAGCCCTTTCTCGGTTCTACTTGGGTAACGAAGGCTGCTATATTAACTTTGAAGAAGCAAAAATCATAGCTCCGTGTAGTAATCCTTTTGAAAGTGCAATTAGAGAATCAGTTGGAATCATTGCACGTGAGAATAAAGCACTTAATCTTGTGCAAAATTACTTAAAAAATGAGAAAAATTTAAAAAGATGTTAAATTATTTTAATACCTTAGTACTTTCAACTATAAAAAACATAGTCTTCGTCAGAGAAATATAAGAAATACACTTGTTATTGACGTCTAATTTTCAAAATCCACGTAAATGGTGACGAAAGGAGTGAAAGTGGAAGTTAATTTTTTATCTGGAAAACATTGGGAAAATAAAACATGGATATAGGGAAGTGGAATATTACTCGTTTTATTTAAGTAAACTGAGCCAAATTCTGGGTATGTTGTAGGATAAAACGTCATTGCAAACAGTATTTTCTTTAGTAATAATTTCTATTGATTCGCGGATGATTAAATCATGATGATAATTCTTTGAGGGATATATATGTTTTTTATAGTTGAAAGTACTAAGGTATTAAAATAACTTAACATCTTTTTAATATTTTCTCATCGTTTAAGTAATTTTGCACGTGGTGTAAGTTTAAGATTAACTTTTTAAAAGTTGAATTAAGCATTCCTATCTATTTATTTACTGATTGTTTTATTGTGGTTCTTTCTCTCAAGCATAGATGGCGAAACTCGTTATTCTTCAATCAAACTTTTGTTTCATTACAAGCTTATTTCATTAAAAATAATCTGGATGACGCCACTGCAATTTTGCAGTCACATCATTTGTCAAAGCTCAAAAAATAGTCTCTCGCACAGGAAGCCTTCATCTCTGAACTTTTAGTCATTTCACCATCATATATTATCCTGAGACGGCTGCTAAAGCAGATCGAAACGTAGATTTTAGATTTTATTTTTAATTGTCCAAGTTCATATTAAAGTTCTGGTGTTTGTGCTAATGAGCAAAGTTGTGGGTTTTTAACGAATACATTCTTATTTAAAAAATTTTAAGATCGATTTTTTTTCTCTTAATTAATCATTAATATCTGTAAAATGAAATTTTATTTCATTTGTGTCAAGTACAATAAGATGCCGTCCTTAACGGGATAAGGAAAGACAAATTCATAAAATTGTAATATCATATATAAATAAGGTTCTAAATATATTAGATAAATTAACAATAATGTATAATTTTTGTTGTTTGTAAGTTAAATATGATCCTTAGAAGTTAGAAATATATATTTGGATTTTGAATTTTTAAAAAATCGATGATTTGAAAATTCATCGATTTAAATCGATGAATTATTTCAACTTATATGCATATTTTAATAGTTCTTATAATGTTTCCTATTTTTTTCCTTTTAAGTACATCTTAATACATATTTAACATTTCATACAATGTACGATTTCATTTTCCTGGTAATTGACTTCATTATTTCCGAAAAATAGAACTAAATTTTGCATTGCGACTTTAAAAGAAAACAAAAATCAAATCAAAATAGCTATTTTAATACAAGTTGTAGAATTTTAGAATTGTTACTATAATGTTATGACTTTAGGTATTAGAAATAAATACATATTAATTTGAAATTTTATTTGAAATTTCGTATTGACTTTAAAGATCTACGAAAAGTGTTGTATATATCATTCTATGCTTTGAGACTGAAAAAAATAAGATAAAATTTATAAATTATAATAATTAAACCTTATTCAGATATTTCCTTATTACGTTGCTATATATAATAATGATTTATTGAGAAAAATGAATGCATCTGGCTAATTTGATAAAATTGGAGAAACGTTTCTCAGTTCTGTTTTCTTTGAATAATAAATTTCAAATTGTTCAAAAATTCCTTCTCGTATCTTTTGAACAATAATTTTAAAATTCAAAATACGTATAAATGCAGCTGATATTGAACTTTTCCCTTCTAATATTTTTTTGAAAAATATATCTTAATGCATACTCAAAGTCAAATTATTCTTCAAAGCTTTTCGTAAATAATTTATGAGCTGCTGTTTTCCATATGAATCGACACTTTTATATTGTATCACATAAAAATATGACTTTACAATTTATTGAAAAATCAGTGCTGCTTCTTTTGAAGATGACCTTTTGTTTGTGATTTAGTTCAAATTATATTTTATTAAAAATAATATTTGAAAGTAATTGAATAACGTATTTTAATAAAGAAATAAGAATGTATGAAAAATAATATATTTGAATGGAATAGCATATGATTATCATACGCGCAAGTTAGTTTTTGCTTTTATTTTTAAAAATATATCTTAACTGCAATTTTGAAAATTAAGTTAAAACACCCCGAAAAATAAGGAATAATGCAGCTTTATTTCTGTAAATTTTGTGGTGGTTACTTTTAAAACTCCGAAATATAAACCGCCACGGCGAACGGCCTCTTTTCGTCGGCAGCCTTTTATTCATCCACTTATTCCGACTCTTTTGCGGAAGCAAGGTTCATAGGTCCCCGGCCACGTCCCGAGTAAAAGACACTCTAGCGAAAGCCAGGTTGAAAAAGAAAATCTAAAATTAAAACCGGACAAATTTTAAAGGGAAATTACATAAATTAAAGACATCGAAAACCGGGAAGGTAGGGCTCGGGAAGCTACCGAACGACTCCTGCTACTTCGAGCTTATTATTAGCTTATTATTAGGGGAACTAATGCTATTCAAAACAAAATGAATCCCCACCAGACATAAAAATACATATTTGCGAATTATTAATAAGTTGTTCAAGTGGAGTGGTGGCCAAGCTACCGAACGACTCCTGCTACTTCGAGCTTATTATTAGCTTATTATTAGGGGAACTAATGCTATTCAAAACAAAATGAATCCCCACCAGACATAAAAATACATATTTGCGAATTATTAATAAGTTGTTCAAGTGGAGTGGTGGCCCAAGCTACCGAACGACTCCTGCTACTTCGAGCTTACTATTAGCTTATTATTATGGGAAATAATGCTATTCAAAACAAAAGAATACCCACGAGACATAAAAATACATATTTGCGAATTATTAATAAGTTGTTCAAGTGGTGTGGTGGCCCTTGCAGCTTGAGATGACTCAGTGTTCTACTTTATTTATTTATTTATTTTTTTTTTAGTTCTGGTAGTAGTTTGAAAATATGGCTTTTTAAAAAAATTTCAATGACTGTCAAGATTTTTTTTTTTTTTTTTTTTTTGCTGGCACTGTACGCATAGTAATATAACCTTCCAGTTAGTATTTCATTACAAACCTTAATTGTCTTTTTTCCATGTAATATGTTACTTAACCCTTAAATGCCAGGTGTTGCCTTTCGGCAACATACCCAATTTAGGCTTATAAATACTATTAGAATAATATTGAAGCTATAATGTCTAATGTTGCCAATAAAATACATTCTGAAAATATTATTAAATCGATTTTCAACATTTAGATGGCAACACTTGTGCTGTTTAAGAATAAAGATTTATTTTTTCAATTGTTGATACATGTAGTTTTTGTTTTGGTTGGTAGCTTTCGAAATACACTATTTTTTTCTGCAGTGAGCAAGTAAAATTTATTTCTTATCATAGTTCTCAAAATTCATGTGTGTTTAATATTATAAAATTTTATCAAGAAAAATTATTTTTTTCAATTAAACACCAGTATTGCCGATTAGTAACAAACATTTTTTTAGCCGTAAACCATACATAAAACAAAATATGATTTTTTAAAGTATTTTTCCCATTATTTATTTTTATAAAGAAAGCCGAAAAACATTTTTAAAATGATTTAGGAAAACTCAGGCATTTAAGGATTAAGCAAAAGACAGAACATATCGCTCATCCGCATAAATTTCACAGGAGAGGTAAAAGGAGAAATTGCATAATTTTACTGTAACACGAAATTATCGCACTTAGCTCTGCATGTAGGGGTAAAAACACCCATGAAAGTGTAAAACACTCAAGACTGAAGACATATGACGAGGTTTGGAGGGTTGGATAAATTTACCTCCCCACACAATCTACCCCTCTTCTGTGATCCCGAACGGACAAATAGCGTAATAAAGTGATTTTCCATATAACTACACTTATGAAACATTTTATGTAGGAAGTCACACCTATGACAGACCTGTTAATGGAATGAAACGCAAAATGAATTTTTGAGAGATGTGTCACTTTTCTTGCTGTTGAGCGATATATAGAAAATGGACAGTTACTGAAATACTCATAAATGAGCTGTAAATATTGAATCAGGAAAAACACTTCATTCAAAACCAAAACTATCAGATTCAATCGACAATTCCCTCTAACATTTGTAAAAAATCACAGAAAATCATATCTCTGTAAGTTTAGTCCTCCAAGCAATGGAAATTAAACGTGTTTAGAAAAAAAATCTGTAAACTAAAGAGCAGGAATTCTGCGTTTTCAGAATTTAGTGTCGCCTCCGGCATTTCCATTACTTCATTTTCGTCTGATGGACTGATGGCTTCTATTATTATGAAACAGCCATTATAAATGAAGTGTTAGATGAAGATGAAAGAGCAGTCGTAAAAAGTTAGAACTCTGATTTTATGGTCAGAATGGGGGGAGAAATGTCCATAATTTTGTTTTTACGACTGCTCGTTCATCTTCACCTAACACTTCATTTACAATGGCTGTTTCATAATAATAGAAGCCACCAGTCCATCAGAAGAAAGTAACTCGGTTAAGCGGGGCTTTACTGCAGTACAAAACATATTTCAATTTTAAGACTTTACGTTTTATTTTATGTAAAATGACGTCATTCGCATCCGATTAAGAATTCCACATTTACCATCTAATCTTAAACATCTACAGTAAAGCATGCATAGCACATCACTATCGCGAAATAATGCACAAATTCAGAAAAAAGATTCCGTCATTCATGAAAATCGAAAAAAAAAAGGCTGTCTAGTGATTCATAGATACTTACAATTAAATATAGTAAATAATAGCTCCATTGTTTTAACAGAAATCATTCGTTCATATTTTTTTTTCAAAATAGCACGTATTTTAATTACATTTTCTTTCGGTTGTTACGAGAAAATGGCAACAAAAATATATAATTACTATTTTAAAACTATTTTTCCTTTACTTTCTACAGAAATGAAGTACTTGCATTACCAATATTAAGCAAATGGCTCCAAAAACTACAAAAAAATTAATATTTCAAAAGTAAATGGAGATACAGTTTTCAAATAAAATGCATTTAAAAAACTTTTTTTTTCCAATACGACGGTATAGAAATTGAAAATGTGCGATGCTTAGAAGTTTAAAAAATTGCTAAAGAGTATTTAATCGTAATGCTTTGTTTTACGGCTGGCGTCTGTAAGCTAACGTTATTTTTTGGACACAAAATAAGCTGGGAGAAAGAAATATCATACCGTACCGGAGGCTAATAAAAAATGCGGTAAAGAAAGTAATTATTTTTAACTCGATCTCAAAGTTGTGTTTTTCACTGTGTCTGGAGAGCTACTATCATTACTCTTAAAGCGTGGTAAATTGATGATCGGAAAGCAGCAAGACTATACATTTGCACTTAACGCTAATTAAATTTTTAAGCACGATAAATTTATAACTCCGTAGTGTACTCTTAAAAACCACTACTGAAAATAATTGACTTTGAATATATCAGTGAATCAAAGATTTCTCAGATCAACTCTCAGTTACCGAAAGATTTTTCTGCTCCACTGATATGTCTTTGAGTATCTACTGTAATGTTTATAATATGAATATTTATAATGTTCTAAATGCGATATTAACAATCATTTTGAATGAAATAAAAATTTTGTAGCTTTCTATAATGGTGGATAGAAGAGAAAAAAATTACATTCTTTTGTAATATATGAAAAAAAAACTGAATAAAAAAGAACTGGATACAGCGACACACATTAAATAGGATTCAGCAACTGTTGAGTTACATCTATCGCAGATGTTTAACGTAAGGCATATTAGCTGTGATGACAAGTCGAAATCTTATTACTATTCTTTTTACAATCGTAAATACATCATAGAAATTATTGAGCATCAGACAATACATATAGGTCTGAAATGGACATCGGAAAACTGTCAAGTTCAGATTTAATATAATTGGAGATCCAGGGATGGTTCTATTGTATCTTGCTTACATTTTTTTAGTTTATTTAAAAATATACATTTGACATATAGCACGAATCTACAACCGAATGATTATCCCCAAAAATAACATTTTAGTTCTTATAAAATATTTATTTTTACAATTTTTCTACACTTTCGTAATTGTCTTTATTTTGCTATGTCTCTCTTTTTCGTGATAGGGTGGATAAGGTTTCAATTTTACCACTACAATACCTATCATAAGAAAGCTCGTTATTATTTTATTGCAAGTAGACGCTTGTTCCACATATCTATATATTGCGCTTTATTCGCGCAATTGATGTTTACGAAAGAACGTTTTACAAAAACTGCTACATTAAGATCTCACTTACAATCTAATATTATTAACCTCTTTACAATAGTCGGGACCTATTGTCTCAGTGAACATTTTTTAAATTCTCTCTGTAAAACTTTTTTGATACTCGTATAAGGATATTTTGAAGTTAAATTTAGCACAATTTTTTAAAATGTAGATTTTTTGTAGGATTGATTGTAAATTTCTTCAAGTTCTGACTTGTAATCAAAGAGTTACAAATCATAATTCTAGAAGTATATTAGAAGAATAGTGTATAAAAAAATACAAATTTAATTATTAGTCAAAGACCATAAAATCTTAAGCTCTTACTTTTGGTCTATGTCAATCTCTTTTCCGCCGATGAATTAGATATTTATATTCAAATATATCTGCAATTTTAATATTTTCAACATATATCTCATATTATTCATATATATCTTCGGTATATATCACACAGTCTTCATACGTAGATGCACAAATATATTTCGAATATTACCATCAAACTTCACATTTGTAAATATAATTTGTCATTTATTTATTTAATTAGAGCTGAATATTTTATATTTTACCATATCAGCAGTATTCGTTAATGTAATATTTACTATGCAGACTTAATAATTTATCTATTAAAATGCGATCCTATACATGTGGTGTAAATATTTCTGGAACTACTTTTTTCTTTCTGTTTAAATATTTATATTTTCTATCGCATAAATGGTATGATTTACCAAAGAGAGGTGTTTGTATCTGTAATAAAATACTAATATTTATCTGGCTGCTATTATTTAAATAATATCTTTTATAATCATTCTTTTGAATATTAAAATAAAAGTTCCCTGTTTGAACGTTGAAACAACTCCATTAATTGGCTCATTTTGCAATAATTACCGCATATAAAATTAGTCTTAGTAACATTTTTTCGAGTCTAGATACATGATGCTAAAATTTTGATTGTTCTCAATTTAGATACCAAACTTTATCCATAAAAATATAGTATGTCGTCAGTTTAACATTATTTGAATCACTTCAATAAAATAAGACAAAAATTGACTAAATTTGGGAGAGAGTTCTTTATCCCAAGTATAACAAACAAAATCTGATTTTTTGTAATTATTAGTATTAAGGAAAACCAATACTTAAACCATGAAAAAGTTTTTTATATACTTTCGTACACATAGCATACGAGTACTGTACAATTATGAAAACTGCGTAAAATAATCACTTTCAACTTCCGATACAAATCCGTGTCACATAGGTTTAAAGTAGATAATTCGAATATAGCTCACTTTTTAAGGCTAAAGATGCACAAACAGAATTAAGTCTTATGTAGCAAGATCAGGTGAATGCAGCGGATGACGAAGGACTACAAATAATCTGTGGACCACAAAAAGTTTCATGCTGGACAATTCTCGCTGGTCAAACTGAAATACTATGTGATACTCAAGGTATAACGCGGTCACAACTTTAATGAAATGTACAGTCTATGGCGAAAGTGCTTTGTGAACGACATACATTACTTTGAAGGAATTCTGGCCTTTTTCACTATTTATACACTGTAAAAAAAAAGGACTAAGAAACGGAAATACTACTGGCAATTTAGACGCCAGTAGTATTTCCGTATTTTAACGGAACATTTTCCCGGTAAATTCCAGAAAATTTTCCGTTAAATTCCAAAAAAACGGAAAATTTTCTGTAATTTACCGGGAAAAAGTCCCGTTAAAATACGGAAATGCTACTGGCGTCTAGATTGCCAGTAGTATTTCCGTATTTTAGCCCGGTTTTTTTAGGTAGCTTTCATTACAAAAAGCTACCTATTGCAGCCGTTCGGAGGAAAGCGATTTCAAAAAATTTTGGTATATTTTCATCGATCATGACCCCCAGACCCCGAAACCACCCTACATTCAAAATTGACAAATATATATATATATATATATATCCATATATATATATATATATATCCATATATAACCATTAATTAAACATAACCTTCCACCGTCAAATATTATGAATTAAAGCTGTAAGTATTTAAAAAAAAAAATAATAATAATAATAATATAAGAATTATTATGGAAGAAAAAGAAAAAAGTGGACACCGACAAAAATTGAAAAGCTTATACATTGAATTACGTTATCAAGGGCACAGAATTCAATGATATAAGCAAAATGGTTGTTTTCTGTGGGAAAAATAAGCTAAAGCTAAAAGTTATTTTCCCCTGTGCCCAAACAACCATAAAATCAAGTGAATTGATTAAAAATGAAAGCAGAATAGAAACAAATAATATGAAATGGAAGAATCAATAAAACGTATTTAAATATTTATAGGATATAAAATATAAATAATAAACACCGTACCGATCAATATTTCAGTATTTTACAAAAATCCACGCGCACATGGCTGCCAGTATATCAAAAAGATCAAGGTGAATAAAACAGTTAAGAAATCACAGTAAATGATACCAAAGGATGCAGTTAATACATTTTGAAATAAAATTTGAAATACCTTGTTAAACACATTTAATCTAATATAAAATAAATAGATATTAATTACATTATTTAAAATGCACTATTAAATTAATTAATAACAGTTTAACAATATCGTCAAAATTTAGCTAAAAATACCCCCTGGTGTATTAAATTATAACTGAAATGGAGCTAGAAAAATTAACAATTAGAGCTATCTTAAAGGGACAAATTTAGTGCTGCCATCTAGTATTATTTCTATCAATCAACTAACGCAAGATAAATATTTGTAAGCATTTGAATGTAAATAACTGTATAAATAATTGTAAGCATTTGAATGTAAATAACTGTATAAACAGCAAAACCAAACATATCCTTATATATAGAGAATTATAAACCGAATATAAACCACACAATGTATTTAAAAACTATTGTAAATAAAATTTAAAAGCATACAATATATTCTATTAGCTAACTTATTTATACTAAACTAAGAAATAAATAATTCTAGAACATTGATAATATACAGCATATAGCTATATGCTATAAAACAAAATAAAATTCAGTAATAATTAATATAAATAATTATTAAATATAAAAATTATTTTTTATGAATTATATATCAGATATTTATAAAATGAACAGGAAATAAAAAACACGTGGAAGTAAATAGAAGGTTAAATGATACTTAAATACCCATTACTTAAAAAGCACAAATATAGAGTGTGGATTATCTTCAGACATCCATAAAAAACCATAAAGTATGAATGTGGGACATTCAAAAACATTAAACCGATAATAAATATTAAAAAAGAATAGAGTAATAATAATAAAAATAATTACCCAATTTTAATGCATACAGTATAACTATATTTATATTATACATACTTATATGTATATTATTCGCTATAAGAATGGCATACTATTAGTAATTAATATGATATTGTCCTTAGTAAATTTAAAATTTAATAACAAATAATTGTAAATTAGATTAATCAATAATTAGGCTAATTATAATATTAATGAAATTCTCCAATTACATATAAAATATCAAATCAACATCCATATAAAATACGTAACAAAAATATAGTAATAATACACGAGCCCCCATTTTTTTTAAATATAATTAACCATTGCGTATTATCCAGACAACTCCACCCTCCTCCTTACTCTAACATCTACCCACCCAACCAACCTATAATTTTTTTTATATTATTTTACAATTTTTTAATTTTTTATAGATATTTTTTTTATTTTATAATTTTTTTGTAATTTTGTTTACGCATGTGTTAATTTGTTTTAATAGATCATGTAAGAAAAGTACTAATTGTATATTAATGAATATATGAATTTTTTTGGAAAACCATGATTTAATGCATCATAAATTAGTTTTTTAATATTACTGTTAATTAGAGGAGAAGAACATAAACATTTTATTCTATATAAATGATTAAGTATTATATTCCGAAATACAGAATGATGTAGACAAGATTTAAAATTTGTAAATGTATTAACTTTGAATTTAAATTCTTTATATATATATATATCTGACCTTTGTCACACTGTAACTCTCGTATTTATGAACCGATTTGGATGTAATTCGGTGTATACATAGTACATACCAATATCTGGACCGAGTTCGTTGGCCAGCTTTATCCGCCATTTTGTTTCAAAATGGCAGCCATTTAAAATTTTTGTAAAAATTTGAAATGTGGTACCAAAAAATTAAAAATGGAAAAATATTTTTTTCTTATGTATTTGACCTTTATACAAAGATTCCGGAGTTATAGCATTTTGAATTTCTAGCGTGGCTGACATTTTGAAACGTCCTGAATTTTGTCACGAGATAAAAGGCGTATTTATGAACCGATTTGGATGTAACTTCGTTTATACATAGTACATACCAATGTCTCGACCGAGTTCGTTGGTCAGCTTCATCTGCCATCTTGTTTAAAAATGGCGGCCATTTAAATTTTTAAGAAAAATTTAAATTTAAAATAAGATACCAAAAAATTGGAAAATGAAAAAGATTTTTTTGTATGTGTTTGACCTTAATACAAAGATTCAGGAACAGTTTTTTTTTCGTCTATATCTAAACAAATGGCTGAGTTATAGCATTTTGAATTTCTATTGTGGCTGACATATTAAAACGACCTGATATTTGTCACGCGATATCAGACGTATTTATGAACCAATTTGGATGCAACTTGGTCTGTACGTAGTACATATCAATGTCTCGACCGAGTTCGTTGGCCAGCTTCATTCGCCATCTTCTTTCAAAAGGGTTGCCAATTTTTAAAAAAAATGTAATTTAAAATTTAAAATGAGGTCTTAAAAAATTAGAAAATGAAAAAGATTTTTTTATGTGTTTGGCCTTGATACAAAGATTCCGGAGCAGTTTTTGTTTCTGAAAATTTGTTCTTTTGTTCATATCTTAAAAAATGGTTGAATTCTAGCACTTGAATTTCTAGCATGGCTAACATTTTGTAACGATCTTGTATTTGTCACGCCATAACACAAGTATTCGCCTATTTCGATGTAAGAAGGCATGTGGATAGTATACATCAATATATTTACCAAGTTTGCTGGCCAGCTTCATCAGCCATCTTGTTTCAAAATGGCGACCATTAAATTAAAAATATATATATTTAAAGTGAGGTGCAAAAAATTAGAAATTGAAACAGGTTTCTTTCTTAAGTATTTGACTATGATATAAGGATTCCGGAGCATTTTTTGTTTTGTCTTTATCTTAAAAATGGCTCAGATATAGCAATTTCAATATCTAATGTGGGTGACATTTTGAAAAATCTGATTTTTTGAGCGCGAAAGCACTCGTATATATTAATTGATTTCGATGTGAGTGAGCATATGCACAGCAATTAGTAAGATCTCGACCAAGTTTACTTGTTAGCCTCATCCACCATGTTGTCTTAAAATGGCAGACACTTTAAGAAATCGCCGAATTTGGCAGCCAAATATAAGTTACTTTAAATAAAAGCAGCTTGGATAAAGCTGACTAATTTCGCGAAATTCTCATTCATAATGATTTAGTATTGATAAAAATTAGTATTGAATCTCGTATATTCGGTTTCCACTAAATTGAGCTTCCTGTGTTTGAATAATATAAATTGGCTTTTTTAAAATAAGGAATATGAAAGTCACCTCTTCCTCCCGGCACTGGTCGGAAGGACTTTTTTACAGTGTATAAGATATTTTTAAGGACATGTTCACCGAACTTCACGCTACGCCTTGTACGTTTACTCTATAAATGCATTGAAATTAAATTTTGATAAATTTGATTGACAAAAAAATTATGTATGCTAAAATATTACATAATCATTGCAAAAAATATATATCAGGAAAAAGCTTAATCACGTGAAAAGTTTTAAAATTTCATTATATTTAACTTATAGACTGTGCTACAAACTTCAAATATATGCACATACTCTGTTTTCTGAGATCATTCGCATTTAATATTTTATATTCTGCTTTTTATATGAGCAGAAAAAAGCTTTTGATGATCAAATGTTTAAAGAACTGTCTTTTGTTTTTGCCTTTGAGCATAGTATATTAGAAAGCAACGAATGTTAAAGCAAGTCTTTCGTATCCGAGAATATATTTCCTTTTCAGTCTTTTACATTTCAGTAAGACTGCGAAAGAAAAGACTCTCTTTTGAGAAATAATACTGTCAAACAATAAACTATTTCAATGAAATATAGTAAAGCTATTAGGAATGCTTAGTGTACCATGACATATTTCAAGAATTCGTAAAATTCTATTACTTTGCTACACAAATTTAATATTATGCATTTACTTTTACTAAAAATAAAATTTCTAATGCAAATGAAGCTAACACCAGATACATTCTGGTATTTTTTTATATTTGTAAATACATAATATTTAGTAAGCACTTCAAACTAATAAAACACAAATAGTGACAAAAAGTGAGATTTATAAACTTGAAGCCTTTTGTTCAGAGATTTACCTTGCGATTTTTTCCTTAAAATACCCATGTGACTTTTATACTTATTATCTATACTAAAGTACTCAAGTACTTACTTAAGTTTTATATTTTTGGTATAAATAAATCTAATATTTTCACTTTTAGTGTATTTCTTAGGCACACTGACAGCAAAGGTTTCCCTTACACCGCTGTTTATTGACATATAATTTACATGATCTGCCTGGTTTAAATTTTTTTAAGTTGGTTACACTTTTTTAAACAGGGCCTGACATCCGATATGAAAAAATATAAACACGTGTGGAACATAGACCCCCCTGGTCCAGTAACCCCATTTTTGGGGGCAACTGGAACCATGAGGAAAAAAACATGAAATATGCATATTTTTATATTTTTAAATATTAAAATGTAATTTTGAGCATTTCTGTCTGATAGAGGGAATCTAACTGAACACATTTACAGAAGTTCAGACTTTAATTGAAATGAACATTAGCTTTCTGATGAACAATTGTCAGAAGCTCCAGAGTCATATTGTAAAATCATGTCCCAGTTGCTCCAACTAAGCTTAATTTTTTTATTAAAATAACTTCAAAATAATTAGATTGCTTCTTTTGTCACCGGTTTTTGAAAACAAAAATCTCTGTCTAATTTAATCGAGAAAATGCTCCGATTAAATAAGGCAACATTACAATAATAATAATAATTATAATTATAATTATAATAATATCAAATGGGAATAATCAAGGAGGATTAATTAGACGGAAAAATGCATCCCGTGAAAATCTAGGGTTGCGCAGCGAGAGGGTCAATACCTATTGAGGTGATTGTTAAATTTGCTTTATTATAAAGCTGATTGAAATACTATTAGTTTTCAAAAATATTTTTTCATTACAATTTATTAATAGTTAATATTTAAATATAGACCTTCATTGATATTTATACGCTTAAAAATGTACGGCTGTGCCATGTTAGACATTCTAATAATCTATATTTATTGTAGCCTATATTTACTTATAACCTTTAAGCATTTTTTCTTTGATTTTTTTCTTTGAAAATTTAATTCAATGCATTTTTTTACAAGGTTTCTTGAAAATTTTGAAAGCTATAAGAATGCTTATCTATGACGCAATATCAATAAAAACGCGATTGATGGAAAAATTGAGAACATAAAAATTTATAAAAAATGAATAACATTGAATCTTTATTATTATCTTTATTGTCTTATTATTTTTTATTACTAGCATCTTATTATTGTCATTGTATATTCTTTATTATTGTCTCATTTTTCTTTATTACTATCATATTTATTATTATTATCTTTATCATTATATTTACTTCTTCTTTCGCACTGAAATATTACAAAAAAATTTTCAATACGAGTATTAATTGTATTTTTACAGTAGATAGGAATATAAATACTTTGAACAATATTAAATTTTACGCTTTTGCAAATTTATTAACAAGTATTTATTATGTCATGTTAAGAATACAGATTAAATACAGATTATTAGTTCCGTTTATTTATTATAAATTTGAAGTATTAATATTTGAGGACGTGAGTTAGAGGTCTGCACGGGCCGGAATTTCCAGGCACGATCCCGGCCCGAAGGAAAGCTATTTTGGCCCGGCCCGGTGTAAAATTGAAAGTTCGGCCCGAGCCCGGCCCGTTTACATTTTTTCCGTTCTCGGCCCGTACAAAAATCAGTGAAAACAGACCCGGTCCGACTAAATTTCTACAAAAAATTCCGTTTTTTCTCGACATACAATTAAGATTCTTTTAATGAATACTACATGCATATTTATGGGAACATTTTACAGTATATTTTAAATTACTATGTGTTCGCAAAATAGAAAACACACAATAGTAAACGTTAACGATTACTTATAGTGTTTTAGTCAACGTCTCTACAGACGTTTCAAAATTTAAATAAGGGTTCATTAAAAGATTATTGTAGTTTAGAATAAAGGGTTAAAAAACACGATAACTTTTGAAGCTTATAATAAAAGGTAGATTTGTGAAAATATTTTTGTCCTTTTTAAGGCTTTTCTCAAATCCAAAGGAGCTACATTTTGATACATTTATGAATTCATTTCTTTTCGGAAACGCATGAGATTGGCATGTATTCTTATTCAGAAACCATGTACATGCCGTTTTTTCGTAGATAAAAGTAATATATCTTTCAGAAAATACTGCCAAAGTTAGCGTTTTGAATCGAGTTTCCGGAAGCGATAGCACAGGAAAGGAGAAAACGTACAGTCACGTGACAAAAGTCTCTGTTATCTCTGTACGTAATTTATGAAAAATGGAAACGCTATTCGATCCCAAATGCCTTCAATACTCAGGCCTGTCAATTGTATGCCTTTATAGTTAAAAATGAGTCAGAAAATGTGTCTGAGAGTTTCGCATTGTTGACCAGTAAATATGAGAGCCACCTTAAGGTACATTTCCAAAGATACTGTTAACAGAAGTTCATTATCGCTATTAATACTTTTACAAAACATAATGCCTGTCCTACATATCCTGAGAACGATTAAGACCAGTTCCGTCCCGGCACAAGTCTGCCAAAAAATTAAACGCGGGATCAGGCATCATGTAACTGTACGATGCCGATCTCTACGATGGACATGTTACATTTCTGTATTGATGTTGTTAAACTCGCATCGGCTCGTAACACACAATTATACTTCTCGAAAAAGTCATATTCATTGGAAATGACCTCGTATTTTATCTGCTCCTCTCAAATTCTTATATCGGGCCGATAGGCCCGATTAATTTTTTTTATCGGCCCGGCCCGGCCCTGCAGGCCCGTTCAATTTTTTTGCCGTCCCGGCCCGGCCCGTTTATTTTATCTGTCGGCCCGACCCGGCCCGTTGAAAGAATTGTCCTAATTCTGCCGGCCCGGCCCGGCCGGTTGAAAAAAATGTCCTAATTCTGCCGGCCCGGCCCGGGCCGTTTAAAAATTCTCCTCCATTCCGCCGGCCCGGCCCGGCCCGCGGGCCGGGCCGGGTACGGGCCTCGGCCCCGTGCAGACCTCTAACGTGAGTTTCAAAATTCGCCTTATCCAAAGGAAAGAAAATCGTGTTTGCTTCATCAATCTATTCTACCGCTAAACCTGCTCTGAAAAACACATTGAGCGTTAATACGGGTTAGGTTCCCTTAGAAAGACCCCCACGAAGGGCACTCCCCCCTGGGCCTATATCCCTCGTGCAGATAATTGGCCGTCATAAATACAACCAACCAACCAACCTGAAAAACACATTACAATCTGAAAAAAAAAAAATGTTTTATCGTGTATTTTTAGTATTGTAAAACCTTGCTTTACAATCAAAACCAAAATTTTTCGTGATTTTCCAAAAGTTATGTTCTGGATAAGGCGACTTTTGAAATGTACGACTTCATTTACAAAATTCTCAAATAATTATATTTTACTAAGGAAAAAAGTATCATTGTGGAAATTCAGCCGTTATTTTATGTAATCTTTTTAATTTATCCTGTCAAAGATTCTAAAATGTAATTTTTCAGTATAATTTATGGATAAATATACTTTGTATAATTAAATTACTGTATACCAGGGGTCGTACTTGTCCTGAAGTTTCATGACCAGGAAATTCTTTCGTAGCAGTATTTTCTTACGGAAAAATCTTTTCTTAAATAAGGCGAAATTTCGCGCGTTTAACCTAGATTTCTTTTTTTATAAACAAATAGTGATAATTGTCCTAAAACAATCCCTTAAGAGTACGACCCCTGCTCTATACACTTTTATGCACAATAGCATTTAAAAAATTGTTTACATGTTCGAAAACTTATCTTTAAATTCATAAAGCGCAGTTGAAAAAAAATGGATGGTGTTAAAAATATGTGCACACCAATTCAATATTCCAGTTACTGTCTAATGGGGATTATTTAGGTGAATCACATATATTTATACGCAAAGTGTGATAGCTACGCATAGGTCACAGAAAAATGTAACCTAAAAAGTGGCTTATCATACGTTGCTCAACGGACGCATTCTTAATACATGGGAAATAGTATCGTATAAAAATATTGTTGTGCTTAAAATTAATCAATATTTACAAGCTACGTATAAAAGCTTAATTTCATGGAGAGTAAAATGGGGAGAGTAATTAAAAGTCTTGAGATGAATTTATGATGGATATTAGATGTATCCAAAAATCTATAAAGAATGATGGATGTTATCTACAAATATCATTTAAAGATAATAAATTAGTCAGAAATTAAGTAAAATAATTTCGCAATTCAATAAGTGTGATTTATTGTTATTATAATCGTTTTCTAAATCATTAAGTAATGTTTATTGATGTTGTAATAATTTTTCTAAAGAATTAAGTGTGATATATCATCTTTCTATTTTTTTTTTATGCTGCGCGTGGGCGTCTCAGACGTCAGATAATTTTTCTGGTGAGAATGTAATCGAGTGATAATGATTAGTTTATATTAAAGTTTTGGATATTTAACTTGCCTTTCGTAATCTTCGACTTAGATTTATCCGTCGCTCAAAAGCGTATTTATTGCTATGATACTACAGTTGTAGTTTTAATTTGATGAGTCTGTTAGATATTAACATTGAATTTTAAATTAAGTTATAAGAAATAACAATGAATATTTTCGAAGTTCTTAATATACCTAAAAATGTCATATGCAGAACCTGCAACTGCTCTTTAAGCAGTCAATCAGGAGTCATCCCGAAGTTGGACATCATTGAAGAAAATTCATGGTTTTATTCCATTCAATCTACCAAACAAAGGAGCAATTCAAGATGATGTCATCTTCGTCTTCAAAGTATCCATGGATAACGAAGTTAAATAAAAGAATGTAAAAGGTACCTGAGACCGACCATTGCTTGAATCATAATGCTTATTTTTAATTATTGTATTGTATTAAAACCAAAGTGATTTTTTTAAAGATATTTTAATTAATTAAGTTAATAAATTAGGTTTTTGGAAAAATATTTACATATATTAAATCCAACATGTAATGTAATCTATACAATAAAAGTTACGGTAGTTAGTTTTGACTTCATATTTGTATTATATTAATTTACGGGTTCACGACATTTCGGTCCTGGAGTTTCGGTCCTGGTGTTTCGGTTCGGATGCCATTTCGGTCCCTAATCATTTCGGCCCCATACCATTTCTGTCCCTTGACATTTCGATGTCACGTAACTCGAACTCCCGCCACCCACCCGCTGTATGATTCAACGTCATTTGCGGCCTTTATCATTTTACGGGCAACATTGTCTTTTTATTTTCTTTTTTAAAGAATTGACGTTTTAAGTTGTTAAATTTCTAAATATTATTAAGTATTTTATATATACTATAAAGTAATTTAAATAAATTTACTTTTTTGGCGGATTTCATACATTTATTTAGAAACTCTAAATTGTAATCAATTAAATAATAAACAAAAACTGTGCTTATTATTTTTTCCCCAATTAATAATGAATGTCTTCAATAATTGAATCAGACAATTATAAGCTATTATACATAAATATTTCGTATAATCACCCCACTACACACAATCCTTTCATAATCAGAATTGAGATATATTTATTGAAGCATAAATATTTAAACTTTCTTTTCTATTATTTTTGCAGTACAATGTTGCATCTTATAAATTTGTTTTCGTAAGTTTCTTTACCATTATAAACGGTTAGAAAGCAATATCGATTTGCTTACTAGGCGTTCCAAGAAAAATAATTTATTTCCAGAAAACTTTTTAGATCCCCCCTCCTCCCACCTTGCTCTTTTTTTCACTGCTGCTTGCATTTTTTTTTTTTTTTTTTTTTTTTTTTTTTTTTTTTTTTTTTTTTTTACAGCATTCCCGCCGCTTGACGAAGATTTTTGCGAGCAAATTTTATTGAAACTGGGCATATTTCTTTTTATTAAAATAATAATTTTTTTTTTTTATTTTATGTAATAATGTTACTAATATTTTGCGTAATTTTATTTTCAATTTTTAACTGACAAAACTAAGCATTTTCGCATTTTCCATTTTATTTATTTATTTATTTTTAATTATCATCTACCTCTCTCCTTCACTGAAAATAAGTTTAATAAACTTTTATTTTAATTTTGTTATTAATTATATTAATAGTTTTAAATTTCAGTAACTTTAAATATAAAATAAATAAACAGGATAAATTTCAGTTTATAGCATTACAGCAGTTTCTTTGGTATTTCGAAATGTATCATTTATTGTAACGTCATTAAGATAGTTTTTTCTCGCATATTTAACAAATAATTCTGAATTTTCTGCATGTTGAAAAATAGATTCAAATTTTGGATATGCGTAAAGAACTTGGCAGCGAGGATCTCTTTCATCAAGAACTTCGAATTATTCACCTCAAGAATCTCTGTCTTCTTCTGCTACCCCACCTGAATATTATCATATCTATGGAATTGTTAAAGATAGAAACTTGAAATTTGACGTGGTTGCTACATTTAATGGTTCTAAACACAAATCCCGCATACACCTTTTGACAATGCATATATGCATCACCCGTCCCGAATGGGTTCAGATGTAAAACAGCTGTGGAAGTTTAAAAAAAATCGAAATTTAAAAGAGTTAAATAAGCGTAAAGCAAGTTAAATACGATTTAAATTATGATTTCAATGAAATTGTAAGGACAGAAACTTGAAATTTGACATGGCGGCTTCTTTTAAGACACAAATGCATTCACATAACAGTGTTTGTTTTCAATATACGAAATTTAAAAGGGTGCAGGGGAAATCAGCGGTATAAAAACATGGTTTTTGTGATACTGAAAGGAGTAGAACCTCTATATCTGGCATGGCGGTTACTTTGCGCATATAATGCTAGCTAATGATTTTATTTCAGCCCTTTCGGGACAGGCGTCTTTTACGCAAATTTTATTCAGTTGGCACCACTTTTTAAAAAGAAGTTACCTTTACTTAAATAATCATGAAAATGCTTTATTAAATAAAGCAAATATTTCTTTTCTTTTTTACTGGTACTAGAAACAAATTTGTATGTACTTTTAAAGGTGCATATATGCGCCCATAGTCTCGAGTGGATTAAATATGAATTTTAAAAGAGTGAAATATGTAGAAAACATCCAAAAAATGTTGTAAATTACTTTTGCTATGGAATTTTACATAATATTTTACAATTAATTACTTCCTCATCCATTTCAAACTTAGCCGAAATATGGACAATTTTGACTAATAAATCACTATCTGATCCAAATATTTGATACGATATTCCAATATTAATGCCTTCATTTCCTAATGAAAAATTAGCTTATTTATTAAATTCTAACATAATTAAATCACTTTAAAACTAATTAAAAAACACTTAATATGCGCAGTTTAAAATTAAAATGCTTCAGTGTATAAAAGCCAATTTTGATAAAAAAAAAATAGGTGGTTAAAAACAATAAAAGCTAACGACGCTGGGTGAATTTTTTTATTTAAACCAGCTTTTTTGAAATCCTGCAATATAATAAATATTCTCCGCTGCTTATTTTTTGTTATAATTAAACTGATTTTCGGATCTCAGGCCCGGACAAACTCTGGCGGGTCAGCTAGTATATATATAAATATATATTTACACATAAACCATTATTTGAAGATTATAGAGGCTATAGAGGTGAGATGGCCAGTCTAAATATTTACAAAACTTGATCTGAAATTGCAGCATAAACTTTGTTCGTAGGAAATAGTTCAACGACTTAATCCATTGAGATGTGCAGCTATGTTTTTCGATTATAAAAAGTAAGTGCAATTTTAATGTTTATTTATTTTAGTGGTTGAATATTTTTGTTGAGATAGGTGTCTGAATGTTTTCAGCACGTGCATTACATTTGTTTTTACTATACAGACTTTAAAGGCCCTTATATAACCCAATCTTTGCTTCTAAGACTAAAACAAAGACGTACAATGGAGGAGTGACGCTTTAAAATTAGTATTCATCTGTTCTTCAATTTCAGGATAGATGGCCGCGTCAAATCGAATATTTCAAATATTTGAACAAGTTAGAAATTGCACGTCAAACGTAAAAAATAAGGTGCGTTCGACAGCAAGTTTTACAAATATTTTTTGCGCCTCTTATTGTACTGAATGTGTATTTTAGTGTACTTCAATAAGTGTATATCAATTTCATTCTGTTCGAAAGGCTGTAACATCATTAAAATGCACTTGAGATAATTTTTTCCCATTGGCGTAATTTAAGGGAAAGCTTTTAAGTGTAATTAAACTGCATATCCAATTAAAAAAAATTGAAATGGCTCGACATATAATTGCAGCAATTATATGTTTCAAATTTCAGATCATTCGCTTTGGTAGTTTTTGCTCTGTTATATGCGGACGGACAGACAGACGGTGGATAGACGGACGGACTGAAAGACGACTATAGCTGCTACGTACTTATATAATTACGAAAGCACCTAAGAAGAGATATTTTAAGTGAAATTCTCTTAGCGAAAAAAAAAAAGATACATTAAGAAATTTTGGTATTTTTAATGATGGTTTGTTACAAAGATTTCATTAGTCTACGCAACAGAAAAATTCCAGTGTAATTATTATTGTAATACTAAAGTAATGCTCTCGGCCTGATTACATTTTGAAGTTCCTGCGCTTTAAAATTAATTAAAATATACTTCAATATCAGCAGTTTAAGGGGTAATTTAAGGGAACCTGGGACCTTCAAACTCATTTTTTTAATTGCTCTTTAAATACTATTCTAGGGAACACTATATTAATGATGACATAAATTTTTCATAAATGAAATTAAAAAAAATTATTGGAGAAAAAATGAGGAATTTTCCAGAATATTTTAATCATTATGAAAATTTTTCAAAATGCCCCATGCGCATTCCTTGTCAATTAAAATACCCAATATTTTTATGCCATTTTAGTTTACATATGAAAATAAAATTGTGCCTGCAATTTTATATATTCGAATGTAAACGTAGCAAAAAAACATTTTCTAAAATGTATGAAATTTTCGGCATTTTGGCATCCAATTTCTGTACTTAACTGACCTTTAACTTTTGCAATTATATTTAGTTAATTTTTTTTTTTTCAGATTTATTTTTACACAAACTGGCATAAAAAAAATATTTTGGGATTTTAATTGATATGGAATGCGCATAGAGCATTTTAAAAAGTTCTTCATGACGCTTAAATTTTTCAGGAAAATACCTTATTTTAATCCAAAAAAGTTTTTTTTTTATTTCTTGTGTGATAAATGTATGCCATAATTCATATATTGCGCCATTGAATAGTATTTAAAGTGCAATTTAAAAAAAACTTAAAAAAATGAGTAAGGACCATTGCCCCCTTAAAATGCTGCAGTGTATAAAAGCCAATTTTGAACACAACAAGATGGACAAAATCAGTAAAAGCTAACAGCGCGTGGTGGATTTTTTTTTTTTTTTTAATTTTAACCAGTTTTTGTAGTTCTGCAATATAATAAATTTTCTTCGTTGCTTATTTTTTGTGATTAGTAAATTGATTTTCTGACCCAGACAGCGTCGGCCGGGCCTGCTAGTACATATATATATATATATATAATTATATATATATATATATATGTAAACCGTTATTTGAAAAAGAGATATTTTAAGCGAAATTGTCTTAGGTTAAAAAAAAAGATACATTAAGACATTTTGGTATTTTTAATGATGATTTGTTACAAAGATTTCATTAGTCTAGAAAACAGAAAAAATTCAGTATAGTTATTGTAGTTACACTATAATAATGCTGTCGAGATAATTGTATTTTGAAGTTCCTGGGCTTGAATTTGTTTACGCAGTTAGATACTTCTCAAAAGAGCAACGTCAGGCTATTATTTTCATTCTTTTTTTTTATTTGCTGCTGAAATGAATATTTTGTATATGCCAAGATAGTCGTCATAGTAGGTCCCTAAGGAAAATTTTTCGTTTGCTTCTTGAACCAATCAACTTCATTTCAAATGATACTTCACCCTGGGTGATGGTCAAAGTATCTTTCTTTATCTCTAGCTCCCTACTTGCCTTTCTCCCTCTCTTTTCAACACCTTTTCCCCTGTTCTCCTTTCCTCACTCCTCCAACCATCCTTGCCTCCTTTGCTCCCCTTTTCCTTTTCTCCCCCTGACAATCTTCCTCCCATCTTGTTCCCAAACATCCTACTCTTTCCCCTTACATCTTCTCATTCTAACTGTCCATCTACTATCCATCATTACACCTTCTCTTTCCTAACTACTTAATTGTTATAATTAAAGACTAAAACTTAACTACTTAATTCTTAACTACTTAAAAAAAAATAAGGAAAGAGAAAAGCGATCAGACAAACTGCAGATGGAGGAAGCAGTGAGATAGGGATGATGTAAGGGGAAGAAAGGAGCTGCGGGAACGTGAAGGGAAGAGGAGAGGGCAGGGTGGGAAACGGAAGAAAGGGAGATAGGAGCAAAGAGGGCAGGAGATTTCGGAAGTGTGAGGAAAGGGCGATGAGTAAGAAATGATGGAAGAGGGGGAAAGAGAGAGACGAGTAGAGAACTGGAAAAATAGAAGAATTCTTCAAATATCACTCTAAATTAAATCATTTTTATAATCCTCTGATTGACTGCAGAGTAAACAATAGGTAAATAATTTGATTCATACAGTTTAATATATCAGCCCGACGATTGCTCTTAAATAATTACTTTCGTATTTTAGAATTTCCTTTACACTTTTTTGAACGTTTGTAATATGTCCCGAGAAACCAGTTCAACGCTCTTTGCATTAATTTCTTCTCTGAAGAATTTCCTTTCTCCTTAGTTTTGACGTCTGCACTGACTACTTTCGAAAAAAAGTCTCCTTTCAGGTTTTCTTTTCCTGACACACTTTTCCTGTTTTGTGAACTCCTAGTTTTAACTTTTTTTCCCAATTTAACTATGGCAACTTCTTTAACATCGTTATTGGTTTCATAATTAACAAATATTTCAGATTTTTTGACTTGTTCAAAGATGGATTGGAAATTTGGATGTTTATAAAGAACTGTGCAGCGAGGATCTGTTTCATCAAGAATTTCAAATTCTTCATCTGAAGAATCACATTCATCCTCAACTGCACCTGAATAATTTCCCAACATTTTTATATTTTGAAATTGCAATCTGAAGCCTTTTTTTGAACATACATAGAAGACTATTTTTATGAGAATGGTGAAAAGAAGTTGTCGAAATTTCGATTGTTTATTTAAGTACATTATTGTAATCTGTTTTATAATTTTTATGTCAAGTGAACATCTTTTGTTTTAATAATGAGTCATTATTGTAACAACAATTAATTACCGTAAATTAAATTGCTTTTGTAATAACAATTAAATATTCTTACGTAACTAAAAAGTATGCTATCATTTTAAATCTGTGCATGTTATAGGACTAATATAATAATTTAAATAAGATCTGTTCATGGTATTCACATGTAGTGTGCTATTAAATTTTGGTAGCAAAATATTAAGCTTATGTTAAATCATTATTTTATTTGAAAAAAAAAAAAATTCTATAAAGTAAAAAATGAAAATGTTAATTTTTTTTTGGTTTAAAATTCAAACTTTGACCTTAGGGATTAAAACACCTTTAAAATAAAATTTGATAGACAAATTGTGTAACTATGGCTCATTTTTAAGTCTAATGATTGACAGTAAATATTTTTTGTACCTCTATTTTTTTTTAATTAAATACCTTACGCTACTACTGACGTAATTTAATTTATTGCGGGATTCTGGATTTTTCGGCTTATCCTGCAAAACCTATGGCATACAAAAAATTGAACTCGAGCAGTTTTACAGATAAATGTATGATTGTAGTGTTGAAACAGAGAGATTTTAGAAGGAAAATATATTTTAATCACTATTTAACGTTTAAATCGGAAAGATCTTACGTAAGTTTTATAAGATTAAAAATTATGAATTGCAATTTAAACATCTTTTTTTTTTTTTTTTTTTTTTTTGCACATATATGACTAGATTGTTCTGTACAGTCTCATATAATTTTATTTACTAAATTTTAAAGATTTTAATTTCGTTTTCTTAATGTTTTATTTAGAAATTGAAGTAGCAGTTTTTTCTACAATTGTTAGATTTTAAAAAGCACAAGTAACATTTCCAAACACTTTCCAATGAATAAATTTTTTACATATAACAGCGCAAGAACTACCCAACCATACAGTTTGAATATTTGAAATGAAAATCAAATTTCAAATTTCAAAGTAATTGCTTAAAAGGCACAAAGGCCAACATAGTAAAAAAGATTCCAAGCCGGGACTCGAACCCGGGCCATCAGTATAGCGCACTGACGTTCTACCGACTAAACCACTTGGAACGATACCTAGCTCGGAAAATTTCTCACTATTATATGTTGGCAAGGCTACAAACGCAGCACAAGATGGAATATTTATCGTGAGTCACGGAACTGGGACAAACACGAAACATAATTAGATCCAGCATCGATAGAAATTATATTAATACATGGAAATTATTCCAGAGAGAAATATTAGCCTTGCATACAATATTTCAAATGAAAAACCATGTATTTTCCAGGTATTAATATAATATCTATCGATGCTGGATCTAATTATGTTTTGTGTTTGTCCCAGGTCGGTGACTCACGATAAATATTCCATCTTGTGCTGCGTTTGTAGCCTTGCCAACATATAATAGTGAGAAATTTTCCGAGCTAGGTATCGTTCCAAGTGGTTTAGTCGGTAGAACGTCAGTGCGCTATACTGATGGCCCGGGTTCGAGTCCCGGCTTGGAATCTTTTTCACTATGTTGGCCTTTGCGCCTTTTAAGCAATTACTTTGAAATTTGAAATTTGATTTTCATTTGAAATGTTGTATTCAAGGCGAATGTTTCTCTCTGGAATAATTTCCATGTATTAACATACAGTTTGAAATTTAATGTATATAATCGTTGTAGAATTTTGTTACATACTAAATTTTAGGAAAATGGAATCAAAACTTAAAAAGATATTAACCAAGTTTTCTTCATTCTATTAAATCCTATCATAAATAATTAATTCGATTATATACCATGATAGGGAAGGATTCTAAGTTGCCATGGTGATTACGTCACATTTAAGAGGCATTCAGATTACTTCCGTATCACTGAATTTAATTACATAAATATAATAACTTTTGTATTCATGCACTTTTTAATATACACAAACGTAATAAATTTTGTGTTCATACATTTTTGCACAAGAGTGCAACAGCTAATGCAAAAATTTCGAATATTTTTAAAACTAGTCATCTATCTATCTATCTATCTATCTATCTATCTATCTATATATATATATATATATAGGGTAAGCCTAGGATAGAGGCTATAGAGGTCAGTTGGCCAGTCTAAATATTTACAAAACTTGATCTGAAATTGCAGCATAAACTTTGTTCGTAGGAAATAGTTCAACGACTTAATCCATTGAGATGTGCAGCTATGTTTTTCGATTATAAAAAGTAAGTGCAATTTTAATGTTTATTTATTTTAGTGGTTGAATATTTTTGTTGAGATAGGTGTCTGAATGTTTTCAGCAGGTGCATTACATTTGTTTTTACTATACAGACTTTAAAGGCCCTTATATAACCCAATCTTTGCTTCTAAGACTAAAACAAAGACGTACAATGGAGGAGTGACGCTTTAAAATTAGTATTCATCTGTTCTTCAATTTCAGGATAGATGGCCGCATCAAATCGAATATTTCAAATATTTGAACAAGTTAGAAATTGCACGTCAAACGTAAAAAATAAGGTGCGTTCATCCTACAGCAAGTTTTATAAATATTTTTTGCGCTTCATATTGTACTGAATGTGTATTTTAGTGTACTTCAATAAGTGTATATCAATTTCATTCTTTTCGAAAGGCTGTAACATCATTAAAATGCACTTGAGATAATTTTTTCCCATTGGCCGTAATTTAACGGAAAACTTTTAAGTGTAATTAAACTGTACATCCAATTTAAAAAAAATGAAATGGCTCGACACAATATTGCAGCAATTATATGTTTCAAATTTCAGATCATTCGCTTTGGTAGTTTTTGCTCTGTTATATGCGGACAGATGGACGGACTGAAAGTTGACTATATCTGCTACGTACTTATATAATTACGAAAGCGCCTAAAAATAGATATTTTAAGTGAAATTCTCTTAGCGAAAAAAAAAAAGATACATTAAGAAATTTTGGTATTTTTAATGATGGCTTGTTACAAAGATTTCATTAGTCTACGCAACTGAAAAAGTCCTTCCGGCCAGTGCCGGGAGGAAGAGGTAGCTTTCATATTCCCTATTTAAAAAAAAACCCAACTTATATTATTCAAACACACGAAGCTCAATTAAGTGGAAACCGAATGTAGGAGATTCAATACTAATTTTTATCAATACTAAATCATTATGAATGAGAATTTCGCGAAATTATTCAGCTTTATCCAAGCTGCTTTTATTTAAATTAACTTATATTTCGCTGCCAAATTCGGCGATTTCTTAAAGTGCCTGCCATTTTAAGACAACATGGTGGATGAGGATAACCAGTGAATTTGGTCGAGACCTTAGTAATTGCTGTGCACATGCTCACTCACATCGGAATCGGTTGATATATACGAGTGCTGTCGCAGGCAAAAAATCAGATTTTTCAAAATGTCACCCACGTTAGAAATTGAAACTGCTATATCTGAGCCATTTTTTAAGATAAAGACAAACAAAAAATGCTCATGATTTCTTATATCAAGGTCAAATACTTAAGAAAGAAACCTTTTTCAATTTCTAATTTTTTTGCACCTCAATTTAAATATATAAATTTTTACTTTAATGGCCGCCATTTTGAAACAAGATGGCTGATGAAGCTGTCCAGCGAACTTGGTCGAGATATTGATGTATACTATCCACATGCCTTCTTCCATCGAAATAGGCGAATACGTGTGGTATCGCGAGACAAATACAAGATCGTTTCAAAGTGTTATCCATGATAGAAATTCAAAGTGCTATAATTCAACCACTTTTTAAGATATAAACAAAAGAACAAATTTTCAGAAACAAAAACTGCTCCAGAATCTTTGTATCGAGGCCAAACACATAAAATAATCTTTTTCATTTTCCAATTTTTTAATACCTCATTTTAAATTACATTTTTTTTTAAAATGGCAACCCTTTTGAAACAAGATGGCGAATGAAGCTGGCCAACAAACTCGGTCGTGACACTGGTATGTACTATGTGCAGACCAAGTTACATTCAAATCGGTTCATAAATACGCCCGTTATCGCGTGACAAATATCAGGTCGTTTTAAAACGTCAGCCACAATAGAAATTCAAAATGTTATAACTCAGCCATTTTTTTAGATATAGACGAAACAAAACCTGTTCCGGAAACTTTGTATTAAGGTCAAACACATACTTTTTCATTTTCCCATTTTTTTTGTATCTAATTTTAAATTTAATTTTTTTAAATTTTTTTTAAATGGCCGCCATTTTGAAACAAGATGGCGGATGAAGCTGGCCAACGAACTCGGTTGAGTTATTTGTATGCACTATGTACACACCAAGGTACATCCAAATCGGTTCATAAATATGTCTGTTATCACGTGGCAAAAATCAAGGCGTTTCAAAATGTCAGCCACACTAGAAATTCAAAATGCTATAACTCAGCCATTTTTTAAGATATAGATGAAACAAAAACTGCTCCCGAATCTTTTTATCGAGGTCAAACAAAATAAGACAAAAATATTTTTTCAATTTTCAAGGTTTTGGTACCACATTTCAAATTTAAATTTTTCTTAAAATTTAAAATGGCCGCCATTTTTAAACAAAATGGCGGATGAAGCTGGCCAATGAACTGGGTCGAGACATTGGTCTGTACTATGTATAAACGAAGTTACATCCAAATCGGTTCATAAATACGCCTTTTATCGCGTGACAAAATTCAGGACGTTTCAAAATGTCAGCTTCGCTAGAAATGCAAAATGCTATAACTCAGCCATTTTTTAAGATATAGACGAAATAAAAACTGCTACGGAGTCTTTGTATAAAGGTCAAATACATAAGAAAAAAATATTTTTCCATTCTCAATTTTTTGGTACGACATTTCAAATTTTAAATTTTTTTTTAAATTTTTAAATGGCCGCCATTTTGAAACAAAATGGCGGATGAAGCTGGCCAACGAACTGGGTCGAGACATTAGTATGTACTATGTACACACCGAATTATATCCAAATCGGTTCATAAATACGAGAGTTACAGTGTGACATATGTCAGATACATATATATATATATATCAATTTTGAACGGAGGGTGGTTTCGGGGTCTGGAGGTCATGATCGATGAAAATATACCAAAATTTTTTTAAATCGCTTTCCTCCGAACGGCTGCAATAGGTAGCTTTTTGTAAAGAAAGCTACCTAAAATTCCAGTGTAGTTATAGTAATACTAAATTAATGCTCTCGGCCTGATTACATTTTGAAGTTCCTGCGCTTTAAAACTAATTAAAATACACTTTAATATCAGCAATTTAAGGGGTAATTAAGGGGACCAGGGACCTTCAAACTCATTTTTTTAATTGCCCTTTAAATACTATTCTAGGGAACACTATATTAATGATGACATATATTTATCATAAATGAAATAAAAAAAATATATATTGGAGAAAAAATGAGGAATTTTCCAGAATATTTTAATCATTATGAAAATTTTTCAAAATGCCCCATGCGCATTCCATGTCAATTAAAATGCCCAATATTTTTATGCCATTTTTTTTATATATGAAAATAAAATTGTGCCTGGAATTTTATATATTCGAATGTAAACGTAGCAAAAAAATATTTTCTAAAATGTATGAAATTTTCGGCATTTTGGCATCCAATTTCTGTACTTAACTGACCTTTAACTTTTGCAATTATATTTAGTTAATTTTTTTTTTCAGATATATTTTTATACAAACTGGCATAAAAAAATATTGGGGGATTTTAATTGATATGGAATGCGCATAGAGCATTTTAAAAAGTTCTTCATGACGCTTAAAATTTTCAGGAAAATACCTTATTTTAATCCAAAAAAGTTTTTTTTTTATTTTTTGTGTGATAAATGTATGCCATAATTCATATATTGCGCCCTTGAATAGTATTTAAAGTGCAATTAAAAAAACTTAAAAAAATGAGTAAGGACCATTGTCCCCTTAAAATGCTGCAGTGTATATAAGCCAATTTTGAACACAACAAGCTGGACAAAATCAGTAAAAGCTAACAGCGCGTGGTGGATTTTTTTTTTTTTAAATTTTAACCAGTTTTTGTAGTTCTGCAATATAATAAATTTTCTTCGTTGCTTATTTTTTGTGATTAGTAAATTGATTTTCTGACCCAGACAGCGTCGGCCGGGCCTGCTAGTACATATATATATATATATATAATTATATATATATATATATGTAAACCGTTATTTGAAAAAGAGATATTTTAAGCGAAATTGTCTTAGGTTAAAAAAAAGATACATTAAGACATTTTGGTATTTTTAATGATGATTTGTTACAAAGATTTCATTAGTCTAGAAAACAGAAAAAATTCAGTATAGTTATTGTAGTTACACTATAATAATGCTGTCGAGATAATTGTATTTTGAAGTTCCTGGGCTTGAATTTGTTTACGCAGTTAGATACTTCTCTTAAAGAGCAACGTCAGGCTATTATTTTCATTCTTTTTTTTATTTGCTGCTGAAATGAATATTTTTTATATGCCAAGATAGTCGTCATAGTAGGTCCCTAAGGAAAATTTTTCGTTTGCTTCTTGAACCAATCAACTTCATTTCAAATGATACTTCACCCTGGGTGATGGTCAAAGTATCTTTCTTTATCTCTAGCTCCCTACTTGCCTTTCTCCCTCTCTTTTCAACACCTTTTCCCCTGTTCTCCTTTCCTCACTCCTCCAACCATCCTTGCCTCCTTTGCTCCCCTTTCTCTCTTTTCCTTTTCTCCCCCTGACAATCTTCCTCCCATCTTGTTCCCAAACATCCTACTCTTTCCCCTTACATCTTCTCATTCTAACTGTCCATCTACTATCCATCATTACACCTTCTCTTTCCTAACTACTTAATTGTTATAATTAAAGACTAAAACTTAACTACTTAATTCTTAACTACTTTTAAAAAAATAAGGAAAGAGAAAAGCGATCAGACAAACTGCAGATGGAGGAAGCAGTGAGATAGGGATGATGTAAGGGGAAGAAAGGAGCTGCGGGAACGTGAAGGGAAGAGGAGAGGGCAGGGTGGGAAACGGAAGAAAGGGAGATAGGAGCAAAGAGGGCAGGAGATTTAGGAAGTGTGAGGGAAAGAGAGAGACGAGTAGAGAACTGGAAAAATAGAAGAATTCTTCAAATATCACTCTAAATTAAATCATTTTTATAATCCTCTGATTGACTGCAGAGTAAACAATAGGTAAATAATTTGATTCATACAGTTTAATATATCAGCCCGACGATTGCTCTTAAATAATTACTTTCGTATTTTAGAATTTCCTTTACACTTTTTTGAACGTTTGTAATATGTCCCGAGAAACAAGTTCAACGCTCTTTGCATTAATTTCTTCTCTGAAGAATTTCCTTTCTCCTTAGTTTTGACGTCTGCACTGACTACTTTCGAAAAAAAGTCTCCTTTCAGGTTTTCTTTTCCTGACACACTTTTCCTGTTTTGTGAACTCCTAGTTTGAACTTTTTTTCCCAATTTAACTATGGCAACTTCTTTAACGTCGTTATTGGTTTCATAATTAACAAATATTTCAGATTTTTTGACTTGTTGAAAGATGGATTGGAAATTTGGATGTTTATAAAGAACTGTGCAGCGAGGATCTGTTTCATCAAGAATTTCAAATTCTTCATCTGAAGAATCACATTCATCCTCAACTGCACCTGAATAATTTCCCAACATTTTTATATTTTGAAATTGCAATCTGAAGCCTTTTTTTGAACATTCATAGAAGACTATTTTTATGAGAATGGTGAAAAGACGTTGTCGAAATTTCGATTGTTTATTTAAGTACATTGTTGTAATCTGTTTTATAATTTTTATGTCAAGTGAACATCTTTTGTTTTAATAATGAGTCATTATTGTAACAACAATTAATTACCGTAAATTAAATTGCTTTTGTAATAACAATTAAATATTCTTACGTAACTAAAATGTATGCTAGCATTTTAAATCTGTGCATGTTATAGGACTAATATAATAATTTAAATATGATCTGTTCATGGTATTCACATGTAGTGTGCTATTAAATTTTGGTAGTAAAATATTAAGCTTATGTTAAATCATTATTTTATTTGATAAAAAAAAAAATTTTATAAAGTAAAAAATGAAAATGTTAATTTTTTTGGTTTAAAATTCAAACTTTGACCTTAGGGATTAAAACACCTTTAAAATAAAATTTGATAGACAAATTGTGTAACTATGGCTCATTTTTAAGTCTAATGATTGACAGTAAATATTTTTTGTACCTCTATTTTTTTTAATTAAATACCTTACGCTACTACTGACGTAATTTAATTTATTGCGGGATTCTAGATTTTTCGGCTTATCCTGCAAAACCTATGGCATACAAAAAATTGAACTCGAGCAGTTTTACAGATAAATGTATGATTGTAGTGTTGAAACAGAGAGATTTTAGAAGGAAAATATATTTTAATCACTATTTAACGTTTAAATCGGAAAGATCTTACGTAAGTTTTATAAGATTAAAAATTATGAATTGCAATTTAATCATCTTTTTTTTTTTTTTTTTTTTTTTTTTTTTGCACATATATGACTAGATTGTTCTGTACAGTCTCATATAATTTTATTTACTAAATTTTAAAGATATTAACTTCGTTTTCTTAATGTTTTATTTAGAAATTGAAGTAGCAGTATTTTCTACAATTGTTAGATTTTAAAAAGCACAAGTAACATTTCCAAACACTTTCCAATGAATAAATTTTTTACATATAACAGCGCAAGAACTACCCAACCATACAGTTTGAATATTTCAAATGAAAATCAAATTTCAAATTTCAAAGTAATTGCTTAAAAGGCACAAAAGCCAACATAGTAAAAAAGATTCCAAGCCGGGACTCGAACCCGGGCCATCAGTATAGCGCACTGACGTTCTACCGACTAAACCACTTGGAACGATACCTAGCTCGGAAAATTTCTCACTATTATATGTTGGCAAGGCTACAAACGCAGCACAAGATGGAATATTTATCGTGAGTCACCGAACTGGGACAAACACGAAACATAATTAGATCCAGCATCGATAGAAATTATATTAATACATGGAAATTATTCCAGAGAGAAACTTTCGCCTTGCATACAATATTTCAAATGAAAATCAAATTTCAAATTTACAAGTAATTGCTTAAAAGGCGCAAACGCCAACATAGTGAAAAAGTTTCCAAGCCGGGACTCGAACCCGGGCCATCAGTATAGCGCACTGACGTTCTACCGACTAAACCACTTGGAACGATACCTAGCTCGGAAAATTTCTCACTATTATATGTTGGCAAGGCTACAAACGCAGCACAAGATGGAATATTTATCGTGAGTCACCGACCTGGGACAAACACGAAACATAATTAGATGCAGCATCGATAGAAATTATATTAATACATGGAAATTATTCCAGAGAGAAATATTCGACTTGCATACAATATTTCAAATGAAAAACCATGTATTTTCCATGTATTAATATAATATCTATCGATGCTGGATCTAATTATGTTTTGTGTTTGTC
Organism: Maratus speciosus; assembly: GCA_963932465.1. Classification (NCBI taxonomy): domain Eukaryota; kingdom Metazoa; phylum Arthropoda; class Arachnida; order Araneae; family Salticidae; genus Maratus; species Maratus speciosus. The sequence goes on along the minus strand of OZ010789.1, from coordinate 34,889,233 downwards.
CCAGGTCGTTGACTCACGATAAATATTCCATCTTGTGCTGCGTTTGTAGCCTTGCCAACATATAATAGTGAGAAATTTTCCGAGCTAGGTATCGTTCCAAGTGGTTTAGTCGGTAGAACGTCAGTGCGCTATACTGATGGCCCGGGTTCGAGTCCCGGCTTGGAATCTTTTTCACTATGTTGGCCTTTGCGCCTTTTAAGCAATTACTTTGAAATTTGAAATTTGATTTTCATTTGAAATGTTGTATGCAAGGCGAATGTTTCTCTCTGGAATAATTTCCATGTATTAACATACAGTTTGAAATTTAATGTATATAATCGTTGTAGAATTTTGTTACATACTAAATTTTAGGAAAATGGAATCAAAACTTAAAAAGATATTAACCAAGTTTTCTTCATTCTATTAAATCCTATCATAAATAATTAATTCGATGATATACCATGATAGGGAATGATTCTAAGTTGCCATGGTGATTACGTCACATTTAAGAGGCATTCAGATTACTTCCGTATCACTGAATGTAATTACATAAATATAATAACTTTTGTATTCATGCACTTTTTAATATACACAAACGTAATAAATTTTGTGTTCATACATTTTTGCATAAGAGTGCAACAGCTAATGCACCAATTTCGAATATTTTTAAAACTAGTCATCTATCTATCTATCTATCTATCTATCTATCTATCTATATATATATATATATATATATATATATATATATATATATATATATATATATATATAGGGTAAGCCTAGGATAGAGTCTATAGAGGTGAGATGGCCAGTCTAAATATTTACAAAACTTGATCTGAAATTGCAGCATAAACTTTGTTCGTAGGAAATAGTTCAACGACTTAATCCATTGAGATGTGCAGCTATGTTTTTCGATTATAAAAAGTAAGTGCAATTTTAATGTTTATTTATTTTAGTGGTTGAATATTTTTGTTGAGATAGGTGTCTGAATGTTTTCAGCACGTGCATTACATTTGTTTTTACTATACAGACTTTAAAGACCCTTATATAACCCAATCTTTGCTTCTAAGACTAAAACAAAGACGTACGATGGAGGAGTGACGCTTTAAAATTAGTATTCATCTGTTCTTCAATTTCAGGATAGATGGCCGCATCAAATCGAATATTTCAAATATTTGAACAAGTTAGAAATTGCACGTCAAACGTAAAAAATAAGGTGCGTTCATTCTACAGCAAGTTTTATAAATATTTTTTGCGCTTCATATTGTACTGAATGTGTATTTTAGTGTACTTCATTAAGTGTATATCAATTTCATTCTTTTCGAAAAGCTGTAACATCATTAAAATGCACTTGAGATAATTTTTTCCCATTGGCCGTAATTTAACGGAAAACTTTTAAGTGTAATTAAACTGTACATCCAATTTAAAAAAAAATGAAATGGCTCGACACAATATTGCAGCAATTATATGTTTCAAATTTCAGATCATTCGCTTGGGTAGTTTTTGCTCTGTTATATGCGGACAGACAGACCAACGGACAGACAGACGGCGGACAGATGGACGGACTGAAAGTTGACTATATCTGCTACGTACTTATATAATTACGAAAGCGCCTAAAAATAGATATTTTAAGTGAAATTCTCTTAGCGAAAAAAAAAAGATACATTAAGAAATTTTGGTATTTTTAATGATGGCTTGTTACAAAGATTTCATTAGTCTACGCAACTGAAAAAGTCCTTCCGGCCAGTGCCGGGAGGAAGAGGTAGCTTTCATATTCCCTATTTAAAAAAAACCCAACTTATATTATTCAAACACACGAAGCTCAATTAAGTGGAAACCGAATGTAGGAGATTCAATACTAATTTTTATCAATACTAAATCATTATGAATGAGAATTTCGCGAAATTAGTCAGCTTTATCCAAGCTGCTTTTATTTAAATTAACTTATATTTCGCTGCCAAATTCGGCGATTTCTTAAAGTGCCTGCCATTTTAAGACAACATGGTGGATAAGGATAATCAGTGAATTTGGTCGAGACCTTATTAATTGCTGTGCACATGCTCACTCACATCGGAATCGGTTGATATATACGAGTGCTGTCGCAGGCAAAAAATCAGATTTTTCAAAATGTCAGGCACGTTAGAAATTGAAACTGCTATATCTGAGCCATTTTTTAAGATAAAGACAAACAAAAAATGCTCATGAATCCTTATATCAAGGTCAAATACTTAAGAAAGAAACCCTTTTCAATTTCTAATTTTTTTGCACTTCACTTTAAATATATAAATTTTTAATTTAATGGCCGCCATTTTGAAACAAGATGGCTGATGAAGCTGGCCAGCGAACTTGGTCGAGATATTGATGTATACTATCCACATGCCTTCTTCCATCGAAATAGGCGAATACGTGTGGTATCGCGAGACAAATACAAGATCGTTTCAATGTGTTATCCATGATAAAAATTCAAAGTGCTATAATTCAACCACTTTTTAAGATATAAACAAAACAACAAATTTTCAGAAACAAAAACTGCTCCAGAATCTTTGTATCGAGGCCAAACACATAAAAAATTCTTTTTCATTTTCCAATTTTTTAATACCTCATTTTAAATTACATTATTTTTTTAAATGGCAAACCTTTTGAAACAAGATGGCGAATGAAGCTGGCCAACGAACTCGGTCGTGACATTGGTATGTACTATGTGCAGACCAAGTTACATTCAAATCGGTTCATAAATACGCCTGTTATCGCGTGACAAATATCAGGTCGTTTTAAAACGTCAGCCACAATAGAAATTCAAAATGTTATAACTCAGCCATTTTTTTAGATATAGACGAAACAAAACCTGTTCCGGAATCTTTGTATTAAGGTCAAACACATACAAAAAAACTCTTTTTCATTTTCCCATTTTTTTGTATCTCATTTTAAATTTAATTTTTTTTAAAATTTTTTTAAATGGCCGCCATTTTGAAACAAGATGGCGGATGAAGCTGGCCAACGAACTCGGTTGAGTTATTTGTATGTACTATGTACACACCAAGGTACATCCAAATCGGTTCATAAATATGTCTGTTATCACGTGGCAAAAATCAAGGCGTTTCAAAATGTCAGCCACACTAGAATTTCAAAATGCTATAACTCAGCCATTTTTTAAGATATAGACGAAACAAAAACTGCTCCCGAATCTTTTTATCGAGGTCAAACAAAATAAGAAAAAAATATTTTTTCAATTTTCAAGGTTTTGGTACCACATTTCAAATTTAAATTTTTCTTAAAATTTTAAAAGGCCGCCATTTTTAAACAAAATGGCGGATGAAGCTGGCCAACGAACTGGGTCGAGACATTGCTCTGTACTATGTATAAACGAAGTTACATCCAAATCGGTTCATAAATAAGCCTTTTATCGCGTGACAAAATTCAGGACGTTTCAAAATGTCAACTTCGTTAGAAATGCAAAATGCTATAACTCAGCCATTTTTTAAGATATAGACGAAATAAAAACTGCTACGGAGTCTTTGTATAAAGGTCAAATACATAAGAAAAAATTATTTTTCCATTCTCAATTTTTTGGTACGACATTTCAAATTTTAAATTTTTTTTAAATTTTTAAATGGCAGCCATTTTGAAACAAAATGGCGGATGAAGCTGGCCAACGAACTGGGTCGAGACATTGGTATGTACTATGTACACACCGAATTACATCCAAATCGGTTCATAAATACGAGAGTTACAGTGTGACATAGGTCAGATACACACATATATATATATATATATATATATATATCAATTTTGAACGGAGGGTGGTTTCGGGGTCTGGGGGTCATGATCGATGAAAATATACCAAAATTTTTTTTAATCGCTTTCCTCCGAACGGCTGCAATAGGTAGCTTTTTGTAAAGAAAGCCACCTAAAATTCCAGTGTAGTTATAGTAATACTAAATTAATGCTCTCGGCCTGATTACATTTTGAAGTTCCTGCGCTTTAAAACTAATTAAAATACACTTTAATATCAGCAATTTAAGGGGTAATTAAGGGGACCAGGGACCTTCAAACTCATTTTTTTAATTGCCCTTTAAATACTATTCCAGGGAACACTATATTAATGATGACATACATTTATCATAAATGAAATAAAAAAAAAATATATTGGAGAAAAAATGAGGAATTTTCCAGAATATTTTAATCATTATGAAAATTTTTAAAAATGCCCCTTGCGCATTCCATGTCAATTAAAATGCCCAGCACAAGATGGAATATTTATCGTGAGTCACCGAACTGGGACAAACACGAAACATAATTAGATCCAGCATCGATAGAAATTATATTAATACATGGAAATTATTCCAGAGAGAAACTTTCGCCTTGCATACAATATTTCAAATGAAAATCAAATTTCAAATTTCAAAGTAATTGCTTAAAAGGCGCAAAGGCCAACATAGTGAAAAAGTTTCCAAGCCGGGACTCGAACCCGGGCCATCAGTATAGCGCACTGACGTTCTACCGACTAAACCACTTGGAACGATACCTAGCTCGGAAAATTTCTCACTACTATATGTTGGCAAGGCAACAAACGCAGCACAAGATGGAATATTTATCGTGAGTCTCCGACCTGGGACAAACACGAAACATAATTAGATCCAGCATCGATAGAAATTATATTAATACATGGAAATTATTCCAGAGAGAAATATTCGCCTTGCATACAATATTTCAAATGAAAAACCATGTATTTTCCATGTATTAATATAATATCTATCGATGCTGGATCTAATTATGTTTTGTGTTTGTCCCAGGTCGGTGACTCACGATAAATATTCCATCTTATGCTGCGTTTGTAGCCTTGCCAACATATAATAGTGAGAAATTTTCCGAGCTAGGTATCGTTCCAAGTGGTTTAGTCGGTAGAACGTCAGTGCGCTATACTGATGGCCCGGGTTCGAGTCCCGGCTTGGAATCTTTTTCACTATGTTGGCCTTTGCGCCTTTTAAGCAATTACTTTGAAATTTGAAATTTGATTTTCATTTGAAATGTTGTATGCAAGGCGAATGTTTCTCTCTGGAATAATTTCCATGTATTAACATACAGTTTGAAATTTAATGTATATAATCGTTGTACAATTTTGTTACATACTAAATTTTAGGAAAATGGAATCAAAACTTAAAAAGATATTAACCAAGTTTTCTTTATTCTATTAAATCCTATCATAAATAATTAATTCGATGATATACCATGATAGGGAATGATTCTAAGTTGCCATGGTGATTACGTCACATTTAAGAGGCATTCAGATTACTTCCGTATCACTGAATTTAATTACATAAATATAATAACTTTTGTATTCATGCACTTTTTAATATACACAAACGTAATAAATTTTGTGTTCATACATTTTTGCATAAGAGTGCAACAGCTAATGCACCAATTTCGAATTATTTTAAAACTAGTCATCTATCTATCTATATATCTATATATATATATATATATATATATATATATATATATATATATATATAGGGTAAGCCTAGGATAGAGGCTATAGAGGTGAGATGGCCAGTCTAAATATTTACAAAACTTGATCTGAAATTGCAGCATAAACTTTGTTCGTAGGAAATAGTTCAACGACTTAATCCATTGAGATGTGCAGCTATGTTTTTCGGTTATAAAAAGTAAGTGCAATTTTAATGTTTATTTATTTTAGTGGTTGAATATTTTTGTTGAGATAGGTGTCTGAATGTTTTCAGCACGTGCATTACATTTGTTTTTACTATACAGACTTTAAAGACCCTTATATAACCCAATCTTTGCTTCTAAGACTAAAACAAAGACGTACAATGGAGGAGTGACGCTTTAAAATTAGTATTCATCTGTTCTTCAATTTCAGGATAGATGGCCGCATCAAATCGAATATTTCAAATATTTGAACAAGTTAGAAATTGCACGTCAAACGTAAAAAATAAGGTGCGTTCATTCTACAGCAAGTTTTATATATATTTTTTGCGCTTCATATTGTACTGAATGTGTATTTTAGTGTACTTCATTAAGTGTATATCAATTTCATTCTTTTCGAAAAGCTGTAACATCATTAAAATGCACTTGAGATAATTTTTTCCCATTGGCCGTAATTTAACGGAAAACTTTTAAGTGTAATTAAACTGTACATCCAATTTAAAAAAAAATGAAATGGCTCGACACAATATTGCAGCAATTATATGTTTCAAATTTCAGATCATTCGCTTTGGTAGTTTTTGCTCTGTTATATGCGGACAGACAGACCAACGGACAGACAGAGGGCGGACAGATGGACGGACTGAAAGTTGACTATATCTGCTACGTACTTATATAATTACGAAAGCGCCTAAAAATAGATATGTTAAGTGAAATTCTCTTAGCGAAAAAAAAAAAAAGATACATTAAGAAATTTTGGTATTTTTAATGATGGCTTGTTACAAAGATTTCATTAGTCTACGCAACTGAAAAAGTCCTTCCGGCCAGTGCCGGGAGGAAGAGGTAGCTTTCATATTCCCTATTTAAAAAAAAACCAACTTATATTATTCAAACACACGAAGCTCAATTAAGTGGAAACCGAATGTAGGAGATTCAATACTAATTTTTATCAATACTAAATCATTATGAATGAGAATTTCGCGAAATTAGTCAGCTTTATCCAAGCTGCTTTTATTTAAATTAACTTATATTTCGCTGCCAAATTCGGCGATTTCTTAAAGTGCCTGCCATTTTAAGACAACATGGTGGATAAGGATAATCAGTGAATTTGGTCGAGACCTTATTAATTGCTGTGCACATGCTCACTCGAATCGGAATCGGTTGATATAAACGAGTGCTGTCGCAGGCAAAAAATCAGATGTTTCAAAATGTCACCCACGTTAGAAATTGAAACTGCTATATCTGAGCAATTTTTTAAGATAAAGACAAACAAAAAATGCTCATGATTTCTTATATCAAGGTCAAATACTTAAGAAAGAAACCTTTTTCAATTTCTAATTTTTTTGCACCTCAATTTAAATATATAAATTTTTAATTTAATGGCCGCCATTTTGAAACAAGATGGCTCATGAAGCTGGCCAGCGAACTTGGTCGAGATATTGATGTATACTATCCACATGCCTTCTTCCATCGAAATAGGCGAATACGTGTGGTATCGCGAGACAAATACAAGATCGTTTCAAAGTGTTATCCATGATAGAAATTCAAAGTGCTATAATTCAACCACTTTTTAAGATATAAACAAAAGAACAAATTTTCAGAAACAAAAACTGAATCTTTGTATCGAGGCCAAACACATAAAATAATCTTTTTCATTTTCCAATTTTTTAATACCTCATTTTAAATTACATTTTTTTTAATGGCAACCCTTTTGAAACAAGATGGCGAATGAAGCTGGCCAACAAACTCGGTCGTGACACTGGTATGTACTATGTGCAGACCAAGTTACATTCAAATCGGTTCATAAATACGCCCGTTATCGCGTAACAAATATCAGGTCGTTTTAAAACGTCAGCCACAATAGAAATTCAAAATGTTATAACTCAGCCATTTTTTTAGATATAGACGAAACAAAACCTGTTCCGGAATCTTTGTATTAAGGTCAAACACATACAAAAAAACTCTTTTTCATTTTACCATTTTTTTGTATCTCATTTTAAATTTAATTTTTTTTTAAAAATTTTTAAATGGCCGCCATTTTGAAACAAGATGGCGGATGAAGCTGGCCAACGAACTCGGTTGAGTTATTTGTATGTACTATGTACACACCAAGGTACATCCAAATCGGTTCATAAATATGTCTGTTATCACGTGGCAAAAATCAGGGCGTTTCAAAATGTCAGCCACACTAGAAATTCAAAATGCTATAACTCAGCCATTGTTTAAGATATAGACGAAATAAAAACTGCTACGGAGTCTTTGTATAAAGGTCAAATACATAAGAAAAAATTATTTTTCCATTCTCAATTTTTTGGTACGACATTTCAAATTTTAAATTTTTTTTAAATTTTTAAATGGCAGCCATTTTGAAACAAAATGGCGGATGAAGCTGGCCAACGAACTGGGTCGAGACATTGGTATGTACTATGTACACACCGAATTACATCCAAATCGGTTCATAAATACGAGAGTTACAGTGTGACATAGGTCAGATACACACATATATATATATATATATATATATATATATCAATTTTGAACGGAGGGTGGTTTCGGGGTCTGGGGGTCATGATCGATGAAAATATACCAAAATTTTTTTTAATCGCTTTCCTCCGAACGGCTGCAATAGGTAGCTTTTTGTAAAGAAAGCCACCTAAAATTCCAGTGTAGTTATAGTAATACTAAATTAATGCTCTCGGCCTGATTACATTTTGAAGTTCCTGCGCTTTAAAACTAATTAAAATACACTTTAATATCAGCAATTTAAGGGGTAATTAAGGGGACCAGGGACCTTCAAACTCATTTTTTTAATTGCCCTTTAAATACTATTCCAGGGAACACTATATTAATGATGACATATATTTATCATAAATGAAATAAAAAAAAAATATATTGGAGAAAAAATGAGGAATTTTCCAGAATATTTTAATCATTATGAAAATTTTTAAAAATGCCCCTTGCGCATTCCATGTCAATTAAAATGCCCAATATTTTTATGCCATTTTAGTTTATATATGAAAATAAAATTGTGCCTGGAATTTTATATATTCGAATGTAAACGTAGCAAAAAAATATTTTCTAAAATGTATGAAATTTTCGGCATTTTGGCATCCAATTTCTGTACTTAACTGACCTTTAACTTTTGCAATTATATTTAGTTAAATTTTTTTTTTCAGATTTATTTTTATACAAACAGGCATAAAAAAAATATTGGGGGATTTTAATTGATATGGAATGCGCATAGAGCATTTTAAAAAGTTCTTCATGATGCTTAAAATTTTCAGGAAAATACCTTATTTTAATCCAAAAAAGTTTTTTTTTTATTTCTTGTGTGATAAATGTATGCCATAATTCGTATATTGCGCCATTGAATAGTATTTAAAGTGCAATTAAAAAAACTTAAAAAAATGAGTAAGGACCCATGTCCCCTTAAAATGCTGCAGTGTATATAAGCCAATTTTGAACACAACAAGCTGGACAAAATCAGTAAAAGCTAACAGCGCGTGGTGGATTTTTTTTTTTTAAATTTTAACCAGTTTTTGTAGTTCTGCAATATAATAAATTTTCTTCGTTGCTTATTTTTTGTGATTAGTAAATTGATTTTCTGACCCAGACAGCGTCGGCCGGGCTTGCTAGTACATATATATATTTATATATAATTTTATATATATATATATGTAAACCGTTATTTGAAAAAGAGATATTTTAAGCGAAATTGTCTTAGGTTAAAAAAAAAGATACATTAAGACATTTTGGTATTTTTAATGATGATTTGTTACAAAGATTTCATTAGTCTAGAAAACAGAAAAAATTCAGTATAGTTATTGTAGTTACACTATAATAATGCTGTCGAGATAATTGTATTTTGAAGTTCCTGAGCTTGAATTTGTTTACGCAGTTAGATACTTCTCAAAAGAGCAACGTCAGGCTATTATTTTCATTCTTTTTTTTATTTGCTGCTGAAATGAATATTTTTTATATGCCAAGATAGTCGTCATAGTAGGTCCCTAAGGAAAATTTTTCGTTTGCTTCTTGAACCAATCAACTTCATTTCAAATGATACTTCACCCTGGGTGATGGTCAAAGTATCTTTCTTTATCTCTAGCTCCCTACTTGCCTTTCTCCCTCTCTTTTCAACACCTTTTCCCCTGTTCTCCTTTCCTCACTCCTCCAACCATCCTTGCCTCCTTTGCTCCCCTTTCTCTCTTTTCCTTTTCTCCCCCTGACAATCTTCCTCCCATCTTGTTCCCAAACATCCTACTCTTTCCCCTTACATCTTCTCATTCTAACTGTCCATCTACTATCCATCATTACACCTTCTCTTTCCTAACTACTTAATTGTTATAATTAAAGACTAAAACTTAACTACTTAATTGTTAACTACTTTAAAAAAAAATAAGGAAAGAGAAAAGCGATCAGACAAACTGGAGATGGAGGAAGCAGTGAGATAGGGATGATGTAAGGGGAAGAAAGGAGCTGCGGGAACGGGAAGGGAGGAGGAGAGGGCAGGGTGGGAAACGGAAGAAAGGGAGATAGGAGCGAAGAGGGCAGGAGATTTCGGAAGTGTGAGGAAAGGGCGATGAGTAAGAAATGATGGAAGAGGGGAAAAGAGAGAGACGAGTAGAGAACTGGAAAAAAGAACAATTCTTCAAATATCACTCTTAATTAAATCATTTTTATAATCCTCTGAATGACTGCAGAGTAAACAATAGGTAAATAATTTGATTCATACAGTTTAATATATCAGCCCGACGATTGCTCTTACATAATTACTTTCGTATTTTAGAATTTCCTTTACACTTTTTTGAACGTTTGTAATATGTCCCGAGAAACCAGTTCAACGCTCTTTGCATTAATTTCTTCTCTGAAGAATTTCCTTTCTCCTTAGTTTTGACGTCTGCACTGACTACTTTCGAAAAAATGTCTCCTTTCAGGTTTTCTTTTCCTGACACACTTTTCCTGTTTTGTGAACTCCTAGTTTTAACTTTTTTTCCCAATTTAACTATGGCAACTTCTTTAACATCGTTATTGGTTTCATAATTAACAAATATTTCAGATTTTTTGACTTGTTGAAAGATGGATTGGAAATTTGGATGTTTATAAAGAACCGTGCAGCGAGTATCTGTTTCATCAAGAATTTCAAATTCTTCATCTGAAGAATCACATTCATCCTCAACTGAACCTGAATAATTTCCCAACATTTTTATATTTTGAAATTGCAATCTGAAGCCTTTTTTTGAACATACATAGAAGACTGTTTTTATGAGGATGGTGAAAAGAAGTTGTCGAAATTTGGATTGTTTATTTAAGTACATTGTTGTAATCTATTTTATAATTTTTATGTCAAGTGAACATCTTTTGTTTTAATAATGAGTCATTATTGTAACAACAATTAATTACCGTAAATTAAATTGCTTTTGTAATAACAATTAAATATTCTTACGTAACTAAAAAGTATGCTAGCATTTTAAATCTGTGCATGTTATAAGACTAATATAATAATTTAAATGAGATCTGTTCATGGTATTCACATGTAGTGTGCTATTAAATTTTGGTAGGGAAATATTAAGCTTATGTTAAATCATTATTTTATTTGAAAAAAAAATTCTATAAAGTAAAAAATGAAAATGTTAATTTTTTTGGTTTAAAATTCAAACTTTAACCTTAGGGATTAAAACCCCTTTAAAATAAAATTTGATAGACAAATTGTGTAACTATGGCTCATTTTTAAGTCTAATGATTGACATTAAATATTTTTTGTACCTCTATTTTTTTAATTAAATACTTTACGCTACTACTGACGTAATTTAATTTATTGCGGGATTCTGGATTTTTCGGCTTATCCTGCAAAAACTATGGCATACAAAAAATTTAACTCGAGCAGTTTTACAGATAAATGTATGATTGTAGTGTTGAAACATAGAGATTTTAGATGGAAGATATATTTTAAGCACTATTTAACGTTGAAATCGGAAAGATATTTCTCTTACATCAGTTTTATAAGATTAAAAATTAAAAATTGCAATTTAATCATCTTTTTTTTTTCACATATATGACTAGATTATTCTGTACAGTCTCATATAATTTTATTTACTAAATTTTAATGATTTTAATTTTTTTAATTCCGTTTTCTTAATGTTTTATTTAGAGATTGAAGTAGCAGTTTTTTTCTACAGTTGGTAGATTTTAAAAAGCACAAGTAACATTTCCAAACACTTTCCAATGAATAAATAATTTACATATAACAGCGCAAGAACTACCCAACCAAACAGTTTGAAATTTAATGTATATAATCCTAGTAGAATTTTGTTACATACTAAATTTTAGGAAAATGGAATCAAAACTTAAAAAGATATTAACCAAGTTTTCTTCATTCTATAAAATCCTATCATACATAATTAATTCGATGATATACCATGATAGGGAATGATTCTAAGTTGCCATGGTGATTACGTCACATTTAAGATGCATTCAGATTACTTCCGCATCACTGAATTTAACTAGGACTTCCCTCAGAGGGATTAGTCTGAGCGATATTACTGAGAACATAGATTGAATAATAACATGTGGAAGCAAAGAAAATGAGATGTTATCTTTAATTATCCATATACTGCGAAAAATTGAAATGATGACAATAAAAGAATTGTAGAATTACAAAATCTTATATATAAATTCGTATACACTGTTTAAAAAATGGGAAATCAAACCATTCAAGACAAATTGTAATTGTATCTGTCTATCATTCAAGACAGCCATGCATGGATATAAAATTGAAAGTACGCAATATATTAAAAGTAAAATAGAAAATGAAACACTAATTTACTTATATCGGAATTTTAACTGTATAAAATGATGTCAAGAGCATAATCAGAAGCTCCGCACCAATTTGAGTAACTTTAAATGACAAATATATGATGTTTAAAAAGAATGGACTATACTTTATATGGTGTGTGCTCCTCCGGAATAGTTAATATTGTACAATATCTGTTTTCCACGGATGCAATGAGATTGTCGATAACATTTAAGGAATTCACTTCTCAAAATCTAATATAGTATCAAAGTACCGAATACATCAAAAGTGGCATGCAATGCTTCGTTAGAGTGTGTTTTAGATATGCTCGATCGGATTTAAATGATGAGTGTATGCTGGCCACTACATAGGCTGTATTGTTTTGTTTTCAAAATTATTCTGCACAAATTGAGCTGTATTTAGCGTGTATTAAATAAAAGAAATCGGCAATGATTACAACATAAAGTATGACACAAGATCTGAATATATCGTCTGCATAACTTTTGAGCTGTCAAAGTGTCATTTGAAGTAATTTACAAATCCATACATATTTATTCAGCAAATCATGCAAGATAACATACGCCAATATGAACCCGATTACAAAATTTCACCAGAATAAGTTAATATATAAAAAAATCTACTAATGATAATTGAGAATATGACCTTATGATAAAATGTCTAGAAAAATGAATCGGATAAAAAATTCATATCACATTTAAAACGGCACTTCCCTCTGTTAGTGGCCTTGGCGAGAGACAGAAAAGCCTAGAGAAGGAACACTTTAACAAGTACCTTCGGGCAACCTACTCACTGTATCATACAGGTCTTTATTCAATATTTACACAATTTATTTAATGCTAGGTGGGTATCTATCAGTTTTGTTGCATTTAAATCGCATGTTTGGCGGAGGAAATGCAGCATTATGAAATATTTAAAGTTGCTGTACCTAATAATTCCAAATTAATGGTAATTGAGATCGCTTTCCGTTAATTTCATCTCTTTAAATTTTAATTTTTTTAGAAACCATTCATAGAGACAATTGTATATTTTAAAACTAACCCGAAGCAAAATTTCAAGATTTTGGGTTCAGCAGTAACAGAGAAATAGAAAATTTTTGAAAGTTTTTTGTTTCTGCACTGTATTATATAGCGACATTTTTAGAAATTGTTCCATTGCGAGAATTTACGTCATGATAAATACAGCCATGTCAATTTTCATGTTTATATTCCTAACAGTTCCATGTTCTTCGTTACTTAGATCATCTTTAGATCTTTTTTCGCTTTGTTTAGTCTTTCTATTTTTTAGAATTCATTCTACAACGAGCATTTACATCTTATTAATTACTACCATGCCAAAGTTCTAGTTTCTAACCCCAACAGTATCCCAAAAATTTCAGTATTCCAAATAAATCATAGTTTAGAACCTTTCTAGAAATTTTTACGTTTATCCGTCAAATTGAACCTTTTAGAGAGCGTTAATTACGAGTATTTACATCTTAACTGAAACTACCGCACCAAATTTAAAGTTTCTAACCCAATCAATATCGCAGAAATCACAATTTTAGAACTTTTTTGCTCCTGCAGCGATGTAGGTTCTTGCACTGACATAAAATAGTCTTTTTTTCGGAGCAGAGATGGCCACCAACATTTTTTTAAGTTGGCTATGTAGTTTCAGAGATAACACCTCACAAACGTACAAGCATTAATAATATTATATACTTTATAATATTATAACGCTTTATAATATTAGCATTAGATGTACAGATACAAAAGCCATTTATCTGTTACAAACTAAAGTACCGGCGTTGCCCAGGATTTGAAGGATGTTTGTTCTGAAAAATCAATTTCAAAATTTAACATACAACACAAAACAAATATTAAAAAAAGAAGTCGAAATTTTGTTGAATGAATCATATGAAAACGCTATATAAAAATGTATAAATGTACATAACAGACGCAAAAGAATACAGCTATAAATGAACTTATTTCAATATATAATTGGAGCAATAATGTTAAAATACGCCAATATTTCCCTAATCGGGTTTTTATCATGCTTCAATACTTTTTTCACACTCACATGACGTTATACTATATCCACCATGCCCTTTATATTTCCAATATGACGTAATGTTTTCCTCTTTCACGTGGAAACCTTGAAATAGAAAAGTTATGAAGTTATATTCACTTTCATTTAAATTCGTCAAACCATTTATTTCATTTTCATATTTCACGTGAATATCTTGCAATAGAAAAGTTATGACGTGATATTCACCTTTTTCTTTTAAATTCGGCAAACTATTTATTTCATTTTCATTTTTCACGTGGAAATCTTGCAGTAGAAAATTAATTGTTGTAGTAATAATTTTATTGTGTTTTTTAATTGTTGGCAACTGCTATAACGAAAAATGTTTAAATTTGATAAGAAATTGCTGTTAAATTGGTGGTTTTTTATTAATTAAAAATTAACTATAAGTTATTTCGATTCCGGATTACTTTAGTTGTCTCGGCCATGTTTTAATACACATGTACGTATCTCTTCACAATTTTGGCTTCCAAATTGTGGATTTTTTATAGAATTACAAACAGACAGATAGACAAGTTTTCATTTTTATATATCTCTCTAGTCTATAAAAAGTAACTAACGCTGTCACCGCCGCCACCGCCGCCGCCGCCGCCGCCACCGGTTTTGAATTTTTTGTGACCGGAGGTCTTTCTTCGTTAATATTAAGAAAACTATTGCATACAAATATATGAAAATCGGTGGTATTATTGCGAAATGTTTGATCAACCCACTAATGCATAAAGTTTTCAAATCGAAGAATTATTTTAAGAGATATTTAATGCTAAATTGGACAAAATCGTTCCATTAAAAAAAAATTATAAGAGCAAAAGCTATACATGGGAATTTGATCATTTTTAGATCATTTTATTCAATAGAAGATCCCGGTCTGCAGATTTCATTATTTTTTTTTTAATTTGACTCATTTTTTGAGGTTTTATTTCTATTTTAAATTCCAATATTCAGCATTTTGACAGATATTTTTTATATATTTTAGAAAATGGTATTAATTTAAACTGTTGCCAACTGTATAAACAGCGCAAACAATAATGTTTGCTTCAAATAAAAAAAATATTTACACGTTACTATTATAAACAGAAAAAAAAACCTTCAAATTAGAATTAAATAATTAGGTATAAAAAGCAGGCACTTATTGGAAATTACGCCATAAAAACTATATTTACATGTGAATTTTAAAAGAGAAAGGATATTGTAAAATAAATTCATTAACATGCGTTAGAAATCTGAAATAGAACAAATTACGTCACATTACACTTATTATGCAAAATGAACAAAAAATAGTATTGCAAAACAGTTAAAATTTAAAAATTGCGCGAGACAAAATATTAGAGGTTAAATATTAGATTTTTTCAAAATTTTATTATTTGTCGTTTGATGTGAGGTGTTCAGATATAAGTATGCAAATTTTTATGTTTCCAACATAATTAAGGGCTGAGTTAGAAAAATTGCCTTAAATACACAACTTAGAGCCCAGAGGGTAAAATGTTAGACTTTTTCAAAATTTTATTATTTGATGTTTGATGTGAGGTGTTCAGCTATAAGTATGCAAAATTTCATGTCTCCAACTTAATTAGGAGCTGAGTTAGAAAAATTGCTTAAAATACACAAGTTAGAGCCCAGAAGGTTAAATATTAGACTTTTTCAAAATTTTATTATTTGTCGTTTGATGTGAGGTGTTCACTTATAAGTATGCAAAATGTCATGTCTCCAACTTAATTAGGGGCTGAGTTAGAAAAATTGCTTAAAATACACAAGTTAGAGCCCAGAGGGTTAAATAATAGACTTTTTCAAAATTTTATTATTTGTCGTTTGATGTGAGGTGTTCAGCTATAAGTATGCAAACTTTCATGTCTCCAACTTAATTAGGGGCTGAGTTAGAAAAATTGCTTAAAATACACAAGTTAGAGCCCAGAGGGTTAAATATTAGACCTTTTTCAAAATTTTATTATTTATCGTTTGATGTGAGGATTTCAGCTATAAGTATGCGAAATTTCATGCCTCCAACTTAATTAGGGGCTGAGTTAGAAAAATTGTTTAAAATACATAAGTTAGAGCCCAGAGGGTTAAATATTAGATTTTTTCAAAATTTTATTATTTATCGTGTTATCGCAAGTGTTCAGCTATAAGTATGCAAACTTACAAGTCTCCAACATAGTTAGGGGATGAGTTAGAAAAATTGCTTAAAACACATAAGTTAGAGCCCAGAGGGTTAAATATCAGACATTTTTCAAAATTTTATTATTTGTCGTTTGTTGTGAGGATTTCAGCTATAAGTATGCGAAATTTCATGCCTCCAACTTAATTAGGGGCTGAGTTAGAAAAATTGTTTAAAATACATAAGTTAGAGCTCAGAGGGTTAAATATCAGATTTTTTCAAAATTTTATTATTTGTCGTTTGATGTGAGGTGTTCAGCTATAAGTATGCAAAATGTCATGTCTCCAACTTAATTAGGGGCTGAGTTAGAAAAATTGCTTAAAATACAGAAGTTAGAGACCGGAGGGTTAAATATGACTGTTTCAAAATTTTATGATTTATCGTGTTATCGCAAGTGTTCAGCTATAAATATGCAAACTTCCATGTCTCCAACTTAATTAGGGGCTGAGTTAGAAAAATTGCTTTAAATACACATGTTAGAGCCCAAAGGGTTAAATATTAAGCCTTTTTCAAAAATTTATTATTTGTCGTTTGATGTGAGATGTTCAGCTATAAAGTATGCAAAATTTCATGTCTCCAACTTAATTAAATTAGGGGCTGAGTTAGAAAAATTGCTTAAAATACACAAGTTAGAGCCCAGAGGGTTAAATATTAGACTTTTTCAAAATTTTATTATTTGCCGTTTGATGTGTGGTGTTCAGCTATAAGTATGCAAATTTTCAAGTCTCCGACATATATAGTTTCTGAGAACGGGCTCTGTGACAGACGGACAAACAGACAGACAAAGGAGTGGGACAGGTAAGGTTTCGTTAGATGAACGAAACTCTAAAAACATGCTGCGGATGACTGTAACAACATCCTAAAATTACATTACCATCAGCGATCTACCAATCCCGAATTTAATTTATATGTTTCATATATTCTTATTCTTTTGTGCGGCCCTGTAAAATAATTATCAATATTATATACAGTAAAACCTCTGAATAGCGGACACCCCGAGAATGCAGAATTTGTCCTCTATTTAGAGGTGACCGCTACTGAGAGTAAAACATGTACAGTTATTTAAGAGTTGGTAATCGAAAAAATGTCCGCTAAATAGAGGTATCCGCTAATCGGGTGTGTCCGCTATGGAGGTTTTACCAGTAAAACTTCTGAATAGCGAACACCTCGGGAGGGCAGAATTTGTCCTCTATTTGGAGGTGTCCGCTACTGAGAGTAAAAAATGTGCAGTTATTTAAGGTTTGGTAATCGAAAAAATGCCCGCTAAATAGAGGTGTCCACTAATCGGGTGTGTCCGTTATGGAGGTTTTACTGCATAATAATATCATCCTTTACAAGAAAATAGCATGCTGTATGATAGACAGACAGACATCCAAAGAAAGATTACCTCCCGGATCAATAAACACTCATGTCTTTTGTTTTAATCATCGACAATTGTATGTCATACAACATGCCAGATTTTATACAACAGGCTAAAAACGGTCACCGTGGTATGGAATACTGTATTATTATTTGTTTGCCCACCAAAACTGGTTGCCACGGGTTGTTGCAAGGTTTGTGATCACGTGGTTGAAACTGATCTATTCAATATTACTGCGTGCGTATTTTTTTTTATTTGCTCCATGTGTTCAAACCAGTTGTCTACGAAAACATCAACCGGTGAAAGTGACGCACACCAAATTTCTGTGACGTATGCAGATAAATTGTGCTTTTTTAAGAGTTTTTTCTATATAATTTTTAAACGGTTTGGAACTTATTTTTCATAGTAGGTGCATTCAGTAGGCGACCCTCATAGGTACCTTCTGGTGCAATCAGAAACGAAATCCGACAAATATTTTTTGAGTTATGCTTGACGAAAGGTTTTTATTAGGCTTTTTCTTTAGTAGGACATGGCGTTAATATCCATCGTAGTAGTAAAGTGTCCGGACAGTAATATTTCGCTGAGTATTAGCCTTCGCTTCGCTCAGACAATTACATAAATATAATAACTTTTGTATTCATGCATTTTTTAATATACACAAACGTAATAAATTTAAGTTCATACATTTTTGCATAAGAATGCAACAGCTAATGCACCAATTTCGAATATTTTTAAAACTAGTTATATATATATATATATATATATATATATATATATATATATATATATATATATATATATATATATAGGTTAACTCTAGAATAGAAGCTATAGTGTTGAGATGGCCAGTCTAAATATTTACAAAACTTGATTTGAAATTGCAGCATAAACTTTGTTCGTAGGAAATAGTTCAACGAGTTAATCCATTTAGATGTGCAGCTATGTTATTCGAGTATAAAAAGTGAGTGCAATTTTAATGTTTATTTATTTTAGTGGTTGAATATTTTTGTTGAGATAGGTGTCTGAATGTTTTCAGTACGTACGTTACATTTGTTTTTACTATACGGACTTTAAAGGCCCGTATATAAGCCAATCTTTGCTTCTAAGACTAAAACAAAGACGTACAATGGAGGAGTGACGCTTTAAAATTAGTATTCTGTTCTTCAATTTCAGGATAGATGGCCGCATCAAATCGAAGAGACATGGCCCTCTTTAATAAATATTTCAAAATTATACGGAGTGAGGATTTTATTTAAATATAATTATATTTAATATAATTATATATTTTTATGTTTATAAATAGTTTGATAGATCTAATTGTTTAATTTTAATTAACATAAATATTTCAATAATAATTATATAATAGGGCCTAACGATATATTTTTTTTCCTAAAAATATTCAAAAACGTCGGTAGCTTCCATCCTAGAAACAGATAAAGTTGATAAATAAACCTAAAACCATGAAAAACTAAAATAAACGCGAGAAAAAGCAAAACACGACACCTACAGCAGCGAAGAAAATGATATACATTTCAAATTATCAGATTATACAGATTCCTAGGGAATACAATTGGATGAGGATCACTCTGTTGGTTGAGGAGAAGATTATAATACCACGCACAAAAATTATGACTGGATACAATGCATAATGTGCCTGAAGTAGTTCCATGAAACCTGTCACAGACTATCAAGAGTTTTGCCAAAAATGTGGTAAAATTTTTGAAAAGTGAAGGATTGAAATTATAATTCAAATTTTGTTTGTTCAAATTGTATTCACTCATTTTCCGTGATATAATGGCCTCTTTACAAATTGCTATATTTGTTTAATGATTAGCTATACGAAATATGTTATTGTTTGATTTACGTCACTTTTTCTTTCTAGTATTGGACGACCATCTCTCCTCGGCTTGAAGTAGAGATGATCATCTGGGATTTTAATTTCAGTTTCGTTTTCCACTTTTTTTTCTCAATATATAATTATTTTATGCCCAAAATATGATGAGTATATATATATAAGAATTTTAAATATACATAAATGCTTCTTGCATTTACATTCTAAGAATTTTTATTTCAATCTTTAAAAACTATGGCCATCTATCCTAAAGTTACCCTATATATGTATATATACATTTATATATATACATATGTATGTGTGTGTGTGTATATATATGTATATATATATTCAACATATCACATTTATTTTTTTCAAAATATTGTCTAATAATATAGGGTCATTCACACTGACGCATTTGACCTATTTTAAGCTCAAATTTAATTTTCCATTATTCAAAAAACGGAAGATTGGAAATATTCTTATTATGCATTTAATTATATTAAGTGATTTCACACATTTTTTCCTTTTAAACTGATCACTTATAAGAATATTCTTACTTATTAGTCAAGAATAAAAACTAGATTAAGAAGTAGTCACAATTTAATGTCTTTTGTAAAACGTATTCAGTAAGAACAGTAATCTTTCCTCATAAATATGATTTGCCACGTAGCATAATTGTATGCATTATAACCTTTTATTTCTCTACCTCAGAAAGTTACTTCACCTAAATCCGATAGAATCCAGAGAAAAATTTTAAGGAGAAATATTTATGGAAAATGCAAGGGGCATGTAAATACAGTCGGACCTCGTTATCCCGACATCAGGTTTTCACGCCACTCCGTTTATCTCGTCAGTCTTTCAAAGTACCGATTCTCTGTATATGATTTTAATGTAAATAAGCTCCGGATTTTACGTCGTTGAATAAATTTCAATACCGAATATTCCGACGCTTGTGAAAATTGTCTTTTTTTCTTAATCCATCTTATAAGGAAAGAAATTAAGCGGAAAGAAATGTCTTATCCAAACTTTTCACAAAACGTGGCTAAAATATCCATTGAGATAAAGCATATACTTTATTTCAATGCTTTATCTAAATAAACAAACACACACACTATGAATGCTTCATTCAAGAGATGCAAAGTTCATGAAATACCGAGTGTATAGAAGGCAATGAAGAAGATGACATCTCTCTTCCAATATTGCTTAAAGAGTTGTTAGATCGTGAAACAGATATAACGGTGGATGTCCAGATGGATATCGATTTTAGCACATTACCTCATTATATACTTTATTTCAATCCTTTATCGAAATAAACAAACACACACACTATGAATGCTTCTTTCAAGAGATCCCGAGTGTATGGAAGGCAATGAAGAAGATGAGATCTCTCTTCCAATATTGCTTAAAGAGTTGTTAAATCGTGAAAGTAAAAGTAAAAGTAAAAATAGATATAATGGTGGATGTCCAGATGAATATCGATTTTACCACATTACCACATTTTACCACATAACCAGATGCAACGACTTCTGAAATTGTAAAAGAGATAAAAGAGAAAAAGGCAGAACTTTTTTCATACTCTGAGAACGAGAGTAATATGAAACTGGAACAAAACAATCCTCTAATTGAAACCGAAACACTCCATTGCATTGAAATGGTCAGAAATTATCTAACCTGAATTTCTGAATCACCGGATATTGATTCCAATTTATTCTAAAATATTGAAAAAAGAATCGTAGGAAGCATTTCTAGGAATAAGCAAACCGAAATTCACAATACGTCATGCAACAATAAAAAAGTAAGTCATCAGAAATCTTATTTTTCTTAGTTTCAATTTTGTTTTTGTGTTTATTTTATTTACTAATAATGTTATATTACTTAAAATGACAGAAAAATTATGAATTTAGTCATAAATTATTTAAAAATACAGCTTTTTATAAACATATTTTTCTCCAACTCCGGTTACCGCGACACTCCGCTTATGACGACAAGTTTTTCTGGTCATCTTTCGACTCTAAATACGAATGAAGATCTACTATGAAAGCTTATTCTTAAAACATGTAAGGACATATATATACATTTACATTTATGAAAATCTACATTGACACATTATATATTTTAGATATTTTTAATTACGCATTATCTAGTTTATCTTCTACAACCACACATGTATATCTCCAAACCTTTATCTACATATCCGTACAATTACAGATCTAAATGTGCATCTTCAGATCTTCATCCCGATAGAAGTTAATTTTAATAAATAAATTGTCATTTGGATGAATAATGTCGAGGTATAAAGCTATTTTTCTAACATTAAGTTTTCAACTGAAGAAATAAATAGCTATCATTCTGGCACTAACAAATACCACATTTCGTAAAAGTTGCAAATCCTATCTCAAAACTACATTTCTATCGAAATATTCTTGTTTTCTGATCATGTTTTAGCCGCAATAAACATTTATGTGCTTCAAATCTTGTGACTGAAAGCAAATTCCAGCCTATTCTAATCTTAAACGAATTAATTTAATCTATTTCAACTTAACAGGGCAGTAAAGCTTTGAGAGAAATGGGTTTCAAAGCATTTAAATGGTTGTATTGTTGAAGAACTAACATTACGATAATCGAGAGAAAGTGGATTGCTCGATTACATACGAAAGCAGGCAGTGAAACACCAGATATACAGCATTTAATGGATTTATTTCGTTCCAACGTACTGTTTGCATTGTACTTATGTTTCAGAATAACATAAAGTAGACACATTAAAACATTAAAACACTATACTGGCTTTTCTAACATTTTTATTTTCAGAAATTAGAGTAAATTTTATCTATTTTCTTTTTTAAATCGGGATTTAAAATGCTTACGTATTATTTAATATACGATATTGGCATTAAAGAAAATAAATATTGTAAATTATCTATTTAATGTCCTCTTTCTGCACATTTGTGATTTTTAATATTTCTGCTTGATTTGTTAAAAAAAAAAAAAAAAAAAAAAAAAAAAAAAAAAAAAAAAAGGTTTCTCTTCAGCATATTGGCGGCATTATTCGAGACTTAAGTAATAAAACGAAAACAAAAACGAAGAAAAAAAAATTAAAACGTACCATATTTTAATCCACTGTTCAAATATCAACGTTCATTATGCTCGGGGAAAATATTCATAAAACAAAATGCTATTAAGGCTTCTCAGGACTCTTAAAATCCAGACTCATAGACATTGTTCTGTTCTCCAATCCTAGTATATAAGACTAGTTTCGAAAATAAACTGTTATTTTACATTGCCAGAAATATACGATAAATCCTGTTTCGTTGTAGATTGTAGTATTTTTCGGAGCAGGCTTACAAACAGAATAAATGAAAAGAGAAAACACGATTTTTTGTTTTAATAAGACGAATTCTGAAACTGTCGTCTTTATACATTCTGTGTATAAAGTACTCGGAATTTATAACTTGAACGACGCCATAAATTCTATCACGAAATGTTTTTTTTTCTTTCTCAAAACGGGTACTACCTTACCGAGTTATAAAAGAGATTTTGAGCATTTATGACTTAATGATAGCAGATTTTTCTTAGTCATTACTTTTGAGCTCTCTGTGAGTTTTCACAGTAGAATAATTATTTAAACAAAGAATGTGCTTAAAATTTGTGTAGATGAAATTTCGTGTGCCGAAAATCTTACAAATCACCGAATCTTCGTGTGGATTTTACACAACTGTAATGCATCATCGCACAAAGTCATCGTTGTGCATGAGTTTTTGCCCATAATCGCAAGCAATATCATCGACCAAGCATCGTACTCGACTGATAGGGATCCATGTAACTTTTTCCTTTTCCCGAAGCTAAAATTACCATTTCTAAGAAGGAGATTTTGCTAAAATTCGCTAAAAAATTCGCGGGAAAATTCACTACAATTCGCTGAGGAAGCTGGAGACCATACCTCAATCAGTCTACTGAAAATGTATGGAACATTGCGTCAAATGCGGTATAGTTGTATTGGATCCCATAGAGCTTACTTTGAGGGAGATAAAATCAATTGTGTGAATAAATTCATTATTTTATATTTTATTTGACAATTCCGTGTACTTTTTACACAGAATGTATGTGAAAATGATTATTCGAATCACCTTTAACTATTTCAGCTACTTAGATTTTTGAATAAACATATATAACATATATTTATAGTGAATAGTTATTGTATTTTTATCGCTACAATATTTTAGAAAACCTGTAACTACATTTCATATTTTAACTTTGTTTTTCATTACCTTAAGATTTGTTGCCAGCATCAATTCGTTCAAGCTACTAACTGTAAATGAAAGCTTTTCGAATCCCATTGAAAATGAAAGGTCTATTCTATATTTCCATGACAACAAAGCTTTGAATTACACGTACAGTGGAAGCATTTAATTGGCTGTATTACGAACGCTTTTGAATTACCATAAACTGTGGAAACTGGATTTGAATATTGAATTTAAAAGCAAACATTGAATAAGTAGACTGAGGATAAGACTATGTAATCTCGGCATATTATTCGTAATTTATTTCTTAAACGTATCATACCATATATAAAGATTTATGCATATATATTTTTAGGAAATTAAAATAAAATATGCTTTATATTTACTGAAACACTAAAACGATCAGTTCTTATTTTCTGAAGAAAAAAAAATATTATAAGGGATAAATATTAAAAAACTATTTTAATATATATTTTTAAGTCTCAGTTTTTAGACGGAAAAATAAACTTACATAACGCTTCATGATAATAATTTCTTTATTTTTATTTATCTTCTATAAATTTAGAAAATTACGATTATGAGTTAATTTATTCTGATTAGTTTAACATGATTTAGTATTCCATTCATTCTGCATTACGATAAAAAAATGCAATTACAAAATCGTTTGCTCTAACAACTGTAAACGATAGCACATAAAATTTAATTGAAAATGTAAGCACTAATATAAAATTATATGATTACAAATCTTTGAATAGCATTGGCTACAAAAGTATTTAAATGACATTATTACTGATGCTTTTTAATTATCAAAAACTTTGGAAAGTAGATTCGGATATTAAATTCAAAAGCAAGCGATAAATATACAGAGAGTTTTAAGAGTTGATGTAAGCTCTGCACTTTAAAAACGCATTATATGGCGTGAATAGTATATACACATACTTTTAGTATATTCTACACTGTTAAAAATTTCTGTAAAAACACAGAAAAAAATGAGACTCTCTATAAGTTTACACTAGTTCTCGGTTAAATGCATTCGATTTAGTTTCTCGGTCAAGACTCTCTGTAAATTTACACCAGTTTTCAGTTAAATGCATTCGATTGAGATTCTCGGTCAATTCTCTGTAAATTTACACTAGTTCTCGGTTAAATGCATTCGATTGAGTTTCTCGGTCATCGTTTTACAGACATTTATTTTATCTTGTATCTAATTCCCTGTAGGGATTTCCATGTCTTTTAATCAAATTTAGATAGAGTAGAGAAATAGTCGAAGCTAAATATTTTCAAAAAGTTGTAAATTTCTTAATCATTTTCATAGTTATAATTTTTCTTTAAAAAAAGTTACTTCAAACATTTTCAACTGCAAAAGACTTCCCATTTACAGAGAGGATCATAATACATTTAAATATATTGCTTTTATAAAAATTGTGATATAACCATAAAAGTAATTTTAATTAATTAATCTGATTATTTTTGTAAATATTTTACAAAAAAAAAAAAAAAAGTTATAACTACCGATATATTTAACCAGTTTTAATGAAAAAAAAAAATATACAAAAATTTCACATTATATTATTATTTAAAAATTCCAATATACCTTCAGATATTAAAGAAGATAATTATTGAGAAGAAGAAATTTCTTGATATTACGCAAATAAAGGATTAAATATTTTAAGTTGATAAAAAAAAATTATAGGTATTATGTATTGAACCAAACTGAATTAAAATAAACCGTTTAAGAAATTTTCTAACGAATATATTTGAAGCGAAATCTTTGAAAAGTACAAATACAATACATTTCCCCCCGCGTCTTTATAAAAGAAATCCTTTGTACACAACCCCAACAGATCCTATGGCACGCTCTGTAAGGGGTTTATATCCTGCCCAGAAGTCTCGGGTTCTACAAGCAAGTTGTGTAAAAAATTAAATAAAATGGTACACAATTTCAAATTTACTCGAAAAATTCTGATACTTCGAAGTTCTAAAATTCACTGATTTAAAAAACTGTGTTAAATTATTTTCATTAAAAATAAATTGATTTACGGAGTCCTGTGTATTTTTACGGAGTCTCGTATGAGTCGTCTAACGATGTCAATTTACTGTAAATTTACCGAAAAACCTCTCTGTTATTTAACAGAATCTCTGTTTTTTAACCTTTATAATATTTTATAAGACTTAAGATAATGGATTACCAGTAGATTCTCTGTAATTTCACAGAAAATGATTTAACAGTGTATGCTGCATATAAGTTTTTAGGAAAAAAAATAAATATATATATATATATTATACTGGTACGTTTATACGAAAATATTATTCCAACTAATGTTCACTGAGGATTAGGATCTGTATACGGATATTTTTTCTTTTGGTTTCTTATATATATATATATATTTTGCAGTGAATATAATGTCGGATAGTTTTAATTGCGTCCCAAGTGTATTGATTTATTTTTATATTAACCGAACTCAAAAATATCAAATCAAATATACACTAATCGTAACATAAAACGATAAATTGACATTTTAAATAAATTAATTAAATTGTAATACATTTTATAATAAATAAAAATGGCATTTAAATACATTTTACTGTTGAATATAATATGTGTGATAATTTATGTTTTTTTATGAAAATTTAATTTCGTATACGGTTTAATTAAAAAGACACGCACTTATTATTTTGTTGACTGAAATATATGAACAAATATATTTACATTTCCTGTTGCTGTTTACATATTGCTCGAACAAGTCTGGTGAAGTGCTTTATAAACACAGATAATTAAAATATATTTTAAATGACACACAATCTTTCAAATTAATGTATATTTCAATACTTTAAATAAAATATTAAGATATGCATTTTTTAGGATTATTAAGTAATGTGTAAACATTTAGTTTGCTTAAATATTAAATGTATGCATTGTATTTCTTTGTTAATTGTAATTTTTTCATGTTTTACTGGATAATACATACTTATATAATGTGTATTGATTAAGGTTTACGAGAACATTAAATGTATTTTCGTGTTATTTAAATTATATATCTTCAACATATCATATAATATAATTAATACAGATTCAGATAAAAATAATATATTTCAAATAATTTTTTTTATTCTTAGAAATTAATATTGCTATAATACTTGTAATACTAAAAAAAATCAAAAGCATAAGAACGCATTTTAAGGACCGATGAATTAAAAAAATTCCTTAGATTCAAAGTATAATATTATCAAATTATCTCGTTTGTAAAGAATGATATTTTTTATGTTTTTCGTACACACTGGATAGCATTTTAGTTGATATAAGTTACAGATAAATGGGCTATATAAAAATTAATTTTCGTATTTTAGTACATATGCAGTTCTTTGTTTAGTAAGCACAATAGCTAAAAGGAAAAAAAAGAATCTTCTAATATTGGCGTGTTTACATTTTGGTCATATTTAGACAAAAATTGTAGCCAATATTGTAACAATATTGACAAGAAATCTTGCTTCAAAATAAGAATGTTTTTATTTGACTGATATTTGTAGGTAATACTGCGTCCATTTAATTAGCAATTCATTTTATAATGTAAGCTTTGAAAATCATGTTTAATAATGCCCTGAAAGAAAAAGAATAGAGATAAAAGAAAACGTATTTTGATAATATTTGTACAATATTGAAGTTGCATTATAAATATTCTCAACATATGTACAATATTGTACAACATTGTCGTTTTAAAGAAAGTATTTCAAATGTAAAGCCATTATTTAGCTAATGTCGATTTTTAATTGGGCCTTTTTTTTCCGGTGAAGGGAATATTTAGCCAACGCTTGGCTTTTGATTGGATAATGCAATGTTAGTCAAATATTTGTGTAACATTATGCTAATAAGGTATAATTGATTTTTATATTGTTTGTAATTGTCATCAATGATTTAAGCCATTCAGGGGGAGGGGTCGTGATTTATCATCATTTAAATTATTAAAACAAGACATTTCATGTAGAATTTACGTTTTATTCAAAGCAATAATTTTTGAAGTACGCAAAGCCCATTTTACGATTTAAGATATTTTCACAAAATAAATAAATAAATAATAAAATAAAAAACATATGCCCCTGTAATGGAACGTATACATAAAATTTCTCCTGCAGGGGTTGGTATAAATCGTCAGTACAGGGTAACCGAAATGTGTCTTTACACATTTAAGAAATAATTAAAAATAAACAAACAATGATATGCACTTACAGTTTTTTATGCTCCAGAAAGAAAATATCAAAGTTTTTCTTTTCAATATTTTATTCCACAATTTCAGTAGTAAGTGATTGTGGTTATTGTTATGACCATTGTTAGTTTATTTTTAAATATTTTTTAAACATGTACAGATACATTTAGGACACCACATATACTTGTATACTGTATCAGCGAGTAAATTACATCAATTATATGAAATATCAATGAAATTGTATCATAGCATTTAGCACTAAACGTACCGATATTTTTTATACCAATTCCTACCGGAAACGATCAAATGACCTCTATATAACAAATTATCTATTTTACGATGTTTTGCGAAAAATATACCAGTTAATACACTTTGATGTATGAATAAGCATTTTTTTTTCAAATAATTATTACAAATTGTTTATTTATTAATGGAAAAAAATATAGTTACGTAAAAATTTTAAGAGAAATTAATTATTTCAAAAAATTTGAAAATTTAATAAACACATATTGTGCAAATTTGTTTTATGTTCACCACATATTTTTAAGATTCTTTCGTTCTCGATATAACCTGAAATGTTCAAACTAGAATCCCACTCGGAGTAAAGTCAATTTCTAATTATACCATCACACATTAACCCTTTCGAGAGCGGCGTCCTTATAAAAGGACAATTAATTTAAATTCCAAAATTGACAATCGGCGCCAAGAATATTTAATTAAAATTTTCCTTTTATAATGTACGTGAAAATAAGCAAGTTCGTATTTTCTAATAAATTCGTTTATAAATTGCGGTGTCAGTCCATCATTTCATCAGTTTATAAACAGAATTACACCGCGCCGGAAATGGTTAGCAAATATGATGTAATACAGTAGAATAATTGATGTAATAGGAAAAATACGCAATTTACTAATGTTCTTACAAAATAAAACATTCATATCTTTATGATTTCACATAAATTTATTCAGTGATCAAACGACCCCTTGCGGTAGTTTATTCTAAAATATTTTTTTTTTTTTTTCTAGGCAAAAAAAAAAAGTAGTTCGGAGGTGAGGCATTTTAAGGAATAATATGATCATATATTTTAATGAAAATCGTGAAATATAAAAAAATTTCGTAATGTTTTAGTTTAAGAAATTCAAAGAAAAAATTCAAAAAAGGTCATTTGACCACTCGCGGTAGCTTTAGTGTTAAATAAAATTTTATCATTATGGGCTGTAGAAAAAGAAAAATGTACCTTACTCTACAGAAATAAAATATAACCACGAATGGAAAAATGCAACAACCTCCTCCGTTGTACGTACGATTCTAAAAAGCATGCTTTACTTTAAAAAATTCCAAAAGCGATATGTTTTCGAGTTTTAATGTGGGCGGTGGACATTTAAATTTTTTTTTTAATTTTTATAATAGAGATTTGAAATTGTGTGCAAATATACATTTTACCATAAGTATATAGAACATCTTAAAATTATATATCTTATTATAGTTTTCAAGATTGTTTAAAAAATTTAAAATTTAAAAACGAAATTTTAAAATTCTCACTGTGTCTTAATTTTTTAGATATTTACCAGATTTTGGATTTTAATCACGTTAACCTTTATTACAAACAAATCTGTGTATCGATTTTTGAATCCCTTAAATATTTAATATTTTAGATTTTTTTTTCTGAATTCTATATAGATTTTCATGAAAATTCTGCCTTATAATAAGTTAAAAATCAAATTTAATTGTCTTAATGAAGTCGAATTTTAAAATGCATACACAGTTTCTTTTTAAGCAATATTAGGATTCTTCCTTATCAGTTTCAAAAATTTTGATCAAAAATTAAACAGCAAAGAGCATTTGGAGAATAATGATACACACAAAAAGAAATGTCGATTTTGGGTTCGATTTTTGCTCAAATAACCGTCCGCGGACCCCTTAAATTAGTATTTATAACATTTCTTTTGCTGCCACTAAAATAATGATTTTTTTAGGACACCATTTAACAGTTTTCTCAAAGAGCAGTACGAGCAGTTCAAAGAGCGGTTCAAAAGAGCAGTTCGATTTACGTATTTACAGTGATTGCAAAATTGTTGACACTTTTATGTAGCTTTCATTACAAAAAATAAAATGCTACCTATTGCAGCTATCCGAAGGAAAACATTTCTGGAAATTTTGCTATATTTTCACCGATCATGACCCATAGTTACCAAAACCACTCTTCGTTGAAATGCTGACTTATATATATCTATATACTCTCTCTCTCTCTCTCTCTCTCTATATATATATATATATATATATACATATATATACATTTATATTTATATTTAAATATTATCATGTTTAGGATGTTACCAGCTCCAGATTTATCATGCTCATCTAATGTATTTTACAGAGGAACATGATAAATTAACAGAATTAACATGAAATTTAAGTGGATAACATTCTATAAACTAACATTTAGGTTTGAGATTTCTTTCTAATATCCTATAAAATACGTGTGATTAAAAAAAAAAATGTATACAAAATGAAGTGGTAAATCAGGCATTCAACAAGGATAAAAAATCACATAGGGTCGAAAACCACTTACTTAGTAGCAAATACCGGGTGTTTCCTCCTAACTGAACCTAAATGACGGTAATAATTTCAAGAAAAATACAAACATTGTGATTAAAATGCAATGATATGACCTTGTTTTGTATGAAATTTGATAACATCACGAAAAAGTCTGGAAAAACAAGTTTCTCAAGAAATCAGTGGTACCGTATGAATTGATAATCACAGTCCGAAATATGGGCAGTCGAGTGCATACTGCTGGCGCGCATAATGCAAATTTCTACAACTTTTGTTCTGTCTTATCAAATTTTCAACAATTGTCATAATATCTGTTAATTGTTTTATTATATTATACATCAGTTTTCCGAAAATTATTACCGTCAACACAAATTGAGTTAAGTTGAATCATAGTGTATTTGTGACTAAATAAGTGGTTTGAGACCCTATGTTCCTGAATGTGATTTTTTATTATTGTTGTATGCCTGATTTACCATGTCATTTTGCAAACTTTTTTTAATCACCCTGTATATGCAGAAACGTTTCTGAAAATAAGTGGCAGCGAAAGAAATTTTGCTTTTACAAATGATTTTCTAAATCGCGAAAATTAATTTTTTTTCTGAGACTTCTAAAGTTAAGGCACGTTTTTTAACGAATAGTAGGTGACTCGGAAGAGGTTAATGTATATTTTGGTTCGGTGTTATATTATATTTTGCATATAAAGAAGCACTTTTCTTTTTTTTTACAATTATTATCTAACGTAAAATATATATATATATAAATCTCCTTGAACTGTAAAGGACAATAAAAAACGTGTTTTCATTTTAGTCAACTTTCTAATTTTACCGAGCGATTACCCATAATTCGAAACTTTCTGCACTTTTGCAAGCATGAATACATATCTATTTTCTTGAAACTGTTCATTTACTGGTGTAAAGATTTGTCAATAAAATAAACAAAAAAATTAATACAATCGTAGTTTAAAAAAATAACACGCTTATAACGGATCGAATAAAATATTACATATTTATACATTTAACCCCCTGACCGCCGAGCAAAAGGATTAATTGTAATGTTGTTTTCTCAGTAATTTTGTTTTTAATGATTAAAAAAAAAGATGTTTTTTCCAACATAATATAGTTTGTTTTATTAAGTATAGGTATATAAGCCTTGACAGTAATAATAATAAACTTATTATTTAAAACTGGATTATATCTGTATAATTATGATAATTTAAATAATGCTTCCCTTGCAGTGAAACCAACAGCTCAGTGGACGGATATATCAGTTCGCGGCGGTGAGAAGGTTAAAATATATACAAGGTGTTTCATAAGCGATGGTCAAAAATTTAAGAGGTGATAGTGTACATCAAAACAAACAACTTTCATCAGAGAATGCAAGGTCGGAATTAAAACTCAAAAATGCTAGACGATGCCAACGGTGATGTTGTTATAACAGGCAAAAACACAGAAAGAATGATTAAGTGACAAAGGGAAGGTGGGAAGCCGCATTCCTTACAATCATTGAGCCTCTGAGACCTTTCCATTTGCAGTTCCATGTGTAAAATGCATATAAGCCTTTTCGCTATTAGTGATGGACAACATCTTCCGATACGTTCCTACCCCGATTGACAGTTGCATACTCGGATCAGAGGTTTTTATTATTGATCGAGGCGAAATTTTCTCCTTCCCCATATCACATTTGCTTACTATTAGTGTGTTATTCCTCAAGCGATAACTCAGAACAGGAATGCAGCTTAAAGGTTTGTATGGACCAACATTCCAAATGCGCTTACACCTTTGCGTTTTATTTCCGACCATGCGTTCTTCGATGAAAGTTATTTGTTTGGATGTGTACCTCTTGAAGTTTTGCCCATCTTTTATAGAAAAAAAAAAAACCTGTATATATTTAACTTTTAAATTTAGAACATGTTTACGTCGTAACTCTAAGAAACTGTGAAATATATTTGAAAGCACCATACGATAACATTTTTCCTCTTACCCGAATGCTGTTTTATCACGTTGAAGCTTTTTGAAAATACATACTGACAATTAGAAACAAACAATCAAAAATATATACGTTGATAAGCAGATAAAAATGTCAAAGTTATTTTTTCACTAAAAGAAAATACATCAATTTCAGATGGAAGATTGCTCCAAATTGGTCCTTATTACGTTTTAGGAAGTAAAAAAGAATAAACTATACAGAAAATATATATTTTTTTAAAATTACATCTTAAGTAATGCTTTCGACCACATTTATTAAATTACAGGAAACCTATAATGATTGTGAAAACAAAGAGAAAAACTTGTGTTTATGTCAGAAAAAAAAAAATACTTGTATGCTTTGTAATTTTTTAAATAAAATTTCGTGATCAATAGCTGAAAGACACACATATATGTAGTGCGATAAAAAATGCAAGGAGTGCATTTAAGATACTGCGAATCTAATAGAGCTATTTACATCGAGAAAATCTAATTAAAATAATTAAATTTTTCCCCTATTTCCTTTGTTGTAAATATTTCACCCAACGTAATAAGGTTATTTTTTGATTTAAAAAGGTTTATTTGAGCCGCGTATTATGAAACGTTCGGAACTTATGTTTCGAATTACGTATTTACAGTGATTGCCAAAATTGTGGACACTTTTATGTACCTTTCATTACAAAAAATAAAGTGCTACCTATTTCAGCCATCCTAAGGAAAACACTTCTGGAAATTTTGCTATATTTTCACCGATCATGACCCCTAGATACCAAAACCACCCTTCATTGAAATGCTGAATTATATACATATATACTCTCTCTCTCTCTATATATATATACCCATATATATACATTTATATTTATATTTAAATATTATCATGTTGTAACTCTCGAATTTTTTAACCTATTTGACCTATTTGGATGAAATATTTCATATGCATAGCACATAATAAAGTCTCAACCGAGTTCGTTAGCCAGATTCATCCGCCATCGTGTATCGAAATGGCGGCATTTTGAATTTTGTGGGCACTTTTGAAAATTTTTAGGTTTTCGAACTTTCTCCTTAAAATGACCTATGTTGTTAACTTACACTGTGTGATTCTCTAAAATATATTTTAATGTTTCTAACTTTCTGTTTAAAATAACACATAAGAGTTTGCATTTCATGAAACGCAGCATTTTCTATAAGTATATAATATTAGAAAACATAAAAAAAAAAAATAAAAAGAATTCAGATGGGTTCCATTTTGTAACAAGATGGCGGATGAAGCTGGCCAACGTACTCGGTCGAGACATTAGTATGTACTGTGCATATGGAAAATTTCATCCAAATCGGTTCAAAAATTCGAGAGTTACAGCATGACAAAATTCAGATATATATATATGTATATATAAGTCAGCATTTCTATGGTGGGTGGTTTTGGAATATAGGGGTCATGATCAGAGAAAATATAGCAAAATTTCCCGAAGTTTTTTCCTTCGGACTGTTGCAACAGGCAGTTCTTTACTTTTTGTAATGAAAGCTACCTAAAATTATCCACAATGTTGGCCACCACTGTATTTTTTCGATTTAATTTCTTCATAGTAAGCAATAGATCACAACTGGGTGAAAGGTAACAGACGACTACCCCTTCCATATATTTTTAATTCATATCGTTTCAATGTCGTATGTATACTCGTAAACGAGTATGATCATTTTAAGCCGCAGATGACATTGTATCATGAGGAATGGGCATTTTAGAATTAAATCACTGTATAGCAATTTTGTTGTTTTTAGCTAAGGTCAGAAAAAATAATGTAGAAGATTTCTCTGTAAGTAAAAATGTAAATATTATTGGAAAAGCCGAATGAAATTAAAGAATAACTCACTAAATCCTTGCAAAAATTTCTGAAAAACAAAACAAATCTTTAGAACAATTTCATATTCTTTGTCTACATTTGATTCATTGGACAATGAGAAAAGAGTGGTGGACTATTCTTTAATAGATCTCATAGTGATATTAAAAAAAAAAAAAACACGGTTACAACTATGTTTAATTTTTAGATTTAAAATTAAAACTTCAGTTAAGAATAAGTTATCTTTTGTTCATTGTGACATTTTTCGTTCAATATTTTAAAAAAGAAAGTAGATCAATTACGTTTGCATTTTATGCATTATTCATGCGGTAAAAATAATTGCGTCAATTTTAATTGAATTGTGAAAATCCTATTTTGAATTTTCTTCCACACTCCAAAAACGACATTTTCAAAACTGAGTAAAAAATATTCAAATCTGAGTATGTCGCACTGTCAAAAGGGCTCCTAAACAAAATTACTCAAGTTTGAAATATGTATATACTCATTTCTAAAAACATGGACATGCTCAAATATGAGCTCATAACGCTTTATTCATAATGTTTATTCACGATTATACATGATTTTTGTATTTAGATATTGTTGATTGTTGTCAAATCCGACTTGCGAAGTCTTTCCTTTACGAATTTATCCATTCTTAGATTTCGAAGTTTGAAGAATAAAATTTACGCTTGCGCGATTATTTTACGGCGGCGTTTAAGTGTTCTTCCTTGACCGCGATAAAAATGTAGTTCGCCACATTTCATATTATAAATTATTACTGAAAGGAGCGTTTCTTTCGAAATCATAACAAATGATATAATATGAATAAATTCAACCACCCTGGTAAAATTTACTACGTTTAACGAATGAATAGTAATTTTGTTTGAAATTGAGTATTTCTGGGGTTTCAGAATTGAAATCATTGGGTCGTCATATTTGAAACAAAAAGTTTCATAACATAATGAAAACATAGATTTACTAAGATTTGAAAGTGTCATTTTTCTCAGTGCATTTCTTCTTCTAATAAACATAATAATTGCACCAATTAAGACATAAATAGCTTCGTCTAATGCATAAAAAAATTTAAATCTTCCGCTGCAGTTTTTAATGCCTGTAAATAAAGGCAACAGGATGGTAGAAAGAAAAACATAATTGTATTGTTTATGGTGTTTAAGGTATGACAAATATTTTTCAATTAAAACTCAATATTTGTGTAAAATCATGTTACATAAATGTATATAATATTATAGTGTACAAAAAATACATTACAAGGTTTTATGTGTATAAAATCAATCAAGTGTTGTGTTCTGAAATACTTTATGAATCAAAAATATGGCTACCAAAGTCTTAAAGCATACTTTTATCATCAAATACACATCCATATTATTACTTATATTTCACAATTTGGGTTTCATTGTAACCCAATGGTCGTGTAAAGTGAGACACATATTTAAGGTTTAAAAATATTTTCCTTTAACACGGGAGAACATGCATCATGTTTGTAGGGCCCGAGGGTTACAGACATGTAATGCAGAAAACCAATTCCTCATTAAAAATTTCCAGTTTTTCAGTATCTGCCTTCAATGTTATTTGCTTGCTAACTACAGGCATTTCCATGAATTTTTCTTTTTTTATTTGATGTTGCCGGGATTCCGAGGGCCGTGGTGTGAGCTGGGGTATCTCTTTTTGATTTCGGAGATAACACAACTTAAAAACAATGTCACACTATTTGAGATACAGAAGAAAGAAAAAGATTAGAAAAAAATATTAGTTGAAGTATCAACTGAGGACGAATCAATGATGATCATGGAGCAATTGTTGATGTAGAACTGGTTAGTGATCATCAGTCGAATTAGATCATCAGTCAGGAGTTAGACAATGAATAAATATTTGTGAATGCACGGATTTGTATGTGGGGAAACAGGAAAAAACTAAATGGTGTAAAAAAGAACGATGGGGAAAATTAGCACTCTTACTCGCAACATCATTACAGCTATACTCTATCAACTATATGGAAATATCGGTGAAGCAAAATGTGTAACGTCGCTACCAAAGTCTTGACAAATGCTTTTCGGCAAGACAATAATATAAATTGTGTGGAGTGCATGAATATTTATATTATGCACGAAATTCAAGTCCAGTTAATCTCAGGGGATTTTGGATATAAAAGAGATGTTCGCCCTATAAATACCTCGGATGTTAAAGGCATTCACCAGACTTCAATAGTTTGGTTGAGACAACAAATATTTAATGTTCTATATCTTTTGGCAGCTAATAGTCCAGTGCTTGACATATTTCAGCGTGCTATATCATACAAGTAACTGTTTTTGCAGAAGTGTCTGAGATTTCATGACTTAAGAGATGGTTCTTCTGGAATAGAACTGGAGAACGTGCTTCAGTCAAAAACATTTTTCAGAAGTTTCTTACAAATTACCTAAGACTATATTGCCTTTGTGACTATTTAACAATGGATTAAAAATTAGAACCATTTCGAGGAAGATGTTTATATCGACGATACATCCTAAATAAACATGTGAAATGTGGGATTAAAATTTTTGCCTTAGTTGATGCATAAACATTTATGTATGTGGAATTTAGAAGTTAATGCAGGAACACAACCGACAATTCCGTATGAAGCAGAAAATGGCCTAGATGAAATAAGCAAAATGATAGCGGAGACTATTTCTGATTCGAGTAGCAAATTTATTGTTAACAACTGGTTCACTAATTAGACTTTGGTAAGGAATCTTACAGCGTAAAAATTTATGCTCGTAAGAACTGTCAGAAAAATAAAAAAGAATTGTTGAATGAATTTATTTGCGGTAAGAAGCGAGAATAATTTTCATGAATATTTGTTTAAAAAAAAATGGCATTGGCTTTTTATATAAATAAGGAAAACAAATGTTCTTTTATCTACCATGCATACCGAGAATGCAACTGATTATTCAATAGGCGAAGCAAAGAAACCAGATATTATCACATTTTATAATCTAAAAAATGTGCAGTAGATCTGCTGGACGAAATGTCATCTGTAAATGTAAATTCAAAATGTACTGCAAGAACAAGTAACACATTCCCTGTTGTTGTATTTTTTAGTATTGTGATTATCGCAATCATGTATTCATGTATATTGTTACAATCATCTAAATATGTCAGCAAATCTAAATATGTCAGCATGCAAGATGCCGAAATGCAAGTGTTTACAAATATATATATATATATATATATATTGCTTTATATAATATCTGTAAAATAATATAAGGTTTTAAATGATACATAAAAGTGCAAACTTTAACAAGAAATCGATGAATAACAAATAAAAACAACAGGCGAATTTTAAAACAATAAAGTCAAAAACTAGGGCATCTTCACCCAATTTACCCTATATTAAAATTAGTTAAAAGCAATCCATCATTCTTAATACATTTTTAATGCGTTTAAAGTGAAAGAAAGAAATATATCATAATTTAGCTTTTTAACACATTCATGTGACTATCATCAACAGTTCCAGGCGGACCACTTCGCTTTTTATACTCTAGGTGTCATTTGGTACTTTAATATTAGCCAGGCACAGGTGATAAGTCGCCAAATATTATTCTTTCGCCATCATTTCCTCTATATTATAATAGTTCAAGTCATCAACTGCCATAAACAAATACGGTCCGATCCCTTCGCCATTCATATGAAAGTTTGGCACAGATGCCATATACGTCCCATATTGGCGCGATTTTTTAATGACGCCAATTTGTGGAACGCATCAACAGCATAAACAACAACATCCGGCTTACCATATCAAGCAAAATAACGATACTTTGGCGCCAGTTAAGTGCCCATTCCGTATATGACATTGGCGTCAGAAAAAAATCGCGCCAATATGGGACCGTAAGTTTTCCATTTTGATTAAAAAATCCAATTTTTTTTTTCGAATAAAACTACATAAAATTTGCCATGTTTGCAAAGAATTGGTACTTTTACGCTAGCCGGATGCAAATCTCGCCAATAGCTTTTTTTCAACTCGCCAGTTAGCATTTTTTTTTTTTCGAGTGGTAATATTTGGCCACATGTCATATACGCACAGCAAGCTTGGCGTGAATTTTTTTTTTTTTTTTTTTTTTTTTTTTTTTTTTTTTTTTTTTTTTTTTTTTTAACGAAAATTTGGCAAAAACCTCGTTTTCAAAAAGCAGTTTCATATGCATTTTCGGTATTACATAGTTATCCCGTCGACCAAAAATCTATCGTCAAACTATAAGATTAAATGCCAATAATAGTTGATCGTAAATGTCACATTCACTTGACTTTAAACAAGTTACACGTGTTTACGCCATCAAGTGATTTTTATTTCGGCTTTTTATTTGTATATTTATTAATGTTATACTAATTTATTTGTTCTTTCGTTATTTAAAATAAAAATTATGCCAATTTGTATAATTTGGCGAGTGTTTTCGCGATTTATATAATTTGGCGAAATTGGTCGGTGGAATAACTAAGTAGCACCGTATTTTTTAATTATTTTGTATTATTTTCTAAAGGAAATATAAAAAAAAATTAATTAATAATTATAGAACAAAATTATTTATATAATTTATAAAAAGAGATAAAAGTCAATAAACATTTATTATCAAATGAACATCAGCAGCCGGGTTATCATGTCAACCTTTTCTGAAATATGAAAAAAAATATCTGTTTGATTAAAATTTGAGTTGCCATCATTAGAAAAATGTATATAAAATTAGAAAAAAATTATATTTCGAAAACTAATTCGAATTAAAAAATTCTAATACCAGTTTTGAGATTTGCGGATCAATTCTGATTTTTGGTGTTAATTTCATCGCAAAGTATTTCCTATTTTAGGAGAAATCGCTTGAAGCATAATCAGTTGTTTAATCAGTCGATTCATATATCCGTTTCACAAATTCGTTTCATATATCCGTTTCATAAATTCGTTTCATTATGATTTTATATATATAGGGTAGATGTGAATTTTATAAAATTTACTTGAAAAAAAAAAACTGCAAAACTGCAGCTTTTATTTAACCGCGTCGCTCCAACCACAGAACTGACCACAGTGCCTTATGGGAGTACGAGGAAGTCGTATGGCAGATTTACGAATGATGGCAACACCATACGCACCAGATATTGAAATAGTCCATATTATCCGGCCATTTCATAATGACTGGACATAATCTAACATGGTCCGCTAAAAAGAATCCTAAAACTGGTATTTATAAGTACATTCTCTTTTTTTTTTAGTTTTAGAAACTGTGTTTTTGTGCAACAAATGTTTTCTGTATATTAAATGATTTATTTATTTATTTTCATTTTTTCTTGTGTTTTTTTTTTTTTTTTTTGACGTTCTGCGATAAGTATAAGATGCATGCGGCCTCTTCCTGGGTTAAATAAATATTATGATTTACGTTTCGAGAAATTTTAAAATGAAGATAATAAATTTAGTTATGTTGAGAATTTTTTTCTTTTAAATTGATCACAACGATAAGAGATAGAAACCAAATGCTGAAAAAATGTAAGGAGTGCAAATGAATTCGCTTGCCTCGGTTTCTTGTTATCATGTATAATTAAAGGATAAAATTTAATTTTAAAGAAAATTCAATCATGCATGTATTCAATATTATAATTGGTATGCAAAACATAAATTTACGGACTAATAAATCATATCAAATATGCAAAATCGCATGTAATAAAATGATTAACTATAACCCTGAAAAGATAAATAAGGGTATAAAAAATAAAACAATATATTTTAACGATAATGCTTTTTTTAAAGAAGTCTCATTTCACAAATAAAAGAAAATTGTAATGATATCCTTTAAATGAAAAATTATGATATTTAGCTTTTTTTTCACACTCGGCTGTAACACTTAGTATAATTATTATGATGAATATGGTTAATTATTTCTGAGTGAAGGAAAAATAAATTCTTACAGAAAAGAATTAAATATGGCTGCTTAGAATTTTACATAATATTTTTTGTGTATTTTTTTCTGTTAACGATATAAAAAAAAATCAAAACTTTTTGATAAATCAAGTTTTGAAATAAACATTCTATTTGTTATCTAAAATAGTTTTTTAGAATGGAGTACTTAGCTAAGAATTGAGTAGTACTAGATTTACGGCAATTGATTATATACGTTTTTTCAGAGAAATCCGTCTCTTTGACAGGAATTTCAAATTACATTTTTTAGTAAATTCTTTATTGAAAATGAGCCTTTACGCGAGACTTTGCTCTCGTTGATACGTTTTTTCAGATAGGAATATTTTTCGGGAAATGGACCGGCCGAACAGTTGTTGAAGCTACGGTGGTCATAAATTGTGTTTGGGGTACGGTGGGTAAGAGACCATTTTAATACAGAAGATATAATTTTGAATACAATACAATTAAGGGGGTAGGATACCTTTAAACCTTTTAAATTTTCGAATATTTATAATACATATTTTAATTTCGTAATCATTTCTGAACAATATGCAAAAAACCGCATTAAAAAATTCGTATTTGTTTACTAATTATATCAATTTTCTTAAGACTACATATGATAATGAAACTTTGCGTCGCGTTTATTCAGAACGATGAATTTTGATACTGCACGCAGTGTTACTAAAAAAACTACGCATGGCAATCAAAAGAAATTTTTGCCAGATATTCATTATTGTATTATCTACAATTTAAAACCAGAAAAAGATAAATTTTATTTTTATACTAAATTTGTTCTTTGAAAATATTTTTAAAA
This sequence comes from Maratus speciosus, assembly GCA_963932465.1. Classification (NCBI taxonomy): domain Eukaryota; kingdom Metazoa; phylum Arthropoda; class Arachnida; order Araneae; family Salticidae; genus Maratus; species Maratus speciosus. The sequence continues at coordinate 34,847,836 of OZ010789.1, read as the reverse complement.
AAATTGAATTTTTTTAATTTTTTTAATTATTAAGTTATTTCTTTAATTCAGTCAATATTTTTACAAATATTCTTGTTTCAGTATAAAGGTAACGGTATTATGTATTTATTTTCACCAAACTTTCTTCTGTATATGGGTATTTTCTGATTTTATCATGCGCGCAAGACGTGTTATCTTTTGTTTCTCTTATTATCATATATATTTTTAATTTAATCATTTCAATATTTATTTACAAAATTACAAGTAATATTTTTTTAAAAAATAAATATAAATATGAGCTTTATATTTAAATGAAGTTTGATTTTTATTTTTGACTTATTACACAAGTTTTGAAGCTTGGAACATAGTGATATTTTTTGCTTTTTCGATGTGTTCAAAGGTATAGCATTCGAGGAGTTATTCTAACGTAATAAGATTTTTTAGGCTCGTTCGTTCTGGAGGAAAAATTACCAGGCTGCAGGCAGAGGATATCACATAAAACTGTCCATGAGAGAAATAATCCTATCTCTGGTCGATGCCAGTCATATTTAGAGACTGTCCTCTGGGTTTAGGTTAAGGCTAGTATAACTTGAGCCTTTCTGGTAAACCTCCACGCCTGACTCAAACCAGGTTTATTTATAGCTATGGGAAAAAAAAACACATTTAGTGGGACTTGCCCGCATTTAAATTCAAAGTGATATTTTGTCTGTATTATTGTTATTCTTGGAATTAAAATGTTTTCTCCTCGAGCACATCCAGTGATCAAGGTTCCTTCCGCAAAAAGTTTATGGAGACTTTAAAATAACATTTTAATTCCATTACATATTTTTGTGTATTTAGGTTCATAAGGAACATTATCCTTCCTCCGATTTTTATAATAAATTTATACTATTGGAGACAAAAAGGTTTCAGAATATCAGATGTAAATTTCCGCCTGAAAATGTCCGGTCCAGGATGCGAACCAGGGATCGCTTGGCTGAAGCTGCCATTGCTCTACCACCTGAGCTATCCAGGACGAATCTGGTGGAACATTTTCACCCAGCTAACCTTAATGATTATAGCATCTGAACTAAAATTTTGTTCAGCTCAACAGAATGAATCGCAGGTAATGAAACTCCAGAAATCTCTGAATACGTAATTACATTAGATTAATTTTAACAAAATTATTTTAATTGGTAAATAAATCATATCAGATGTAAATTTCAAATGTCCGGACCAGGATTCGAACCAGGGTTTTCTCGGAAATTTACATCTGGTATGATTTATTTACCAATTAAAATAATTGTGTAAAAATTTAATAAGTGGGTTTCAGAGTGTTAAGAAATTCTATGGGGCAGTGAACGGTGTCATCCATTTTGACTAGTGAATCGACAGATTTAATACTCGACAGATCTGCGATAATCGACAGATCTGCGACTCATATATTATTTTTCTTAATTAAGGGTAATGGAAAGCCCTATCTCCGCAATGTTAAATTCACCTTTATGTACCTTTTATTCTCAGAAACGGTGAAATATAGAGGTCTAGCCTTTTTATGGTAGTTAGAATAACACGCTTTACATACTTTAACAGACCATTTGCTTTGTAAGTGAAACTGAAAAATTATTATTAATTTTTTTATTGAAAAACATTTTTAAATTAGCATTTTCAACAGCGGAAAATAACTAATTATCAGCATACCATCAGACCCCTGTGTTTAAGTATGTAAAACGTGTTATTCAAACTACCACAAAAAATCTAGACCTCTATCTTTCACCGTTTCAGAGAAAAGGGTAGGGAAGACTAGGGAGGGTTGACCCACTTTTTACAAACTGATTTTTCATTTTTTAAATATTGAACGTAGAATAAAGTTTTATACATAGTTTTATTCTTTATACAATCAGTTATCAAAATAAAATTGCTACACAAGTGCCATATATGAGAAATTTGGAAAATGATTGATTTTAATCATAAAAAAATAATGGATCAAGTCTCCCCACATATGGGAGGGTTTACCCACTATATGGGAGGCTTGACCCACTCGGTTTTATATTGCACTATTTGCGAAGAGAAATAAAATCAGTTTAAAAAAAGGAAAATAACATTATTCTACATGCTTTAATTATTATAATTTTTTTTTTAAATATGAGGCTTAAACGAACCTGTTAGGACACAATCACAAATCAGAGGAAAAATATTTTGTTTTAAACAAGAGATTGTCTGAGCAGGTATAATTGTAGAGCTGGCGAATGAAATTTTAAAATTTAAGGCAGTATTCTGTTAGAGAGAGGTTTCAATTTCATTGTGTTTCATGTTATTAGGACCGGATTTAGAAACCACTGTCCAGCTTTTTTTACCTCCTTGTTCTATTTTTTGTGACACTCGATATGACAACTCTAGCTGTCACATAGTTGGGCTTCATCTCACTGCATCCACCCTGGTGAAGTTTTTCTACATACCTTCCTAAAGTTTTTCGATCGATGCTATGTTCTTTTGCAACCGTATGAGTGCTTAACGTATAATTAACATGATTTAAACCTTTAAGGGGCAAAGTACTTTCAGTACTAAAAGGTTGAAATAAACAACTGGCACCTGAATTTACGAAAACAATTATTTGGAAGTATGAAAAAGGCCATATATTCCACATACATATTAAATGAAAAGATTTTAGCCTAAATTCTGATGCCATTGTGATTTTTCGGAATTAAAATTAAATGATTTTATAAACATACCACTGCCCCTCAAAGGGTTAAGACTCCTGCTTTCATCCTTTCTAGTCTTTCCCACTGTTTCAATATATTCAAATGGAAAAAAGTTCCTATCAACTTTCCCATTTTCTAGCAATTTTTCACATTTTTCTGTAGTCAGCTTTAAACATTTTCTTTTCCATCACACCATTTTACTGAAGCTTTACAGAATAACTTTACATTCTTTATTTATGTATATATCATTAACTTTTCACTATGCACAGTGTATAATAAAAATATTTCCAAAACCACTTAATTAAGGAAGCCTTGAACATCTGGTCAACTTTCCCTCACATTGACTGGGTCAAGCCTCCCTACCTAGACCTTTTCTAAAGAATACCACATTGTTATATTAAGCCTAACTTACTGCACAATCTTTATGCCTGGAATGAAAGCTCGATATTTATGCATTATTTTAAACTTGTTTACTCAAATTTCTATGATATATTTTATCTGAAAAAAGCTTAGAAAATGTTTCTAAAAAACACAACTTTTAGGTTGAAAACGCCTCACAATTGATTTTTACCACACCTATTTCGATTGTCTCTATGAAATGAAGACTGTTGTTTGAGCATTCCAGTAGCTTTAGTGGACACCTATTGATAAAACTCTGAAATTCTTTTAAATATGAAAATTGATGGGTGGGTCAAGCCTCCCGTATGGTCAACAGTCCTCAGTCTCCCCTATATAAAGTTGCAGAATTTAATATGGCGGAGATAGGGATCTCCTGGTTCCTTCAAGATGGCACACTCACTAGACAATTCTATGAAGTTTTCCTTGATGCGACTTACACCGTGATATAATTAACAGTAACATCTGAGAGAAATGTAACTACTGTACACACATCTGATGTGATGTTGAGTTTTTCCTCAGGTGAAGATTAGATAATATAACTTATTTTAAGTAACAGCTTTAAAAAAAAAACCCTAGAAAAATGGACACTTAAAAAAGGGACTTTTATATTTGTATGAAAAATAATCATTTAGGCACAAGGACATAGGTATGAAGCCTTTAAATAGGACGTTACTTTGTCCGCTCGTATGCTCCTTGTTACAAAGGGTGAAGTTTGTAGAATGTGTCTAGTGGGGAAAAAGATGCCGCCTTTCAGCAAAAGGTCGGTGCCACAATGGCTTTTAATATTCGATTCCGAACCTCCAAACCGCCCTTGAGAGTTCTAGTACATTCTTCCCCAACAATTAGGTTACACTCTTTAAAAACCTGCAGTATGTAACTCTGTTTAGAAATGTTGAATGTAGATTTCTCGACCAGCATCGGATTTAAGAGGAATATATTCTCTGATACAGAACTATAGTTGTTTTCATTACCCATTATACAAACAAAATAAGACCTTTTCTATAACGCTTTATTCCCAATTAAAAATATGATCTGTGATGCTGCCTTAATCGTTAAAAACATAATTCTGAACAATGTCTAAAATTGTATTTAAAATCATCAGTGTGATATACATGCTACTTAATTGATAATTTTAATAAAATAATATAAAATATAGTAAAAAAATTGAAACTAAAAATTATTATATAAATACTTTTTTTTTAAATTGTATATTTGTATTTTATGAAAAAATGGAGCGACATTCATATATAAAAGAATGATGTGCGGTTCATTTTTATTGATGATTCAACAAAGTTTATAAATTATCGCCAATTTAGCAAAATTATAATACAGACAAATGCAAATGTTTCAATTGAAAATTCTTTCTCTTGTATTTTAAAAACTATCAAATAACAAGCACTATAGTACTATAGAAATATTATCGTTTGTGTTTATATTTAATTTTTTTTTTTTTTTTTTTTTTTTTTTTTTTTTTGTTTAAAACAAATGTAATTTTGAAAGGTTTCGAATAATTTAACTCAGCCTCTCACACTGGGCTATATATAAATCCTTATTTTTTTTATTCGAAAGAAACACAGTTCATAACGCTTTCAATGAATTTAAAAAAGCATTCATCTATTTTTTTTTACTCTGTAATTTTAGAATGCAGTTTATTTTTTTTTCCTTTTCCAGAATGGGATATTTTAGAGACATCCAATTTTCTTTTTCTTTTCTTTCTTTTTTTTTTTTTTAACCATTTGGAAAAATGGTTATTGTCCTCGTCAGGGTAGGAAATCAAAAGCATATCTGAAGGTTTTTATTGGTTTAATCATCATTTTATTTGTTTTCTGATGGGTCTATACAGTAATATGTATTTCCCTTTACTTTCAACAGAGGTGGATACCTTCTGTTGCCGCTATGACAAAAAAGTAATAACAACAATAAAAACAACAAAAAAATTAATAACTAAGAAACAAATTGAGATCTTTCAAAAAAATTGCATTTAAAAGTAATTTTTTTTTTCTCTATACGATGGTGTAAAAGTAATATTGTGGGATATTTAGAAGTTTAAGAATGAAATTTCATTTAAAATGGGCCGTCAGATTTCCAAGAAATCTGACGATGGAAAAGCCTTTTCCCGAACAGGCAATGAAATGCTTGGATAATACATAAGTTTCAGGAGGATAATACGTACGAGTCGCAGGCGATTTTTGTCGCTTGGAAATTTTTTGTGTAATAAAACTATTAATGTTTAATTCGTGGCGTACGTAAAGTATGATCAACTCCGTGCGATTTTTTATGTCTTAGATTTTAGTCTTTGAAAAAATCATTTTCCAAATGGTCGTTGTAATTTGTTAAATTCCTTTTTTTTTCTTTTTATGTGGCAACTTGTCATATACTGCTAAACAGCAGTACAAGTGTGAAAACCATGAAACAAAAATGCATAGCATCTCATGGATCGTTTTGTATTCTTTACAATATATATAGAAAATTATTATGGGGAATATTTGATGAGCCTTTTCTGTCATGTATTTTTAGTTTAATGTGTAATTGTTATATTGTTAGAATTTAGCATCTCGTATTGTATTTCACAAGATCATTTAACATAATCGGGACATGTACTATGTCATTTCATTTTATTGCTTATATTTAGAAAAGGCATGAGATATGAATTACAAAATGAAATATTCATTTTTAATTAGTCTCGCTTTGAATTTTACAAAAACCTTGTTACTTAAAAATCGTTTTAAAACACACCATTTAATCGATATACTTGTATGAATATGTATATTGATCTAAATGTATTGTATATCTAAATGTATCTACACTGTAAAAAAAAAAAAAAACGGACTAAAAAACGGAAATACTACTGGCAATCTAGATGCCAGTACTATTTCCGTTTTTTTACGGGAATTTTTACCCATAAATTACAGAAAAATTTCCGTTTTTAATCCGAAAAACGGAAAATTTTCTGTAATTTATGGGTAAAAATTCCCGTAAAAAAACGGAAATAGTACTGGCGTCTAGATTGCCAGTAGTATTTCCGTTTTTTAGTCCGTTTTTTTTTTACAGTGTATATCGAAACGTATTGCCAATGGTTACTACAATATGTTTATACATGTTTGGGTTTTAAGAAAAAAAACTTGTAGAAAAGCCCTATTATGTATATTTTTATATTTGATTTTTTTTTTCTTTTTATCACTTAATATCTTCCTATTGATAATTCTTGTTATATAATATTAAACATCTCAGATCCAAGTACTTTTTTATCTTTCTCGTAACTGAATTTCATACAAGGCAAAATTAATTTTTCTATTGTGGTATTTTGTAACTTTTTTTTTCATGAAATGGATTTAACCATTGTAGAATATTTTTACGTTGTTTTTAATTCAAATATTGTAAATACATCCGTATTCTCTTTTCATGTGAATAATAATTAGTTTTGATTCTCGAAAAAAGGAAATGAAATTTATTTGTCCTATGAATAGTAAATTATAACATACTCTCAGAATTATGAAAAATTGATACATTTTTTATAAATCTTATGATGTGAAAAAATAGCACACGTAACCTACAAATAGGTATTCTCAAATTTATTCAAATCATTCTTTATAAAAGATAACATTACTTTTTAAGGTAATATTACATTTTTAAAGATGAAAGCTGCATCTCTAAAATATGATAAAATTTCAGTAAGATATAACAGTTTTGAAAGTAAAATTTCACATCGATCACTACTAAATAATATTCGCTTTCAGTATCTTTCTAACAATAGTTTTAACATTAAAAATGCGTGAAAATGCAGGTTATATTGAAAAATTTCTTATTAATATTTTTTGAAAGATATATCTTTACTTACGAACAAAGTGAATTTATTCTTCAAATCATTTCATAAATAATGTATGAGCTGCTGATTTCCATAAGAGTCGACACTTTTATATTTTAATTCCATAAAAATAGGAATTTACAATTTATTGAAAATATCGGAGTTGCTGATTGTACATTATACATTTTATTTGTGAATTTTTTGGTTAAAATCACATTTCTTTGAACATAAGACGTGATCGTTATTGGATAATTATTTTAATGAAGAAATAGTATATGGAAGAAAAAGAATGAGTATATATGTACATTTTAAATAATATATTTTACTTTGAAAAAATAATATTATCATTAGGGCAAAAAACTTTGTCTCATTTCCTAAATTTGTTTTTAGAGCACTTTAAGTAATTACATTTTAGAATCATAAAACATAAAACTTTTCACATTAAATACTTTTATATATGTATATTTATATATAATACTTATATATATATATAGATATATATATATATTACCATTAATTAAACATAACCTACCACCGTCAATTATTATGAATTAAAGCTGTAAGTATTAAAAAAAAAATAAATTAATTAATTATAAGAATTATTATGGAAGAAAAAAGAAAAAAGTGGACATCGACAAAAATTGAAAAGCTTATACATTGAATTACGTTATCAAGGGCACAGAATTCAATGATATAAGCAAAATGGTAGTTTTCTGTGGGAAAAATAAGCTAAAGCTAAAATTAATTTTCCCCTGTGCCCGAACAACCACTAAAATCAAGTGAATTAATTAAAATTGAAGCAGAATAGAAACAAATAATATGAAATGGAAGAATCAATAAAACGTATTTAAATATTTATAGGATATAAAATATAAATAATAAACACCATACCGATTAATATTTCAGTATTTTACAAAAATCCATGTGCACATGTCTACCAGTATATCAAAAAGATTAAGGTGAATAAAACAGTTAAGAAATCACAGTAAATGATACCAAAGGATGCAGTTAATACATTTTGAAATAAAATTTGAAATACCTTGTAAAACAAATTTAATCTAATCTAAAATAAATAGATATTAATTACATTATTTAAAATGCACTATTAAATTAATAGATAACAGTTTAACAATATCGTCAAAATTTAGCTAAAAATACCCCCTGGTGTATAAATTATAACTGAAATGGAGATAGAAAAATTAAAAATTAGAGCAATCTGAAAGAGACAAATTTGGTGCTGCCATCTATTATTAATTATATTAAACATCTATCGCAAGATAAAAATTTGTAAGCTTTTGAATGTAAATAACTGTTTAAACAGCAAAACCAAACAAATCCTTATATATAGAGAATTATAAACCTAATATAAATCACACAATGTATTTAAAACTATTGTTAATAAAATTTAAAAGCATACAATATATTCTATTAGCTAACTTATTTAAACTAAACTAAGAATTTAAATAATGCTAGAACATTGATAATATATAGCATATAGCTATATGCTATAAAACAAAATAAATTCAGTAATAATTAATATAAATAATTATTAAAAATAATATAAAAAATATTTTTTAATGAATTATATATTAGATATTTATAAAATGAACAGGAAATAAAAAACATGTGGAAGTATATAGAAGGTTAAATAATACTTAAAATCCCATTACTTAAAAAGCACAAATATAGAATGTGGATTATTTTTAGACATCCATAAAAATCCATAAAGTATGAATGTGGGACATTCAAAAACATTAACCGATAATAAATATTAAAAAGAATAGAGGAATAATAATAAAAATAATTACCCAATTTTAATGCATACAGTATAACTATATTTATATTAAAACTACTTATATGTATATTATTCACTATAAGAGTGGCATACTATTAGTAATTAATATGATATTGTCCTTAGTAAATTAAAATTTAATAACAAATAATTGTAAATTAGATTAATGAATAATTAAGCTAATTATAATATTAATGAAAATTTCCAATTTACATATAAAATATCAAATCAACATCCACATAAAATACATAACAAAAATATAGTAATAATACAAGAGCCCCACTTTTTTTTTTTTAATAAATAATTAACCATTGCGTATTATCCAGACAACACCACCCTCCTCCGTACTCTAACATCTGCCCACCCAACCAACCTATAATATTTTTTTTATTATTATTTTACAATTTTTAATTTTTTATAGATATTTTTTTATTTTATAATTTTTTTGTAGTTTTGTTTACGCATGTGTTAATTTGTGTTTTTAGATCATGTAAGAAAAGTACTAATTGTATATTAATGAATATATGAATTTTTTTGGAAAACCATGATTTAATGCATCATAAATTAGTTTTTTAATATTATTGTTAATTAGAGGAGAAGAACATAAACATTTTATTCTATATAAATGATTAAGTATTATATTACGAAATACAGAATGATGTAGACAAGATTTAAAATTTGTAAATGTATTAACTGTGAATTTAAATTCTTTACGTTTGATATATATATATAAGCATAATAATAACCAACAGAAAACAAAACACATTAATGTGGCGTAGGATCCGGTGTTCCCATCGAGTGTCTAACATTTGATTTAGCTACTCACTGTTCTGGCGGAAACCTACTGCCACTTATACATATTATATATATATTTCTTGAATGCTCGGCTGCTTTTGAAATGTAACCCACTGGCGAGGAGGCCGCAGCCTGTTTTTTCCTAGTTTTTTCTCTATGTTCTTGTTAAAAGTTTAACTTAAATATATATATATATTTCTTAAAGTTTATTGTAAATTCTACTCAATGCATTTCACTGTTTTCGTCTTAAATGTGTTATATTATACTTTTTTTCTTTTTCCCTTTCAAAAATCTAATTGAATTTATGCATCTTTATTTCTTTTTAACTTTGATGTAGTAATATTGTCCCCTTTCCAAAATTCCATTTAAAAATTTTTCATTCTAAATATTCCTATTGCGAATGAGATTGTTTTGCTCCTCCAGAATTCCATAAGTTTCTAGATCATTCGTTTTCGCTTATTTTTCCCATTCTTCAGCATTTATGCATCCATGATTCTGGTTTTTGTATTCTTGTGATTTTAAATACACTTACACTTTCGTTACTGCTTTTGCTCACGTCGATTACTGCTAAAATGTGTTTTTTATTTGGCATCTCGGCATGAATAAACACGCATAGCTATTCATTCGTACACATGTTTGAACACTTTAGTTGTATACGGCAAATTACAACCATTTCTTCTTTAAAAGAAGTTTACAGAACTTGAAGCGAGATGTTGAAATGCTACATATATTTGTATATTACGTTTTAATAAACGCAAAAAACAAACATTTTTAGAATATTGAATGTAAGTTCTGGATGCGCAATGGAGTTCTGCTTCTAGTTATCAAACTCTAAGTAATCACGTTCCAGCAACAGCACTTTATCGGAAATTTATGTTACAAAACGAAGTTCTACCATTCGGCACAAAAACTCAGCTTCTGCATAAACACTGTAAAGAATTTCGTTATAACTAAAAACTTGAAAAGTCCTTTACCTAAAGTTGGCTTAAGTTAAAGTTAACAATGGCTTACAAATATGTTATTTTTATTAAAAACACAATCAAATATTAAATGTAATATTAATAAAAAAGATTAAAAAATACATAAAAATACAAAAATTGTTTGATAAACATAAATAAGTATATTCTTGGATCAGTTGGTTTACGTCTTTCTGTAAGGTGATAAAAAAAAAATTTTATCAATAAAGAACTATATTTCTTTAACACATTCTTTAGTATTTGTTTAACCAACTTGTATTATTTTTTACAATATGACTACTATATGTAACAGATATTTGTGCTTAATAAATACTGTCTTAGTAGGAACATTATTTAGTAAAACAGATTATATTTTAATACATGATATACGGAGCACGGACTTTCAAATATATTTCAGTTGATCATGAAAACATTTGTTTTACTGTTTAATGCAACAATCCCCCTTTTTTAAATATTACAAATAATGAAGAATGATAGAACTTTGCCCTATAGTCTGTAATACCGTGAGTATTTAATGTAACAGTTTAAATGACTACAATTATTTAATCTTTCATTTACAATTATTGTGTTAAATTTTAATTTAAAAGTTTCCAATTTCAGTTATAAAGGACTCTTGAAATGATTTCATTTTAATACATCGGCTATAATTCATCATATAATTGCTTATATTATTACTCAAATACTTTTCCCAATCTCATTCATATTTCATAATAAAATTAATCATAGGGACATTCATAGAATATTCAAAAAATGCAGTCTGTAAAAACAAATCTTTAAAGTTACTAAGAGTTTTTTAGGAAACTGGGGTGCCTAGTGCTTTTTATGTAACGGCAACAACAAAAATTCATGTAACAGATACACGTTTGCATTGTAAATCAAAATATCTCTACAGTCACTAAGAATTTTTTTTGGAAACTGGGATTCCTAGAAATTTTCATGTAACTGGAATCCGAGTTACATAATTAAAATTTTAATACGGTTACTGTAATTTTAGTAGATTCTTTTGTAAAGCTACATATTTCTGTAGCTTTACGAAAACTAGTTTTATTGATTTACATTATTTTTTGTACAGTGTGCGTACAGATAAAATTTTAGTAAGCATACAGATTTCTATAACTTTATATCTATAGAACTACAAAAAAAAATTTAGCAGTGCAGAACTTTTTATTCTGCATTAATTTGGTACAAGTTTCTTTGTTAATAAATATATAGCATGTGTCCATATTACTATGATTAGATTTCTATCAGAAAAATTATTAAAATAAATAAATTGATAATACATGCTGCTTTAGCATATTTACTCCAATATAACGTTTTTATCATCATTTGTGGGAAAAGAGGTAATAATTTTCTTTTTTAATATAAAACAAAATTGTTTGCATGTTTCTTTACCCATTAAATCCGATTGCACAGTGTTTAAGGATGCGCACCACTATTAATGAAAAGTCATATTTGCGATATTTTACGTTAAACATTTGCGATTAAGAAAGGCGAAAATTACTATTTAAAAATTTTAAACTCTGAAATTAAAATTGTACACATCTGGTTATAGAAAAATATACCAAACAAATGGAATGCAAAAGCTACGGAATTCATTTTGCTACTTATTTGTATTTCGCATTCGCAGGTAATTTTCATTTTCTGCATAAATTTCCTATGCTAATTTTCTGTTTTGATAATGATATATTACAAAATTACAAAGTTTACTATTTAAAATAGTGGTACTTTAAAATTGAACGTATCTGCTTGTTGGAATAAATGCCAAATAAATAGAATACAAAATGGAAATTCATTCTGCAAAGGAAATTCATTTTGCGAATTATTCGTAACTTTTAATTATGAATCATAATTTTCTTTTTTTTTTGTATAATTTTACACGATGATTTTCTTTTTGGAGACTAATACGTTGCAAAGTTTCGAGGATCACTGTTTAAAAATATTTATACACAAAATTTAACATTGCACGATTTTGTTTGATCCAACATATGTCTGATTAGGGGCGTTCTCACAATCTTTTAACTTTCATGTCCCTGGATAATAATTTTTATTTTAGTACATTTTTTTGTGTTTTTTTATTTCATATACTGGGGAACATCCCATTGCATGATTGCACAACAATATTAACGAGATAAATAAGTTTTGGACGATGTTGGGGGTCCAAACAACTGGAACACCTGGAACAAGTTAAACTCGCAAGTTTAACTTAAACCTCATTTAAATTAAAAAGAATTTCGCTCCTGACCATTTTTTCTTTATTTTGAATCATTAAGGCATTCGTCTAACAGATTAGAATGTTATTTTAGCAAGTTTAATTTTGTCAGATTTTTTTTTTCCAAAAAGTCAAAAGATTGTGAGAATGCCCTATATACAAACGCTAATACAAATACAAATATAATACAAAGGCTATTAAAAATCACTTTGCGATTTATTAACAATCCACTGATGTGGATATGGTGTTGTCTCCTGAATTTTTACTTCGATGTTCTTTGATGTTTTACATCAGCAGTTTTTTCGATCAAGATAAAAAACGATCAATATTTCAACAATAAATATGTCCTCCATCATTTAACAGATGATGGGCAAATGAATGCGTTGTTCGTTTAAAATGAGAAGAATTTCCAGAAATAAATCTTGGAACATCTAACTACATTCACACTATATCTGCATTGAAATCAATATCTAGATATATTTTGAAAGTAATTAAATAATTTATATAATTATTGTATAAAGTTTACATGAACATCAGAAAAATACACCAAGTGGACATTTCGATTTTTTTTATATTTGAGGGAATCAACAACCATAGTAGACCAAGTCCATTTTGAAAAAAAAAATAAGATAGTCCATTTGCAAGGTGCATAAAATCTATTTTGTCTGCAACAAAAGTTGAAGTCTGTAAACAGACGTAGTTTTGACGAAGTCTGTAAACAGATGACATATATGAGAAAGTATGTGAAAACAGACTTGATTCATTAAGGGAGTAGATACAACAGATTTTGTGCACCTTCTAAATAGACTATCTCTTTTTTAATGGCCTTGGTCTACTATGGTTGTGAACCCCTGATTTAATCTTCAAACGTCCATAAGTAAAGTTATATACATTTTTGTAATAATAGTCTACATTGTATTGGTTTCACTAGAAAAGAGTTATAAAAACACATTTTATGAAAAATAATAATAAATTTCCCTTCATTCACAGATGGCGTTACAATCACGTCTCCTATGGATGACGAACAAACTCAAGAGGGCTTCATAAAACCACAAAAATTATACAAAATCGTACAAATAGAAATTCAGCATTTATTTAACTTTAACATGCAGGCAAATAAACTGCATGTGACTTACTGTTATTCTGACATTTGTTTTCCTCAAAAAGACCTACTTAAGACCCAACCTAAGTTATTTCTTGTTTGAAGAAGGTAAAATATTTTAGAAAGTTATAGTATCAAATCTTAAAAATATGGGACATTTTTCTATGATTAGGTGAACTCTTCTAGTTCCCAATAAAGACGCCACGATGTGTATTCCCTTAAAATCTAAACCTAGAAATCCTTTCAAAGATGTTATGCCTGTTGGTGATAATGGGCTTTAGTGGGTAAACACCAAATTAGTAATAAAAAATTCCGTTTTGCAACAAATTCCAAGTATATATAAAATTTCTTTTTCAAATGAAAATCTGAATTTATTATTTTATCTTCCGTTTTTACATGGACAGAAATAAATTTTGAGCATCAATGAGTTGCCCAGTTTTTTTTCCTTTGAGAATAATATATTACAAATCTACGAGCATTAAATCAAGTATCTTGTATACAAAAATGATTTTTCGTTTCAAAACTTTTCAATCGTATAAGATTTCGATAGAAAAGAGTCTCTTTTGAAATGCAGTTTAGCAAAACCATAAACAGTTTCAATGTAATTCGATTAAGAATGCTTATGCAGTAACATGATGTATTTTAATAATTACTTAAATACTAATATTTTAAGCATTTATTATGCATTGTTTATAAAAAATCATAACATGGATATTTTTCTTTATATATTTAATCTCATAATACATACGAAAAACTTACTGGTAATAAAATGCAATAATAGTCATAAATAATAAATAATAAAGAGATTAAAGATGTAACAACGTAATACACATTTAAAAAAATTAAATATTTAAAATTTTTTCCAATTGTACAAATTATAGATTGCATAGTTTTAACTGCTTCGTTAAAAGTATTAAGTAGATAGTATTAAATGTCTGACGGTATTTCTCTATTACATTGAAACTGTTTTATTCTTAACACGTACTTTAAATTTAATAAAATGATTTTTTTATCTTCAAAATTGATGGTGGTGTAACTAGTTCTCTTTCCTACAATATCGTTAAAATTAATATTGCTATAAGAAGAAAGAACAGAACAATTTAAAAAATCTCGATTATCAAACAACACAAATTCATAACTATAAATTTATTAATGTTGAATAATCCATATTTATCAGTGTGTAAAAATGTATCATTAAATAATTTGATCTGTCATTCGATGTAATCGTTTGGCTTCATAGAGTTGATAGTTTAACAAATTAAGTTTTAAAAATACTTCATGTATAAACTTATTTCCATAAGCAATGTACACAATTTGGTCAAAACTAAACAAATTCGGTATTACACGTTTGCAAATATATACAGAAATCAATGACAAAATCTAATGAATCTTGAGGAATGAAAGGAAACTTGTTTGACATGGTATATTTCAGCATAGGTTTAAAAGCCAGGTCTTTTAGGGTACAAAAAACAATTTAAATACAAAATATTTGCTTTCACGTTATAAAGTAAAATGCTTAAAATCATTTGTAGCAGTCGCGAAAGACAATGTGTTAGGTTGAGCAAAAAGTTCTGGGAAATTTTTAATCTAATACACTGGTCTCCAAAAGTTTAACTTTTGGGTACAGGAACTGGATGATTTCGATTGCACACGTTTCGTCGAATATCTACAAAAATTATTGGCGAATTGTTCTTGAACTTCTGGGAGGAAAAGAACATGTTTTATTTCATATTTTTTGGTGAAGATTTAGTCGGGTCGACAATTAGGGAGCTAACAATAAATTTAATAATAAAATAATATTTGCGATCAGCTATGCAACAGAAAATGCTGGAAATGGTTTGTCACTGCACGTTAAATGAATATTTGGGTCCTGTTCAACGTTTGTGTGCATTTGGGTAAGCATTGCACTCATATTCGTGAAAATGTTATTGTATCTGTGAAAAATTCAAAAGTTTTTTGTTTATAGCATACAGAGTTTTCAACCAAATTTAACACAACTTTCCAAAAACTTGCCAAAGAATAGTAGAAACAGTATACTGCAATTAAAACATGAATATATTGAATATTTGATGAGATATGGGCATTTTTATGGAATAATTTTTAACTGCGCATGCGCGGAAGATTTCAAAATTTTTATTTCAAAATTTTTATAAAATCCCTTACAATAAAGCGATTTTTGGGAAGCAATTCACTACATAGACCCTATCTTTGTGAATTTTTGCGATATTTGACTGGACTTTTATAAAAGTTGCCCCAAAATACTGACTAAAAAATTATGAAAGACAAATTTTGAAACCTTCCGCGCATACGCAGTTAAAAATTATCCCATAAAAATGCCCATATCTCATCAAATATTCAATATATTCATGTTTTAATTGCAGTATACTGTTTCTAATATTCTTTGGCAAGTTTTCGGAAAGTTGTGTTAAATTTGGTTGAAAACTCTGTATGCTATAAACAAAAAACTTTTGAATTTTTCACTGACACAATAACATCTTCACGAATATAAATGCTATGCTTACACAAATGCACACAAACATTGAACAGGACCCAAATAGTCATTTAACGCAGTGACAAACCATTTCCAGCATTTATTGTTGCATAATTGATCGCAAATATTAATTTATTATTAAATTTATTATTAGCCCCTTAATTGTCGGCCCGACTAAATCTTCACCAAGTAATATGCAATCAAACATATTCTTTTCATCCCAGAAGTTCAGGAACAATTCGCCAATAATTTTTGTAGATATTCAATAAAACGTGTGCAATCGAAAGCATCCAGTCCCTGTACCTCAACTTTTGGAGGTCAGTGTAGTTTGCAGAATTAGTATCGTATATAGAAGTGCTAATGGTATATCTACAGGAGTTCAGGAATTTTGGCTCCAAAATGCCTATCGAACAGTTTGAATTGCATGTGTTGATCCGGCATAATTGGAGAAAAGGTCTAACGATTCTGACAGCCGTCGATGAGATTAATGAGGGTGAATGTGCTAGTACGGACACAAACCTCGTTCTTCCAGGAAATCCGGAATCTTGCAGAACGATGGCTGAAAGTCGTGGACTATGATGGTCTCTACTTTGAAGAATAATCCTTGTTGCTTTAGTTGTTAATTTGCGTATAAAAACGCAAATTTCAGAAATTTCCCAGAACTTTTTGCTCAACATAGTATCTTGTATACCATTATCAAACATTTGTATGTCCCACCAAGACCGCTTAAGGGTTCTCAGGATTCTTAAAATTGGAAAAAAAAAAAACATTTTCATCAGTTAATATATTAACCCCTATACGGTCGCATTAAATTACGTTTTAAAAATTCAAATTGCTTATTGTCATCACTGTTTCGAAAAAGAAATGGTCACTTTATTTAATGACAGGTAAAATGTTACCATAATAAATCCAATTACACTATTCTATACTGGTGGGAATAAAATAAAATCTGAATATTCTGAATAAAAGACACAGGCAGTCAATATCACGGGAGCGAGAATTAAGGGGTTAAAATGTATTTGATTTTAGACACAGTTTTAATTGCAATTGAAAGATATTATTATGTTCTTTTATTTCATGTATTTGAAAAACTGCAAAATGCAGAATTAGCATTTACAGGGGTCTCCAAACAGTCAGACATTTGTCGAGCTGAAAATTGGCATAACAGATTACTTTCAAGATTATAAAATAAATTTTGCAACTAGAATGCAAATTTTGGTGCCTACTTATATTTTAGATGGTAATAATTACCCTGAACCTAAATAAATTTATATTTAAAGCACTTTTATGCTTTTTTAGATAAATATAATGTTGTATTTATCTAATGACACATTTAGAGAATTTCAGCAGTATAATCATCTAAAAATATAATTTTTTGAACAATGAAAAGGAAGTTTTAGGTTCCATTTGTACAGACTAATATGAAACATATGTTTCGACAATTTCATGAAAAACTATTCAGAAGTTTTTGAGATATCGAGCGAGTTATGGTGAAATGCGTCATTAGGAGAAAAATGGCTTCAAAGTTTCGGAAACACTGCTTCATCTACTTAGCAGGAATAATTCTAAAAGTCATAGCTGTTTTAGTAAACGATAGCCTTCTCTTCTAGTGGGAATTTCAAGGAAATAATTATATTGAAATGTTTTGAAAAAATAAGAGTTTACATCTAAAAAAATTTACAATTTTAAACATTTTAATGATTTAAGAGTCCTGAAAACCCTGAGATTCCTCCCATTAGAGTACATAAAAAGTGACCAAAGAACTATACTTCAACAACTTATATTTTTTGAGAAAAATGAGAAAGAAAAGTATGACATCACATCCGATGTAAGGAAAAAACTTTTTTGAAACATGAAGATCAGTATTGAAAGTTATAAAGCCAATTAATAAGCTTATGAATATACTATATACCAAATTAGGCGCACTTTGGTAAGATTAACAAACTAAATATAGCTCTGAGTCATTGAGACAACTGGAAGAGGTTTACCGGTTGTTCTCTTTGAAAAGGAACGCGTGTGCGTTCGACAGATCTCAGGGTTATATTAAAGAATATCTTTACATGTTTTAACACTTTTTAAGAAATTATATGTATGTTTTAATGTTTATATTAATAGCAAGGTGAAAATTCTTTCATGACACGAGTTTTAGTGCAGTGTTTTGACTCTTAAGTTTTATTGCAAGCATTTAAGCTCAATAAAATTGAATTTACAGTCTAAATCGTGGAATTAATCAACTGACAATATTATAGTTATTCTTTTTTAATATTATTTGTTTGTGAATCTTATTCATGTTTCCAAAACCAAAACCAAAAACTTTTAAGCTTTATTTTTTTTTTTAATACTCTTTAATTTTCCCTTGAAATGTATACAGTAAATATACAGTAAATATTTAGATATTTGTTTACAATATTACTTTACTATAGAATAAATAAACTTAAGTTTTTATTCCTAGAAATGAAATATGATCGCAAATCCACTTTCATCAGTTCATTTGTCATTCAAAGACATGTACGATGCAACCGATTATGTGCTTTCGGAATGAATGCTATTTATCTCATTGTTGAATATAATGGTAGAATATTCCTTTCATTTTCACTTAGCATACTGGAACCATTCATTTTCTATTTCGTATTCTAATGAGAATATTGTTGAAAAGATTGTTTTAAACAGATATGTAAATAGACATTCATATATAATGTAGTAAATAGATTGTATTATTCATAATGTACGATAAAATGTATTATTAATTTTTAAGCTTTAAGAATATAATGTTTAAAAATATAATGTATATAATGTATACATATATATAATGTATACATGTATATAATATACATGTATATAACGTATATAATGTATAATAGATGTAAATAAACATTCATACATAATGTAGTACATAGATTATATTATTCATAATGTATAATAAAATGTATTATTAATTTTTTTAAGCTTTAAGAATATGCCCTCTTTCTATATATAAACTTTATGATTATGTAATGAATTTAGAAGAAAAAATATAATTTTTAAATAAAAAAGTATATATATATGAATTTTTTTAATTAGCTGAGGTGACTTCGTCGCATCCATAAAAGAAAACAAATGTTGAAAATCTATCTATATTATAAAGGACAAACATATCTGTGCGTAACGCATACGTCATTTTGCGAATGGCAACACTTTGAAATTTGAAATAAAATTTTGGTTTTGCAATTTTCTCTACTGCAAATTTTTAAACTTCTAAACATCGCACATTTTAAATTTTTGCACTGTCGTATAAGGAAATAAATGCTTTTTTAAATGCAATTTGTTTGAAAGCTGTATCTCAATTTATTTTTGAGATATTATTTTTTTTTGTAGTTTTTAATACCATTTTTCTAATTGTGGCAACAAAAGTATCCCATTTCTATTGAAAGTACACGGAAAATAGTCTAAAATAGGAGATACTGTATCTTTTTGTTGCCATTTTCTCATAAAACCTGAAAAAAAGGTAAAATTAAAATACGGGCTATGTCAAGAATATTGTTTGTTATTCCGTGATAATGACGTCATATGCATACTTTTCTTTAGACAAAGATTAAGACTTGATTGTAAAAGTGGATTTCTTTAGCGGATGCAAATGACGTCATTTTATAAAAAAAGCGTGTACTTTAATTCTCAAACCTGACTTATGTTTTGTAGAAGTGTGTCATTTTCACAGCCCAGATACTTTGAAATTCTTCACAGGTGAAAATGCTTCACTTTTGAAAATAATGTAATCGAAGTCACACACTGATAAAACGCAATTTTACAAAAATTTAGAGTGTCTTTATAAAAGAGAGGTGACATGCAAATAATAGCGATTTATATTACAGAAATTGATGATTCTCGCTGGTTGGATTTGTTTCGCCGAGTTAGACAAGCAAATAAATAATTCGAGGTTTAAAATAATATCATGTTCCTGAAGTTTAGGTCCAAAATTCTCTCGAATAATAAAATTTTAATGCTTTTCTTTAGGACAATCTACTATAATTTTATCAAAGTAACGTAATTTGCTTAATTTAATTTTTAATAATTTTATATAATCTATATATTTAAAACACAAGTGTGTTTTATAGTCATCTGCCCTGATCTTTCTTCTGAACCAATTTTACTAATATATATACATTTTTTAACTGAAAGCTGTTCATTTGTAGATGTGATCGCACTATCTGTTTTCCCCACATTTATATTTTAATTTTAAAAGCATTTCATGATTTTTTTTCAAAAGGGTGAAAATTAGATAGCTTTCATTATTGCAGACAACAGAGAAATAACCAGGTATTTTTATCTTTATTCATGCCCTTTTCTGATAAAAATTCGAAATTGTTGTATCGGGTTTAGTGGCGCAAGGGCGTAATAACGGAAAATCACATACTGCTTTTGAAAACCCGTACTTTTCCTCATAAATTTTCTATATTGTTTTTCCTTCTGCATGTGTACTGATACTAAGTTTCAGACACTAGGCAAAATGCTTATTTAAGTGAAAATGAAATCATATTTGAAAGAAAACGATAATTTCCATAGATAAAACGATAATTTCCATAGATAAAACTAAACATTTTAGCACAAATGCGTCTAAAAACCAGAAATTACGGAAATTTTTACTTTCCGGCCTTGAGATTAGAATCTCAAGAAAAGAGTGCGTCTTTTCACAAAAAAGATGTTGCTGACAATCGTGACTTCAAGTTTTGAGTTAAAATTATTTTAAAATGATCAAACAAAATACAATTTTTTTTAAATGATGTATATGGATATGAGGAGTGCGTGTGCAAATTTTGAGAAGGTAAAAATTGCTGTTTTTCATTCCGGAATACCAAGCATAAGAGCCTCAATTGATAACCACATCCTAATAACTGATCTTTATTATATTTTACTGATTAAGTATCTATATTATAAAGAACAAACGTATCTGTGCGTAATGCTGACGTCATTTTGTGAATGGCAACACTTTATGATCAAATTTCGCTTTTGAAATTTTCGCTACTGCAATTTTTTAATCTTCTTACCATCGTACATTTTCAATTTTCATCGCATAGGGAAAAAATTACTTTCAAATGCAATTTGTTTAAAATCTGTATCTTAATTGACTGATGTATTATGTTTTCTAAAATATTTTTTAAGCATGATTTTTTAAAAAGTTTATCTTCTCACGTGCCGGTTTCGATACAAATTAATAATAAACATTTTGCACATAAAGCAACATTTTTCAGCAGCTATTTTTGCATAACGAAATTAATACTTCCTTTATAAACAAATAAATATTAAAATAGAATAATATTAAAAAAAAAAACACCAATCTAACATATTTGTGAAAGACAAATTAACGAAATGAATACTTCTTTTATAAACAAATAAAATAATAATATTAAAAAAACACAAATCTAACATATTTGTAATCTTACAATTTAAATTTTTAGATCACCAAATAGGATTTGTTTTTTCAAATGCAATTTGTTTGCAAAGTGCATCTGAGTTTACTGATTGTCTATGGTTTTAAAAACAATTTTAAAGCATAAAATATTTTTTAATTTATCTGTATCGCGCGGAGTTCGATTACGAAATATTAATCCGTTAGCCCTTAAAACAAAATAAATAGTTCATAATTTTCTTACGGTTAATATCCATTACAAAAAAAAAAAAAATACCCTATGAATAAATAAATAAAATAATAGAAATAAAACACAAATTTAGCAGACGTTTATAAGCTCTGAAATTATCAGAATATAAAAGGATGCCATAAGTAGCAAAATCTTGGTCAAATAACTCTTAGCATGCGGCTAAAAAGAAAATATCGTGTTTGATAAATTTCAAAAATTTATAGGATTTTATAATTCGTTATTTTTCATATGAAAAATGCTTTTTAAATGTAAGTGGGCAATCTAAAAAATTTATTGCATATAAAAAAATATTATTTTTCATTAAAAAAAATTTTTCAGCTATATTCTGTTACCCGGGAAGCCCGGGTATGATCCCCTAGTATATGTAATAGACAAAGGTCAGTGGCGTGGCGTGAAAATTTTCGGTGGTCATCGCAATTATTTAAGTTTGTGGTGAAAAATTATTAACTCTAAAATTCAATGGTTGAATGTTCAAAAAAGAAACTTTAAATCTTACCTTCACTTATACATGAACTCCAAATGTTCTGCTAAAACTGGATCGTAGAGTTTTAAAAGCTTATTAAGAGTTTTAAAATATTGCTTGGTCATCGCCGCATCCAGCGATGACCGAACGCCACGCCACTGACAAAGGTGTTTCTTTAATCATCTGGCCTGAGCTTTTTACTGAACCAATTTTGATAATTATTTTTTTTTAATGAAAGTACATTAAATGTAGATGTTCCTGCATGCGCTAAATTTTAAAAACAATCCCATTTTCATATTTTAATTTTAATTTAAAAAGTTCACTATGAAATTTCTTCACATTGGTGGCAATCAGGGTACTTCCATTGTTGAAGACAGAAGGGAAACATCGGGAATTACCATACTATTACGGATGCTATTTTCGTATTACAATTAAAAATAAATTTTTTAACTCTTTTTAACAGGAAATGACGTCATGATTTAGAATAAAGCATTTTTACTCATAAAGCTGTTACATTTCAATTTTTTTTTTCATGCCACTGATACTGAAATTGAGACTTTAATTTCAGAGAGCTTTAGTGGGTGAAAGTGATCATATTAGTAAAAATGAAATATTTTTATTGATAAAACTAAATTTTTTGCTACGAATGCGTCTAAAAGTAAACATCTGGATTTCGCCATCAGCTCATATTACAACCTCAACTAAAGAATGCGAATGTTTACATGGAAAATTATAATGTGACATCAAGTGACATCAAGTTTGGGAATACATTTAATTATAATGCATAATAAAACATATTAATACATAAAAATAAAACATTTTTTAAGGCGGTAAGTATGAATATGAAATGTATGCTTGTAAATTATCCGACGGTGAAAAAGAAGTCATTAATAGATTTCATTTAAAACAAAATCATAATTGTGTCACAGTGACGCAATTTTTGTTGATTTTTCATTACGTAATACAAAAAATCAAAGCCTAAATTAATAACTTCATAATTTCATTATCTTAATTGCATATTACTGATTACGCATAGGAAAAAAGTTTAATTTTTCAATAATTTAAAGAGTTCAAATTAAACTTTATTTCAAAATAATCTTTGTTTCAAGAGTTAGGCTAGTTATTTAATTATTTTGGCTATTTTTTATAAATTTAGGTAATCAGTTCTTTTAAATACATTATCCGTCGAATTTGATTGGTTTCGGCTCGTGATATATATAAAGGGTCTATCTTTTGATAACCGATATGGATTCGATATTTCAAATAAAATATCATCAATTACTATATAGTAAATCTTTAATCATAAATCTCCACTAATAAAAAGAAAATTTTATACTCAGAATTTGCACCTAAAATTGTGGATATATATCTATAGATTTTTCTCTCATGTTTCAACTCCTATGACTGTCAAAACTGATGCATGTTTATATAATGCAAACTACATTTAATTAAAAGAAAAATAAAATTATTCACTACCATAGATAAATAAATAAAACATAATAAAAATATACTTTATAAGTAAAAATGTAATCCTAAATGCATTTTTAAGTGCATACAATTTTTGCAACCACTGTTCTTAAACCACAGAATTTTAAACTGTTGAAACAATATTTTTATCAAGAACAACAACAAACAAAGAATTTTAACGATCTGCGAAACTGTGTCATGACATTTATTTGTTCGTTGCTATAGTACACCTAGTGACAATCTGACAGATTTTTTGTTTCGTGAAAATAAAGAAAAAATTTGTGATGTCACTGACATTTCCCAGAAGGTAAAAGAAAGACAAAAGGCTTTTTAAAATAAATGTGTTTATCGGAAACAGTTGAGTGTCACTTGAAGCTAAAGGGAATAATGTGTTTCCTGTGTATATTTGAATAAAACATGACATTGTCTGAACAATATATAAATGTTTAACAGCCACCGAAGGTGACAGAAATTAGCGATCTCTTTAACTTCTGAATGGAATTTTTCTTTATAATCTGGGTAATATTGTAAGAAAAAATTACATATATTTTAAATTAAATATATATATATATATATATATATATATATACCGGGTGTCCCAAAAAGGACTGACTGATTTTAAAATTCAATAACTTCCAAACGATGACAGATATTAAAAAAATTCTTGCAGGAGGGTTATGCATAAAGACAAAAGTTTTATTACAGTGATTTTCAATTTTAGTTCGAATTACAAACAATAGATGGCGCTGTAAGCAATAATCGCTAAATACAGGCTCGATTTTTGGTGCTTTCTGTTGTTCCATGCAGAAAAAGGAGATGGAAATATATTATCCGGGCCACGAAGTACCAAAAATCGAGCCTGAATTCAGCCTCTATTGATCGCAGCGCCATCTATTGTTTCTAATTTGAACTAAAATCGAAAATCACTGTAATAAAACTTTTGACTTTATGCATAACCCTCCTGCAAGAATTTTTTTAATATCTGTCACCGTTTGGAAGTTATTGAATTTTAAAATCAGTCAGTCCTTTTTGGGACACCCGGTATATATTGTATTGTTATTCCAATATCAATCTAATTCTTTTTGGCAGAGTTTGGAAATTAAAATAATGCAGAGTAAATTTCACCTTAATAAACATGTTTTTGTTAAAACCACTAAAATGTAGAAAATACACATATATATTAAATGCACTACCAAGTTTGGCGCTATTATGGTAACCCTCTCTTCTATACTCATATTATAAAGAGGTAAAAATTGTTTATTTGTAGGAGGTAAGCTTTGGAACTACCCAACCGATTCCAAAAGTAATGCTATCAAAATGATGGTGTTAGTCCAACTTAGAACATAGGCTATATCTTATGTGCGTGGCACTTTCCAAAAGGGGGTGCAAGAGCAAAAAACGTTCTAAAAAGGCGGTTTTTGTGTTACTGAAGGGCCTGTAAATATGAAATTTGGAATGTTAGTTTCCTATAAGATATAAATGATGTATAAGAACAGTTCTTAAACAATTCGAAATTTAAAAGGGGTGAAAAGGCACAAAAAGCGTTCTAAAAAACGTTCTAAATGGTAGTGTCAACATAATCTCAGTAAATACCAAACCGATATAAAAAATCTTTGTTTCAAAATGATGGTGACAACGCTTGCTCCAAGATAGGCAATATTCTATGTCGGTGCCACTACACTAAAGGGAGTGCAGGAGCAAAAAACGTTCTAAAAATGCGATGTTTGCGTTACTGAAGGGCCTAGAAATATGGAATTTGGAATATTAGTTACTTATAAGATATAAATGATGTCTAAGAACAGTTCTTAAACAATTCGAAATTAAAAAAGGGTAAAAATGCACAAAAAAACGTTCTAAATGGTAATTTCTACACAATCTCAGGAAATAAAAAAACGATATAAAAATTATTGGTGCCAAAATGATGGTGACAGCGCTTGCTCCAAGATAGGCAATATTTTATGTCAGTGCCACTACCCCAAAGGTGGTGCAAGAACAAAAAACGTTCTAAAAATGCGAGTTATGTGTTACTGAAGGGCCTAGAAATATTCAATTTGAAATATTAGCTACTTAGTAGATATAGAGAATTTCTAAGCACAGTTCTTAAACAATTCAAAATTTAAAAGGGGTGAAAATGCGCGAAAAGCGTTCTAAAAAACGTTCTAAATGGTGGTTTCTGCACAATCTCAGAAAATACCAAACCGATTTAAAAAATGATGGCGTCGAAAGGGCGGTGACAACCCTTGCTACAGCATAGGCTATGTTTTATGTCAGTGCCACTACCCGAAAGGCGGTGCAGGAGCAAAAAACATTCTAAAAATGCGATTTTTGCGTTACTGAAAGGCCTAGAAATATGAAATTTGAAATATTCGTTACTTATTAGTTATAAAGGATTATAAGAACAGTTCTTAAACGATTCAAAATTTTAAACGGGTGAAAATGCGCGAAAAGCGTTCTAAAAATGTTCTACATGGTGGTTTCTACACAATCTCAGGAAATACCAAACCGATTTAAAAAATAATGGCGTCAAAATGATGGTGACAACCCTTGCTCCAACATAGACTATGTTTTATGTCAGTACACTACCCCAATGGGGGTGCAGGAGAAAAACGTTCTAAATTGCTGTTTTTGCGTTACGGAAGGGCCTAGAATAGTGAAATTTGGAATGATAGTTAGTTATAAGATATCAATGATCTCTACGGACATTTCTTTAAAAAAAAAATCGAAATTTAAAATGGGTCAAAATGCACAAAAAGCGTTGTAAAAAACGTTCTAAATTGCGATTTCTATGCAATCTCAGGAAGTACTGAACCGATTTCAAATATAATGGTGTAAAAATGATGGTGACAGATCTTCCTCCAAGATAGGCTCTATTTTATATCTGTTTCCACTACCACAGAGGAGATGCAGGAGCAAAATGCGCGAACAGCGTTCTAAAAACGTTCTAAATTTCGATTTGTCAGCAATATCTCAGGAAGAATCAAACTGATTTCAAAAGTAATGGTAGGAAATTGATGCTGACAGCCTCTTCTCTAACATAGACGCTATTTTATATCGGTATCACTATCACCTAGACGTTGCAGGAGCAAAAAAGCGTTATAAATTTCGATTTTTGTGATCGGAAGGGGCTAGCAACTTGAAATTTGGCAAGGTACATATTTAATTTATGTAGTTGATCTTTAAGAACAGTTTTGAAAAAAATGAAACTTTTTTAAAAAAGGGTGAAAATGCGCGAAAAGCGTTCTAAAAACGTTGTAAAAGCGTTCTAAATTACGATTTCTACTCTATCTCAGGAAATACAAAACTTATTTCAAAGGTAATGGTTGGAAATAAATGGTGACAGTCCCTGCCATAACATAGGTTACATTTTATGTTGCTCTCACTACCATCTGAGGGTTGCAAAAGCAAAACATGTTCTAATTTGCGTTTTTTGCACAACTGAGGGGTCTAACACTTTGAAGTATGGCATGGTATTTACTTATTAGATGCAACTGCTTTTTAAGAACAGTCGAAAGAAAATTCCAAATTTAAAAAGATGAAGTGAGCGAAATGCATTATAAATTACAATTTTTATACAATCTTATCAAATACCAAACCGATTAAAAAAATAATGACGACAAATTGTTGGTGATAGAACCTGCTCAAACATGAGCTATATTTTATGTCTGTGCCACTACCACCAGAGGATTGAATGAGCTAAAAACTTTCTAAATTGCGATTTCTGTGATATTGAAAATGCTAGATACTTTAAATATGGTATGGTAGTTACTTATATAAATATATATAGTTAAAATATAATTGCCCTCGAAGGACTGTCGAAAATAAATTCGAATTGAAAAGGGGTGAAGCGAAGGAGAGGTGCGAAAAGCATTCTAAAAAAAGTCCTAAATTACGATTTCTATGCAATTTCAGGGAATATACACCGATCATAAAAGTAATAGTTGCGAATCAATGATAACGGTCTCCGATTCTACACAGGCTATATTTTATACCTATGATTCTACCACCTGGGTTCACAAAAATAACAAACGTTCCAAAAAAGGCCTTTAGAAGCTTTTTAAAATACGTTTCTGTGGAATATTAGGAAATAACAAACCGATTTCAAAATTAGTTTTGGCAAATTAATTGTGACAGCTCCTATTTCAACATAGCCCTTTATGTTGAGAGGGGAGGTAGTACTTGGAATTTGAAATGATAGTTAATTTTAATTTGTAAGAAGATGGATTCTAAAAAATTCAAACACTCAAGTGAATACAGAAACGAGGGTGTTAATTGAGCATAAAAGTTTCAAAATATTTTCTAAATTATCATTTATTTAGTTTTATTTCGTTTTATTAATTTAAGTCTCATTTCTGCCTAATGCAGTGTAATAATGATGGCAACAATCAATCAAACTGTGTTTTAAAAAGTAATTTTTGAATTATTCCTAAAAGTAATAAGTACCTTTTAATAAAACACCCTTTTAATAAAATAAAAATTTAGTTAGTACCTTTTAATAAAAATTAGACATATAAATATCACTTGGTATATTTCAAATATTACGCGAGCAAAGCCGCGGGGTTTGCTAGTTAGTAATAAAAGAGTTGGACATTTACACCATGAAAAGTGACATGAAAAGTTTGCTCTCTTTTTAGAAAACATTACGACAACGTTTTCCTGATGAAGGTGAAAGATGATGATCGAAACGTTGAATATCTTAACTGTATTTTAATGTTTGTTTAGTTTTTAGACTTTGCAACAGTTTATACACCGTAAAAATTAGTGATGTTTATTTTCACGTTTATACGCCTCTCATTAGTTTTTTTTCAACAAATACTCATTGTCGTAGCTAATACTTATTTCTCCATAGGAAATCAAACTATAATTTTGTAACAATTAAGTTTAAGTAGTGTTATGCTTAGTAATATTAGTTAAGTCTTCAGTAGTGTTTTTGCGATTTTTATCGCAAATGCAGGCACTTGGGCCTTCCCCCTCGGCTTTAAATTCTAAATTTTACCCAATTGCCTCCATTTGGGATAGAATTCTTCAAAATTCACTTTTCAATTCATGTATTGTTCTCAGAAATACATATATTTTCCAAATTTCAAAGCTCGATAACAACAGTTAGTGGGTGAAAATTATTCACTACCATAGATAAATAAATAAAACATAATAAAAATATACTTTATAAGTAAAAATGTAATCCTAAATGCATTTTTAAGTGCATACAATTTTTGCAACCACTGTTCTTAAACCACAGAATTTTAAACTGTTGAAACAATATTTTTATCAAGAACAACCACAAACAAAGAATTTTAACGATCTGCGAAACTGTGTCATGACATTTATTTATTCGTTGCTATAGTACACCTAGTGACAATTTGACAGATTATTTTTTTTTCGTGATAATAGAGAAAAATTTTGTGATGTCACTGACATTTCCCAGAAGGTAAAGGAGAGATAAAAGGCTTTTTAAAATAAATGTGTTTATCGGAATCAGCTGAGTGTCACTTGAAGCTAAAGGGAATAATGTGTTTCCTGTGTGTATTTGAATAAAACATGACATTGTCTTAACAATACATAAATGTTTAACAGCTACCGAAGGTGACAGAACCTAGCGATCTCTTTGACTTCTGAATGGATTTTTTTCTTTATAATCTGGGTAATAGTGTAAGAAAAAATTACATATTTTTAAATTAAATATATATATATATATATATATTTAAATATTCTACTGTTATTCCAATATCAATATAATTGTTTTTGGCATAGTTTGGATATTAAAATAATGCAGAGTAAATTTCTCTTTAAATATGCTTTTGTTAAAATTCACTAAAATGTAGAAAATATACATATATATTAAATGCACTACCAAATTTGGCGCTATTATGGTAACCCTCTCATTAGTAATAAAAGAGTTGGGCATTTACACCATGAAAAGTGACATGAAAAGTTTGCTCTCTTTTTAGAAGACATTACGACAACGTTTTCCTGATGAAGGTCACTGATGATGATCGAAACGTTGAACATCTTAACTGTATTTTAATTTTTGTATAGTTTTTAGACTTTACAACAGTTTATACACCGTTTAGTAAATTTGTGATGTTTATTTTCACTTTTATATGCCTCTCATTAGTACTTTTCAACAAATACTGATTGTCGTAGCTGATACTTATTTCTCCATAGGAAATCAAACTATAATTGTGTAACCATTAAGTTTAAGTAGTGTTATACTTAGTAACATAAGTCTTCAGTATTGTTTTTGCGATTTTTATCGCAAATGCAGGCACTTGGGTCATCCCCGTCGGCTTTAAATTCTAAATTTTTTCCCAATTGCCTCCCTTTGGGATCAAATTTTTAAAAATTCACTTTCCAATTCATGTATTGTATGCAGAACCAGAATTGTAAGATAAAAGAAAGCATCTAATTTTTTTCGGGAAGTTACCGTTTATCGGCACGAAAAGTTGGTTAACAAAGTGATTTTCTTCACATCGAAAGAGTAATGTAACACAAAAATTGAATTTATTGAATTATTATTCCTACATTTTAATATAAAAAGTTATTTTTACACAATAATTATTAGATTTGATGACGATATTTTCAGTTACATACGAATGTGCTGCCCACAAAAATTATTTGAAACACATCAATCAAAGTTTTTCGATAAATAATAAACTTGAGGAGCCGTGAATCTATTTTTAATGAAATTTAATGAAATTTATTAAAATGTTAGTATTTTGATTAAAAATGCCTTTTTGCGTTTTTTTTTTTTTTCTCTAACTTCAACTTGGCTTAACAAGATTAATCTTATTAGTATTATTATTATTTTGCATTTCAAAGGTTCATATTATACTAAAATAAACAATCTCTAATTTAAAAAAAATGATTATGTGATCTATTGAAATGCTTAATTCCCCGTCGCAGTGAAAATTGTCGTTTCAAGAAAAACGCGCTTAAAGTAAAATGGTAGTCTTTTGATTAAAAATGCCTTTTTTGTTTGTTTTTTCTCGAACTTCAACTTGGTTTAACAAAATTATTCTTATTAGTATTATTATTATTTTGCATTTCAAAGGTTCGTAGTCTAATAAAATAAATAATCTTTATTTTCCAAAATTAAAAAAAAAAAAAAAATGATTATGCGATCTATTGAAATGCTTAATTCCCCGGCGCAGTGAAAATTGTCGTTTCAAGAAAAACGCGCTTAAAGTAAACTGGTAGTCTTTAGATTAAAAATGCCTTTTTTCCGTTTTTTTTCTCTAACTTCAACTTGGTTTAACAAAATTATTCTTATAAGTATTATTATTATTTTGCATTTCAAAGGTTCGTAGTCTAATAAAATAAATAATCTTTAATTTCCAAAAAAAAAAAAAAATGATTATGTGATCTATTGAAATGCTTAATTCCCCGGCGCAGTGAAAATTGTCGTTTCAAGAAAAACGCGTTTAAAGTAAAATGGTAGTCTTTTGATTAAAAATGCCTTTTTTGTTTGTTTTTTCTCTAACTTCAACTTGGCTTAACAAGATTCTTCTTCTTATTATTATTATTATTTTGCATTTCAAAGGATCGTAGTCTAATAAAATATATAATCTTTAATTTCCAAAATTAAAAAAAAAATGATTATGTGATCTATTGAAATTCTTAATTCCCCGGCGCAATGAAAATTGTCGTTTCAAGAAAACTGCGCTTAAAGTGAAATGGTAGTTTTTTGATTAAAAATGCCTTTTTTGCATTCTTTTTTCTAACTTGAACTGGGTTTAACAAAATTATTCTTATTAGTATTATTATTATTTTGCATTTCAAAGGTTCGTAGTCTAATAAAATAAATTATCTTTAATTTAAAAAAAAATGATTACGTGATCTATTCTTCTTCTTCTTCTTATTATTATTTTGCATTTGAAAGGATCGTAGTCTAATAAAATAAATAATCTTTAATTTCCAAAAAAAAAAAAAAAATGATTATGCGATCTATTGAAATGCTTAATTCCCCGGCGCAGTGAAAATTGTCGTTTCAAGAAAAACGCGCTTAAAGTACAATGGTAGTCTTTTGATTAAAAATTCCTTTTTTGCGTTTTTTTTTTCTCTAACTTCAACTTGGTTTAACAAAATTATTCTTATTAGTATTATTATTATTTTGCATTTCAAAGGTTCGTAGTCTAATAAAATAAAGAATCCTTAATTTCCAAAAAAAAAAAAAAAAAAAAAAAGATTATGTGATCTATTGAAATGCTTAATTCCCCGGCGCAGTGAAAATTGCCGTTTCAAGAAAACGCGTTTAAAGTAAAATGGTAGTCTTTTGATTAAAAATGCCCTTTTTGTTTGTTTTTTCTCTAACTTCAACTTGGCTTAACAAGATTATTATTATTATTATTATTATTATTTTGCATTTCAAAGGATCGTAGTCTAATAAAATAAATAATCTTTAATTTCCAAAAAAAAAAAAAAAAAGGATAATGTTATCTATTGAAATGCTTAATTCCCCGGCGCGGTGAAAATTGTCGTTTCAAGAAAAACGCGCTTAAAGTACAATGGTAGTCTTTTGATTAAAAATTCCTTTTTTGCGTTTTTTTTTTCTCTAACTTCAACTTGGTTTAACAAAATTATTCTTATTAGTATTATTATTATTTTGCATTTCAAAGGTTCGTAGTCTAATAAAATAAAGAATCCTTAATTTCCAAAAAAAAAAAAAAAAAAAAAAAAGATTATGTGATCTATTGAAATGCTTAATTCCCCGGCGCAGTGAAAATTGCCGTTTCAAGAAAACGCGTTTAAAGTAAAATGGTAGTCTTTTGATTAAAAATGCCCTTTTTGTTTGTTTTTTCTCTAACTTCAACTTGGCTTAACAAGATTATTATTATTATTATTATTATTATTTTGCATTTCAAAGGATCGTAGTCTAATAAAATAAATAATCTTTAATTTCCAAAAAAAAAAAAAAAAAAGGATAATGTTATCTATTGAAATGCTTAATTCCCCGGCGCGGTGAAAATTGTCGTTTCAAGAAACACGCGCTTAAAGTTTCATTTATAAAACAAGTCGGAAATTGTACGCCGAACGTTGTAAACGAGGTGCGTTCGCACGATAATTTGTTTTATAAATAATCAGATCTCAGTGCAATAGCTGTTGCACTCTTAATCAAAAATGCATGAATACAAAATTTTGTACGATTCTGTACATTCAATTCAGTAATACGAAAAAAAAAAAAAAAAACTGGTATCCATCTTAAATGGAACGTCATCACCATGACAACTAGAATCATTTCCAATTATGGAATATCATTGAATTAATGACGTATGATTTAGCAAAATGAAGAAAACTTTTATTACTATCGTTTTATGTTTTGGTTCGTTTTCATAAAATTTAAAATGACTCGACACAATTGAAGAGCTGAGTGGAAAAACATGTTATGCTACATTTTCTTAAAAATGATTTTATCTTTTGGACGAAGGTGTTATAAGATATTCTATCACATGGTAAAGCTAAAATACCAAAGTTCTAATTAGCCTTGAAGATTTAAGACATTATTCATTAATATTTAATATTTTAATCTTTAATAAACCAAATAATATTAATATTTTTTAATATTTAAAAATTAAATATGAAAAAGTTTTTTTGATAGAGTTTAGTACCACACCTGTTAATATTTTAAACACATGGTATCAAACCGAAAAATAAATCATCAAAATTGAGAACAAAAACTTTCACATAAAATTTCTTCAAATGTAATTTTTGTTACTTAACATGTTCTTCCACTTAGCTCTTCAATTCTGGAACGATTATATATATTAAATTTCAGCCCATTCGGTTTGGTAGTTTTTGCGCTGTTATATGCGGTTTGACGGACAGAAAGACAGACGGAAGGACCAGACGACAATTATAAGTGCTACGTAAATATATAATTACGAAAAAAGATGATCGAAAAAGAATTTTAAATATTTTTGTTAATCGTTATAATTTTCTATATACAACTGATTAGTGTTAATATCTTGATAGTGTTCCTGGATTCATGGCTAAGAAGCAAAGAGAGAGAAGCTGTATTCCGCCGGTTCCTGTATACCAGTTTTCCCGCTAGTCTGTGCTCGCTTTCACAACCATGGAAACTTTTTAAACTGAATTTTACCTAACCGATCTGGGGGCTTTTTAGATACAAAAAAAAAAAAAAAAAAAAAAAAAAAAAAATCAAAAATATTTCTTTTTTATGAGAGATAACCTTCTTTTAAATTCTTCTTTTTTTAGAATTTGGATAAAACTGTAGTAGAAATATGTGAAATATTACTGTCGACTTCTGTGGCATTCCGGCGACGCTCATATATATTGACGTAAATATAGTTTAGTAATCAATGCCAAAAGCTTTTCCAACCTCCGTTATCATGTGACATCTGGAGCGCAGTCGTGGAGGCGAATAGAAGGGAGACTGAAGAGACATTGGATGAATTTCCCGTTCAATAATTAATAGAGGCATCGTAAATTTAAACGTCGTTTATTTCGCAGATACACATTATGATAATACCAGTAGTCTAGACATCTGCTCTCGAAATATAGCTGTATCACTTCATAATAAACGATATTATTTTAAACAGTATTAGAATCTACTCAAATCCAAAGTCGAACCACCAAGTGACGGGATTTTATTAAAAAAACGAAAAGCGTATAAAATCCTGGACCCCTAGCCGATGCAACAGTATAAATACTCAAAGAAACAGAGCGCAAACGGATACATTACA
This sequence comes from Maratus speciosus, assembly GCA_963932465.1. NCBI lineage: Eukaryota > Metazoa > Arthropoda > Arachnida > Araneae > Salticidae > Maratus > Maratus speciosus. The sequence continues at coordinate 34,813,346 of OZ010789.1, read as the reverse complement.
AGTAAAAAAAACAACCCCATTGAAAGAGAAGGAAGGATAGGACGGCAGAACAGGCGGCGATACGATTTAGATCTGGGAGGAGGGGAAAGCACGCGTGACGTCGATGGTGAAATACATATTCTCGGCGTTAGTTTTATAACGTAAACAAATGTTGTCTGGAAGCTGGCAAGGAATTATGAGATATGGAACAACATAGAACTAAAATATTAAAACATTCAAAGAAAAATAATTTAGTCTCAGAGTAAAATGAAAGAAAGTAATTTAGTGGTTTTATAAGAAGTAAGTTACGAAAGGATTAAGGTTTTTGGAATAATAATTAAAGAATATGCAGATTTAAAGGCATGAAATAAAAGATAAAATATATTTAAGATATTATTAAAGATAGGTAAAAAAGGATAGATATTAAGATTTAGGAATAGTTTTACTAAGATAAAAGGGCGATTTTTTTTATTATTACATATATATATATGCATTTAATTTTAGCAATAATATATTGTTAGCAATATAGTTTAATGCACTGTGAAACTAATGCCTGTCTCCGTATTCTTTATGTATTAAAATATTTTTGTAATATAAAATTTATCCGGTCTCATCTTAGTGTCTTCTGAAGAAATTTATTCTCCATGTTGTATATTTAATAAAGAGTTTTTCAACATAAACTACAGTCGTGGCCATAAGTTTAGGACCACCACTGAAATTTAAGATCCAGACAATAAATTGCATCTGCGACATTTATTACTCAAAGTTCAAAAGAAAAGCGAATACAGTAACTCCACAGTCAGACGGAATGACGCCATCTGACGAAAATCGATTTGATTTATGACGTTATCAGTGGTTTCAATTTTAAAAACGCTAGTTTGTGCACGGTGGTCCTAAACTGTTGGCCACGACTGTATAATTGAATATATTTAATTTTCAATTGTGTAAAAAAATAATAATTCTAATAGAAAAAAATATAATATAAAAATGTTTTAGAGTGAAAACGTTTTCGTTTAACACTTACGATAAGAACATATCTAAAGCAGATCTCATTGTGGAAACATTGTTTTTCAACATAAACTATAATTATAATATATTTAATTTTCAATTGTGTAAAAAAATAATAATTCTAATAGAAAAAAAATATAATATAAAAATGATTTAGAGTGAAAACGTTTTCGTTTAACACTTACGATAAGAACATATCTAAAGCAGATCTCATTGCGGAAACTAAGTGCCTTTTAACTCTAATCTAAAATTGAACTGCTATTCTAACTTAACAGGGCGATAAAGTTTGGAATGACAGAGGCTCTCAAACCATTTAAATAACGGTATTGTCCAGAAATTTAGATTCCGTATTCAGAAGATAGTGTTGTCGGCTATTTCATTCGAAAGCAAGCACGAAAACGTCGCTTTAAGGCTATAAGACTTTAGTTTAGCAATTTTATCATCATCATAAAGTATTACAAAATATATTGTAAAGCTCAATAACCTGGTAAAAATATGTGACAAATTTATAAACAAAAATTGATTCTTACTTTTCCAAGTACTAATGTTTTCATGCTTTGTTTAACATAATTTTTTATTAATGATTCAATTGTTAAAATTATCATTTCCGTTACATTTTCTAACGAGTCAAGAACGTTTTTAGTTAATCGATATGTAATCAAATAAAAAGTTTAAAAAAAAATCATTTCAGTTCCCTTTTTAGAAGATGATGTTATTCAGCAGAGAAATTTTAGACTATGAAGCTATAATAACAGTAAAAATAAATGAATTATTTTAAATGATACCAAAATTTCTTTAATACGCATATACGTAAAGAGATATTTCAAGAGAAAATGAACGGTTCGTAGTACAATGTTCATTGTAGTACCATACATTACATACCGATAGCGCCACAGGTTTAGATTAAATCGGCGGAAAATATAAAGAACACGTTAAATCTAATTAACTAAATCAAAAGAAAAGTAAAAAATGGAATTCCGACCAAATTAACTAAAAAACGTAATCCAAATCAATTATAACCAGGCTATAGCAAATGCGTTTGGTGACTCTATCTGTATCTAGACAGTAATGTCTTCTGCACACACTGAACTCCCATTGGAACTCAGTGTCTGCACATGCGCTTTTTATCCGGATGACGATGGTGATAATTCTCTGCCTAAAGTGAATAGTTCACTAAAGTGAATCAGATTGGACAGCCTGGAAGAGTTGACGCATGCGCAGATGTGCCGTTTTCATTCTCTTATCTTTAATTTTTACCTTTCTGTTTTAATATATATGATATGCATTTTATAAAATTTACTTGCAAAAAAATGTAAAACTGCAGCTTTTAGATCGCGTCGTTGTTTAAACAACCACCTATCCTAACAGGACTGATCACACATGGGAGTACTAGGAAGTCGTATGGCAGATTTACGAATGGCCGCAATACCATTGACAGATATTGAAAGAGTCCATATTATCAGGCAATTCCGTAATGGACGAATATTTTCTGACAGGGTCGCTAACAGAATTCTAAAAGAGGTATTTATTAGTAAAGTGTTGTTTTTTTTAGATACTGTGTTTTTCTGCAGCGAATGTTTTCTGTTTTGTAAATGATTTATTTATTTATTTTTATTTTTCTAAGTTTTTTTAAGAAAAAATATTGCTTGCCTACGAAGCCGAAAGACGTTCTGCGATAAGTATAAGGTACAAGCGGCGTCTTCCTGGGTTAAATAAATATTATGATAACGTTATGAGAAAATTTAAAATGAAGTTAAGAAACTTAGTTATGTTGAGAATTTTTTTTTTTCATTTACATTGATAATGGTTTATAATGTACCTAATAACGGTTTCGTGTTATTAGGTACAATTAAAGAATCAAATTAATTTAGAAAATTATAATGTCAATCATGCATGTATTCAAGATTATAATTGGTATCCAAAATATAAAATTGCGGACTAATAAAACATATCAAATATGTAAAATAGCATTTAATAACGATAAGAAATACAAAACAAATGCTGAAAAAATGTAAGGAGTGCATATGAATCCGCTTGTCTTGGTTTCGTGTTATTAGGTACAATTAAAGAATCAAATTAATTTAGAAAATTATAATGTCAATCATGCATGTATTCAAGATTATAATTGGTATCCAAAATATAAAATTGCGGACTAATAAAACATATCAAATATGTAAAATAGCATTTAATAAAAGGATTAACTATATCCGTAACACGATAAATAAGAGTATAATAAATAAAACAATATATTTTTACGATAATGCTTTTTCTAAGAGAATCTCAATTCGCAACAAAAAGAAAATTATAACCGATATCCATTAAATGAAAAATTATGAGATTTATCTTTTTTTTTTTCACACTCGGCTTTAACACCTCGTGTAATTATTGTGATGAATACGGTTAATTATTTCTAAGTGAAGGGGAAAAAATTCTTGAGAAGAAATTTAAATGTGGCTGCTTAGAATTTTATATAATATATTTTTGTGTATTTTTTTTCTGTTAACGATTAAAACAAATCAAAACTTTTTGATAAATGAAGGTTTGAAACAAACATTCTGTTTGTTATCTAAAATATTCATTTTTTAGAATGGAGTACTTAGATGAGTATTGATTAGCACTAGATTTACGAGAATTGATTATATACGTTTTTTCATTGAAATCGATCATTTTAACGGGAATTTTAAATTACATTTTTTAGTAAGTTGTTTGAAGGCCTGAGTGAAGTAATATTGTCTGATCAGAGATCCAGCTTAGGTTTATTTACGCTCCACTCGGTGGTCTCCCCGATACGCAGGGGCTCGCAGGCAGAAACCCAGCCCAACCAGAACGGGAAGTCACGTATCTTTTAAAAAACATTTAAAAAAAAATTATTCTAGTTGAAATTAATTTACAAACTATGGACGAAGCCAGGCTGCCAATAGTCCATCAAGGGGCAGCATAATCTGTAGTTTTGGAAAATTGCAAATAATTTTAGGCTACCAATAGAAACAAAATTTCAACGATAACAAGTTAAATTCAGTTGCATACATTAAATAATCTCTGTTTGAAAAGAATTTACAATTTCTGCACAGTAACAATTTGCCAATAGATTAATTAAAAATCGATATTTTAATTGTGCTTAAGTAATTCTGATTGCCAAAAGGTTTAATCTACATAATTTTTGGGCTATCAATATACTAATTAATAGTAGTAAATTGTTTATTGAAAAGAAGCCTTTACGCGAGACTTTGCTCGCGTTTATGCGTATTTTCAGTAGGACTTGAAATTTTTTTTTTGGAAAATGGCCCGGACGAACAGATGTAGAAGTTACTGTGGTCACCAATTGTGTTCGGAGTAGGGTGAGTAGGAAACCATTTGTAATACAGATAATGTATTTTCGAATACAATACAATTAATACTCGAGGGGTTTGTGATATCCTAGGCATCATTCGATCAGAATGTAACTATTTTGAAAATCACTCAACGCATTGAAGGAGGTCCTCTTGTACATTTTTTACAGTTTATTCACACAAAACACACATTAAACTAATACACAACCCAAACTTAATTATAAATACACTTGGCCTTTTGCCGGAACACATTAAATCAAATAATCGCACGTCAGGCTTTGCTGGGATCGAACTGCGTTCTAAAAGTTTTCCCTCGAGACGGGACGATGAGACCGAAATCCTAATAGGGATTATTCCTTTTTCCCCAAATGAGTTGCAACAGGGTTAGTCAAACGAGGTTTGTTTGGTCGAGGTTGTGATCAGTTAGGCACGTTTGTTAGGCACGTTCGTGCTTTTTTCTTCTGGAGGAAAAATGACGAGGCTGCTGGCACAGATGACAACTGAGTATGTCACATAAAACTGTCCATAAGAGAAACAATCCTCTCTCATGTGGATGCTGGTTATATTTAACAACTGTCCTTGGCGTTTAGATTGCGGCTAGTACAGCTTGAGCCTTTCAGGTAGACCTTCCCTCCAAATTCAAACCAGGTTTATTTGTAGTCATGGCAAAACACACTTTTAGTGGGAATTGCCCTCATTTAAATTCAAACGGATAGTTTGCCTGTATTACTGTTATCCTTCGAATAAAAACGTTTTCTTCCGGAGCACATTCAGTGATCACGCTTGCTTCCACAAAATGTTTATGGAGAGCTTTCAAGTAAAATTTAATTACATTACATAATTTTTATGTATTTAGGTTCATAAGCAACATTATCGCGCCTCCAATTTTTAGAATAAATTTATACTATTGGGGACCAAAGGTGTTCAGAATGCTAAGAAATGCTATTGGGCAGTGACCGGCATCCTACATTTGGACTAGTGAATCGAAAGATGTATATTCTATTTCTTCAACTTCAAATGATTTCAAGAGAATGTTATGCGCTTCGGCTGATTTATTATTTTTCCTAATTAAGGGTAATGGAAAGCCCTATCTCCGCCATGTTAAATTCACCAGTTTTATGTACATTTTTCTCCGAAGCGGTGAAATATAGTGGTCTAGCCTTTTTATGGTAGTTAAAATAACACGTTTTTCATACTTTACCAGACCATTTGCTTTGTAAGTGAAACTTAAAATTTATTATTTTTTTTTTTATTGAAAATCACTTTAAATTAGAATTTTTTCAAAGAGAAAAATAACTAATTATCAGCAAATCATCAAATCCCCGTGTTTAAGAATGTAAAACTGTTATTCAAATCTTTCACCGTTTCTGAGAAAAAGGTATATAAAGTTGCTGAATTTATTAGGGCGGAGATAGGGATTTCCTGGTTCCTTTATGATGGCACACTCACTATACAATTCTATGGACTTTTTCTTGATGCGACTTACATCGGGATATAGTTAACAGTGAATATAGCTAACAGATCTGAGAGATATGTAACTACCGTACACACATCTGATGGGATTTTGAGTTTATCTTCAGGTGAAGGTTACATTCTATAGCTTATTTTATGTAAATAATAATAAAAATAAATAAAACACTTAACCCTTTATGTACGGAATTATGAATTCATGAAAATTTTGTCTTCTACAGCATTTTTCCTGAATTGTTTAAACTAAATTAGAAGACTTACATAATCATTTAATAAATTTTAGAAGGATTTTAGAAGGATTCATTAAATTTGAATTTATAGGGATTTTGTGCAATATTTATAACCCCGCTCAAATCATTCATTTTAAACATATTTCTTAGTATTTTGTAGAATTAGGAAATGTACAAATATAATGTTCTTACAATAGAAATGTAGAAATATTTCCGAAATGTAAAATCCCCCCCCCCGCACCTGTAAAGATGCAAAGGCAAAAAGAATCACCCTTTTAAAAATATTTTTGTTTTGTGTAACCAATAAGGCTTTTAGAATAAGATAAAGTAATGTATCTATAACTCATCCTAAACTGTATTACAATTAATCCATATATTTAACAATTTTTATAACAAGTTATTTTAATGGTACTTATAAGTACCGTCAGTAGATAAAGGGTTAATAAAAGGACCTTCATATTTTTATGAAGAATAATCATTTAGACACACACGAAGACATAGATATGAGGCCTTTAAGGGGGTCCGGGACACAAAAATCTTCAGATTTTCTAAAAAACGTTTATGGCATTAAAAATTTTCTCTGTTTTTTTCTGCTTAAAATTACATATAAATCATGTTTCTATTTTAATTAGAATAGGAAATATTATTTTTTTTTTCGTTTTCCCCTCATAGCATGCATGGTCACTGTGACGTCATTGTGACGACACTGTAAGTCACTGTGGTCACGTCACATCTGTGACCAAAACGCCACCACTCAGTGATGTCACATTGTGACTGAGATGTGAACTTCTTAGGAAACTTTAAAAAATTACAAAAGCTCTTCAAAACATGTTATTTTCTGTAAAACCGGCAATTAAAAAAAAATTGTGACGTCACTGTCATGTCACTGCACGTAACATACGTCACGTCGTATATGTAGCGAAAAATCCTCCATATTGTAAACTCACAGTGTGACAAAAATATGAATTTAGGAAAGCTTTAAAAATGAAGAGAAATATTTTAAACAGGCCGTCTTAATGCATTTTGGAGCTTGGATCGAATTGAATTTGTAGTATACTTTATTATAATAAATAAATTCACTTTTATACTTTCTATAATATTCTCCTTTTCTGTTAATGTTTAACTAGTTTAAGTCACTATTTAAAAATAAACGTTTCTATTTGTTTCTGACTTTATTTAACAAATTTAACATTTTCTGAATATATAATAAAATATACAAAATATATCCAAAACGCATGACATATTTGTTCATATTTTAATTTTTTCCCCCAGAAATTTCTTTAAAAAATAGTTATTGTCCACGCTGATTTATTCTACAGGAAATTAATACAGAAAAAAAATAAAAGATTATAAAGAAAAAAAACTTTCTTTGCCCGATAATCTTTTTTTTTTTTTTTTTTTTTTTTTTTTTTTTTTTTAAGGAACATATTTGGTATTTATTACATGTGATACAATCTTTTTCTTTATTGTCCATTAAATTGGTTTTATATACACTAGAAATTTCAATAATGTTTTATTTTATATACTCTAATTATGACTAATACAATTTTTATAATTTACAAAAAAGAGACAGTTTATTTTTACTTGAATTGATTTCAAATTGATTGAAAGCTAAAATGAAATTCACACACACAAAAAAAAAATAAAATAAAATAAAAGAAATCAAACAGAACATTTTAATTAGCCACACTTTTATAAATGCATTGCGCATTTAACTTGCAAATCTACAATAACAAATAAAGCCATCTGCCCGCGAATTTTGTTTTCTTCAGACGATAACAAGAGGAAACAGTGTATTTATTCTTTTGAATAGTGGCAGCAGCTGGAAAGAGTAGCTCTTTTATGAATGTGTGTAGTTGGCACTGGTTTTTTAAATTCTACAAAAATTATACAGGAACGTGGGCAAGAAATATTTTACATAAAATATCAGTCCGAAAAAGTACAATGTGCAGTGACCGGTTAATCTCAGCTGGTCAATGTCATTGTGTCTAGTATTCGGATATAATTCTTCGACTTTCGACTTTAAGAACTTTCGCTTTTTGGATTACCATAATGGAATTATAGAAGACGATGTCAACAAGAAATGGTTAAGAAAAAATGATTTTTTCTGCTTTCTTTTATTATGATTTGAGTTAATTTCACATAAAAAACATGTTATAAAGTAATAGATGCCATTAACTTTTATCTATTCAATAAAATTTAATAAATTTAATGTTTATTTTGAATAGTTGAAAGAAAAAATAGTATGTCAACGATTTTAATCAGATGGTTAAAACCATTAATTTAAATTGCAGTTTAATCGCATTTATTTTCCTTTTTAAAATTATCTGGTTAAAATCACATTTTCCTAAATTAAAAAATATATATAATCAATAATTCACATAATTAATAAACATTTAAAGCTAATTAAATTACTGAATAAAAAACCTTTTATAGAATAAAAGTGTTTGCAAACTTAAATTTTTAATTTTGCGTTAAGTAATGTTCTGAAATAATTTGCATTGCATGTTTTTATATAATAAAAAATGGATATCTGCTCAGCGATACGGAATCTTCCACATAAAAATTTTATTTATCTTTTGAGCAGTTTCACATCGTTATTCCTAAAAGCAACTTCTTAAATTTTATAATATTAAAAAGGCTGGTGATGCCCACAAAAATATTTTTTTAAGGTACATTCGTATTCTTTACAAGTTTGTGTTAGAAAATTGACAGTATTATGAGAAGTATGGTAATTTTCTGTTTATTGCAAATATAAAAAAAAAAGATACCTTTTAGCCAATAATTTTTTATACTTAATTTTGGTTTTTTATATGCTTAAAATGATTTATTCTAACATCCTAGTAATTTCAACTTTAAATAGTGCTTAAAATAGTTCTTTGATTGAAATCAATATAAAATTTACTTGCATAACATTTTATGATGTATATGGAGAAATTTTAGTCATATGACATATATATGTGACATGTGTTTAAGGCATATATGAAGCATATCACATAATAAAACACATGAATATTATACAGGATAGGTGTGAAAGTAATGGATACCCTTCCAGTAATTGACACCCTTGAATGTTTTTTGTTTCTAAAAAAATAACCAATAAAAATTTAGCTTTTATTATTTTTTTCATAACTCCCTCTTGCATGTTTTATAAACTGGGTTATTGATGATATACTCTTAATCAAAGCAATCAGGAAGCAGAAAATAATGTTTCGAAGTTCTACTGTTTTTCAGTGAAAATCTTAATGAACCTGTTAAAAGCTTAATTCACTTAATAATTTTATATATTCTTTATTTTCTTACAAAACTTCTATGTTTTTGTTTTGGTAGTAATAGAAAACTTTGAAACGTTTAATTACTGAATGTACAGTATGGACATCCCATGTGGACATTGCTAAAAATGCAATTTAAGTAATGTTCATAGTAGATAAAAATGTTTTGACAAAACTGAAAACCTAAGTAATCAAATTTAATAATTTATATTGCACTTACCAGAATGTAATAACACAAATTTTATATAACTTTGCTAAAAAATATTTTATAATCTGGTAATAAATAAAACAAATTAGGAATCAGAGAATATTGTGGACATAGGGGAAAGAAGTGCTCAATTTCTACCCATTAAAAAAAAAAAAAAAAAGTTACAAAAGTTGTTAAAAATATACTTATTATTTACTGTCTTAAACGTTTTTCATTCTTCTCTGACCAAAAAAATAAATAAATAAAATAAAAATCGCATATTAGTAATTAAATTTATACTTATAGTAGTAAATGGAACTAGTAAATCTGCGGATCAGTGGCCTCAAACATCAGTTCTGAACTTTTATTTTGAAATTATTTTATTTAATATTTAAAACATTCAACCTGCAGTATTATTTCTTTCATATATGTAATATTAATTACTGCAAGTAATATATCAAGTCGTTTCGGGGTGTTTTACTGTTAACAATAGTGGTAAATATACGAATTTATGCACTAATATTCCAAAACGTTTTTTTTTTCAGATTTTTTTGAATTACCTTCCTAAATTCACCACTGTCTCTAAAATTTGGCAACTGTAATTCCCTGTCATTTATTATTTTAAGCCATCTATCTAAAATAATTAAAATATTGATTTTGTAATAATCACAATAATTGATTTAAACAGTGAATAATTATGACATATATTTTATTAATTAATGATAACTTAATTGTTAAATTTATTTGAAAATAACTATTTTGTTTCATTAGTATGCTTTCGATAAATTCTGATTCTAAATACAGTCATAAAAACAATTATATGTACTATATTTTCTGGAGTGTCCATGACTGAAATTGTGGGTATTTTGATATATTTCTGTTATTTACAATAAAATTTTGATTAATATTGGGAAATGAGACTATGAGAATAGTTAAATATTATTGATATATTAATATAATACTGGAAAAACTGGAATATAAAAATTATAGGTATTAATTATAGTTTTAAAGAAATTCCTTAAGGGTTTCCATTACTCATCTACCTTATATGACATATAAAACATATATAAGACCTACACACACACATATATATATATATATATATATATATATATATATATATATACGTATATATACGTATATAAGTTAAACTATGACTTTGGCTAAATCGCAACTGAAACCTTGGCGTAATCGTACATGCACAGACCACTATAATAAGAAAGTACCAAAGCGTAATGGCAGAAGTAGTTGCATCGTCTTCATTTATACTCAAGATTTTCAACTAAAATCTGTATGTTGGAAATATTGCGCAAATAATACACGTAGTTTTATCAAAAGATATCTCTATATTAATTTTAACAGGATGATTCTAATTGGTAAATTAATCAACAAAGATTTAATATCTCTAACTGAGTGAAAAAGTGTTCAAGTCGGGATTCCAACCAGAGACCTTTGACGTATGCTGCCAATGCTCTGTTAACTGAGCCATTCCGGACAAATTTCATCCAGAGAACAATTATTATGTACTTATATGAGTAGTATGTGTTATTCATACGGGTAGTATGTAAAATAATTAAAGTATTATTATATAAGGTTGTGTAATAATAATAAGTACATATTCATATTCACTGGGTGAATTGTGTGCGTTAGATTTATCCAGAATAGCTCAGTTGACAGTTGATAGAACATTGGCAGCTTACGCCATTGGGCCCTAGTTCGAATGCTGACCTGGACACTTTTTCACACAACTGGAAAAATTAAAATAAAAGATAATTTTGCTTGAACATCAGCGTTATTGGTCAGAAATATTGGCAAGCTGTACAGTTTTACATATGTGCTGATACCTTTGGGTGTTAACGTGAGTAAAATCTTTTAAAGAGAGTGCAAAAATACTTAATGGCAAAAAAGTTTGCAACAACCTTCTACAAAATGAGAGAAACAAAAAATGTTTTTTTTTTTGTTTTTTTTTTTTTACTTTTCGCCTTGCCCACCACAGCAACAGAAAATAGTCACTGTGTGTATGTTATAAATACAATTAAAGCTGTGGTGTTTTTAGCATGTGTGTGTGAGGGGAATGCACAAATATTTTTCAAAGGCAACATTCATCAAATATTGAAAACAATACAATCTGTTACAGTTGTAAGGCAAGTGAGGGAAATTAAATTTTTAACTTTAATTTAGAAGAAAGTCTGTATATTGTATATAACTATTTATACATGTTATACAATATTTATTCATAAATTGTGAGTATACGATTTTAGGATTCCAAACCAATTCTAACAGAAAGATCGCGTGCAGTAATAATAATTTGAAACGATCCTGTTCATTTAAATTGTTAGAAAATCTTCAAAAGAAGTTAAATCGAAACAGAATCATCCAGTGTTAATGACAATTTCGTCACAAATGGCACATATTTCACAAATTGGTCACAATGCGACTTCAAAGCAATGTCGCTTTCGTCATAAGTTCGTCACAGAGTTATAGCCAAAATAGTCACAAAGGGCACATTTTTCACGAATTTGTCACATTGTGACTTCACAAAGTGGTCACAATGGGACGTCACAAACGAGCTCTAAAACGGCCATAACGACTTCACATTATAGTCACCATGACTTCACATCGACGTCACGTGACGTCACATCGACGGTCACAAAGTTACAGTGTGACTTCTCAGCGACGTCGCTGTGACGTCACCATGCCTTACGGGTCGTTTGTTTTCAAAATCTAACTTTCAAGTAATTGTTGTCGTGAAAACGACTTCTTGTAAAAATGCTTTTTTCTTTATGATGGGTTTTTTCACCATTTCTCGAATTTCGAAGTCCAGAACGGTAAGATAAACGGTTCAAACTTGGATCATGTCTTTTTCAATTAATTTACTTTAATTTTGATTCAGCAAATTTGAAAAAAATATTTACTTTTGAAAATATGACTTTTTATTTTTAAAGTTACCTCATTTTTTTTTTTTTACTTTAAAATTTTAAATTTTTGTATAAATTAATATTTTTAAAAATGCTGAATCAAAATTAAAACTTATATATTTATGTTTATTTAAATGAAAACAAATTGAAATTCTACACATAATATTTCGAGTTATAACGATTTTAAAGTACCCCACATTTTTAATAAATTTAAAATTAAAAATTTTTTTAAAAATATTATGAGAAGTTTTATCATGTGATTTTGTTTACAAATGACATGGTTAACCATAAAAAAAAAATCAAAATTTTAACTCAATAAATAAAAATTATTTTAAAATGTGTCCCGGACCCCCTTAAATAAGACATTACTTCGTCCGCTCGTGTGCGCCTCTTTACAAATTTTGTAGTTTGTAGAATGTGTCCAGCCAAAAAGAACAGTGGCACATTTCAGAAAACGGTCGGTGCCCCTAATGTCTTTTAGTATTCGATTAAGAACTTCGAAACCGCCCTTGTGAGTTATTGTACATTCGTCCTCAACTATTAGCTTATATTCTTTTAAAACCTACGGTATGTGACTCTGTTTAGAAATGTTGAACGTAGATGTTTCGACCAGCATCGAATTAAAAGGGGAATAAGTTCTTTTCATTACTCATTATTCGAACAAAAAAATATCTTTTCTATAGATATTTTATCTCCAGTTAAAACGATCATCTGTGATACTGCCTTAAGCGTTGAAAACATAATTTCTGTAGTAAATTGTATTTTAAATCATCAATATGATATACATGGTACTAAATTGATAATTTTAATAAAATATAGTTAAAAATGGAAACTAAAAATTATTATATAAATACGTTTTTTTTTTTTTTATTGTTCATTTGTATTTTATGAAAACACGAAGAGACATTCATATATAAAAGAATGATGCGTTTTTCATTTTTATTGATGATTCAACAAAGTTTAAAAATTATTGTCAATCTAGCAAATTTATAATACAGACAAATGCAAATGATTCATATGAAAATTTTTCTTGTTCTACTTTAATAAGTATCGAATAACAAACGCTGCAGAACTGTAGAAGCATTAAAATAAATAATCATTGTTTAACGTCTGATATACGATTAAAAAAAAAAAATATATATATATTACAATTCATCAAACATACAATTACATAAATACATTTAATACAAATAAAAAGCAAACATTTCGAGTTAAATTTTAGGCCCTCGTCAGTGCAATAAATAACATTCAAATGACGGAAAACTATGTATAATGTTTACAGTTAAAACCTATTAGCAGTTAAAATTAAATAAAGTATAAAAATATCAAAACAATGCTGTGTATTCAGGTGGAAGTGCACATGATTCATTTATCGGCGAAGTTTGCTTACGAGTGAACACACCCCTTCCAGAAAAACTCTCCTTTTAACATTATTGCAATCGGATCTGATATCGGATCTTTGATACTTGCGAAATCTGGGATATGGTCGGTATCTAAAGAATGCTGTACAATTTTAGACTGTAGGCTTCTAGATTTGTGGGCACGTTTATATTCGGCAAGGTGAATGGCGCAAGTACGACCAGTTTCGCTAATATATATCGAGTCCCAATCTTTACATGGGATACTGTAAATTGAACCGATTCTTAGTAAGGGGGCCATTTTAGGTTTAGATTTACAAATAAATTTTTTAAAACATTCTGTGGCTTGAATGATGTACTGATATTATGAGACATGAAAAGCCTAGAAATTTTTTCAGAAAGATATTTGTTGTATGGTAGAGATATGCAAATAGTAGGAGCCTTACAAATTACAGAGGAAGACACGTGATGGTCAGAAAAAAATCCTTTTTAGCCATCTTAAAGGATAGCCATTTTGAATTAAGTCAGCAAATATCTTCTTTTTTTCAAATTGGAAGGCTGCATCAGTATTGCAATAACTTTTAGCTCTGTGGATTAAAGTTCTAACGACTGCGATTTTATAAGAGAGTGCGTTCACGGATTCAAAATTTAGGTATTTCCCAGAATTCGTAGCCTTACAGTATACAGATGTTAAAACTTTCTGAAAATCAGTATTATCTACTCTTTCAACCAAAACGTCAAGGAAGGGTAATTTGCTATCAGTTTCAATTTCTACAGTGAATTGGACTGCTGGACAGATAGAGTTCGCAGTTTGTAGAATTTCATTCAAATCATCATGCTTCGCAACAAGAAAATTACATTTTTATAAGTACATTTTTATTTTATTTATTTTTTTATTTTTTCTATAGAAACATTATTTATTGTCTGTGTTCGTATTTAAAATATTTATTGTTTAACCCGGGAGAACTCGCTGCATGAGATTTTCTCTCACAGTCGTACTTTGTTAAGACTCTTATTTAAATCATTTTTCATTTTAATTAAAATTTCAAAATGTTTTTCAATTATTTTACCTATTTTGTGAATAAAAGTACTAAGCCAACCAAAAAAAGTTGATATTATATGAATGTAAAGTAAAGGAAAAGGAATTGGGCATCCTCCCTAGCGAGTTCTCCCGGGTTAAAACAAATGCAATTTTAAAAGGTTTCGAATAATTAAACTCAGTCTCTCACAATGGGGTATCTATGAATCGTTAATTTTTTATTCGAAAGAAACAGAGTTCAAAAGGTGTTCACAGAATTTAAAAAATCATTCATCTATTTTTTTAACTCTAATTTTAGAATGTAGTTCAGTTGTTTTCCTTTTCCTGCACTGGGATATTTTCGAGACATTCAAATATTTTTCTTTATATATATATATATATATATATATATATATATATATATATATATAAAGTCACAACTTGTCATATACTGCTATACAGCAATAGAAGTGTGAGAACCATGAAACAAAAATGCGCAGCTTCTCATGGATCGTTTTGTATTCTATACAATATATATAGAAAATTATTATGGTAATATTTGATGACGATTTTCTGTCATGTCTATTGAGTTTAATGTTTAAATGTTGCATTGTTAGAATTTAACATTTCGGTTTTCTTTTTTTTTATATCATTTAACATAACCGGTACTTGTATTATGTTATTCTATTTTATTGCTTACATTTAGAAAAATATGAGAAATAAATTTAAAAAATGAAATATACATCTATAAATCAGTCTTGTATTGAATTTTATAAAATCCTTGTTACATAAAAATCGTTCTTAAATGCATCATTTAATCGATATACATATATCTATATGCATATCGATTGTATATCTAAATGTATCGATATCTAAACATATTGCCAAATGTTACTACAATATTTTAATACATTTTGGGGTTTTAAGTGAATAAGACTTGTAGATCAGCCCTATTATGTATATTTTTACATTCGATTTTTTTTATTACTTAATGTCTTCCTATTGATATTTCTTGTTATATATTAAACATCTCAGGACCAAATACATTTTTATCTTTCTGGTAACTGAATTTTATGTAAGGCAAAAGTAATGTTTATATTGTAAGTTTTTTTTTTTTTTTTTTTTTTTTTTTTTTTTTTTTGTAATGAAATAGATTTAACCATTTTAGAACTATTTTACGTTGTTTTAAATTCAAATGTTCCGTTTTCCTTGACATGCGAAAAATAATTAGTTTTGATTCTCAAAAAATGAAAAAAAGAATATTTGTCATATGAATAGTAAACATAAATAGTATATTCTCAGGATTTAGAATAATTGATCATTTTTCTATAAATCTTATGACTTGAAAAAATAGCACACGTAAGCTACATATATGTGTTTTCAAGTTTATTCAGAGCTTTCTTTACAAGAGATAACATTACTTTTTAAGATAATATTATATTTTTAAAAATAAAATCTGCATCTCTAAAATATGATAAAATTTCAGTAAGATATAACAGTTTTGAAAGTAAAATTTCATATTGATCACTACTAAATAATATTCGCTTTCAGTATCTTTCTAACAATAGTTTTAACATTAAAAATGCGTGAAAATGCAGCTTATATAGAAAAAATTCTTATTAATATTTTTTGAAAAATATATCTTTACGTACGAACAAAGTGAATTTTTCTTCAAAGCATTTCATAAATAATGTATGAGCTACCAATTTCCATAAGAGCCGACACTTTTATATTTTAATTCCATAAAAATATGAATTTACAATTTATTGAAAATATCGCAGTTGCTGATTGTAGATTTTGCATTTTATAAGAACATTTTTTGGTTAAAATTACACTTCTTTGAACATAAGACGTGATCGTTATTGGATATTTTGTTATAAACGAATAATAGATGCAAGAAAAAGACTGCATATATATGTACATTTTAAATAATGTATTTTATTATGTTAAAATAAAACTATCATTAGGCCGAGTACATTATTATTTTCTTAATATTTTTAGAGCACTTTAAGAAATCACATTTTAGAAACAGCAAAATAAATCTTTACGCATTAAATACTTTTATAGCTGTTTTTTTACAGTATATGTGTCATATATATATGTATATATATATATATATATATGGTATGTATTCACTAGTATGATAGAACCATATCGGTCTTAAGCAGCAGCCATACACTCGTTATTTAACTCCAACCGATAATCAATGTTTTGCAGTCGTGAAATCATGGTCAGAGTTGAAGATCAGGTTGACGTCCATTGGTAGTTTTCCCTAAAAGAACAACTGAAGCCCATAGATGCATCAATTATTTATTAAGCGATCACAAAATGCACCAACTCCACTAGCAATGATGCTACCCATAGTCAGGCCGTTGGTACATAGTAGCTATAAACTACGGTATGTTAAATATTAGAACCACTTGACGAAAATACAGGAAAAAAAGCTCTCCAGGTGACAGCGGTTTTTGAAGCAAAACAATAATCGTGAAATTCTGTCTCTCCCAGCCAATGCAACAGGTTAAATACTTGCAAAAGAACACGCGTACGTATACCGATCCAAAACAAGGCCAATCCAGTTAAATGGAATGGGGGAAGCGAGGGGAAGCCATGTCAGTGATTGGACAACTCCGGATGGGAAGGTGGAAAAAGCGTGACGTGGATGAGATATTTACTCTCAGCGGTAGATTTATAACGCAATCAAAATGTTGGCGGCAGTTGGCAAAGAATTATGGGATATCTAACAAATAGAACAAATGATATTAAATACATTCAAAACAAAAATAATTTAGTTTCAGAATAAAATGAAAGAAAGTAATTTAATAGGCTATTAAGAGTAAGCTACGAATGGAATGAAGGTTTTTAGAATAATAAAAGAATACGCATTTTTGGCATGGAAAAAGATAAAAGATAGTTAAGACATTATTAAAGCTAAGGAAAAAATGTAGATGTTACAATAATTTGGAATAATTTAACTAAGATAAAAAGGCAAAACTTTTTATTAGTATAAATTAGAAAATTTTATTAGTACAACTATATTACTTAAAGTTTATTGTAAATTCTACTCAATGCATAATTTTTTTATTTTCCCCTTTCAAAAATCTAATTGGGTTTATGCATCTTTGTTTCATTTTCGCTTTGAGATAGTAATATTTCCCTCTTTCCAAAACCCCATTTAAAAATTTTTCATTCTAAATTTTCCTACGGCGAATTAGATTGTTTTTCTCCTTCAGAATTCCACAAGTTTCTTGATCGTTCGTACGCGCTTATTTTCTGCCATTTTTCAGCATTTATAAACTTACGATGCTTTTTTTTTTCTATTCACGCACCCGCGATTGTAATTGCACTTACCATAGCTTGGAGAAATACTTTTTCTTTATGATCCTGAAATTTAATAAATTGTAGACGCCAGGAAAATCATGCAACTTGCTAAATTTTTAATTTTTTTCCCTTATAAATGGATAGTATTATGTCGTGAATCACAGTGGATCAAATTAATGCATTATCAAAGGGAAAGCTCCTTTGTAGTGATGGAGTAATGTAGTAAATAAATACTATTTTCCATAACTGACGGTTTTAATTTGTGTCAGCGAAAAAAAAAAAAAAAATGGTTTATATCGTTACTGCTTTTGCTTCACCTCGATGACTGCTAAAATGTGTTTTGTTTGGAATCTCGGCATGAATAAATAATATACAATATACAACAATATGCAATAAACAATATACAAAATATACAATAACATTCAAAATATATAATAACCTCTTCCATGTTACCCAAAATTCCAAAAAAGCTAAATTTCAAAATTCCAAAATTTTATATTTATAAACATCAGAAACTAATATATATTTCAAGATTTAAGAAGCATTTTTGAAAACGGTGTTTCTTTAGTTGCCACAGATTTCCAGAAACGTTTCTGAGTATTTTTATAGTTCATTAATCAGTTTTCTCAACACTGGATAAACGTTTTTGCATGATATCAATTCTGGAGACAACATTTTCATGTTAAGTAATCATAATTACTGATAAGAAAGACACAAACGTTGATGTTGGATCGAATAGAGTATATTGCGTTACATATTTACAAGAACTAGAGCAACTGAACAAATGAATTAAAACAGAGAAACAACATGCATGTTTAAATTTCGAAAAGCCCATTTCAGACAGGTAGCGGGCGTGAAAGAGACGTATAAAGCTTGCTTAAAGAACCAATCACAGTGAAATCAATAAAATTGTATAAAAGTTAAAAATGAATTAATAACAAGTTAGCGTAATGATAAGATTACAATATTATAACACCCGTCCATAATGAAGCATTACATCAGAAAAACTAAAAGAAATTTCTAGTATCGATCATTAAAAATAATACAACACAATTTTAGACATTGATTATAGAAAAGCAAAGACACAACAGTTCATAAAATTTAACTTTAGGTAAAGCACTCATAAACAAATCAGCAATCTGAGTATTTGTAGGAATAGATGTTTCATTTACATATTGTTTTCTTTTGAAATTTTAGTTTTATGTCGATGTGTTTCATTCTACCATAATTACTCTCGTTTCTGATATATTTTATGTATCATTATCCTCGAAAATAACTAAGTGCTTAATAGTTACAATTTCAAAAGTTAAAGGTAACCATGTTTTTAAAACATAACAAGTCTTGAAATACTTTGCAATCTGCCTCTTTAAATTCCTAATTTTGCAAAATAATTTTTCGTGTGTTGACGACACAAATGCAGTATTATCATGCGCAGTCTTCGTATCTACTTTTTATTTATTTCAATTAAGTAGAAGCGCTTCACCATCTAACAATCTTTGTGTAACCAAATCCAATGTCAAAACAGCATTCGGTTGATTTTCTAAAGCAGTCATAAGATTTTAATTCCTGAGGTAGCGATAGCTAAATATAAGCAATCGTATCGGTTTCATTTACTTCTGCTCCAGAATTTTTAATATCCGGAATTAAATAATTCATTTTGGCAAAATGGCTTCTTATAGACACACCACGGTCTTTCTTAATAGTTGCTGCCAAACTCTTCCTAATCAAAATTAGATTCAGTGCACGCTCCGTATCATATGTGCGCTCTAATTTGCTCCAAATTTTATCTGTCGAATTTTCATCTTGAAGCGATACAAGAACACTATCACTACTTAACAGTGATAATAATAAAGCATATACCTTTCTCACTTTCAAAATACGCGCAGCATTACCTTCATCTGGTTAATTTTCTACAAAAAGTTTTATAATTTCTTCGCAACAAAAACTGCAGTAAAGCTTCGTTTCTAGACGGAAAATATTTTATTGTCGCCTTCAAAACGTGGAAATCCAAAAAGTTCTTCTTAAGACTCCATTCTGATCGATGAAACACAAAATCTAAACAAGAAATTTTTTTCACTCAAAATCACAACAGAAATGTAAAACTGAAAACCAAAGGTTTCAGACTGTCTGCCAACTGCACATTACAACATATGAGAACCGTGTTCTGCTGATTATAAAGTGACAAAAGGCGATGCTGGATTGAATTGTGTATCTTTAGTAACATATTTACAAGAAATGCAACAACTGAGCAACTAAAATAAAACAGAGAAACAACATGTATTTGTAAATTTCGAATGGTACCTGACAAACAGACAGCGGACGTGGAAAAGAGCTAGAAATCTACTACAGAAATCTACTTTAAAGTTACTAGTTTAAAGTAAGGGCCAGGATTCGAACCTGGGTCCACTGTGGATCCAGGTTCCGAATCCTGGCCCGGCTAATTTTTCACTCCTGTTGGGTTATTGTATTAATTTAGTTCAAGTCAAGTCTGTCTTAATATATATATGTACCTTTAATAATTAAATAAATACATTCAGACGTTAATTTATGTGTGCTTTAATATATATATGGTGATCGATGGAATATAAAAAAATATTCATCGTATTTTCCGTTATCGTATGCCGTGCGGTTGCCAGCCGATGACGTTCCCCAATATGGTCTATTAGTGAGAAATTGCCGGGCTAGGGTATCGGCCAGGGGTAGCTTAGTGGTAAAGCAACAGCACGGTACGCTGTGGCATCCTGGCCCTGGCTAATGTTTCACTGCTGTTGTGTTATTGTATTAATTGTGTTCAAGCCTGTCTTAATATATATATTTATCTATAATATTGTGTATTCCTTGTCCAACTAAACACTTATTCTATACCTGATTCTCAATTGAATGAAGAAGGTGTTATTTTCTTCTTGCTCATGATCAATCCGATTTTATGAAATTTTTTTTACGGATGAATGATAAAAAATAGATGTGTATCGCTCCTAAATAGTATGACAAGGTCACGAAACTCCCGATTGTTTAGAAATTTTGTTTACAAAAATACTTTTAACAATGTATCTAAACAGTCAACGTCATCGGGAATACTGTTTGTTTTCGGAAAGCGAAACCCTCTGTGCTTTTGAGAATGCGCCAGGTCTGTTTTGATTTTATAGAAATAGGGATGATCGAAGGCTGTTTAGCTGAGTGCCAATCTTAGTAACAACGTAGAAGTGGAATTTAGGAAAATACGCATATCAGCGTTAACACCCCTTTGGATAGTAGAATCATCTCAGAATGCTAATCGCGGCTTTCGAAAACCAACAGTATATAGTGTCAAAATACTTAGAAACAAAAGATATCGCTCGAACTGGATATTCACTTGTCTCGAATCCGACTGAACATTGTGTGCGATTCTCATGACCGTCAAATAGGACCGTGTCAAATAAGCCATTCGGACTGATAAGGGCATATTGAAAAAAAAATATATTTAAGTTTTGTTCAAAACTTTGTTAAATTCTTTGAGACAAAAGTTTAATGTTTGCAACACATTACGGGTGACAATAAAGGCAAAAAAAATGATTTTCTTCAAAACAGAAAAACAGAATAAATAATTTTTCCTTTGTATTTGAGGTTTCATAAAATTAATATTTTACATTTTGATATTAATCAACTGTAAATCACAGTGATTCATTTTAAATAATGAGTATTTCGAAATTTTAATTTCGAAATTAAAAAAAATATATATATTTTTTTTAAATCTATACGTGAATTTTACCAAGCAATGTACAATAGAGTACATATTACGATATTTAGTGAAAATAATAATTTACTTTTGAATAAATCTTAAGTATTATTGCGAGCCTTTAAGCTCAATAAAATTGAATTTACAGTCTAAAAATTAGTTATGAAATTAATCAACAGGTAATATTATAGTTATTATTTTAAAAATATTATTTCTTTGTGAATTTTATTTATTTTTCCAAAACCAAAATCAAAATCTTTTCTGTTTTATTTTATTTAATATTTAATTTCCCCACGAAATGTAGAAAAATACAATAAATATTTCGATACTTGTTTACAATATTACTTTACTGTTGAATAAATAAACATAAGTTTTTATTCCTAGAAAGGAAATATGATTGTAAATTCACTTTCATCAGTTCATTTGTCATTCAATGACATGTACAATGCAACCGATTATGTGCTTTCTGATTGAATGCTATTTATCTCATTCTTGAATATAATGGTAGAATATTCCTTTCATTTTCAATTAGCATGTTGTTGATATTCCTTTTCTGTTTCGTATTCTAGTGAGAATTTTGTTGAAAAGATTGCTTTAAACATATATGTAAACAGACATTCATAAATAATGTAGTAAATAGATTGTATTATTCATAATGTATAATAAAATATAACATTAATTTTTTAAGCCTACGAATATGACATAATGTAATAAATAGATTGTCTTATTCATAATGTACAATAAAATGTATTATTCTTATTATTCAGTTTTAAGAATATGACATGTTTTTAAATATAATGTATATAATGTACTAGGTGATCAAAAAGTCAGGACGAACTTTAAAAATAAATAATTCGAAAACGAATCAAAATACAAAGATACGGTTTACACCAAACGGATGGAAAAGAAACCGGGTTTTGTGTGGCAACGAAAAAAAAAGCTCTTCGGGTTTTGTCTGGCAACGAAAAAAAAAGTTCTATTGGCGAACAAGAGATGTCGCTATAGTGTTTTATTGCACCAAAAGAGGATTTACAAATGAAAAAATGTTGACAACTTACAAGTCAGCTTAATTACAGTTAGTTAGTACTACAGTTAATGTTCAATGCGCTGTCCATCATTCAGAAGTACAGCTGTGAGACGAGTCACCACACCGTTCACAGCATTTAGTAGCATTTCTTGCGTTATGGCAGGCACATTTTGGCGGATGGCATCTTTCAGTGCTGCTAGTGATGCCGGTTGGTCGCGGTACACTTTTGACTTCAACAAGCCCCACAGTCAAAAGTCACAGGGTGTCAGATCGGGAGATCTTGGAGGCCATGCGTGATTAAAGTAGCTACTGATAATGCGATCCTCTCCAAATGTTGTGCGTAGCAGGCGTTGCACAAGAAGAGGTGGGGCTCATCTTGCATAAAGGTGACTGTTTGGAGTGCCTGTCGCGCTTGCAGTTCAGGAATAATGTTGTTCTGTAACAGTGTACATATCGCTGACCAGTGACAGAAACTGTTTTGAAACCCGTCTGTGTGACTTCCTCTAAAAAAATGGACCAATTATGAAATCAGCAGTGAAGCCACACCAGACTGTCACTTTAGGCTGTTGCAAGGGTACCTGAACAAGCGCACGTGGATTTTCTGTGACCCACACTCGGCAGTTGTGGATGTTAACAGCTGCAGAGGTGTGAAATGCACTTCATCTGTCCAAAGCATAGTGTGAAGCCACTCGTGCTGCTCTTCCATCTTATTGAATATCAAATTCACAAAATCTCGGCGAGAGTCAAAGTCAGGAGGTTTCAGTTCTTGATTATGTTACAACTTGTAGGGATACCGTCTCTTGTCTGCCTCGAAACTTCTCGAGCACTGCACTCCCCCATATGCAGAAACCACCGACATGGATTGCACCGTCTGGTCCACTGCCGTGGCAACAGCAGCGGCTGTTGAGGGACGTCCACTTGTTTGACGTGTCGCCAAAGAATCCGTAGCTTCAAATTTCTTCATCATTTTGTTCAATGCAGAAGACGTTATTGGTCATTTGCTATCTCGCATACCCTTCATGCAGCGATATGCTCGCAATGCCGTAGTGGCACTTTCCGAATTCTTATAATACAGTGTAACTAAGAGGGCTTTCTCAACAATGGACAGTATTTCGATGCCTACAAGCTTCGACTAACATTACCTGCTGTTGCTCCTTATTATATCGTTTGTTGCTTTGCATAATCCTACATCATAAATCCAAAAGCGCCATCTGTTTGTCGCCAACAAACTATTTTTTCGTTGCCACACAAAGCCCGGTTTCTTTTCCATCCGTTTGGTGCAAACTGTATCTTTGTATCTTGATTCGTTTTCGAATTATTCATTTTTAAAGTTCGTCCTGACTTTTGGATCACCTGCTATGTATGTATATAATATACATGTATGTAATGTATATAATGTATACATGTATACAATATACATGTATGTAACGAATCTAATGTATAAAATATGTAATATATGTAAATAGACATTTATACATAATGTAGTAAATAGATTGTATTATTCATAATGTACAATTAAAAAAATGTATGATGTAATATTAATTTTTTAAGCTTTAAAATTTTTTTAAATATAATGTATTTAACGTATACATGTACATACATGTATATAATGTATAATATATGTGAATAGACATTCACACAAAATGTAGTAAATATTTTGCATTTATAATGTACAATAAAATGTATTATTAATTTTTTAAGCTTTAATAATATGGCATGTTTTTAAATATAATGCATATAATATATACATCTGTGTACACGTATGCATGTATTATATAATGTATAATAGATGTAAATAGACATTATACATAATGTAGTAAATAGATTGCATAATTCATAATGTATAATAAAATATATTATAATTTTTTAAGCTTTAAGAATATGCCATCTTTTTAAATATAAACTTTATGATTATGTAAGGATATTAGAAAAAAAAAATTCACAATTTTTAAATAAAAATAAAAAATACATATGCTATTAAATTAGCTGGGGGACTTCGTCGCCTCAATATAGATAAAACAAATGTTGAAAATGTATATATGTAAAAGACATGGGCGTTTTTTTAGCCATCTGGCCCGAGCTTTCTACTGAACCAGTTTTGATAAAGATTTTTTTTTTTTTAATGAAAGCACTTTATATCTAGATGCTCCCGTCCTGGCTACTTTTTAAAACAATCCCATTTTTATATTTTAATTTTAAATTTAAATGTTCTTTATAAAATTTCTTCACAATGGTGGCAATCTGGCTACTTCTATTGTTGAAGTTAGAAGGGAAACAACAGGAATTAGCATATCATTACATATGCTTTCTTCGTATTACAATTAAAAGGAACTTTTTAACTGTTTTGAACAGAAAATGCCGTCGCGACTTAAAATAACGCATTTTTACTCATAAAGTCGTTGCATTTCAAATTTTGTTTTTCCACCACTCATACTGAGATAGAGACACTAATCTCAGAGGACTTCAGCGGGTGAAAGTGATGCCAATAGTAAAAATGAAATATTGTCTTTGATAAAACTAAGTGTTTCGCTACAAATGCGTCAAAAAGTAAATTTCTGGATTTCGCCAAAGCTGATATTACAACCTCAAATAAAGAGTGCAAATGTTTACATGCAAAATTATAACGTGACATCAAGTGAGATTAAGTTTGGGAATACATTTATTAATAATACCTAATAATACATAATAAAAATACATTTATTTTTAAAGCAGTAAGTATGAATGTGAAAGGTATACTTGTAAATTTTGTGACGGTAAAAATATGCTATTTTTAGATTTTGTTGAAAAAAAAAATCATAATTGTGTGATAGTGACACAATTTTCATTGATTTTTCTTTACATAATACAAAAGACCAGTGCCTCAATTAATAAATTCCTAACTACATTATCTTAATTGCATGTTGCTGATTATGTATAGCAAAAAAAATTAAATTTTAAATAATTTGAAAAGATAAATTTGAAAATAACATATGAGTATATGAAAATAAAGAAATAATTTGAATTCAAATTAAAGTTTAGTTCAAAATAATCTCTGTTTTTTAGTTAGGCTATACAATATAATATTGGTTTATTATTGTACTTATTTTTGTTATTATTATTATTTTTTATTCAATCAGTTCTTTTTAAAAGTTTTCATTCGTTAAATTTGACGGGTTTTGTTTCGTAATATATAAAATGGGTTTAACTTTCAATAACCGATATGGATTCGTTGTTTCACGTAAAATTTCATAAAAAAGTTCATAGCAAATCTTTAATTATATATTTTCACTAATGAAACAAAATTTTATATTCCATTTAAACAGAATTTGCACCTAAAATTTTGGATATATATATATATATATATATTGATTTTCTAACATGTTTCAATTCGCATGACTGTCAAAAATGATGCATCTTATATAATGCAAATTACAGTTAATTAAAGGAAAAGAAATATTATTCTCTACCAAAGATAAATAAATAAAACATCATAAAAAATATATTTTATACGCTGAGATGTAATCCTAAAAGCATGTTTTAAAAGTGCACAAACTTTTTGCAACCACTGCTCTTAACGCAGAATTTTAAAATGTTGGAACAATATTTGTATCGAGTACAACAAAATATAAAGAATCTTAACAATCTGCGAAACAGTGTCATGACATTTATTTGTTCGTTGCTATAGTGTACCTAGTGACAATCTGACAGATTTTTTTTTTTGCGAAAATAAAGAAACTTTTGTGATGTCATGGACATTTCCCAGAAGGTAAAGTGGAGTAAAAAGGCTTTTTAAAATAAATGTGTTTATCGGAAACAGCTGAGTGTCACTTGAAGCTAAATGGAATAACATGTTCCCTGTGTGTATTTGAATAAAACGAGATATTGTCTGAACAATATATAAATGTTTAACAACTATCAAAGGTGACAGAACCTAGCGAACTAGCAACCTCTTTGAATTCTGAATGGATTTTTCCTTTATAATCTAGATAATATCTTAGGGAAAAATACATTTTTTTAAATTTTAAAAATAAATTTTTGACAAAACATTCCACTGTTATTGCAGTATAAAATTAATTACGTTTTTGGCATAGTTTGGATATTAAAATAATGCAGAATTAATGTCACTTTTTATCAAAACATGCTTTTGTTAAAATTCACTAAAATGTAGAAAATATACATATATATTAGTAAATGCGCTACCAAATTTTGCGTTACTATGGTAACCCCTCATTAGCACTTTTGAACAAATACTCATTGTTGTAGCTGATATTTATTTCTCCATAAGAGATCAAACTATACTTGAGTAGCTATTACGTTTAAGTAGATTTATCCTTAGTAACGTTAGTTTAACCTTCAGTAGTGTTTTTGCGATTTCTAATGCAAACGGAGGCGCTTGGACCACCCCCCTCTGCTTTAAATCCTAAATTTTCCTTCAGTTGCCTCCATTAAGGATCAGATTTTCAAAAAAAAAAATAATAATAATAATTTTCCAATTTATGTATTACCCTCAGAAATACATATGTAATCCAAATTTCAAAGCTCTATAACAACAGGTAATGGGTGAATAAACGGTCAAGTGCGAGTATTACTCGCACTCTGAGGATTCCGTACAATAAATAAATGAATTATTAACTATATTATTTAAAAAAATCGTTGCTAAAAGAGTAATAAGACTTTGTAAAAAACTATACAACGTAGGTTTGGGTATACTAGAAAGCTGTATGTACTAGCTTGGCTGTATGTACTAGAAAGGTATGTATGGGTATACCATAAAGGTATACAGGTTTAAAGAGATATGAAACCTAAATAATATTAAATATTACTATTTTGTATAACTCTTTTCATTTATTTTCTCCTAATCTGCCTATGACGAACTGAATTCGGTACTGAAAATAACTAGTTCATATTTAACCCCTTGCGCTCTGGCGCTGTAAGCAGATGTATGTCACTAGCCACCAGTGTTGCCGCATCTGGTTGATATTTTACTTTATTATATTTTTTTATTTTATTTTTTAGAAATTTTTAATTTACACCACAAAAATGTAATTCATAATTTTCTTTTACTTTATTTACTGAAAATCGATCTTCTTGTAAAGAAAAAATAGGAGTTAAAATTTTTTGGTGAAAATTCGAAACGTCTAATTGAAAAATGAGCCATATATCTTTGCCAGAAATGACCAAAATAGCATGACGTACGCGTACGCCATAGAGCGTAAGAGGTTAAACTTCATTTGGTATTTCATAAAACTTAATTCAACGTAGTAATAATCTTTTCTATTTAAAGTGTAGCTAAACCATAACACTTGTTCAGAGTTTAAGCTTGGCATTGTGCTAAGTTCGCTTCGAAAGTAGATCGCTAAGTTGCACCACTGCCTTGGTCCGTTTCGCCTTTTTTCCAGATAGTTTTTCAACAAAATTTTAAAGACACAGGAGGCGTATTGAGAGATGCACTCAATGCAAACTTTCTGCAAATCCCATTGTATTTATGTGATTAATGCTAATTAAATTAGTCTGATTTTAAGAATTTGGTGTTTATTGCCTTTATACTGCTACTGTGTATTGCATTACGCAAAAATATCCTTAAAAGTTGTCATCTAGGTTTTAAAATACGCTGCAGCATAGAGCACGCAACCCCTGTCATTATATATGTCCAATCCGTCCGTGCCTTTAAGGGTTACTATCTCTAATATCAACAATGCTTTTATACTTCTGCTACGATAGGTACCTCAAGCGCTCCTAAACACCTTTGCTGGATGCCTGCAAATCGGAATTTGTGCATAACGGAAAAATGTGTTTTTCTCAAAAACTATGTGACCAGCGTAATCGCTATAATTTTCCTGCAATGTTTAACTTAATGTCTACGACCTTTAATTGTTTCCTAATTTTACTTTCAGTAGATTCGGAAATAGATGGGGGGGGGGGGAGAGAGAGAGAATATTTTTGTACTACATTTTCGACTATATCGAATATAATACTTAAAATTAAAAGAAATGTATTTTTGCGTTACGAAAGCTTTCACACAATACCCCACATGATATACAAAGAAAAGATTTTTTTCAAGTAACTTAATTAGGCCCTCTACATTTTTCCTAAATATATTTGTGAATGCTTAATAATCTGTAA
This sequence comes from Maratus speciosus, assembly GCA_963932465.1. Classification (NCBI taxonomy): domain Eukaryota; kingdom Metazoa; phylum Arthropoda; class Arachnida; order Araneae; family Salticidae; genus Maratus; species Maratus speciosus. Next base: position 34,784,415 of record OZ010789.1, on the reverse strand, counting down.
ATACGTGGGTGAATAGTCTTTATTACTTCCCCCAATTTGAACTTTCCACGTTCCATATTTTACGAGTAAAATGGCTGTGACAGACGGACAGACAGACACAGGAGTGATCTTATAATGGTTCCGTTTTTACTTTTTAAGTACGGAACCCTAAAAATGAGTAATAAGATTTGACTGCCGCTTAAAAAGTAACTTTATTGTAAGTTAAATAAAAACATGCATTTTTTTTCGGGAAGTTACCGTTTATCGGCTAGAAACGTCAGTAACAAATTTGTTTTATTTTCATCGACAGAGAAAACCAACACAAAAATCGACTTTATCCACTTATTATTCCTACATTTTAATATAAAAAGTTATTTTTTATATAATAACTATTAGATTTGATGACGATATTGTCAGTTACATGGGTGCACTGTGCGGAAAATTTTTTTGAAACATATCAATAAAAAATTTTCGAAAAATAATTAACTTGGGAGCCATGAATCTATTTTTAGAGAAATTTAACGAAATTTATTAAAATGGTAGTCCTTTGATTAAAAATGCCTTTTTGCGTTTTTTCCCCTAACTTAAACGCGTCTTAACAAAAATATTCTTATTATTAATATTATTCTTATTATTAATATTATTATTCTTATTATTAATAAAATAAATAACCTTTAATTTCCAAACAGAAAAAAAAATGATTTGGTGATCTATTGAAATGCTTAATTCCCCTGCGCAGTGAAAAAAAGTCGCTTCAAGAAACACATGTTTAAAGTTTATTAAAAAAATAGTTTAAAATGTTTTGGTAAATCGTTATAATTTGAAATATACAAATAATAAGTATTTATACCTCAATAGTATTCCTGGATTAACGCCTACGAAGCAAAAAGAGAGCAACTGTATTCCGCCGGGTCCTGTATATCAGTATTCCAGCATGTCCACGCTTGTTTTCAGAACTATGTAAGCTTTTGAAACTGAAACTTTAGGACTTTTTTAACTTTACCTAACTGTACTAAGGCTTCCTATGTAAAAAAAGGATTTTTTTTTTTTTTTTTTTTTTCAGGAACACGATTACTTTTCTTTAAATTGTTTTTCTTAAACTTTAGGTAAAGCTGTATTAGTAATTATATATATTACAAAATTTAAATTTTTTCGCCAATGTTAAAAGTATTGTATATATATCTGATAAGTATTTTATATGTATCTCCCATTTTAGCAATATTCCGCAGATTATACCAGTTTATTAAGTCAAAACCGTAGGCTATTAATGTCCATAAGATCTTAATCCATATAACAATATTTATTCCAAATTGCTTAAATCTAAAAATAATGGCTCTAACTAATTCTATTTCTTTAATAAAACCCTTTTTTTTAAAAAATTTAAATTCCTATTAAATCCTGGTATATCATATTCCTCTCACTTCTTTGTTTAATTGCTTAAATATTGTAACTCATAAATTATCCCGTCTAAAAAACCTATTTCTTTATAATTCATTCTTTTATTAAAAAATATTCAGGTGCCAACTACAATATTTCAGTGATTTAAAACTTTTTACTTTTTTTCTTTTTATTGAAAATCGTCTGTCGGAGATTAAAAGCTTTTTTTAGAAGACATCTCGACAGCAGAGACTAGACACCCCCCGCGTCTGAGTGCTGGACTATGGAATATTCTGGAACAACATTTGACAGTAGGAAACTCGTTTACCTCGAGATTAATACGACCAGAAGTGCGAATAGTTCGTCTAAGCAGTGGAATATCTTTGGGGAAAACGAATCAGATGACTTACTTCGTATGGTTGAGCGAGGTATTGTAAATACTGATTGCGGTAGCAAGATATGGAGAGAAATGTGGTAGAAAAGTAGCAAAATGTGTAGTAAAAAGAGTGTATTTACGTATGAATCTGGGTACGAGTAAATCTGGGAGATCAACGTTGAGATGAAAGGTTTTATACGACTTCGAAAGTTAACGTGAAGTTCCTTTTTTCTTCATAATTTTCATTTACAACCGGTCAGTAAATAACCTGTTTCGCATCGAACGAATGGAGCATTTCCCTACAAAATTGTTCTGCAATTAGCTCAGTTGATTGTCAATTTCTCCATTATTTATTCCATCTATGTTCGTCTTATTAATCAGCCAGCCAACACGCCTGTGTGCATAAAAATGGAAACCCAGGAAAATATAATTTGCGCCAACCTCTACTGCCGTTATGTCACATATACACACACACACACACATATATATATATATAATTTTAACAATGATAAATTGTAAGAAAACGTTGTACGTTTAATGCACAATGAAATTAATTTTTGTCTCGGTATACATTAACTCTCGGTTTACATTAATCGGTAGCATTAAAATGTTTCTTATATACAATATATTAGGTCTAATGTTAGTGTAATCTGGTGAAATTTATTCTGCATGTTGTAGCATTTGTAATACATTTTTAACATAAAAAATAATTATAATATTTTTAATATTCCCTTGTGTAAAAAAAATATTAATTAAATAATAATAATAATAACATAATAATAATAAATAACTATATAATATTTAAAAAAAGCTTGAGAGAAAAAACGATATACTGGTTCTTCGGTTTACAGATATGATAAGAACATATCTAAAGCAAATCATTTCACGGACACAAAGCGCCTTTTAACTGAAATCTGAAATCAAATAGCTATTCCAACTAAACTTCACATTAAAGATTTGAATGACACGGATTCTCAAAGTATTTAAATGACTGTATTGTCCAGAAATTTAGATTACGAAATCTAGAGAGAGTGTATTCGGCTATTTTATTTATTAAGTCGAGAACGAAAACATCGCATTAAGGTTATTATATTTTAGTTTTGCAATTTGTTCATCGTCATCAAATACAACAAAATATGCTTTAAATCTTATTAAACTTGTAAAAATATATGATAAATTTCTAAAAAAAAATTCTTACTTTTCAAGAAATGGTGGAATATTATATTATTTCGCGATAAATGAAGTTTCATTTTAAATATGATCCGACCCGTAGGAAATTATACGACGGAGAAGAAAAATAACAAAAGTAACCAAAGTTTTTTTTCTTTTAATGTTGTCTGCGAATAGACAGAGAATAAATGTTTATTAGTTCAAAGAGTTATTGAAGCATGTATAAAGGGAATGTTTATTAGTTCAAAGAATTATTGAAGCATGTATAAAGGGAATTTGTTAAAATAGTAATGTTTGAAGACCTAAACATATACAACAAAATTATTAGGAACAACAGCATTATAGCCTATTATTTGTACCGTTTTATATGTTTTAAATTTTTTTTTTCGATAAATATTTATGATTTTCAGTTAATCGTGCTGCTCTACTTTATATAGTGCTATGAGTAGCTTCGGTCTAGAAATTGTATCTACATTAAATTAAATATCTTACTAATATAGACATTTGTTTAGCTATTCATATGTTGCGTGTTTTGCATGTCTAAATTAAAAGTACACATGTTGATCCATTATTAAAATATATTACATTTGATAGAAATAATTTATAAGATTATTGAGCTACTAAATAGAAATAAAAAATCTATCCACAAGAAAAAATTATTATCGACAAAACATAATGTAAAAATAATAATTTCAATGAAAATTTTTTATCTATTACATTTTCATTGCCCTATTTAAAAATGAAGCGCAATTTTAATATAAATATTTAAATCTATTTTTCTCAATACATCTCATTATGTATTTTTTAATTTGAGATGCCATATTATTTATTTACTAGTATATTTCTTACCTGATCAGGATAATAAAATACATTTTAATTCGTATTTATGCACAAATGTTCCGTAAAACATCAAAGGATTCAACTGTTTTAATAGAATCTATTTCTTCACGGCGAATTATTTAACACGTAAAAAAGTTATATCTTAGAATACATGACATCCGATAAAGTCCTACCATCCCCATTAACTTTAGAACTGCAACAACTAAATTTATTAATGTGGCGTCTTGTTGTAATAATGTGGCTATGGGATATGCGATGAGACCGCTTGTATCTCAACCGCACCTAGGCAATTAGCGCTCCCCTAGTAGCAGCGACTGGTCGCATTTTGCTAGGCCTTTCATCAATTCCTCGAAAGTTGCTCGAGAAATAATACACGTATATCATTGCGAGCAACATATGAGAACCGGTTTTGATGAGGCTATATTTCATCAACTAAAGCTAACACTATGAGCTCATTTGCCGATGAAAACGTGCTGATTGGTAACTCACCAACAACAGATAACTGCCCAATATCGAATCACTGTGAAAAATGGGCGAAATCGCAGTTTTTCTGGAAGCGCAAATCTGATTGGTTGAAAGACGAACGCTGCGCGAAGTCCCGGATGAAGTCGGTGTTGTTGTTTTGATGAACTCTCCAGCGAGGAAGGAGGAAGCGGACGCCATTGCTTCAGCGACAGCGTGAGCTCCTTGGAAGTTGAAAAAATACCTTTTCTCGGAAATATGTAAGTACCTATTTCATTCTTTCTGATGTTATTACTTTTTTCACAAATAAATGTTGTGAAAATACTATACAGACTTGACAATATTTCTGATTTTCCACGTTTTCCTGTACCCTTGAGTTTCATACACATTTTTTAATAGCTTGAAATTTTTATTACCATATCGGTAATTTGTCTCGAATAATAATGAAGTTCTTCATTATTGTTTTGTAATTAAACTGGTACAGAACGTGATTACATTTTTAAAATAATGTTTTTACGGGAAAAAATAAAAACCCGAATTCTGAAATAAAATCCGATTTTTGGGTCTCGGAGATTGGCAAGTCTGTATGTATATGTTGTTTCTGGTTGCTGTATGTATAAATCCTTTTACATTTTCTGATCGAATAAAGAGAAAAAATATTTTAAAATAAGCAAAAAAAAAAAAAAAAAAGTACCAATCATTCTGGCAACCAAAATGCTTTAATATTATTAAGTCAGGATTTAAGAAAAATAAAACCCCCTTTTAACACCTTTTTTTCAATAACACCCGAAATAACCCCTACAGCTGCGATTTTCAAAAAGAAACAGGCAGAGGAGGGAGGGGGGGATGATATTAAAATCCAAAAAAGTTCATAAAATACTCTGTCACTTAAGATAAAAAAAATTTTGGCAGGGTTCGCAAATATCAAAATAGTCAAATACTTAGTGCTGATTATAAATATTTTAAGATTTTTGTGTTAAAGGAAAGAAATGATTAATTGCTGTCAAAGCTTAATATATATATATATATATATTTAAAACTGAAAAAGGGTTATTTTGTATACTTAAAAGTAGGTGTGTGTACATTTTTCTTATACAGAAAGTAAAATTATTACAGTGCAGATAATGTATGATTTTTTTTTTAATTTGTCTATTTTCTGTGTTTTAAAATGTGTATTTTTGCTTTATTTTGATTGTCGCCATTTTAAAATGCACACTTTTGCGTGTTGTCTCCTAGAGTTTGGTAATCTGGGAGACAAAACGCAAAAACATGCCGATTTTGTGATTTGGTTTGGAAATGCCCCAAGAAGGGGGGGATCAAAGTTTAGTTAAAATATTTTTGTTGGTTTTCAAGGGGGGGGGGGGTAATGACCTCCAGGACCGAAACTAGCCTTTCTTGCACCCGGGGCAAACATGGATTTTGGCGCCCACCCCCCCCCCTCTTCCGCAAAGTATATTTACAAAGAGAATTTTACTAACTTTATAATAGACGACTTATTTTAAAATTTAAAATATATAATCATACAATATGTAATACTGAACAATTTACACTGGCGGATCCAAGGGGGAGGTCCCTCTGAACATCAACAAAAATATTGTACAGATCATTTTTAAAATGACATATTCAGTAGAGTCCCGATTATTCGAGTCCCGCCTAACCGAGTTTCCGCTTTCACCGAGTTACTTTTTTCTGATGGACTGATGGCTTCCATTATTATGAAACAGCCATTATAAATGAAGTGTTAGCTGAAGATAAAAGAGCAGCCGTAAAAAGTTAGAACTCTGATTTTCTGGTCAGAATAAGGAAAAAAAATGGCCATATTTTTTTTTTTTTTTTATCTTCATCTAACACTTTATTTATAATGGCTTTTTCATAATAATAGAAGCCATCAGTCCATCAGAAGAAAATGATCCATTCCAAAGGTATAATCCTTCATTTGGCGCCCGGGGCACATGCCCCCTCAGCCCCCCCTTAGTTTCGGCCCTGATGACCTCTGTCACCTCCCCCTTGGATCCGCCATTCTAGATTACGTAGTTCAGTATTACATATTTTATGATTTCATATTTTTAATTTTAAAATAAGTCGGATATTAGAAAATTAGTAAAATTATCTTTCTAAATATACTTTGCAGAAGAGGGGGGGGGGTTGCCCCGCCCGTTCCATGTTTGCAAAAAAGTCTAGTTTCGTTCCTGATCCAAGAGGGGGTGATGACCCCCCTCCCCCTGAACAACATAAAAATGCTAAAATTTATTTAAAAAATGAAATAATTTTTAATTTTTTTTAAATTTTAATGTTATTTAATTAAGTATTAAAGGAAAAAAATGATTAATTGCTGTCAAAGCTTAATATATACTTATATACTTTTTAAACTAAAAAATGGTTGTTTTGTAGTATATAACCTTTACCGGTGCAGAGTAATTCTGTTCATAAACCGATGCAATAATGGACTGACACCGGAATTTATAAACAAATTTATTAGAAAATACGAACTTGCTTATTTTCACGTACATTATAATAGGAAAATTTTAATTAAATATTCTTGGTGCCATTTGTCAGTTTTGGAATTAAATTTAGGTGTCCTTTTTTTAAGGACGCCACCCTCGAAATTGTTAAAAGTAGGCGTGTGTACATTTTTCTTGTACAGAAAGTAAAATTATTACAAGACTCATAACGTGTGATTTTTTAAAAAATTTTTTGTATTTCCTGTGTTTTAAAATATGTATTTTTGCTTTATTTTTATTGCCGCCATCTTAAAGTGAACGTTTTTGCGTGATGCCTCCTAGAGTTTGGAAATTCTGGGAGACAAAACGCAAAAACGTGCCGATTTGGTGATTTTTTTTGGGAAAACACCAAGAAGGGGATCAAAGTGCAGTTTAATTTGGGTACTCTAACTCAGTAGCAGAACGGCACCAGGCACTGCATTTTTTTATGCCTGGTAAACAATGGCGGATCCAAGAGGGGAGGATAATGACACCCCCCTGAACAACAGAAAAATGCAAAAAATTATTTAAAAAATGAAATATATTTTTAACTAGTTTTGAATTCTAATGTTATTTAATTATGTATTAAAAGAAAAAAAGGATTAATTGCTGTCAAGTCAAAGCTTAATATATATATATATATTTTTAACTGAAAAAGGGTTGTTTTGTATTTAAAAGTAGGTGTTTGTAGTACAAACTGTACATTTTTCTTGTACAGAAAATAAAATTATTACAGGGCGGATAATGATTTTTTTTTTCAAAATTTGTGTATTTTCTGTGTTTTAAAATATGTATTTTTGCTTTATTTTGATTGTCGCCATCTTAAAATGCATACTTTTGTGTGGTGTCTCCTAGAGTTTGAAAATCTGGGAGACAAAACGCAAAAACATGCCAATTTGGGGATTTTTTTTTTTTTTGAAACACACCAGGAAGGGGATTAAAGTAGAATATTTTTGTTGGTGTTCATGACCCCCCCCCCCCTCTGACGCCAGTCATCTCCCCCTTGTATCTGCCATTGTAGATTACGTAGTTCAGTATTACATATTTTAAATTTTAAAGTAAGTCTAATATTAGAAAATTAGTAAAATTCTCTTTCTAAATATACTTTGCAGAAGAGGGGGGGGGGGGGTGCAAAATCCATGTTTGCCCCAGATGCAAAAAAGGCTAGTTTCGGCCCTGATCCAAGAGGGGGGGGGGGTAATCCCCCACCCCACCCCCTTGAACAATAGAAAAATCTAAAAATTATTTAAAAAATGAAATATATTTTATATTCTTTTTGAATTTTAATGTTATTTAATTACTATGTATTAAAGGGGAAAAAAAAGATTAATTGCAGTCAAAGCTTAATATATACAGTAGACTCCCTCAAATCTGCAAACCTAAAATCCACACATCATTACAGATGTAAACAATGAAAGTTTTAGTTCAGATGCCAGAACACAATTACAGAATTTTTTAGTTTTATATAATTATTCTGCATGTATTTTAATATGAAATTATAGATAATATGACTGAACTCATGGTTTTTCATGAAATAAGTATAAATTTATTTCTGGTAAAAATCAAGATATTGCCAATATCATTGGTAATAATCACAATCTTTTTACTAAATATATATATATGTATCAATCAAACTTATTTGCATATTAAATCTGACTAAACCTTAAATACAACTTCCTTACTTTATGATTTTTATGTGAAATTATTAACATGGTACCTTTAAGAGGAAAGTTTCATTCAATAATTCATCTTTATTATGCATATTTAATTATACATTAATTATTTAATTTTTAATAATTTAACTTTATTTTTATTTAAAAATATTAATCATTTTTAAAATTATCTTACTGTTTATTATTTTAGTTTAATACTTTACTATTTTAATATTTTGCTATACTGCAAGCATTCATTTAATTTCGATTACATCATTAGCTACATTCAAATTACTGTTTAAAAAATGTAAACAAAACAATAACCAGAAATCTGCAAAATTTTAAAATCAGCACAACCTCTGGTCCCAAGCTGTGCGGATTTGAGGGAGTCTACTGTATATATTTTTTAACTAAAAAAGTGTTGTTTTGTATTTAAAAATAGGTGTGTATACATTTTTCTTGTACAGAAAATAAAATGATTACCAGGCGGATAATGTAGGATTTTTTTTTTTCAAAATTTGTGTATTTTCTGTGTTTTAAAATATGTATTTTTGCTTTATTTTTATTGTTGCAATCTTTAAATGCATGCTTTTGCATGATGTCTCCTAGAGTTTGGGATTCTAAGAGACAAAACGGAAAAACGGGCCAATTTGGTGATTTTTTTGGAAACGCACCGAGAAGGGGATCAAAGTGCAGTTTCATTTGGGTACTCTGTCACTCAGTAGCAGAACGGTAGCAGGTGCTGCATTTTTTTTTTTTTTTTTATGCCTGGTAAACAATGGTGGATCCAAGAGGTGGGTCATGAGCATGACACCCCCCCCCCCCACCACCACCACCACCATCACCTGAACAACAGAATAATGCTAAACATTATTTAAAAAATGAAATTTTAAATTCTTTTTGAATTTTAATGTTATTTAATTATGTATTAAAGGGAAAAATTGATTAATTTCTGTCAAAGCTTAATATTATATATACTTTTTAAACTGAAAAAGGGTTGTTTTGTATTTAAAAGTAGGTGTGTGTACTATATTTTTCTTGTACAGGTAGTAAAATTATTACCGAGTGGATAATGTATGATTTTTTTTTTCAAAATTTGTGTATTTTCTGTGTTTTAAAATATGTATTTTTGCTTTATGTTTATTGTTGCCATCTTTAAAAGCATGCTTTTGCATGATGTCTCCTAGAGTTTTTGATTCTAGAAGACAAAACGCAAAAACGGGCCAATTTGGCGATTTTTTTGGAAATGCACCGAGAAGGGGATCAAAGTGCACTTTCATTTGGGTACTCTGCAACTCAGTAGCAGAACGGTAGCAGGTACTGCATTTTTTTTATGCCTGGTAAACAATGGTGGATCCAAGAGGTGAGTCATGAGCATGACCCACCACCGCCCCCCTATCACCTGAACAACAGAATAATGCTAAACATTATTTAAAAAATGAAATAATTTTAAATTCTTTTTGAATTTTAATGTTATTTAATTATGTATTAAAGGGAAAAAATGATTAATTTCTGTCAAAGCTTAATATTATATATACTTTTTAAACTGAAAAAGGGTTGTTTTGTATTTAAAAGTAGGTGTGTGTACTACATTTTTCTTGTACAGGTAGTAAAATTATTAACAAGCGGATAATGTATGATTTTTTCTTTTTTTTCAAAATTTGTGTATTTTCTGTGTTTTAAAATGTGTATTTTTGCTTTATTTTGATTGTCGCCATTTTAAAATGCACACTTTTGCGTGTTGTCTCCTAGAGTTTGGTAATCTGGGAGACAAAACGCAAAAACATGCCGATTTTGTGATTTGGTTTGGAAATGCACCAAGAAGGGGGGGGATCAAAGTTTAGTTAAAATATTTTTGTTGGTTTTCAAGGGAGGGGGGTGTCATGACCTCTGTTACCTCCCCCTTGGATCCGCCATTCTGGATTACGTAGTTCAGTATTACATATTTTATGATTTCATATTTTTAATTTTAAAATAAGTCAGATATTAGAAAATTAGTAAAATTATCTTTCTAAATATACTTTGCAGAAGAGGGGGGGGGGGGTTGCCCCGCCCGTTCCATGTTTGCACCCGGTGCAAAAAAGCCTAGTTTCGTTCCTGATCCAAGAGGGGGTGATAACCCCCCTCCCCCTGAACAACATAAAAATGCTAAAATTTATTTAAAAAATGAAATAATTTTTATTTTTTTTTAAATTTTAATGTTATTTAAGTATTAAAGGAAAAAAATGATTAATTGCTGTCAAAGCTTAATATATATATACTTTTTAAACTAAAAAATGGTTGTTTTGTAGTATATAACCTTTACCGGTGCAGAGTAATTCTGTTCATAAACCGATGCAATAATGGACTGACACCGGAATTTATAAACAAATTTATTAGAAAATACGAACTTGCTTATTTTCACGTACATTATAACAGGAAAATTTTAATTAAATATTCTTGGTGCCATTTGTCAGTTTTGGAATTAAATTTAGGTGTCCTTTTTTAAGGACGCCGCCCTCGAAATTGTTAAAAGTAGGCGTGTGTACATTTTTCTTGTACAGAAAGTAAAATTATTACAAGACTCATAATGTGTGATTTTTTAAAAAAATTTTTGTATTTCCTGTGTTTTAGAATATGTATTTTTGCTTTATTTTTATTGTCGCCATCTTAAAGTGAACGTTTTTGCGTGATGTCTCCTAGAGTTTGGAAATTCTGGGAGACAAAACGCAAAAACGTGCCGATTTGGTGATTATTTTGGGAAAACACCAAGAAGGGGATCAAAGTGCAGTTTAATTTGGGTACTCTAACTCAGTAGCAGAACGGCACCAGGCACTGCATTTTTTTATGCCTGGTAAACAATGGCGGATCCAAGAGGGGGGGATAATGACACCCCCCTGAACAACAGAGAAATGCAAAAAATTATTTAAAAAATGAAATATATTTTTAACTAGTTTTGAATTTTAATGTTATTTAATTATGTATTAAAAGAAAAAAAGGATTAATTGCTGTCAAGTCAAAGCTTAATATATATATATTTTTTTTTTAACTGAAAAAGGGTTGTTTTGTATTTAAAAGTAGGTGTTTGTAGTACAAACTGTACATTTTTCTTGTACAGAAAATAAAATTATTACAGGGCGGATAATGATTTTTTTTTTTCAAAATTTGTGTATTTTCTGTGTTTTAAAATATGTATTTTTGCTTTATTTTGATTGTCGCCATCTTAAAATGCATACTTTTGTGTGGTGTCTCCTAGAGTTTGAAAATCTGGGAGACAAAACGCAAAAACATGCCAATTTGGGGATTTTTTTTTTTTTTTTGAAACACACCAAGAAGAGGATTAAAGTAGAATATTTTTGTTGGTGTTCATGACCCCCCCTCTGACGCCAGTCATCTCCCCCTTGTATCTGCCATTGTAGATTACGTAGTTCAGTATTACATATTTTATGATTACATATTTTAAATTTTAAAGTAAGTCTAATATTAGAAAATTAGTAAAATTCCCTTTCTAAATATACTTTGCAGAAGAGGTGGGGGGGGGGGGGGGGTGCAAAATCCATGTTTGCCCCGGGTGCAAAAAAGGCTAGTTTCGGCCCTGATCTAGTAGGGGGGGGGTAATCCCCCCCCCTGAACAATAGAAAAATGCTAAAAATTATTTAAAAAATGAAATATATTTTATATTCTTTCTGAATTTTAATGTTATTTAATTACTATGTATTAAAGGGAAAAAAAAAGATTAATTGCAGTCAAAGCTTAATATATACAGTAGACTCCCTCAAATCTGCAAACCTAAAATCCACACATCATTACAGATGTAAACAATGAAAGTTTTAGTTCAGATGCCAGAACACAATTACAGAATTTTTTAGTTTTATATAATTATTCTGCATGTATTCTAATATGTAATTATAGATAATATGACTGAACTCATGGTTTTTCATGAAATAAGTATAAATTTATTTCTGTTAAAAATCAAGATATTGCCAATATCATTGGTAATAATCACAATCTTTTTAATAAATATATATATGTATCAATCAAACTTTTTTGCATATTAAATCTGACTAAACCTTAAATACAACTTCCTTACTTTATGATTTTTATGTGAAATTATTAACATGGTACCTTTAAGAGGAAAGTTTCATTCAATAATTCATCTTTATTATGCATATTTAATTATACATTAATTATTTAATTTTTAATAATTTAACTTTATTTTTATTTAAAAATATTAATCATTTTTAAAATTATCTTACTGTTTATTATTTTAGTTTAATACTTTACTATTTTAATATTTTGCTATATTGCAAGCATTCATATAATTTCGATTACATCATTAGCTACATTCAAATTACTGTTTAAAAAATGTAAACAAAACAATAACCAGAAATCTGCAAAATTATAAAATCTGCACAACCTCTGGTCCCAAGTTGTGCGGATTTGAGGGAGTCTACTGTATATATTTTTTAACTAAAAAAGTGTTGTTTTGTATTTAAAAGTAGGTGCGTACACATTTTTCTTGTACAGAAAATAAAATGATTACCAGGCGGATAATGTAGGATTTTTTTTTTTCAAAATTTGTGTATTTTCTGTGTTTTAAAATATGTATTTTTGCTTTATTTTTATTGTTGCCATCTTTAAATGCATGCTTTTGCATGATGTCTCCTAGAGTTTGGGATTCTAAGAGACAAAACGCAAAAACGGGCCAATTTGGTGATTTTTTTGGAAACGCACCGAGAAGGGGATCAAAGTGCAGTTTCATTTGGGTACTCTGCCACTCAGTAGCAGAACGGTAGCAGGTGCTGCATTTTTTTTTTTTTTTATGCCTGGTAAACAATGGTGGATCCAAGAGGTGGGTCATGAGCATGACCCCCCCCCCCTATCACCTGAACAACAGAATAATGCTACACATTATTTAAAAAATGAAATAATTTTAAATTCTTTTTCAATTTTAATGTTATTTAATTATTTATTAAAGGGAAAAAATGATTAATTTCTGTCAAAGCTTAATATTATATATACTTTTAACTGAAAAAGGGTTGTTTTGTATTTAAAAGTAGGTGTGTGTACTACATTTTTTCTTGTACAGGTAGTAAAATTATTAACGAGCGGTTAATGTATGATTTTTTTTTCAAAATTTGTGTATTTTCTGTGTTATAAAATATGTATTTTTGCTTTATTTTGATTGTCGCCATCTTAAAAGGCACACTTTTGCGTGGTGTCTCCAAGAGTTTGGAAATCTGGGAGACAAAACGCTAAAACGTGCCAATTTGGTGATTTTTGTTTGGAAACGCACCAAGAAGGAGATCAAAGTTTATTTAGAGTATTTTTGTTGGCCATCGCCCCACCCTGGGATCTGCCATTGTAGATTACGTAGTTCAGTATTACATATTTTATAATTTCATATTTTAAATTTTAAAATAAGTTGGATATTAGAAAATTAGTAAAATTCTCTTCGTAAATATACGTTGCAGAAGAGGGGGGAAGGTGCGTCAAAATCCATGTTTGCCCTGGGTGCAAAAAAGGCTAGTTTCAGCCCTGATCCAAGAAGGTGGATAATGACCCCCCCTCCCTCTGAACAACAGAAAAAGGCTAAAAATTATTTAAAAAATGAGTGCAAATTAGTGATATTTTTGCACAACCGATTGATACGTTTGCGAGTTTTTTACTATGAAAGGTTGTTGAAATTAAATTTTTTTTCCCTTGACTGATCAACAAATTTTGTGGGGGTTTTCCCCCAAGATCGATTGACAAGTTTTGTGTTATTTTTCATGGCCAATTAATGAATTCGGGTGGGGGGGGGGGTGATTCTTATTCGAATTTTCAGAAAATTTAAGGCATTAAGTTCAAAAAATTATGAAAAATCAGTCATCAGTCTGGAAATTCAGACATAAAAAATATATAACTGAAAAAGCGACAAATGGTCACCAAAAAAATTGGTTTTGTCAGTTGTTCGCAGAAAAAACATTTTAATCAAAGCATCATGAATAAAACGCAAATTTCATCAAAGAATCACAGAAAAAACATGAATCTCATTAAAGGATTGCGAAAACTTAAATTTTGTCTAAAGATCGCGAAAACTCAAATTTTGTCAAAGGATCGCAAAAAATCAAATTTTGTCAGAGGATCGAGGAAACTCAAATTTCTTCGAAGGATCACAGAAACTCAAATTTCTTCGAAGGATCACGGAAACTCAAATTTCTTCGAAGGATCGCAGAAACTCAAATCTCTTCGAAGTATGCTGAAAACTCAAATCTCTTCAAAGTATGCTGAAAACTCAAATTTCTTCGAAGGATGTCGAAAACTCAAATTTCTTCGAAGGATGTCGGAAACTCAAATTTCTTCGAAGGATGTCGGAAACTCAAATTTCTTCGAAGGATGTCGAAAACTCAAATTTCTTCGAAGGATCGCAGAAACTCAAATCTCTTCGAAGTATGCTGAAAACTCAAATCTCTTCGAAGTATGCTGAAAACTCAAATTCCTTCGAAGGATGTCGAAAACTCAAATTTCTTCGAAGGATGTCGAAAACTCAAATTTCTTCGAAGGATGTCGAAAACTCAAATTTCTTCGAAGGATGTCGAAAACTCAAATTTCTTCGAAGGATGTCGAAAACTCAAATTTCTTCGAAGGATGTCGAAAACTCAAATTTCTTCGAAGGATGTCGGAAACTCAAATTTCTTCGAAGGATGTCGGAAACTCAAATTTCTTCGTAGGATGCCAAAAACTTGAATTTAGTAGTCAAAGGTCCTCTTAAAAAATGCAAATTTCATCAAAGGTCATAGGGGAAAAAACGCAAATTTTGTGAATGGTTCGCAGAAAAAAGTTGCGGTTTCTTTAGAAAACAGCACACACACACACATACAAATATTTGTTTATTATTATAGGTATAGTTTTTCGCCCCTTGGTGATGAGAGCCCTTTGAGGCTTAATTTTAATCTTTTACCACCGGTTTTTAAAAACAGAAAATTTTCTTTAGTTGAATCGCGAAAATCCTCTGATTAAATAAGGTAAATTTTACATTAAAAAATAACTGGTGAGAATAATGAAGGATTCTGAATACCTTAAGTGGCACATATACCGATCGCTTGTCCCCTAGGGGTTAATCTGAAATAATAGACTGAACTAACTTTTGAAAAATTGGTTTTAACCTGAACCCAACTTGCAGGAATGTACGCTCAGCCTGAAATCGACCCGAACCAAAAACAAAGTTTACTCAACTTGCAACAAAAATAATTAGCTCCAGAAGAAAATTGATTGTTCTCCCTTCCTCCCCCCCCCCCTCACCTATCTGCTGTAACCTTTCAGAAAATTTGTTGTAAATTTCAGATTTTGATTTTTTTTTTTATTCTGAATCAACTGCAAATTTAACGGTTACTTTTTGCCATAGATTGGACGAAATTCTGTTTTTTCAACAGTCAGTTTGTTAATCAAAGAAAATGCCAGGGAGTCCTGTTTTGACTATAATTTCGTTAAGGTTATAATAAAACAATTTCATTCTGAAATGGATATTCATGATGCCATCAGCAAATATACATTGTTCATGCAAGTAGTTAAAAATAGAGGCATGTTAAATATTGCAAAGTTTCCTGAAATTTTTTAAAGCGAGCATAATCATACATTTTCAATAATTTCCAAAGTTATAAATGTTGAGCTTGTGCTGTCTGTCACAATTTTACCTTCTGAAAGGAAATTCAGGGCACAAAATCGAATAAAAACTAATTTCTGAACTACATTTAACAACCCCATTGTAAGAACTCATGACATTTGATTGAAAGTTGAATAATAAACTGTATAACAGCTTGATTTTCTTCCTTATTGAAAAAATTTTGCATACTAATTATTCTGAATTGTTGATTTAAATTGCTTCAATGGTATTTTGTCATGTCCGTGTTAATGTATTACTTTAAATAGCATGTAAAATAACAGTGAATTTTAAAGATTTTTTCCCTCCCCCCCCCCTCCTCCCTTAAACAGCTCAACTCCACCTCCATTTATAAATGTTAGGAGGGAGACTCTCTTCCTAAGAAAAATTTAATTTCAAGCCCTGTCTTGACCAATTATCAAATTTTTCGACCGATTTACAAATCCTGCCATTTCGTCTTCTGACTGATTCACAAAATTACTCTGTTTTTCCTCTGTTGCATTGAAAAATTGCATGATTTTTTTATTCTGAGGTGGATAGACAATTTGATATTTTTTCTCCATCAATCGATCACAATTAATTGATTTTGCAGTTATATTCTTGCATGGAGTTGGCAAATTTCTCGATTTTTCCCCTTCTCTATGACCAATTGACAAATTTCGCATTCCCTTCCCATATTCGATGAATTTTGCTATTTTTTTCCCCTCAGCCAATTAGTGAAATTCAAATTTTTTTATTGCAGCTGATTGACATATTTTGCAATAAAATTAAATAAAAAGGGTGCATCCAAAAGAGCAGTAAGGACCACTGGGTGCATAATGTAGTTTGAAAAGGTCCACCGTGCTTTACGCCCTTCCAAATTAGCCTAGAGTCAATACTATTTGTACATTAAAATTCCTTATCTTTAAAAAAAGAATTCTATTTTATGATTCTTAACTTTTAGTATTGCACCTGAAAAACATCAAGAAATCCAGAAATTTTATGCAATTGCTTTTTTTTGTGTCTTGGTACTTTAATGAAATGCAATACATTTTATTTTTTTTATATTAATTTTTTTTTTATCCTTAGGATGTTCTTGAAATTCCTATGAGACCACTCTCTGAGAATGCAAACAGTGTTTCCTTGCATCGTGATTTTTAAGAGAAATCTAAGGGTAATTATAATTATGTTTATGCTAAAGAAACTACTTTTTGCAGCAGATGCTGCTTAATGTGATTATGTGTAATATCAGCCTGTTAGTGTTATCAAAATCATCATGTCCCGACCTAACAATTCATGCTAAAAGTATCGCTCTGTGTGATAAATACTTTGTTTAATGGTATTGCCTTTTCAGCAGCAGTTACAAGCGAAGTTCTGTTAAAAAGCCCTTTCAAGGCATGAATTCTAAATAAGAAAAAATGTAGCAATTTATCCCTATGAATTTTTTGTGATCACGTTGCAGATGCATGCATGACATGGGAATATGCAGTCAATTAAGGAATGTAGGTGAGTAGCTCGCAACAGCTGCTGCAAGGGGAAAGCTTCAGTAAACCTCGGAATGGGAACAAAAATTATATACCTGCTAGCAGCGTCACGTAACCATTTATTTCGTTATCAAATAAAGTTCTAGTCAGACAATAAAGGTCAAAATTAGCACTAGCCACCGGCCACAGGGCCAGTAAATGAGAAAAAGTGGCCAGTGAAAAATTGTCTATCAGCGGCCACTTTTTTACAAGGAGAGAATAAAATTTTCTTGCATTTCATCAAGGATTCTGCTTTTTTTGGGTTCCAATATATTTACATTAACATATTTATTTGGGCTGTTCAGTTTTAGATGAATATTTATAGAAATTTTACTGTTTAGTATTTTTAAATAAAAAAGTGGCCACTTAAAAAACTAGTTCTACCGGCCAGTGGCCGCTAATGAAATTTCCCAATTTTGACCTATATCAGACAACCAGTTGTGGTAAGTTGTATATTGTTCAATTATCTTTGAAAGTCAATGGCAATGGCTACTATGAATGAAAAGCAAATGGATTTAAGTATTTAAAAAAAATTAGATTTTACATCGTTATATTTTACCTCAAATGAGCCAACACAATGCTGCAGTTCAATTAAAAATTATTCAACCTCTTATGTGCAAAATCTTTAAAAATCGAAAGATTTTTAATAAAAAAAGAAAAGAATGGTAATACAGAATATTACAAACTGAAGTGGAAAAGATGCTGACATTTTTGTTTTCAAACAATCGGCAAAAAAGATGCAAGAGTCAGTGGTCTACTCATGTGACAAAAAGCAGATGATTTAGCAGAGAAAATGGGAGAAAAGTGGATTTGTTGCAGTTGATGGCTGGTTTCAGCATTGGCAGAAAGAGAAAACATAGATTAAAGCAGATGGCTTAGTAGAAAATAGGAAAAAGTAGATTTGTTGCTAGTGACGACTAACTTCGGTATTGGAAAAAATGTGAAAGCATTGTTTAAAGCAGTTAGTATAGAAAAATGGATTTGTTGCAAGTAATGCCAGCTTCAGCATTGGAGAAAACATGAAAAATAATATTTTAAGAGTCCATAGAAAACAAAAAGATGCTAATATGACAGCTACAGAAAAATTGGTGAAAGGGGAGTGGCCAAAACTTATGTTTTCATATATAGTGTTTAACCCTTTCGAGGGTGGTGTCATTAAAAAAGGACACCTAATTTTGGTTGAGTTGGAAATGAGTTGGAAATTTTGAAATGCGGTTTACAACATTGGTCGGAGAATTTTCAAACATGGTACAGATATGAAAAATTCATTATTAAAATTTTCAGGGAGAATTGTAAAAAGCAAAAATTACCGAAACCCTTCAATATATTTTATCCCTTTTAAAGTCATAATTTCAACAAGGATGAGTAATACTTTTCTACATAATAGTATTACTGGGCATAGTATTATCTTAAATCACTTATTCTTATCAATTGGAAGGTTTGCGAGCAGGCCCACTTGAAAAAATCACTGTCGTTTTTTTTTCAAATTCTCTCATGCTTTCACAGCTGTATCATTTAATCTAAGTAAAATAATGAACATAATTTTAACAAGAGTTTATTAAAAGTAATTTATTTGATTTTTAATTAATTAAAGAATATTTTTAATTAATCAATTCTTGATTGAATTAAAGTTTTAGAAAATGCAAAGATAAATGCCAATTTGGGGGTGGAGTGGGCGGCTAGCTTTTTCAAGTGTTTCTCTGAAGGGCATTATTTCCACTTAGAAATATTGATTTTGAAATATATTTTAAATTTTATAACACAAATTGTGAAAATTTGGCTTTTTTTTTTTTTTTTTTTTTCTCCTCGGGTTTGCAAGAATAAAATTATACAAAATTGTAGATTTTTTTTGTTTGTTTGTTTGGTTTCTGCACATGGGGCCTGAAATAAAACAGATATTGTAAAATTTTAATCTGTGTGACTGAAAATAAAGCCAAAAATGTAAAATTTTCGCTTCAAACTGTCTGCAATCTGTCTCGAATCGAAAGGTCTGTGTGACATAAAATAACGATGGTGGTGTAAACTTTTTACAAATTTTACAGGAGCTCATTGAAATTTATTTTTTTTTTGGGGGGGGGGAATTGTTTTTAGAAAAAAGTGTCATCTTTTCCAACCTTTTTTCTCTAACTGCAGTGTAGCTCAAAGAATATATTATTATTACAACAAAATATTCTGCTATTTCCAAAAAGAAAAAACGTGATTGGTTGATCCATTTAAACTGTATATTTTACATGTCAAGCTAAAAATGTTGTATATGCAACTGACAATATCTCTATCAGTTTTAAGAGTTGTTGTTGTATAATAAAAATATCTGTTATACTACAAACTATGAATAATAACTGGGTAAATTCAGTTTTTATGTTACTTTATTCTTTCTATGTAAAAAAAGAAAAGAAATTGGATTACTTTTCGACACAATGAATGGTATACTGCCTTTAAAGAAAATTATAGAAAATCCAATAAAATCATAAAACCACCTTTTCTTCATAGCAAAAAGCTGGTTTTTTTTGTTGTTGTTGTTTGAAATAATATTTTGGGTGAAATCTGTAGGGTATATTGATATAAGTGCTAGGTTTCAATATGGAGAAAATCTCCAAAATTGCTTCTTTGTAAAATGGTTAATAACGCTGAAACTGTTTGTAGAAACAAAGTGTAATTTTGTATATGAAGTCTTAATTTTTTTTTTCTTTGTAAATTTGCAGGTTGCTATTGGAAAGTTTTATCTTTGTTAATTTTAGCTTGTATATAGAAAAATTAACAGATGTTAAATAACAGTAGGCATTAAAGGTCTGCACAGACCAAAATTTTTACAATTATTTCAAATTGTGCAAACCCAAAAAATCCAAGATAAATAAATAAAAAAAAATGCTAAGCTGGGGCCAAAATCATAAATCCACCTTCAGTTTCCATTTTTGAATTAGTATTCAACCATCTCAAAAGATATTTTTTCTTTCTTAAAAATTTCAAAATGGACTTTTTTTTTTTTTTTTAGAATGACCCCATATCTCTCCCATGGAAATAAAATACTACAAGTGTACTTAATAAAGCTAACTGAAATAAACCACACTTTTATATGTATATACATACACATGATTATGCATAAAAATTTACTGTTTTGTTCTCTTTTTGTCTAGCTTTGTGAACTACATTTTACATCTGCTGACATTCATGAGTTCCCCCTCTACACTGCAGAAAATGGAATATGTTACCTACGCTTAAGAAAAGGTGGCATTCCGTCCTGTTTGATTCTTTGACCAGAACACTTCTAAAACAAGATACTTCATGTAATTCTCCAGATACAAAATAAAGATCAATTTCTCTTGAGAATTTTTTTTCCAAAGTTATTTTAAACGCATTAGCTTTTGTTTGTTCCTGTTGGAACATTATTTATAAATAAAAACAGTGTAATTGATGCACTTATATATTTAAACTTACTTTGAATTTCTTTTGTTGTGTATGTTATGTGTTATTTAAAAATAAATAAATCTTAAATTTATATCAAATGAGTTAATTAAAGTTTGATTTGGAAATTATTAGCTATATTTGAGTATGTGAGTTTCAAAATTTGCCTTATCCAGTAAATCAAATTTTGGGAAATCGTGAAAAACCTCTGATCGTGTCCATTGGTTTTCATTGTAAACCAAGATTTTACAATGCCAGAAATACACAATAAAGCTAGTGTTTTGCAGATGGTATTGTTTTCCAGATTCATGTTAGTGATTTGGCCGAATACCGAATATTTGGCCAAGTTTTAGGCCGAATACCGAATATTCGGCGGCCGAATACTGACTTTAATATAAATGACTTTTATTTTAATTGTTTAATTTTTTTTCAATTTTAAAATAAAAAATTAAGGACTAATTGAAATTAATTTTTTGTTTGAGTTTTCAAAAATCATAACAGCTGAATGTATTTTTTGTTATACTTTAAATGTCTTAAAAAATACTTTAAAGATAACATATGACTTTTAAAAATGTAAATAATAATTTAATTCATAATTTTTTATTTAATCCATAGATAGTTCTAGTAATTTATATATATATACTATCTAAAATAGAACTCATTACCTCTGTAAAAATGAAACTTTTTTTATTTTAGTAAAATCCTTTCACCCCCTAAAAGTAAGAACTTGCATGTGTCCTCTGTCTTTTTATATCCTTTTTCATGCAACTTAAACTTAGTAAATTTACACTCTGTATGTCAAAAAAAAGGGTTATTTTCTTAAAATATAATTATCCATTCCATTAAAATATTATATATTCTTTTCTGCTACCAAGATATACTTTTCTCTTTTCTTTCTCTCAAAATTAACAAGCCCCTCATAATACTTCCTCCACCCCATATTTCAGAATGAGATCTTTTTCTTATAATAATTAATGTATTTAGGTATAATTTTTTAATATTGTTTGTCGAAAATATTTAAAATCATATTTCGTTTTGATTTTCAGGAACATATCTAACCAAATATCTTAAAATATTCGGCCAAATATGCCACTATTCGGCTACAGGTATTCGGTCAAATGTCCCACTATTCGGCCACAGGTATTCGGCCGAATATCTGTCCAATATTCGGCAAAAGGGCCGAATACCGAATAGTGGCCGAATATTCGTTACATCCCTAATTCATGTCCACCGGTACCAGTAGAATGGAATGACAGAGAAAACTCTATTTTTTAACTTTTAGATAAGGAGTTTTGAAACTGGTGTCCTCATTAAATTCTTATGCATGAATATTCAATAAATATTTTATTATTTCTACTTTTTATGGGATGTGAATGTACAAAGCAACATTTGAATCATCTGTGACAATTAATTGCTTCAGAAACTTTTTTAACGTAGAAGATTTTTGTTTCGATTTATACGAAGGGTTACAGGAAGAAGCAACAACATTTTTTTTTTTTTTTTTTTTTTTTTCTGTCATTGTTTAACCTTAATAAAACTTTCAAATAATACATTTATATTAAATGAGTAAGTTAATTGAACAGAATTTAAGTACTTTTTGTGTACGCTAATTTCAGATGTACATAGTTTGCAGCCAATCAAATAAGTTTTAGACCAATAAAGTTTATTTAAATATGTTGCATAATATGTAAAAAATAGAAATAACATAAATCTTATTTATTAAAAT
Organism: Maratus speciosus; assembly: GCA_963932465.1. Classification (NCBI taxonomy): domain Eukaryota; kingdom Metazoa; phylum Arthropoda; class Arachnida; order Araneae; family Salticidae; genus Maratus; species Maratus speciosus. The sequence goes on along the minus strand of OZ010789.1, from coordinate 34,761,828 downwards.
TTCTCAGCAGATTATGCACTAGAAATTAGGGTATTTTATTCATTTAGTAATTTAAAAATGCAGATAGTATATGTAGATTCTTAAAACAACACTTCAAGTTTAGAAACAATAAGATAAAATAGCTAACATTAATGTGATATTTTATATAGGCATAGAGATATAAAACTGAAAAAAAATCTAATTAAGATAATGTATTTTTTCAGTTATCTGCCCTAATATCTAAACAGAAAGTAACAGGAGATGGCTGTTGCTATTAAACAACAAAAAGTACATTCAAACCTCATTAACATGTACAGAATTAACCTGGTGTACTTTTAATATAAATTTTTCCTACAATGTCTGTCAAAATTAATACAACGGTTTTATTAATAATAATATAAACTGATGATAACATCAGGAAAAAACTTTTAATTTGCCTTGAGATTTATGTTAATGAGGTTTGACTGTATAACTACTACAATAGTATTTTAAATTTTGTTTCAATCAGAAATTTATGGATTAATAAACAAAATCAGTTAAATGTTAAACATTTTAAATATCACGAGCATTAAAGCCTTTGCTTATTCCACTTTGTGTGGATTTGTCCGCATTCAACTATTGTGACCTATGCATCTGGATGCATAAGTCTAGGTGTTGAAAATATTTTTTCCTACACTTCCAGAGAATGTTGATCCTGCTTAATGAAGCCCAATTCCATAATAAATATAAATTTATGTAAATGTTTTGAATGAAAAAAATCATAACAGCAGTGTTGTGGGAAAAAAATTATCAGAAAGTCTCAAAAAGTTATTTTCAAATACATTTGACAATTAGATTGATCAATAATTAGTAATATATTAATTTAAATAGTTTTTCTGTCAATTTTTCTTAAATCATATTAAAATACAAATATTTCAGAGGGGGAAATCCCCTACCTTCCCTACAGTTAGGGTTTTCACAGACAATACAATTGTGAAGTATCAGCATGACATAAGACTAATAGAAAAGAAATTAACCGTAGGTGTGAAAGTTGTGAATATTAACCCCTTGAGGGACGATGGGATATATTTTATCCCACCTAAGTTTAATCGAGATTTGCACCGGAAACTTTTAAATAAATTTTATTTTTGTAACTTTGATGGAAAAAACTTGTAAAATTGCTTTTCTTTATTTTGAAACGGAATTTTTCAAAGATCCCGGTGTGAATTTAACATTACAGGAACGCAATCACTTGCCTCTCAAGGGGTTAAATGAAATTGATTTGACTTAAAAATGGAACTTGCAAAGCTGAACCTAATTCATACATTTGTTTTAGAAATATAATCTGTTATTACAGTGTGCTTCTTCAAGAGTTATTTTTTTGCACTTTACAGATATGAATTATCAAATATTTAACAAAGAAATTGTAATAAGTATACTTATTACCACCTTCCCACGTAGTGAAAGAAGAAAAAAACTTTAAACCAGAAATTTATTTAATGAAATAAAGTATATTTCAAATCACTACTAAATAGAAGCAAGGCACATTTAATTAAATTTTCTGGTTCAAAGTATTTATTTTTGGGAAAAACGGTTTATTGCCAAATATGGGTATGTGTTTGGACAGTTCGTGTGATAAAAAATGGTCTTTATTTAAACGAGGAGGGTGTGATGCCCTTTGCTTTTGTAAGCCTCTTGTCAAGGATCTCTGAACAGACCGAAATTCTACCTATTTAGACACCTGAATCCCACCAATCCCCCCCCCCCCTTTCCAGTAAATATGCTTAATTAAAAATATATACTCTTTTGAGTTATGAGTGTTTATACAACAGTATAACTTACTGAATTATTCATGTACCTTGGTAGAAAAAGGCCCAATTGCATTTTTCGTCTTTTAAAGTCTAATAAAATGAAAGAAATAACCTTTCATATTTTATAATGAAAAATTTAAGGGGCAAAAACTTATCAAAGCAGAACAATAATTTAGAATTAATAAAATTCTTTTAAAATATTTCTATCAAACATAATGATAAACAATAAGAGTGGTAATTGTTAGTCGAATATTAATACTTAAAAAATGCATTTGATTTTTTTTTTAAATCAGTTTGTTGAAAACAAGCAAACTTAATTGATTTAAAATAAAAGGCTTTAGGAAGAGGATAAATAATAGAATTTAATAGGATTATTTAAATGAAGGAGTAGTATTCGTTCAGAAATAAAAAAAATATGGAACTCTTTCTAACTCAGCTCACCCCTCCCCCTCCTTCAAAAAATAAAAATAAAATTTGGATATTTTTGTTTAAATATTTTGTTTCAAACGATTGTAGTAAAGCTAATAGAAATTAAAAGAATGTATTTACATTTTTGACGCTTAAAATTTTAATGTATGTATATTTCGAAAATAAATATTCTGAAATCGCTTTCATTTATACACCCAACCAACCAATCTATAATTCATCGCTTTCTAATCAAAATTTGCTTGATAACTCATCTAAAAGTCATCGCAGTTTCATCGTTATCAAATCGTACTCCTCGGTGTTTCATCACAAATTTTTCTAAAATTCATCAGATTGCGATCATCCATAGATCTCAGGCCGATGAGACATTTCTGAGTAATTGCCGATGAAATTCATCCCTCTCCGATGAGAATGCGATAATCGGCCACTTATCGTGTCATCGGACTTCGATAAGAGGCCATTCAAGGGCCATATACATTTTGCTACTAGGGTCCTACCTCAAAACAAGTTGGAAATTGCTCGTCAAACGTGGCAAATGAAGTGTATTCGTACTATAACTAGTTTTATAAGTATTTTTTGCACCGTATATTGTACCGAATGTATATTTTAATGCACTCCAATAAGTGCATATCCATTTCATTCTGTTCGAAAGGCTGTGATATCATTAAAATGCACGTGAAATATTTTTTTCCCCATTGGCCGTAATGTAACGGAAAGCATTTGACTTTCCCTGTAATTAAACTATCCGTTCGATTTTCATAAAATTTGTAATGACTCGACAAAACTTTGCAGCAATTATATATTTAAAATTTTAGACCATTTGGAAAGCTGTAATATCATTAAAATGTACTTGCAATAATTTTTCCCCATTGACCGTAATGTAACGGAAAACTGTTGAGTGTCCCTGTAATTAAACTCTACATACGATTTTCATGAAATTTGAAATGACTCGACAAAATGTTGCAACAATTATATATTTATAATTTCAGACCTTTCGGTTGGATAGCTTTTGTTCTGTTATAGGCGGACCGACAGGCGGACTGAACGATGACTATAGGTGCTACGTAGGGGAGATGGGGGCACATGTGAACAGGGGGCAGATGTGAACATCGCAGTTTTTCAATAGTTATTATAAGTTTTTTTATTTGAAAAAAATTACCAAAGATGGCAGCACCTGTGGACGTATGGTAAAAATTTTTTGAAGCTTTTTGACATTTTGTTTGTCTTCAGTAGCCAAAACACTGTTTGTAGATGTCAAATGTAAAATGTCGGTTTCAACTTTGGTAAGTGATAAAGTTTATTTATTTAGTTAGTTATTCGAATTTCAATGTTTTAACATATACTATGACTACTATTGAATATTTTGGATAAAGTTGTTTTGTTCCCTAAAATTGATAAATGTTAATTATTTATCAATTTAACTCAAGCAGCCATGCGGGGCACTTGTGAACAGACTAGTTGGGGCAGATATGAACAGTTCAAAAAAATCAAAATCTTTCTCTGTTGTGCGAATAGAAAGAATTGATAATGATAAAATGTATGTTAAATTCCTGAGAAAGAATCTCAGATCCAATTCATATAATTTCCCTGAAATAGTAGACATTTCTGTCATACAAAAAAGTGATATTGTATTGAAACTTCCACTTCCACATTTGTCAGGAAGTACACAAAGAGCAAGAAGCTCATTTGAGTTCAATTATAATTTAAATAAATTCAATGTTTCCTAAAATGCAATAAGTGTTATGTACTATTTTAGTAAACGGTTTAAAACAATATTTTTTATGCATTGTTAATACAAAGAATATTATGACAAACAACTCTGTATTTTTTTTCTTTTCATTTGTCTCAAACTTGCTGTGATGGCTTACTTCCATCTCTCAAACAACAGCTATGGATAGGATAATTTGAATTGGGATGGATATCAGTAACATTCTTAAAATGTAAAATTTTCAAATTGATAACTAATATAATTCTTGGGTATGGTGTCAGAACAGCTTTATACATATTTAGTTTCATTTTAAAATCTTTTGTTTAAACATGTCACTCAAAAACTAGAAAAAAAAAATTTTTTTATTTTATTTATGGTGAATTTAACTGATAATATAAATAATGGTTATGATAACAAATTAATAACAGGAGAAAAAGCATGTCAAAGGATATTTTTTCCTTGTGTTCACATGTGCCCCACGAGTGTTCACAACTACCCCGCTGATGGGGCACATGTGAACAATTTTTTGAATTTATAAAACTATTAAAAAATGTAAGAAAAACTATACAGGTGATTAAAAAAAATTTCCATGTGTAAAAGAAAGTTCTGTTTACTATACTGACTACTTTTTATTTATAAGAATTAATCCAATTATGAGAAAAAGATATATTTATGCGAACTGTTCACATGTGCCCCAATCTCCCCTATTTATATATTTACGAACGCACCTAAAAAGGGACGAGATACTTAAAAAAAATAAATTGCAGAGTGCCTTTGATTTAGTACAATATAAAGTCTCACAAAAAAAAATCATTTTTGAATCTCCAAAATGATTTTTTTTCTGAAAAGTGGCATTATAAGTGAGACGCGCATTTACTAATCAAACTAATACTTTACGCAAGGTATAGTTTATTTTAATGAAAAAAATCCTATTAAGCATGTGCAAAGTTTCTACTATCGGCAGTGAAGCATCAGTAATGTTTTCCGATGTTAGTCAAATTCAGTATGCTAATTTTAATTTTCTTATTATACTAAATCGTTCTTTGCTGAGTTTTATTATTAGATGTCAATCTCTGTTATAATGATGCACTTCTGCATGCAATTTATGACGCATTTAAACATATGATAGATAAATAAATTACACCTCCAGAGCTTAATTAAGTTGTTTTAACATGCAAGACATCAATTCGTAGTAAATTGAGGGATGCTTAACAAACTTGCAAAAAGCAAGTTTTCATTCTATTGTAATGATATTGCAACCGTTTTCGCCTATGTGATGGTGTATAAAGTTTCATTACATATCTAATTGGCACTTTAATGTGTTTAGACACTTCGTTTAACCCGAAGGTAAAATAACGCTGCGAATACACGTCATTGATTTTGCGCAGACAAAAGACACCTTGGTTGACAGAAGGAAACCTTTTTTTCAGAATTGATACTTTAGGAGGCTATTTGAGTTCACAAATAGGGATCTAAAATTAGTATCACCCTTAAAATAAGAGTTTATTTATAAATAACTTAAACTCACGCAGTAACAAACTGAAGATCTTTTATTAACTGAATGATGTACACTTCCTCGAAATTTTTTACTGTAAAGCATTTAAATTAATTATGAAAATTGCTTTTTTTCTTGGACACACTGTCTGGAATGCATTTTGCAAACTCAGATGAAAGTAACAAACATACTCGGATAATAGTGAGAAATGTTCCAGACTATGTATCGTTCGATGTGGTTCAGTCGGTAGAACATCAGTGCGCTATACTGATGGCCCGGGTTCGAGTCCCGGCATGGAATTTTTTTCGCTATGTTGGCCTTTGCGCCTTTTAAGCAATTATTTTGAAATTTGATTTTCATTTGAATTATGATTAAAAAGATTTTAAAATTTAGTCGCTATTTAATCTATTTTGCAATTATTATTTTGAAGATTCCATACGGTTTATTTTTTCAAAACTTTAATACAGTATTAAATCATAAGTTCAAAGTACGTGTCTTTTGTTAGTTACGACCATTTTGACATACAGATTAGGAAACCAAGTGTATATATTAAAATTAAAATTAAAATAATAAAACTTTGTAAAAAATCACCATAAAATTAAAACAAAACACAGGACGCGTTTCGAGCTAAAAACATAACAGCTCGTCATCAGCTAAGCATACACGTGTCCGAAAACGGACAAGTTCAAAAATGAACTGAAGAAAAAGAATGTTGCGAAGAATGCGACAGATGGCGCTACCTGATAGAGGGAAATGTGTTGAAAAAAGATAGAAGAGAAAATGAAATGGAAAAAATGAAAATAAAAGAAAAAATAAAAATAAAAGAAGTAAATTAAAAATATAAATAAAAATAATAAATAAAGAACTATAAAAGAACAAGAAAAAAATAAAAAGATAATAAATAAATAAGTAAATAAATAGCAGAAAACAAAATAATAAAACTAAAATGAAATAAAATAAAAATAAAACAAAACTGGGAAGAAAGAAAAGCAAATACCTTGAACACGTGCAAAGCAATAACACGGTGCAGCACCCAAATAGTTGAATACAGCGAAACAGCACCGAAAACTGGCGATATGAAGCAATTAAAATAATAAAACTTTGTAAAAAATCACCATAAAATTAAAACAAAACACAGGACGCGTTTCGAGCTAAAAACATAACAGCTCGTCATCAGCTAAGCATACACGTGTCCGAAAACGGACAAGTTCAAAAATGAACTGAAGAAAAAGAATGTTGCGAAGAATGCGACAGATGGCGCTACCTGATAGAGGGAAATGTGTTGAAAAAAGATAGAAGAGAAAATGAAATGGAAAAAATGAAAATAAAAGAAAAAATAAAAATAAAAGAAGTAAATTAAAAATATAAATAAAAATAATAAATAAAGAACTATAAAAGAACAAGAAAAAATAAAAAGATAATAAATAAATAAGTAAATAAATAGCAGAAAACAAAATAATAAAACTAAAATGAAATAAAATAAAAATAAAACAAAACTGGGAAGAAAGAAAAGCAAATACCTTGAACACGTGCAAAGCAATAACACGGTGCAGCACCCAAATAGTTGAATACAGCGAAACAGCACCGAAAACTGGCGATATGAAGCAATTAAAATAATAAAACTTTGTAAAAAATCACCATAAAATTAAAACAAAACACAGGACGCGTTTCGAGCTAAAAACATAACAGCTCGTCATCAGCTAAGCATACACGTGTCCGAAAACGGACAAGTTCAAAAATGAACTGAAGAAAAAGAACACGGACACGGACACGTGTATGCTTAGGACACGTGTGACATTATTTTCGGACACGTGTATGCTTAGCTGATGACGAGCTGTTATGTTTTTAGCTCGAAACGCGTCCTGTGTTTTGTTTTAATTTTATGGTGATTTTTTACAAAGTTTTATTATTTTAATTGCTTCATATCGCCAGTTTTCGGTGCTGTTTCGCTGTATTCAACTATTTGGGTGCTGCACCGTGTTATTGCTTTGCACGTGTTCAAGGTATTTGCTTTTCTTTCTTCCCAGTTTTGTTTTATTTTTATTTTATTTCATTTTAGTTTTATTATTTTGTTTTCTGCTATTTATTTACTTATTTATTTATTATCTTTTTATTTTTTTCTTGTTCTTTTATAGTTCTTTATTTATTATTTTTATTTATATTTTTAATTTACTTCTTTTATTTTTATTTTTTCTTTTATTTTCATTTTTTCCATTTCATTTTCTCTTCTATCTTTTTTCAACACATTTCCCTCTATCAGGTAGCGCCATCTGTCGCATTCTTCGCAACATTCTTTTTCTTCAGTTCATTTTTGAACTTGTCCGTTTTCGGACACGTGTATGCTTAGCTGATGACGAGCTGTTATGTTTTTAGCTCGAAACGCGTCCTGTGTTTTGTTTTAATTTTATGGTGATTTTTTACAAAGTTTTATTATTTTAATTGCTTCATATCGCCAGTTTTCGGTGCTGTTTCGCTGTATTCAACTATTTGGGTGCTGCACCGTGTTATTGCTTTGCACGTGTTCAAGGTATTTGCTTTTCTTTCTTCCCAGTTTTGTTTTATTTTTATTTTATTTCATTTTAGTTTTATTATTTTGTTTTCTGCTATTTATTTACTTATTTATTTATTATCTTTTTATTTTTTTCTTGTTCTTTTATAGTTCTTTATTTATTATTTTTATTTATATTTTTAATTTACTTCTTTTATTTTTATTTTTTCTTTTATTTTCATTTTTTCCATTTCATTTTCTCTTCTATCTTTTTTCAACACATTTCCCTCTATCAGGTAGCGCCATCTGTCGCATTCTTCGCAACATTCTTTTTCTTCAGTTCATTTTTGAACTTGTCCGTTTTCGGACACGTGTATGCTTAGCTGATGACGAGCTGTTATGTTTTTAGCTCGAAACGCGTCCTGTGTTTTGTTTTAATTTTATGGTGATTTTTTACAAAGTTTTATTATTTTAATTGCTTCATATCGCCAGTTTTCGGTGCTGTTTCGCTGTATTCAACTATTTGGGTGCTGCACCGTGTTATTGCTTTGCACGTGTTCAAGGTATTTGCTTTTCTTTCTTCCCAGTTTTGTTTTATTTTTATTTTATTTCATTTTAGTTTTATTATTTTGTTTTCTGCTATTTATTTACTTATTTATTTATTATCTTTTTATTTTTTTCTTGTTCTTTTATAGTTCTTTATTTATTATTTTTATTTATATTTTTAATTTACTTCTTTTATTTTTATTTTTTCTTTTATTTTCATTTTTTCCATTTCATTTTCTCTTCTATCTTTTTTCAACACATTTCCCTCTATCAGGTAGCGCCATCTGTCGCATTCTTCGCAACATTCTTTTTCTTCAGTTCATTTTTGAACTTGTCCGTTTTCGGACACGTGTATGCTTAGCTGATGACGAGCTGTTATGTTTTTAGCTCGAAACGCGTCCTGTGTTTTGTTTTAATTTTATGGTGATTTTTTACAAAGTTTTATTATTTTAATTGCTTCATATCGCCAGTTTTCGGTGCTGTTTCGCTGTATTCAACTATTTGGGTGCTGCACCGTGTTATTGCTTTGCACGTGTTCAAGGTATTTGCTTTTCTTTCTTCCCAGTTTTGTTTTATTTTTATTTTATTTCATTTTAGTTTTATTATTTTGTTTTCTGCTATTTATTTACTTATTTATTTATTATCTTTTTATTTTTTTCTTGTTCTTTTATAGTTCTTTATTTATTATTTTTATTTATATTTTTAATTTACTTCTTTTATTTTTATTTTTTCTTTTATTTTCATTTTTTCCATTTCATTTTCTCTTCTATCTTTTTTCAACACATTTCCCTCTATCAGGTAGCGCCATCTGTCGCATTCTTCGCAACATTCTTTTTCTTCAGTTCATTTTTGAACTTGTCCGTTTTCGGACACGTGTATGCTTAGCTGATGACGAGCTGTTATGTTTTTAGCTCGAAACGCGTCCTGTGTTTTGTTTTAATTTTATGGTGATTTTTTACAAAGTTTTATTATTTTAATTGCTTCATATCGCCAGTTTTCGGTGCTGTTTCGCTGTACCCAAGTGTATATATTATTAAGGTTCAAACAAAAGGAAAATTTTAATCTTTTTTACATATATAGAGTAATACATTTCCGTAGTTAGTCGATATAGGTTATTAATATATATTTTTGTATATTTTACAATATAAAAAAGCATTGCTGAATTTCCGCATATAACATTTAAATAATGCTAAAAATATTGTCTAATATTAGAGACTGATATTCTCCGAAGCCCTTTAAATTCAATATTTATTTATGAATACTTAATTAAAGAAAGATTTGGAAAGATCTGGTATTTCGCATTAAGCACTTAAGTCTTTAAGATATATGTTTTTTTTTTCATTATATATATATATCGATTCATATTCCAGGTATATGTATAGATTTATATATTTTTCATTCTTAAATAATCTCTAAAATGTAATTCTTAATTAATCTCTTTAAAAAGCTCCTTTCTCAAATTAGGTTTAACTAATAATTATAAATTATCAATATGGAAGATATGATAATTGTTAAGTATGGATCCCTTGGAAAACTTATATTAGGAGATTGAAAAGATTAGACGATTGGAAATATTGGAAGATTGATAATTACAAACTATCAATGTGGAAGAATCTATCATTATCAATATGCGGAAAATATCTTCGAATAATTTCAATGTAATTCGGCATAATTATTGTACTTTATAATGCAATGTCGATAGTTTATTAAATTAAATTTTATCAATAAACCTAATAATTATGTATAAACCTATTTGCATAAATAAAATCCACAATATGTCAAACTTCAGCATACACATTCGATTTTAGTTGCAGTTCTTTTCAGTGTAAGCCAAAATTTTAGAAATATTGTTAATATTGTAAAAGTATTACTGATGAATATAACATTGGTCACTATTATAAATAATGCAAGCAATATAATAATACTGTTTTTTGTCATGTGTATCTAGTTAACTTCACAATGAGAGACCAATTATATAATAAGAATTATCGACAATTGTGGCAGTTTTCTAAAGATAATTTAAGAAAATCTGTTTCAATGGCTGATAAAAAAAATACATATATTCTATAATTAAATAATATTTCTAATTTTATATTTTAGGTTCTTATTGGAAGTAAAAAGGCAATGTATTAATGGTTTTATCGATGCATTTTAAATCCTACTTAAATTACAATGTAAATTCAAATTCAAATTTTCTTTTCTTACTTTTATAAATTTTACATGAAACATTCACATGGAGAATGTTAGTATGCAATAATTAAAGAAAGGTAATGCTTGTAAGATTTTTAAAAGAGATTTAACACTAATAAATTTATTCAAAACTGAAAACAGTTTTATTTGAATATGCTTATTTCTTTATTCGAATGAATACTGTGTTCTAAACTGTCAGATAAACTTTATAAAAGCACTCACCTATTTTTGATATATACATCCAGTTTAAAATGCACTTTATTTTCCTTTTCCCGTCTCGTAAATGTTCGAGACACCACAATATTTTTCTTTATTTTTGAAGAAAATATTCTGACAGCTTCTAAAATAGTGTCTTACAGTAAGAAGAATTCGTAATTATGACACAAAAATGAAAAAGTTTTTATCTATACTTGTTTAATATGTTCTTTAAGTCACATATAAAAAATTAATGAACGATTTATTTGATCAGACTTCTTTTTTCCTAATGTTTTAAAATTTACGCTTAAAATCACACTATAAAACTTTTCTGCAAACATGCCTAGAGTAAAAATTCACTTCTTTATTTAAGTGATAATTTTTATTTATATAATCTCTGCGTAATTTTCTGCAGTAAACGAAATATGAAATTGTCGATGAACAAAATAGTAGAAGCAAATTATATTTAAAAAAGACTTAATTTATGTATATTTACTGTCACATGCCTCAATTATTTTTAAATATGAATATTCTGACTTTAACTTTAACCTTTGGTACCAGAGGAGTGATAGATATTGACAGGCTTGTGTTTTACGACAGTTTTTAAAATAAAACAAACAAAAAGAAAAAAAAAATGATTGACATTTCTACGTGAAAGACTGTTTATTTACAAGCAATTATAAAAGGTATAAGTTTAATAACGTTAACTATCGTATTATATGAAAATACTACAATAATTGTGCTTTTTTTGTTTGTTTGTTATTATATGTTTTGCTACGTAGCTCATGAAAATTTGTTTGGAAAGAAGAATTGCGTGCAATAGGGAAAATATATCTAAAAATAGAAAAATGTAGTCTGAAAATTTAAATCCACGTTATACGCAAATGCACAAATAAACATTTTCAGCTGAATATCCGAATTTACGTATGCAGGACTAAAAAGATTATATTAATTTTATGCTCTTAATTTAGCATGTTTGTATAATGAATTTGTTTGCAGTATATGAAAATGCGCCCATAAGTGCGTATTATTAGCACGTGAAAAAACAATATTTCTTTTTAAAACTAGCTTGAAAAAAACTATTAACACACCGCAAAGACTATTTCCTGACGATTCTAAAAATTGCAGAAAGGAATATATTTTTTGGTTTGAAAAATGTTTTTGAAGTCTTTGATATACATTTGTTTGCTACGTTTCTAAAGAAAAAAGAAACGCTTTTTTGCAATCGGAGGAGGTTTTATTTTTTCGGAAAACTTCTTGATAGATTAATAAACATTCCCTTTACATTATCTTCTTGTTGAAAATCTTACATTCATTTTTCTGTTCACCTTCGGAATGTGACTCTCATGCATGCATGAACCAGCTGTAAATAAAATCGAAATAAAAATATATATATATAATTTAGTTCAATTTTAGAGAAAATAGAAGGCTTTCCAGAGATTCTGATAAAGAAAAATAAAAATATTCACTGATGTAGAGAAATATAATAAAGTTTTATTAAATAAAATTCTATCGAATGTATCAATGAATTAACACTAGTCTGATTCAAATACTAAATAAAAAGATAATTAAATAATAAAATATTGTATAAATCACCATAAAAATATAAAAACTCGCAGGACACGTTTGGAGATGGAAATTTTAGCAGCTCGTCATCCGTCGAAGTAAACACACCTCCGTAAGAGCGCAAGGTAAAAAATGAACTCACAGGAGGCGTTTCGACATGGAAATTTTAACAGTCCGTACTCAGCCGAAGTAAAGACGTATCCGTAAGGGCACAATTTCACAAATGAACACTGTTAAAATTTACATATCGGAACGAGTCCTGTGTGTTTTTATATTTTTATGGTGATTTATAGAAAGTTGTATTATTTAATTGTGGTCTATCGCCAGTTTTTTGGTGTTGTTTCACCTAAAAAGTTAATTGTTTGAAAAGCAAAATTTACCTTTATGAAATCTTAATTTAATAACGACATTAATATACATTAAAAATAATAAACATTTGTTTTTTAATTAACAATCAACTATATTTTTATCAGTTCATAACTCTTTGGTATTTTTTATACAAAAATTTATCCTTGCTTAGTTAATTTCTTTCAAACATATTCGAAGCATACTAAATTATAAACCATATTCCGCGGAACTAATCTCTCCGTGTACTTTTAATCTTGTTACATATTTTGTTTAACGTCGACATTAATTTAAAATCTTTCGTTCGTTGTCCACAATAAATTAGATCAATTTTAAATTAAAATTTAAGTGAAAGTTTTAATTGCATTATGGGAGTTTATTTATGTTATCTACTCAATTTCTGTAAACATGGACTCAAATAAGGGTTTTCATGGCCGTCATCGCTATCAGGATAATCTCCAAAAATCGTAATGAGGTTAATCTTATTAACTCAATTTAAGAATCAGATAAGAATTCTATTGGGTCGCTTTAGTTAATTGAAATATATTTATCTCAATAAGAGGAAAGAGGATGATTAGTTGAACAAGCAGTAAGTATATGCTAAATGAATGAATAAAAAGATAGACGCGCGTCTAAAATTAAATCTGTATGTTTTTCGAAAAACTAAAAAAATAATATATATATATATATTATATATAATGTCGCTCGGTTTTAAAGAAAAAACAAGATTTTACATTTTTTTATTGAAGATTCTGATTATGATAGATAAAAATATACACTCAGTTAGAGAAATATAATAAAGTTTAGTTCATTAAATTGTACCGAACGCATCATTGTCATAACAGTAATCTATTTCTAATACAAAAAAGTTAACTGTTTGCGAAAAAGGTTTTGCCTTTAGAAAATATTAAAATAATAACGACATCAAATTGCTTAAAAATTAATAAACATTTTGTTTTTGAATAAACAATAAACAATATTTTTATCAGCTCATAACCCTTTGGTATATTTTTTTCGAAAGTTTTATCCTTGCTTAGTTATTTTCTTTTAAACATATTCGAAACATACTAAATTATAAACCATATCCCGCGGAACTATCGCCTCCGTATATTTTTAATCTTGTTACGTATTTTGTTTAACGTCGGCATTAATTTAAAATTTTTCGTTCGTTGTTCACAATAAATTAGATCAACTTTAAATTAAAATTTAAGTGAAAGTTTTAATTGCATTATGGGAGTTTATTTATATAATCTACTCAATTTCTATACACATGGACTCAAATAAGTGTTTTCATGGCCATCATCGCTATCACGATAATATCCAAAAAAAGTAATGAGGATAATCTGATTAACTCAATTTAAGAATTAGATAAGAATTTGATCGGATCGCTTTAGTTAATTAAAATATATTTATCGCAATAAGATGAAAGAAGATGATTAGTTGAACAAGCAGTAAGTATATGCTAAATGAGTGAATAAAAATATAGATGCTCTTATAGTCTCTTATATATAAAAATATAGATGCTCTATAGATGCTGTATATTAAATCTGTATATTTTCTGAAAAGCTAAAATAATAATAATAATAATAATAATAATAATAATAATAATAATAATATATATATATATATATATATATATATATATATATATATATATATATATATATATATATATATATATATATATATATATATATATATATATATATATATATATATATATATATATATATGTAACGAATATCGGGAGCCTTCCGGACTTGTATATGGAGTCGTGGGCCGTTCACTTCCCATCAGTTGACCGTCGTATCGCCGGCGTTAATAAGTAAGTCAGAACATCTTGGAATTGACAGAACTTGTAGATAAATAATTTGGAGAATAATTGGACTCGGGAACCTTTTGGTGGACCGAACTCATTTATTTCGCCGCTCATCTTACAGTCCGATCCGCGAGTTCGGCCGGGGGCCCCTCGAGCCACTTACGTGATGATTTTAGGAGCTACATTGGCATAATTTTTGCAGGCCTCTCAAAATTGTAAGTTATCTCGTTTTTGGCGCGGGTTTTATCTAATATCTTAGGGTTTAACATATTTTCCAGCAGAGGGCATAGTTGCAAAATTGGGAGGAACATTTCTTTAATTGGTTGATTAGCTTTTGATTGATTGTCCAGTCTCAGATGCAAGACCTGGGCTTGGCCGACCCGGGAATCGGCTAACAACTGAATGAGAATATTCCGTACGTCAGCATTTTTACTCTTAAAGATCATCCGAAAATGATATCTGAAAGTAATAAGATGTATTGCTGGGAAACAAAGTTACAAGGGGTAAAACTGGTTTTAGAAGGAGATTTAAAGTTAGGAGAAAGAAACTTCGGATTTTAATTTAACTTTTCGAAATTTAATTTGGAATTTTAGAGGGTTTTTATCCTTTCATATCCCCCCCTCCAAGAAGATGTCCACCCAGAATTGCCTGCAAATCCGGGGGTGGGGGGGGCTCGCACGGAGAATGGCGAATACAAAAACAGATAAGTGCGACCTTACAAATTAGGGTTAAAGTCAAATCTAAAGGTAAATTTAAATTAAATGTAACGTTAAAGTTAAGTTTGCTAAGATATGAGGACTGAATTTTACTGCTGGAAAATATATTTTTAAATTTTACCTTTTGTGTTGTAAACTTTAAGGAAAAATTTAAGATTTTAAGTTTTACTGCAAAAATATCCAAGTTTGGGATATGGCTCTCGGGACAACCTGACCGAACTTTACATATAATATTTGGAAAATATAATAACACAAAATGTAAGAATACCATAAAATGTCAAGAACAGCTGAAAAAACAAACAACAATAATAATATAAGAAATATATGGGAAAACACAAAATAAAATAATATAGTTTAAGTATTGACCATAATTTTCTTTTTTCGAAGTCCTTGGTCAAGAAGTTTATGCTCTTTTTGTTCAAGTCTTTGAGCATATATTTCACATTTTTATATAAAATTCAACTATGTAAAAATATAACTTTAGGTACAACTATAATATTAGAAATGGAAAATAAACATAAGAAAACTTAAAAAAAAATTCTTTTCCATAATTATAAAGAAAACACAATATAAGATTACTTTTCATGTATTGTAAGAGATTCCTCCAGTCCTATATTGAGTCTCTTATGACATGAATTATGTTTTCCACAATAATTGAAATTATGTTATTAAAAATATAAAAGTACACATGATTACTGGGAAAAATATGTTTCATGCATAAAATATTCAAATAGTATTCAAAAGAAAAATAATGTACAGAAAAATATAAAAATATTCAACTTAGGGAAATACTTAAAAATGTGAACTTATAAAAAGTTGAAATCTTTTTGCCTTTTATTTCAAACTGTGAAAATATTAAAAATATGTTGACATATAAAATTGGCAAAATTAAAAACAAGATGCAAATATTAAATAATGTTAAACTATGTAGGCTGAAATAAAAATATTGAAATAAGTACGAAAATAAAGAAAAATATATTATGTCTATGTACAGGGAAGACTACTTGCAAGGTAAGTAGTATTTATCCTAAACCGTTGAAGGTTTTAGCAATCCAAAACCATTGAAGGTTTTAGCAATCCTAAACCTCAGGGAGGTTTTAGCAAAAATTAAAAAAAAAAAGAAAAATGAGCTTTATGTTTATTTTTTGTGTGAAGATGCAGATGTAGTTTACCTGTAAGCAAAGGTATTTACTATTTTGCAGACTGAGGTATTTATTTTCCTCAGTGGCCTTAATAAATCCAAATCACAATTTAATAAACTACATCTACATCTCACCGTTAGCTCATAAAAATTTCTTATTTTATGCAAGTAAAAAAAAATCAAAGAACATTTTTCCTCAAGAGGGAGGCCAGAACGCTCTGAGTTTTCCTTGCTAGTATTTACGCAAATAGTAAAAACCTTTTAATTTTTCAGTGTTTTATTACTGGCTAAGGGAAAAAAAAATTCATAAAACAGAAAAATTAAATAGATAAAACAAACAAAAGAAATTAATAAAATAATACACCCTGGTTCAAACAAACATGATTATGACCAAGACTTCTAAGTGCATGGCAACCCGTTGACAAATTTTTGTTAGCTAGCTTTTATTGTCCGGACATTTATTTTACCAACAGTTGCCACATTTGTTCAGATTGCACAGGCCACTGAATCCCTTTTGTCTGTAGAGGGGTGTTTTCGATTGGAGTTAAAACATTTTTTTTTTTTTTTTTAAAGACTTAATGGGGTGGAACCATGGTCATCTTTAAAACTTGTATGTGTGGATTTGGACAGTATTGGATTTACCACGGTTAAAGTGGGGTTACCAAGGTCATGTCTAACCAATGATTGAATTATGGGAAATATTTTGAACATGATGGGGGCGGGACCATCACCTGTTTTCCAAAAGTGACAGGGGTTAAATACCTTCTCATATTGTGTATTTATGAAATAGTAAGGATGGGACCTTCCATTTTGTCTCTTAAAAGTGGTTGGGGCTGCCAACTCACTTGGGCCCTTTAATATGTAATGGGATTTATTATTAAAACTATATATATATTGGATAAAAATACTAAAAATTCAAAATTCAAAACTCAAATTTTAAAATATAACATAATATAACATATAATAATGATCTATACACAAAAATATAAAATGAGTAATGATGTACATAAATTTGATAAAAAAAAGAAATACTTGAAAAATTAACTGAGATTTTCGCATTATCCAGAAGAAAAAAAACTCTTATCTACACAAAAATGATAAAAATATGAATTAAAATAAAATAACACACAAACTGACAAAACTTACTATTTACACACATGTAGACATTTCAGGATGCTCATCTCTATTTATAAAAATTATTAATGAAACAGGACGCTAAATATTCAATGGCGCGAGTATTTTTTGATAATTTTCTGTTTAAAACATGTAACTAGTTCAACATGTATTCACAGTATGCCAAAAACTGCAAAATAAACTAAATTTACTTTTTGGTGATCGCACGTATGCTTCACCGGATGAATAAGAAAACAAAAGTACTGTTATTTTAATTTATCACGATTCTAATGCGCATGTAGAATGTCAATCCCAAATTTTTCTATAATTTTAATAATAAATCTTAAATCCCGCAAGAACTAAAAAAAGCTGATAAAAAAATTTTAAATATTAAATTAGAATTTGTTTAAAATCTTTAACACCCTTTTAATACAGTACTCATATTTTAAATCTACTACTTTGACTTCATGAACGCTGTCAAAATCTTAAAATTTACACATTGATAACAGTAATTTTTTGTTTTCTTTTTCATTCGAAAATAATTCTCACTAAGAACTTTTTCATTTCTTCTTTAGCATTTTCGGCATTAGCAAATTCCGTAGTCGATATTTTAAGTAAAATTAAAATAAGTAAAAACATTGTTTAATGCTACAAAACGGATTTCTTATAACTAAAATATTTCATAAAATAAATTATGCAAAGGGAAATCTGCAAAGTTAGTTAATTTTACAAAAAAAAATTAAAAGGAATATACTTAACCTTCCTAATAAAGTCCGCATATTTTTTTTTTTTCAATTATAGTTACTTTTAAACTGAAAAAACATCAATCTGAAATAAAAATAAAGAAAAGGGAACATACCTGTAAATTAGATAATCCAAAGAAATTTACAAAAGAAAGAAAAACTAATTGTAACGATACCTAATTATTATCACTGTTTTTTTTTTTCCTAATAAATTCTGAATGATAACGAACTAAATAAAACTTTTCTGGTACTGGCTTCTCTATTATTAGTCTGCTTAAAAATAAATAGATTTCTATAATTTAAGGATGAGTGAATCATTTGTTTTTTGACCCGGAGAACGGAACAGTTACTTCGCGAACTTTGGCCTTGAATGTCTTTGACCCACATTTTCATTGAGCTGATTAGAGAAAAAGCATTCCCAATGAAGCACTTTGAATTACAGTCATCTTTCGTCTTTCGTCTTTCGTCTCTTTCAAGCCTGCAGGCTATCTGTTCGTTTGGCTCAACAAATCCCCAGGTTATTGAGATTAAATCACTTCTCAAAAATCTTCTATGGAAAACCTATTTAAGCCACGTTTCAGCCCATAAGGGTATCCTGGGAAATGAAACGGCAGATATGTTGGCAAAGGAGGCAACTGCTAAACCATCAGTTGATTTTTCACTTCCAGTACCGCACTCACACATCAAAAGACATCTACGCGCTCATTTTATGAAAAAATGGCAGGATTACTTGGACTACTCAGATAAGGGTAGATATACCTATGATCTTGTCCCAGTGGTATCTTTGGATCTTCTGCTGCTCACTCCATCCACCATAGCTTTCCTTACCGGTCATGGTCCTTTTGGAGCATACCTCTTCAAGTTCAAAAGAGCCCTTTCTCCTCTATGTGAGTGCGGTGATGATGCTGTTGCCTCTCATTATTTCTATAATTGTCCTTTAACAGCTCGCTGGCATATGCGCCGTCCTCCTGTTCTTCCAATTGGCTGGTTAGCAAATATTTTATCGCGCCCGATTTTGCTCTCAAAGCTTAAAAACATCTTCCACTTCTTATGTAACCTTTCAGTTTTACTCCATCACTGAGACAGAGACTTGGATTCTCCCTTATTCAGTACCCAATGTTGGGTCGCAGCAACTTGTATAATATTGTCTAACTTTGTATAACACTGCATTATTTAATGTCCTTATGTTTGTTTCACAAAGCTTGCTAATGTAACATTTTTTTTTTTAAATCTTATATATACCACTCCGCCCTCTGTCGCGCGTATTGGCGGGCTCAGCCTCGGCTAAAATTTGTAACCTTTTTTTTTTTTTAAGACCTCAATAAAGGGGACCGGGAGGGACAATCTATGCTCTACAGACTCACTTCCTAGTCTGAGCAGTCTCTCTCGGGCAGTAAAAGTAAAAGTAAAAGTCATCTTTCGTCTGCAAAAAGCGAAATCACACAGCTGTTTTACTAGAGTCGATAGAAGAATTAAATAGAAGTTAAAAATTGCAGTTTGTGCAGTTCCAATGAAATATGAAGTTCGTTAACACAGGCATTCTACTAGATAAAAGTTCTTTTCGGAAAGATGCGTACGGTTTTGCTTTTTTGAAAAGTTTATCGATATTAATAAATCCATTAGATCGGGATGTTGTGGTCTTTCTGAAAACTCCGGGGATAAACAGCGTATAACTGTCCGAATCGCATAAGTCCAGAGATTTTTTTTTTCTTTTTTCTTTTCACGATCGTTCCCCTTATACTCTTCCAGTACTCGGTTGGAACTTAGCGCACAAATATTTCGAAGTATAGAAGGATATTCTTTTTCTTTTATCGTAATAGTGATAGTTGTCGTGGCAGAGCAGAGGGATCTTCACGGCGGGTTACCATCCTCGCCGACTTTAAAAATGTAACGAATATCGGGAGCGTTCCGGACTTGTATATGGAGTCGTGGGCCGTTCACTTCCCATCAGTTGACCGTCGTATCGCCGGCGTTAATAAGTCAGTCAGAACATCTTGGAATTGACAGAACTTGTAGATAAATAATTTGGAGAATAATTGGACTCGGGAACCTTTTGGTGGACCGAACTCATTTATTTCGCCGCTCATCTTACAGTCCGATCCGCGAGTTCGGCCGGGGGCCCTTCGAGCCACTTACGTGATGATTTTAGGAGCTACATTGGCATAGGTTTTGCAGGCTTCTCAAAATTGCAAGTTCTCTCGTTTTTGGCGCGGGTTTTAGCCAATATCTTAGGGTTTAACATATCTTCCAGCAGAGGGCATAGTTGCAAAATTGGGAGGAACATTTCTTTAATTAGTTGATTAGCTTTTGATTGATTGTCCAGGCTCAGATGCAAGACCTGGGCTTGGCCGACCCGGGAATCGGCTAACTACAACTGAATGAGAATATTCCGTACGTCAGCATTTTTACTCTTAAAGATCGTCCGAAAATGGTATCTGAAAGTAATAAGATGAATCGCTGGGAAACAAAGTTGCAAGGGGTAAAATTGGTTTTAGAAGGAGATTTAAAGTTAGGAGAAAGAAACTTCGGATTTTAATTTAACTTTTCGAAATTTAATTTGGAATTTTAAAGGGTTTTTATCCTTTCATATATATATATATATGTATAATATAGCTTCTTTTTAAAGAAAAGACAAGATTTTACATTTTTTAAAAATTAAAGATTCAGATTATGATAGATAAAAATATAAACTCATATAGAGAAATATAATAAAGTTTAATTCAGTAAAATTGTACCGAATGCATCATTGAATTAACAGTAATCTATTTCCAATACATACAAATTTAACAAATTGAGAAAAAAAGCTTAGCTTTTAGAAAATCTTAAAATAATAACGACATCAAATTGCATAAAAATTAATAAGCATTTTACTTTTTAAATAAACAACCAACTCTTCTTTTATCCTGTCATGAATTCTTGGTTAATTTTTTTTCAAACGTTTTATGCTTTCTTAGTTATTTTATTTCAAACATATTCGAAGCATACTAAATTATAAACCATATTCCGCTGAACTAATCCATCCTTAAACTTTTAATCTTGTTACGTATTTTGCTTAACGTCGAAATTAATTTAAAATCTTTGGTTTGTTGTCCACAATAAATTAGATCAATTTTAAATTAAAATTGAAGTGAAGGTTTTAATCGCATTATGGGAGTTCTTTTATATAATCTACTCAATTTCTATAAACATGGACCCAGGTAAGGATTTTCATGACCATCATCGCTCTCACGATAATCTCCAAAAGACGTAATGAAGTTAATCTGATTAACTCAATTTACGATTCAGTTAAGAATTTGATCCAATCGCTTCAGTTAATTAAAATATATTTATCTCAGTAAGAGGAAAGAGTGTGATTAGTGTAACAAATATATAATAACATACGTTAAAATGGCACTAAGCAATATATGCTAAATGAATGAATCAAAATATAGATTTTTTCCTAATATTAAATCTGTGTGTTTTCCAAAAAGCTAAGTATATGTATATGTATATATATACATATAACGAAACAAATTAATGGGTTAAGTCGAACAATCACGTCGTGCTTTTTACGACATATTACACGATTAGTACCATAGTTTAATCAGCCATTGGTGAGGTTGTATAGTAGTCGTACCACTTAGTGCAAGCATCGTTATTGGAGGTGTCAACACTGTGGACATTTAGTAGCTGTGGACCGATGATAAGATTGGTAAATTCCAATCAAACACGCATTTATTCATGATGAAGACAAGGCAGATTAGGCCGCATGAGTGGTGAAAAAAACGTATGAAGAAATCTAGGTATGTATGAAGTATGATAGTATGAAGAAATCCAATTAAAACATAGAAACGTAGTCATCGGAGAGTGCTTATTCAATCAGAACATACCAACATAAACAATTCCCACAGGATGAGAAATCAGAGACATCCTGCTTGAGCACGAACTAGTTATTCATGCGAAAAATATGTTAAATAAAAATTTAATATTCTACATGACTTAGGACCCCAGGTAACAGATTAAGTAAACAATCAAACAGCATAAAAAATCTTCTTCTGAGCTCATGCTCGAGCAATTTATTAGAATACTCGGAGGAAATCCGATTGAAATGCAAACGTCAGGCTAACCAAACAAATTCATGAGCGAGACTTGAAATGAAACTGCGATCCGTCACTCAACCAATGGAGAGCGATCGAGAAACGTCAGAGAAAAGAATCCCGGCACTGCTGATGGAAGGATTTCGATGTGAATAGGCTGACGCTCGCCCAGCTGGCGGGAAAATGAGATGAAATAAAATAAAAATGTAAAAATGGCTTTTATAAACATTCGAAAAATAAAATAACTGCGTTCAAAATTTTACAGTTTGGTAGACGATAAAAATTAATGAAGGGATTAAAACTTTAGATTAAGTTTTTGAATAATACTGTTATTAAGATACTCGTTTTAAATTTATAGGAATTTAACAAGAAATAAGTAATAGAGAGTATTAAAAAGAAGGAAATAATGAGTATGCAGGCAATTTAGAATAATTTAAATGAATAGTAAAAGTAAAATTTTTATATAACATATATATATATATATATGAATCCATGCTATGAGTGTTGGGGGTACTGTATTTGTTATTGTCATTTCATTCATAATATTACAGTTTTTGTTAGTGGTCGGTAATGTTTATTTAATGGTTATATATATATATACACTGGCCTCCAAAAGTTAAGGTACAGGGACTGGATGCCATCGATTGCACACGTTTTGTCGAATATCTACCAACATTATTGGCGATTTGCTCTTGAACTTCTAGGATGTAAAGAAAGTGTTTGATTTTATATTACTCGGTGAAGATTTACCGGGGGGGGGGTACAATTAGGGGGCTAATAATAAAATAATATTTGCGATCACCTATGTAACATAAAAGGCTGGAAATGGTTTGTCACTGTGGTAAATGACTATTTGGGTCCCGTTCAAAGTTTGTATGCATTTGTGTAAGGATAGCACTCATATTCGTGAAGATGTTCACGTTTTTGTGAAAAATTCAAAAGTTTTTTATTTATAGCATACAGAGTTTTCAACCAAATTTAACACAACTTTCCGAAAACCTGACAAAGAACAGTAGCAACAGTATACTGCAATTAAAACATGAATATATTGAATATTGGATGAGATATGGGCATTTGTATGAAATAATTTTTAACTGCGCATGTGTGAAATATCATAAATTTTTTATTATATAATTTGGTAGTCAGCTATTCAGGGCAACTTATATAAAAAGTCCCGTCAAATATCGCGAAAACTCACAAAGATAGGGTGGATATAGTGAGTTGCTTCCTAAAAATAGCTTTATTATAAGATATATTCCACAACTTTTCAATCAGCTCACTATATCTTTCTAAATTTTCACAACATTTGACTGAAATTTATATGAAAGCTGCCCCAAAATACTGACTACCAAATTATGAAATAAAAATTTTGAAATCTTCCGTGCATGCCCAGTTAAAAATTATCTCATAATAATGTTCATATCTCATCAAATATGCAATATACTCATGTTTTAATTGCAGTATACTGTTGCTACTATTCTTTGGCAAGTTTTCGGAAAGTTGTGTTAAATTTGGTTGAAAACTCTGTATGCTATAAGCAAAAAACTTTTGAATTTTTCAGAGACACAATAACATCTTGACGAATATGAGTGCTATGCTTACACAAATGCACACAGACGTTGAACAGGACCCAAATAGGCATTTAACGCAGTGACAAACCATTTCCAGCATTTTCTGTTGCATAGCTGATCGTAAATATTATTTTATTATTAAATTTATTATTAGCCTCCTAATTGTACCCACCGATAAATCTTCACCGAGAAATATAAAATCAATCATGTTCTATACATCCTAGAAGTTCAAGAACAAATCGCCAATAATGTTGGTAGATATTCGACAAAACGTGTGCAATCGAAAGCATCCAGCCCTGTACCCTTACTTTTGGAGGCCAGTGTATATAACATTAATTAAATAATATTCCACATAATGCATCATTGATTTGACAATAGTCTATTTCTACTAAATGAAAACTTAACAGCTTGTGAACCACGCTTTGCTTTTAGAAAATCTTAAAATAATAACGACATCAAATTGTATAAAAAACTAGGGGGCTCTGCCCCATGCAAGCAACGCTCGCCAACACCCGTTCAGACACTGTAGAATCCAAAAGCACGCTAATCTGATCAGTTTTAAAAAGATTAGAGAAGATTGAATTATGCTGAAAAAACCTGTAGCGATCTCCCTGTAAACGGGTTTCCATTCAATTCCCTTTGATTGCAAAAATTGGTAGAATCAGTTGCTGTTAAGACATCCAATGGTTGTTTTCGTGTTTGGTTAAAGAAGATCAGTTAAACATTTGAAAAGAAGCTAAAATAAAATGAGTCTTTGTCTCTCGGTATTTTTTAACAACGTTATAAAACGATTGACTTAATACGATTAATAAAACTTGCTGCTTTAACCCCTTCAAGGGCTGTGGTTTATTTTTGGACCACTTAATTTTAATTCTTAAATGCCACATTCTCATCAGAATATTGGGATGAAAATTTCCCTTTTATTAGGTAAGTGAACAAAAGCATTTATGTATTTCGAAATTTGTTTGTAAATTCTGGTGCCATTTCTTGATTTCAAGATTTTATGAATAGAAGTGCCTTGTCCGTGAAAGGGTTAAACGCATATTAATGTATTTATTATTTTAAAGTTTCCTCCCCCCTTTTAATATTCACGTGTAAATACAATTTTCAGGACATAATTTTCAATATTTTCCTGCCTTTAACACGTACTCGTTTAATAGTAATTTTAAAGTTTTATTTTTCTGTTTTTAATAGTCACGTCAAAATAAATTTTTAATCGTTAGGAAATATTATTCTTTGCGCTGTTTTTAAAATTGAAAACAATCTCTATAATAATATCCTAAGTCATGTGACTATCATCAACAGCTCCAGGCGGATCCCTTCGCTTTTTATATTCCAGGCGGCCATTTTGCTACTTTAATGTTAGCCAGCCACAGGTGTGATAAGTCGCCGAATATTATTCTATCACCATTATTTCATTTATATTATAATAGCCCAAGTCATGTAACTGCCATAAACAACGCGCTGATTCCTTAGCTTTTCATAAGAAAGGTTTCCATTTTGATTAAAGAATCAAGTTATTTTTTCGAATAAAACTACATAAAAGTTGCCATGATCACAAAGAATTCCTGGTACTTTTATGTTAGCCGGGTGCAAATCTCGCCAATAGCTTTTTTTAACTCGCCAGTTAGCATTGTTTTATTTTTCGAGTGGTAAATTAAAACGGTGCTACTTGGTTATCCCATCGACCAAAAATCTGTCGCCAAACTATAAGATTAAATGCCAATAATGGTTGATCGTAAATGTCACATTCCCTTGACTTTAAGGAAGATGCACATGTTCACGCCATCAAGTGATTTTTATTTCGACGTTTTATTTGTATTTTTATTAATGTTATACTAATTTATTTGTTCTTTTGTTATTTAAAATAAAAAAATATCTCAATTTGTATAATTTGGCTATTTATATAATTTGGCGAAATTGGTCGACGGGAGAAGTAATAACATTAAAACGTTGCTTTGAAGTGGAAATTAAATCTCATGATTTGTTGCATTGTCACATGCGCAGCGGGTTTGGCGTGATTCTTTTTTTACGACAATTTGGCGAAAACCTCGTTTTCAAATACCTGTTACATATGTATTTTAAATTATTTTCTCTTATTTTTAAAATGAAATAACAATAAATAAAATAAGATTTATTAATAACTGTAGAACAAAACAATTCATAACATTTTTTGTAAATACAAAGAAAAGAAATTCAAATAAACATTTATTAATAAATAAACAACAATAGTCGGGTTACCATGTCAGGAAAAATAATGCCATTTTGGCGCCAATTAGGTACCCCGTTGCGTATATGACATCTGTGTCGAATATTTTTCTTTTCGTTTCGTTTAAAAAAAAGAATGAAGTAAAAGCTATTTATTTTAAAGATTTCAATTTTAAATGAAAGTTTTGTATTAAATAAAATGATAATGAAATACAAATTGAATTCTGAATAAAAGTAACATGATTCATTACTTAGCATACATTTAAGGGAGGCCAAACTCCTCGCCAAATTAATTTAAAATAACCTTTTCTGAAATATGAAAAAAATATATCTGTTATGATTAAAATTTGAGTTGCATTCATTAGAAAAAAAGTATTTAAAATTAGAAAAAAAATAATATTTCGAAAACTAATTATAATTTTAAAATTCTAATACCAGTTTTGAGATCTGTGGATCAGTACAAATTTTTGGTGTTAATTTCATCCCAAAGTATTCCATATTTTAGGAGAAATCGCCATGAAACGTAATCAGTTGTTTAATCAGTCGTTTCATAGAATCGTTACATAAATTCGTTTCAATTCGATTCATTATGATTATATATATATAGGGTAGATAATAAACATTTCGCTTTTTTTTTTTTCTTTTAATAAACAACCAACTGAATTTTTATGAGATCATGACTCCTTACTGTATTTTATGATTTTCAAATATTCTAACATTGCTTAGTTAATTTATTTTAAACATATTTCCTGGAACTCATCCTTCCTTATACTTTTAATCTTGTTATCCATTTTGTATAATGTCGACATTAATTTAAAATCTTTCGTTAGTTGTCCACAATAAATTAGATGAATTTTAAATTAAAATTTAAGTGAAGATTTTAGTTCTATTATGGGAGTTCCTTTATATAATCTACTCAATTTCTGTAAACATGGACTCGGATAAGGATTTTCAGGACCATCATCGTTCTCGCGATAATCACCAAAAGACGTAATGAGGTTGATCTGATTAACTCAATTTAAGATTCAGATAAGAATTTCATCGGATCACTTCATTTAATTAATATATATATATATATATATATACATATATATATATATATATCTGTCAGTACATAGTTATTTTAGCATAGATATAATAACATATGTTAAGATGGTAGTAAGAAAATCCTAAATGAATTAATAAAAATATAGATTTTAGTCTAATATTAAAACTGTATATTTTCTGAAAAGCTAAAAATATAGAGTGAAACCTCTCTGTAAGGACCACCTGCCGTTCCATTGAAAACTGGCCCGTATGAGGAGTGGCCCTTGAATAGGAGTGACAAAAAAAACTAAAATAAGTAAAACAAAACGTATATAGGTAAAAAACTATTTATTTACATTTTCAAACTCTACAACGGATTGAAAAAAAAAAAAAAGGTTTTATTGAATTTTTTTTACTTTTCTTAATTTTTTCGCAGACAGTTTTGATTTCTAATGATTCTTTTACATTTTGGAACAAATTACTGAAATTAGCATCATTTATTAATGCCTTAGAATTAGATATTAGTTTATCTATTTCTGTTATTGTTTCCTGGCAGGTGTAAAAATTATACATCAATACGCATTCAGAGTTTTAGTAAATGTGGAATCTTTTTTTCTAGATAATCTGCTATTCTTTGTGTGGCCACAACAAAGGGTCAAGTTTCCCTCCAACCCAGCCCCTACAGGTTGAAAGAGTCAAACTAAGTGTGAGGACCACCTGTTTGTATCACTTGTGGAAACGTTTGTGGTCCTTCATTGTGTTACTACATCCTTCTCATCTCCCCTGCCTTCTTTTTTAAATGCGCAGTTGTTTGCTGAAATCTTATCTTTTGGTTGAGGAACTTCAATACACCTGTTTAGTATTTAAGGCTCATGTGATAAAAATGTTCTTTATAAGGGGTAGGTGCGTCCCCTAATAGGAGTAAATTTAACATTATCTATATGGGGAAAATTTTCGTTCCTAAAAATATTGGTCATTAATAGAGGTGGCCCTTGAACAGGGGTGGTCTTTAGAGGAAATTTCACTGTACTTTTGTAAATTTTAAAATCTTTGATTTATGCTAATGAAAATAAGTATTAAATTAACCCTAAATCATGAGATCATCAAAAACTCTAATATAGATATTGAATTTTAAGTTTAACAATGCAAGTTTAAAAATTTAAGTTTTTTCAATTATTCATTTAGTTCTACATGTTTACTAGGAATTCTCAGTAAAATAATAACCATTATAAAAATCATTATTAAATCGTTCAAATCTACAATAAGCTAAGCCCAAATTGTAGTGTTTTTAAACACTCTCCCGCTATTTTGATAATGTTAACAATTATGTTAAATCGACTAACCTCCCGAATAAAGAAACTTGCGAAATCGTTTTAGCTTATTTCTAAACAAAACCAAGAAAAAAAAATAGTTTTAAAATTCAATAAAAATATATTCAATTTTTAACGTATTATGAGTTTCTCATTTTGAATGAGTCTACACTGTCGATATAATTTAAAATCATACATAAGATGTGAGGGTGTAACTTAGTTTGCTTCAATAGTTATGTAGGAAGAGTAATTTGGAATTTATTTTCAAACATATGGTTAAAATTTATAGATATTGTTTTCTATTTTAAATTACCTTATTTAACATACGTAAATTTTTCTCTCCTTTCCCAATACAATTTCTGAAAATGCAAATCATACTAAAGTTGTTTGCAATAGAAATCGGAAATTTGAGAACATAAATTCATCGAATAAAAATAATCCAGATAACTGTCGCTTTTAGGTAGCTTTCATTACAAAAAGCTACCTATTGCAGCCGTTCGGAGGAAAGCGATTTCAAAAAATTTTGGTATATTTTCATCGATCATGACCCCCAGACCCCGAAACCACCCTCCGTTCAAATGTTGATATATATATATATATATATATATATATATATATATCTGACCTTTGTCATACTGTAACTCCCGAATTTATGAACCGATTTGGATGTAATTCAGTATGTACATAGTACATACCAATGTCTCAGCCGATTTCGTTGGCCAGCTTCATCCGCCATTTTGTTTCAAAATGGCGGCCATTTAAAAATTTTTTAAAAATTTTAAATTTGAAATGTGGTACCAAAGAATTGAAAATGGAAAAATATTTTTTTCTTATGCATTTGACCTTTATACAAAGATTCCGGAGCAGTTTTTGTTTCGTCTATATCTTAAAAAATGGCTGAGTTATAGCATTTTGAATTTCTAGCGTGGCTGACATTTTGAAACATCCCTGAAATTTGTCACGCGATAAAAGGCGTATTTATAAACCGATTTGGATGTAACTTCGTTTGTACATAGTACATACCAATGTCTCGACCGAGTTCGTTGGCCAGCTTCATCCGCCATCTTGTTTAAAAATGGCAGCCATTTAAATTTTTAAGAAAAATTTAAATTTGAAATGTGGTACCAAAAAAATGAAAATTGAAGAAATATTTCTTTTTTATGTATTTGACCTTGATACAAAGATTCGGGAGCAGTTTTTGTTTCGTCTATATCTTAAAAAATGGCTGAGTTATAGAATTTTGAATTTCGAGCGTGGCTGACATTTTGAAACGTCCTGATATTTGTCACGTGATAACAGGCGTATTTATGAACCGATTGGGATGTTCCTTGGTGTGTACATAGTACATACAAATATCTCGACCGAGTTCTTTGGTCAGGTTCATCCGCCATCTTGTTTCAAAATGACGGCCATTTAAAAAAAATTTAAAAAATTTAAAATTTAAAATGGGATACCAAAAAATTGGAAAATGAAAAAGATTTTTTTCGTATGTGTTTGACCTTAATACAAAGATTCCGGAACAGTTTTCGTTTCGTCTATATCTAAAAAAAGTCCTTCCGGCCAGTGCCGGGAGGAAGAGGTAGCTTTCATAATCCTTATTTTAAAAAAGGCAAATTATATCATTCAAACACACGAAGCTCAATTTAGTGGAAACCGAATATAGGAGATTTAATACTAATTTTTATCAATATAATGAATGAGAATTTCGCGAAATTAGTCAGCTTTATCCAAGCTGCTTTTCTTTAAAGTAACATATATTTGGCTGCCAAATTCGGCAATTTCTTAAAGTGCCTGTCATTTTAAGACAACATGGTGGATGAGGCTAAGCAGTGAACTTGGTTGAGACCTTAGTAATTGGTGTGCACATGCTCGCTCACATCGGAATCGGTTAATATATAGGAGTGCTGTCGCATGCAAAAAATCAGATTTTTCAAAATGTCACCCACAATAGAAATTGAAACTGCTATATCTGAGCCATTTTTTAAGGTAAAGACAAACAAAAAATGCTCCTGAATCCTTATATCAAGGTCAAATACTTAAGAAAGAAACCTTTTTCAATTTCTAATTTTTTTGCACCTCACTTTAAATATATATATATTTTTTAATTTAATGGTCGCCATTTTGAAACAAGACGGCTGATGAATCTGGCCAACGAACTTGGTCGAGGTGTTGATGTATACTATCCACATGCCTTCTTACATCGAAATAGGCGAATACGTATGTTATCGCGTGACAAATACAAGATCGTTTCAAAATGTTAGCCGTGCTAGAAATTCAAAGTGCTATAAATCAACCATTTTTTAAGATATAAACAAAAGAACAAATTTTCAGAAACAAAAACTGCTCCGGAATCTTTGTATCAAGGCCAAACACATAAAAAAATCTTTTTCATTTTCCAATTTTTTAATACCTCATTTTAAATTTTAAATTTAAATTTTTTAAATGGCAACCCTTTTGAAACAAGATGGTGAATGAAGCTGGCCAACGAACTCGGTCGAGACATTGGTATGTACTATGTACAGACCAAGTTACATCCAAATAGGTTCATAATTACGCCTGTTATCGCGTGACAAAAATCAGGTCGTTTTAAAATGTCAGCCACAAGAGAAATTCAAAATGCTATTACTCAGCCATTTTTTTTAGATATAGACGAAAGAAAAACTGTTCCGGAATCTTTGTATTAAGGTCAAACACATACAAAAAAAATCTTTTTCACTTTCCAATTTTTTGGTATATCATTTAAATTTTTTTATTTTTTTATTTTTTTAAATGGCCGCCATTTTGAAACAAGATGGCGGATGAAGCCGGTCAACGAACTCGGTCGAGATATTTGTATGTACTATATACACACCAAGGTACACCCAAGTCGGTTCATAAATACGCCTGTTATTACGTGAGAAAAATCAGGACGTTTCAAAATGTGAGCCACGCCAGAAATTCAAAATGCTATAACTCAGCCATTTCTTAAGATATAGACGAAACAAAAACTGCTCCCGAATCTTTATATCAAGGTCAAACACATAAGAAGAAAATATTTTTTCAATTTTTAATTTTTTGGTACTACATTTCAAATTAAAATTTTTCTTAAAAAGTTAAATGGCCACCATTTTTAAACAAGATGGCGGATGAAGCTGGCCAACGAACCCGGTCGAGACATTGGTATGTACTATGTGTAAACGAAGTTACATCCAAATCGGTTCATAAATACGCCTTTTATCGCGTGACAAAATTCAGGACGTTTCAAAATGTCAGCCACGCTAGACATTCAAAATGCTATAACTCAGCCATTTTTTAAGATATAGACGAAACAAAAACTGCTCCGAAATCGTTGTATAAAGGTCAAATACATAAGAAAAAATATTTTTCCTTTTTCAATTTTTTGATACCACATTTCAAATTTAAAATTTTTAAAAAATTTTTAAATGGCCGCCATTTTGAAACAAAATGGCGGATGAAGCTGGCCAACGAACTCGGTCGAGAGATTGGTATGTACTATGAACACACTGAATTACATCCAAATCGGTTCATAAATACGCCTTTTATCGCGTGACAAAATTCAGCACGTTTCAAAATGTCAGCCACGCTAGAAATTCAAAATGCTATAACTCAGCCATTTTTTAAGATATAGACGAAACAAAAACTGCTCCGGAATCTTTGTATAAAGGTCAAATACATAAGAAAAAAATATTTTTCCATTTTTAATTTTTTGGTACCACATTTCAAGTTTTAAAATTTTTTAAAAATTTTAAATGGCCGCCATTTTGAAACAAAACGGCGGATGAAGCTGGCTAACGAACTCGATCGAGACATTGGTATGTACTATGTACACACCGAATTACATCGAAATCGGTTCATAATTACGCGAGTTACAGTGTGACATAGGTCAGATATATATATATATATATATATATATATATATATCAATTTTGAACGGAGGGTGGTTTCGGGGTCTGGGGGTCATGATCGATGAAAATATATCAAAATTTTTTGAAATCGCTTTCCTCCGAACGGCTGCAATAGGTAGCTTTTTTGTAAAGAAAGTTACCTAAAATGGCTGATTTATAGCATTTTGAATTTCTATTGTGGTTGACATTTTAAAACGACCTGATTTTTGTCACGCGATAACAAGCGTATTTATCAACCGATTTGGATGTTACTTGGTCTGTACATAGTACATACCAATGTCTCGACCGAGTTCGTTGTCCAGCTTCATTCGTCATCTTGTGTCAAAAGGGTTGCTATTTAAAAAAAATTAAATTTAAAATTTAAAATGAGGTATTAAAAATTGGAAAATGAAAAAGATTTTTTTATGTGTTTGGCCTTGATACAAAGATTCCGGAGCAGATTTTGTTTCTGAAAATTTGTTCTTTTGTTTATATCTTAAAAAATGGTTGCATTATAGCACTTTGAATTTCTAGTATGGCTAACATTTTGAAACGATCTTGTATTTGTCACGCGATAACACACGTATTCGCCTATTTCCATGTAAGAAGGCATGTGGATAGTATACATCAACATCACAGCCAAATAATTCACTTTAAATAAAAGCATCTTGGATAAAGCTGAGTAATTTCGTGAAATTATCATTCATGATGATTTAGTATTGATAAAAATTAGTATTGAATCTCCTATATTCGGTTTCCACTAAATTGAGATTCGTGTGTTTGAATAATATAAGTTGGCTCTTTTAAAATAAGGAATATGAAAGCTAC
Source organism: Maratus speciosus (assembly GCA_963932465.1). Classification (NCBI taxonomy): domain Eukaryota; kingdom Metazoa; phylum Arthropoda; class Arachnida; order Araneae; family Salticidae; genus Maratus; species Maratus speciosus. Next base: position 34,728,665 of record OZ010789.1, on the reverse strand, counting down.
CTCTTCCTCCCGGCACTGGCCGGAAGGACTTTTTTTAAATCTCGAAAACTTAAGAAAGCAATCAATTGTGTTCCTTTTATGATTGAAATTTAAAATTGCTTTTAAGTCATCGATAGTATTTTAACAATGTTTAGAGCAGTGTTCCTCAAACTCTTTTACCTCCCGCCACACTAAAACACAAAATTAAACGTCCGAGACACTCTAAAATCACAAGGATGAAACACATAAGCATATGTTAAAATTCATTTTTAAGTTACTTACTAAAACAAACAAAATAACCCATCCTAACTAAATCTTTCTTCTATCTAATACATCTTAATATTTCAAAACGTAGTTACAAATGTCAATACTTTAATATTGTTAGTTCAATACTTTATCAATTTTGGCTTTCGTCTTAAATTTGTTCTTCAGTAAATTAATCAGAGTAATAAGCAATGAAATTTAAAAAATCAAAAAACCCGACTGCGTAAAAAGCGAACTAATGAATTATTTCTCATCAATGTGAAACTATTTTTTTTTTCAATTCCTACTACTAGCTCACACTCTCGCTATATATATCTTGTTCAAATTTTCAATCGTTAATAAAATACTTATTATTCATCCAATCAAGCTTAAATAATTTTTTTTAACTTGTAGTGGATGACACTTGACATTAATCCAGTTTTTTCAAATATAAATTCATTAATTAAATTTAGTTAATTAATTTTCAATAATCGAGAGAGCCCTCTTCTTAATTAGGGTATTTTAAGACCGATAGAGACCTCCTCTTGATCAAGGCATTTTAAGCGCCACTCAAGAGGAAAGAAGAGTGGAAAAAAAAATTCTATTATTAACCTAAGTAGGAATTGACTTAAAATATTTTTTTATATTACTTGTTTATATCACTTACCTATTTTTTTTTTATTTACTTGTGTTGATGACTTTTAAGTTGTGTTTAATTGTTAGTTCCTATCTATAAACGCTGATTTGATGAGGTCTATTGATGTCTATGATGGCAAGAGTTGGAGTAAAGCTAGAGATCCTACATACACAACTTCCAGGTTGTATAATATTTTAACGGAGCTTCTGACTGTAAAATAGTCTATGAAACATCGTCTTCATTTTGAAAGACCTATCCAATGATATGCCACTCAATAGGGTGCGTACATATTTTTGTCTCTACGGCCATTTTATATTTTACGGCCGCCATTTTGACTTTATAAAAACAAAACCTAGCCTATAACCATCGAACCGTTAAGACGAATTGATAGAAAACTTATTCATTAATATCCATCCAGCCGTTGGGATGTTTTGAGGGTATAAAAAAATCCACATACACAGATACGCGTGAAACACATAACCCTTCTTTTCAGTCGGGTAAAAACGAGTCGAGATCATGATAGTTATTAAAACAATAGTTTGTAGTTCAGTTATTCTGCTGTACATCAGCTGTTCGCGAATTGCCGGCTTATCAGGATGCGAAGTTCCTGTCGCTTTACAAGCCGTCGATGTACAATAGAAGTACGAAAAATCAAGAAAATTATACAAAATGCACTATTACAGTGCGCCCTTTCATTGGAATATTTCAAAAATTCAAGTAAGACATACTTGGCATAGCCAAAAACATACACAAAAGTTTTGGTTCAATTCTATGCATAACGTCATACACTTTTTGATGATGCAGTAATGACAATGGCGCAAAAATTGCTATTACAGCACACCCTTCCGTCGGAAATTTTCTAAATTAAAGAAGGACCTGCTTGCCATAGCCCAAAACTAAAAAAAGATTGGCTCAATTCTATGCATAACTGCATAGAAATTTTGATAGTACAATGGCGACATACGAACACACGGACACATGGACATACGAACAAACGTACACACGAACAAACGGACACAGAGGCAGACAGACATTTTCTATAAACATGTTTTTGTGTTTTCCGATGCCTAAAATCTGTAAATCCGTCGAAAACAGGAAGTCGAAAACATTTCGATTACAATACTTCCCTCTATTGAAGACAGATGACCTTTTGATCTTTCCACAGGGATACCTCAAAGTACGTTTCGGAAAATAAGATAGAAGAACTTATTATTTCGGAACACTATTTCATTTTAATATGAGGGAAAGTCAGTAAGTAGGTCACAAACTGATATGAGAGGTCGGATATGAGAGGTAGTAAATTGTTTACAACTATGCCAAAAGGTGGCAGCATAATGCAACTATAAGATGTTAATTTCGAATTTATGAGACAGCAGTTGTGCAATATGAGCAGGATAGTTCAGAAGTTGTTGACGAAGAGCGAAGTAGTTTCGACAGAAGAATAAGTGCGGAAATTTGAGGAAATGGTTGCTATGCTGTCTATTGTTGTTCTCATGTTGTATGCTGTCTATTCTTGTTCGCTTTTCGTCAACAACATTTGAACGACCCTGCTCATCTTGTACAACTGTTGGCTCATAAATTCGAAATTAACATTTTATAGTTGGATTATTTTACCACTTACTGGTATGTTTAGAAACAATTTACTACTAATTTCCGACCTCTCATATCAGTTTTTGACCTATTTACTGACTTTCCCTCGTATAAATATTTGTTACGAGGACACAAGGCGAACAACTTTTGTTTTTATTATGTATCACGCAATTTCATCCTATGATTTTTACATATATTTAACCTGGAATGCATTAGTTCATTTTTTTCCAGTGAATAATACATAATAGGTTGCATGTTAACAAGGTTAGCCTAGATGAATAATCGGGTTTCAGAAGATTATTTATTTACAAGTATATGACGCAGAAATACTCGATCTTAGTTACCCGGCACTCATCCCAACAGTAATTCAGTTCCGTACATACCTTCAACAGCATGTTTCTGTCAATGTCCGTCTCAGCAGTAGTGATGCGTTCCTGCACGCGAGTCACGACTCGGGCTTTTAAATTTGGTGAGTATCTTTTCATGTATCACCCGACTTTGTAGGTCGTATACCTCTCAATACACAGTGTTTTGAAACAAAGTGAATCATTTACGATTACCCTGTATATCTGTTTATATTACATAAATAATTAATGAAAATTAAAAATTTTCCTGCCTAATGTTAAATGTAACATTCGAACTTCAGTTTAAATTTTACCCTTTATCTACTAAACCATTAATACAATTTGTTATAAAATTCGTTTAATGCATCGATTAGTTGTAATACAGTTTAGAATGAGTTACAGATACATTACTTTTACTTGTTGCAAAAGCATTATGTGTTAAACAAAGGCAAAAATATTTTTAAAAGGATGATTTATTTTGCCTTTGCATCTTTTCATCTGTCTGGGCGTTGAGGGCGGGGGGGATTTTTTAATTCGGAAATATTTCGATATTTTTTATTGTAAAAACATTATACTTGTACATTTCCTAATTCTACAAAATACTAAGAAAATTATTTATATTAAGTAAAAATAAAATATTTGAGTGGAGTTATAAATATTGCACAAAATTTCTATAAATTCAAATTTAATTAATCCTTCTAAAATCTTTCTAAAATTTATTAAATGATAATGTAAGTCTTCTAATGTAGTTAAAACAATTCACGAAAAAGGCTTTAGAAGATAACCATTTTCATAAATTCATAATTCAGTACATAAAAGTTTAATACGAGCATTTCTTTTTACAATAAACAATATTTTTTAAAATATATTATCATATTTAAAATACTTACACATTAATACACTCATGTAAACAGATTCGGTGATCTCCTTTGTTAAATAGTTTACTTTGTGAAATGTAGTAACCAGCTTTAACGAAAATTACTTCTAAATAATCTCAATTAAGAAAATAAAGACGGCATTTTTTTTTTTTTAAGTTTGAGTTAACCCATTAAACGCCAACGCTCCCGTTGCGGGAACAACAATTTGTTATTTTTCCCCTCAACATATTTTTGAATTATTTAAAAAATACATTTTGTGCCGAAAAGGTAATAGTATGGCGTGTAGTATACATATTTTTTCAGAATGATATATATATATTTACTATTTTTTGCAGATTTTTTAAAAAAGAGAATTTTTGGTTTTTAGACTTCCTCAAGTAAAATTAGTAAAAAGAAAAAAGTAAATTCTTTAGTTTTTACAAGTGCAGTGAATATTTAAAGCCAACAGATCATCTAATAATAAATTCCTAATACGAAGTAAATATATTCATTTAAAGCAATATTAGAAAGGTTCCTTTCGTATGTTCCCACAGCGGGAGCGTTGGCGGCTTGTGGTTACAGTCCCGTCCCTATGTCTGCAAGCGTGCTTCCATAAAGAGAGGAACATTTTATATTGATTTTTCATGAAAAGCAGTGTATGTCAGTTCGCTTGAATGTGGATTCGTAATATTATACGGAAAAACAGAACCATTGTGAACAAAAAACCCCTTAAAATTTACCTTTATGATGTTCATCCGCAGAAAAAAAAATCTTTAAATTACAATTAAAATGCAAGATGCAAAAATAAAAGGTAGCGTTTTGCATGGAAGTAAGTTATTACTAAAATATTAAAAAAGAATTTTGGTAATTTCTTGTAACAGTAAATTTGACCATAAATTAAGATATAATACAGTAGAAGTTGGCAGCTACTTTTGAAACTTAAATCCATAGGTAGATTCATATACAATATAAAAAAAGAAAAAGAAGGATTACGAAAATTCTAAATTGTTTCATGTTATATTAATTGTACTAACGGTGATACTGTTGCAGATCGATTTTTAAATATATGCAGGCCTCTTATTAAAGAGATAATATATATATATATATATATATTTAAATAATTTGAAAATCGATGTTTGGTAATAGTAACGTGAAAAGCATTTATTATATTGAAATTAGAAATGTCTCAATTTTCATTTGTAAAACAACTACTTTATTTGAAACAGGTAATAAAGAAAATTCAAAACATCATTTAGGAATATATAGAGTTATATATATCAGTTACGTGTCGATGAAAAAAACTATATTCTAATATAAGTATATGACAGAAATCTAGGTGTAAAACAAATTTATACATATATGCGTGTAGTGTTTATTACAACATAATGTTATATCTGAGTTATTCCTTTCAAGTTGCATAGACAATGTGTAGGGAAATAATAAAAAAGAAAGAGTGACGTTATATTTCTAATATTTGGAATATTCGTTAAAAAATTTAAATGAAAGTGATTTATGAATATTAATATCAAATTTTTAATCCATATATTTTTAGTAATTGTTTATATGTTTGTTTATTTTTTTGCATCATGCCTAAAAATGAAGTTTTATTAAATTTTCTAATCGCAATTGCATTATGGCAGGAGAAAATAACGCGCGTTTCTTTGCAGTTCAGAGGAAGGTTCAACCCCCATTAGACGCCAACGCTCCCGCTACGGGAACATGTTATACATTCTAAACGGTTACAGTTATTAAAAAAAATTCAACTGCTTTATCATAGGGGCATCTTATATATATAAAATATATAAATAAACTTTATTTATTTAACGTGCTTAATATAGCGGCGCTTAATGGGTTAAAATTCTTTAAGTATTTTCGGAAAGTTACATGTACAGTAAAGCATTTTCGGAAAATATTCATTCATTAATTTTCAATGAGACGATTAAGCGAAAGTTTGGAATAATTTAGTTAGTCTCTTAAAAGTCTTTAAGTAAAGTGCTCCGACGCGTTTTTCATTTTCAAGTGATCATTCAATAAAAACGTCACAAGAAAAGTTGCATCTTTAAAGAAGAGATTAGAAAGAGATTATGATATACTTAGCTGTTCAGTGGTAAAAGACTAGGAATCTTACTAATTTGTGGAACCGTTTATAAAATTATATATTTAGAAATTCAATGTTTTTTTTTAACCATCCAGTTTTATCTGCAGCATCGAAGTATTAATTTATTATATGAAACAGAATATAAATTGATATCAATAATACATTGCACATAAGCTCCGTATTTAAAATTTACGGTGTGCACTATGTATCGGAAGATATTTACTGAATCTATTTCAAAATTTCTATTAATTTTTATGCATTATAAATACGAACTTTATATTGAAAGTGAAACACAGCTTAGGATATTTTGTTAACCCTTTTCCGGCACAGAAAAAAGTGTGTTCGTAAAATAATGAAAAGATTGACTGACACCACAATTTACAAATGAACTTCATAGAAAGTAAAAACTTATATTATTAAACTTTCATTATAAAAGCAAAATTTTATTAAAATATTCTTGGTGCCGTTTGTATGTTTGGAATTAAAATTAGGCGGTCCCACCGTGGGATCACTGCGCTTGAAAGGGTTAAATAAAAATTTGCTGTTATATTTGTGTCTAAGTCTGATTTAAAAATAATAATAAAAATACTATAAAACACATTTTTAATGAAATAAAATACGATTTATAGAAATGCACAATTAAAGCAAATTTCGAAAATACTCAGTTGATTTATTACTAACTCAATAGCTCATAAATATGAAATTGATAAAACAGTCAAATTGCAAGTTTTGTTGTTTTTGTAACACTGTGTAGACGTTACATATAGATGGCTCCAAATGAAAACAAATTCTTAAGCTGATTTAAAAATTTATGAACAGAAACATTTTTTTTTAAACTTTCCTTTTTAAACTAAATTAGCATTCAGGACATTTTTATGCAGTTGTATTCGTTAATTTGAAAAATGCATACTAGGAAGGTAAGGTCAATTCATTTGCTAAAATATTAATCAATTAAAAATCACTATATGCAATTAATATTTACGAGCAACTTTCCGCTCATATCAGTTATTTCAACTTTATATTAACTACATTTTATAAAAATTTGAATTTAACAACATGAAATTTCATTTTTGCTCTCTATGCATATGTACAATCAAGGGAAAAAATGTAAACACTCCCTGTTAACTCTGAAACAAATTATCGTAGAAGAAAGTTACAGGTACCAAAAAATGTCTACATTTAAATGACGCATGTGAAATTTCCTTAGAGGGCCATCTACATATGAAAACGAACCCAAAATTTGTTTTTTAAACACCAATACCCAATTTTGACAAAATAAAAAAAATTCTACTCTCTTCAACTTGCCGAAATAGTAAAATGTTTCATGAAATTCTTCAGATTAGTTTAAGAGAAATTTATTATTTAAAAATTAGGATGTTTTAGGGGCTGTATCCAAATTGAAGTTCGGTACTCGATTGTTGAAATGCGATAGAATGACTATGTCACTTATATTTAATGTATTATTTCTGCCCAATAAGACCATTTCACTCACCTAATACATTTCGACTATTGTCAAGCCCAAATGTTTGAAGAAAATGTGTAAAATATATTATTTTCAAATTATGTATTTCTGCACATCCTTAAACCTTCATTTTGAAGTTTTTTAACCATTATTTAAAACTACTAGTAAGATAACGATGAAATTTTTGATTCACATAAAGCAGTACATAATCAAAATAAATCCATCAAAAATTTTTAATTAGCAATTTATATTTTTTCCGAATATGAATTTCATAATTAATAATTCCTCATACAAAATTACAAAAATTACAAATTCCATCTATTTATGTTTGGGTTATTTAGAATCATAACCATACAAAAAGTTATACAGGAGATATTAATAAAAAATATGAAAAAATGTAACTTAACATTAGATGCTTTAAATTTTAAATGTTTATAATTCTAAAACTTATTATCAATATGACTTGAAATTTCACTTGAACCAACGAATTAAAATACATAGTCAAAACTGGGTATTGCTATTGAAAAAAAAAAGAAAAAAAAAAAAAAAAGGTGTGGGCTGGTTTTGATTTGTTGATGGTCCCATAAGCAAATTTTATATACATAATTTAAAAGTATATTTTCCCCTCCATAGCCAGTTACTTTATTCTACTATAATTTGTTGCAGGGTTAGTAGGGATGTTTATTCATTTTTCTACGGCTTTACCTACTTTATTTTAAAATAAATTATAAATAATGTGTTGCTTTTTAAATAAATTCGAAACATATGATTTTCCCAATATATCTATATCTATATCTATATCTATATCTATATCTATATATATATATATACATATAAATTCCTGCCACGCGATTTTTTGTATTTGCAATTTGTTTTTCAATAGAATGTTTTAACCCTTTCAGGGGCAAGTAATTGCGTTGCTGTAATGTCGAATTCACACCGGAATCTTCCAAAAAAATTATACCAAAATAAAGAAAAGCAATTTTACGACTTTTTCCACCAGAGCTAGAAAAGTAAAATTTAATAATTTTTTTCTAGTGCAAATCTTCATTAATCGTAGATGGGATATAATACATCTCACCGCCCCTCAAGGGGTTAAGAAACAGATTTCTATAAAGAAAGTGGTTTTGTAGTTTAATTTTATAGCTTTTCTTCCATGGAAAAGACTATTTAATTTTTAGTGATTCTTTATTGAAACAGGTAGTTATTTTATTTTGTCATAAATGTATGTGATATACGGAAGATATACAAAACTTATAGGAAAAAAAGTATGTGTTGCAGACTTATTTCCTGCATGTGGTATCGCTTTCGTCTAGCTTAGTATGAATTATGTCAAAGCTAAATACGCTCATAAGTATACACATTATACATCGGCATAAAATAATTAGTTTAATTGAATAAATACGGAAATTTAAATAAGATTTTTCTTTTAATTCCGGCAAATAGTGAATTGTTTTTCTTTTATTATGAAAAATAGCGGTAAACCACTGCGGTAATTTGCCTCGAAATTAAAAAAAAAAAACCTTGTTTACTAGTCAAATAAAGAATTGTTAAATAATGTTTCAAGTTTTAATTTTGTCTTTCAGTAAACAGAAATGCTAAAGAAATGAAATGTTTTTTATAACATATAAAAACATCTTTAATAAATTTATGCATAGTTAAAAGCATTTGTATAATTTTTAGGCCATGCTTATTTACTTTTTTTTCTAACTTAAAATATTATCAAAAACTTTTGTGGTAACTTTTTTATGCTAAAATGTCTTTGATGTTGGAGAAATTTTTCTTTTACATTTTTCTTTTGACATTTATTTCTTGCGCTGAAACCTAAACAGCAATCATAAAGAAATTAAATATTTTTCTATCACATATATAAAAATTATATTTACGAAATCAATTTATGCATATTTAGAGGAATTTCTATAATTTTTATGTACGTATTTACTTAAATTTACATTTTTTTTCTCTATTTTAAAGTTTTTTCACAAACTTTTTTATGATTGTTTTTGTATTCTAACATGTCTTTACTCTTTAGAAAAAAGAAGGATTAACGAAAAAAATACACCTTTATTCTATTTTTCCATCTAAATGAAAGTATTTTTATTTTTTATAATAAACTACTCTTTTTTAAAACCTCCAGATACTCTTTTAAATCCAAAAGGTTAAAAAAATATTTTATTCATTCCTTTATTTTTCTATACTAGGGGGCTCGGCCCCCTACGAGCTACGCTCGCCAACCCCCGTCCAGACAATGCAGACTCTAAATGCACGCTAATTTCATCGGCTTTAAAAAGATTTCGAAAAATTGAATTATAATTTAAAAAACAGTGACGATCTCCCTATAAACGGATTTCTATTCATTTCTCTTTGATTGGGGAATTTTAATGCCAAATCCGCTGCGGTACTACTGGATTATACCGTCGACCAATTTCGCCAAATTATATAAATCGCCAAACCACTCGCCAAATTATACAAATTGACATAATTTTTATTTTAAATAACGAAAGAACAAATAAATTAATACAACATTAATAAAAATACAAATAAGACGTCGAAATAAAAATAACTTGATGACGTAGACACGTGTAACAACATTTCAAAATAAGCTAATATAAAAGGAATTAAGTAAACAGTCTTTGTCTCCTGGTATTTTTTAACAAAGCGAAAAGATAGTTCTTTTACATGAGACATTTTAAATTAATCATTTTTAATATGACGTAATTTTGACAAAGCTATTATTTCTCTTTTAAATATTCACGAGAAAATAATTATACGAGATTATTTGCGAAATGAAATATTAGTTGCGCTTTCCTAACAAAAATAGTTGAAAATATCCTCTCAAAATATCCAAAAATAAATGTCTAGCGCACTAAATGTAAACTGTTTTGCAATATTTTGTGTTCATTTTATGTAATAACTGTAATGTGACGTAAATATGACGTAATTTCTCCTATTTAAGACTTCTAACGCATGTTAATGAATTTATTATTTTATAATATCCTTTCTCTTTTAAAATCCACGTGTATACTTTTTATGACGTAATTTTCAATAAGTTCCTGCTTTTTATACGCAATTATTTAATTTTAATTTGAAAGTATCTTTTCTGTTTATAATAGTCACGTGTAAATAAATTTTTAATTTGAAGCAAACATTATTGTTTCCGTTGTTTATGCAGTTGGCAACAGGTTAAATTAGTACAATTTTCTAAAATAAGTAAAAAATATCTCTCGAAATGCTGAAAATTTGAATTTAAAATAGAAATGAAACCTCAAAAAAGAGTCAAATTAAAAAAATAAATGAATTCTGCACACCAGAAAATTATAACGTATAAAATGATCTAAAAATTATTAAATTCCGATGTATAACTTTTGCTCCTATAAAACTTTTTTAGTGGAACGATTTTGTCCAACTTTAGCATTAAATATCTCTTAAAATAATTCTTCGATTTGAAAACTGCCTGCATCAGCGTGTTTATTAAACATTTCTGTATAATATTACCGATTTTCATGTTTTTGTATGCATTATTTTTCTTAATATTAACTAAGAAAGACCTCCGGTCACGAAAAATTCAAAACCGGCGGCGGCGGTGACAGCGGTAGTATAGAGAGAAATTTTTGTATATAAACACCTTCATATAACATTTTTTTATTTATATTTATCCATATAGAGAAAATTCTCGAAAGAAAAAGGAAGAATTTATGGAAAAACTATATATATATATTTGTTTGGAATTTAAAAATAAAAACAATTAAACAAAGTTTAATTATAAATACATTTATACAGGGTGGTTCCGAACAATATGTCAAAAGTGTAAGGGCAGGTAGAGAGGACCTAAATAAGCGATTTCGAATAGGAATGTGGGTACGGAAATGTAGTGTTGAGGCAGTAGAGGGAGCTGTTGAGTTAGGCGAATGAAAGCGTTTCGCTGACTTGCATTGCCATTTCCCGTAAACATTTCTAGCAACATGCATAATTACACCAACGCGGAGCTTTCTGTCATGCATTTCATGTATGGGGCTACGCAATGATCTGGCTCGCACCCAACGTACGTCGAATAGCTCGCGATCTTGTCGAATAACTATATTCTACTGTGCTTAATACTGATTCTTCCACTGCATGAATTCTGAGACATCCTTCAGCGCCAGTATCACGACTCGAAGCATAAAATAATCCAATCGCGCACAACTCCCGGTAAAGACGCTCAGATGTTTGGAGATCCAGCTGATTCGTACCCTGGAATCATTCCATGTACATCTATGAGAAACCACTTCATTTCCTTGTGCAGCCCCATACATGAAATCCATGTCGGCAAGCTCCGCAATGGTGTAACGGCGCATGTTTTTGAAAATCCTAGCGGAGAATGACGAATCAAGTCCGCGAAGTGCTTTCATCCGCCTATCTCAACAGCGCCCTCTGCTGTCTCGACGCTGCATTTCCGCACCCACATTCCTATACGAAATCTACTTATTTGGGTCTCCTCTACCTGTCTTTATATTTTTGACATATAGTTCTGAAGCACCCTGTATAATGAATATAATTACAATTCATTTATTTTAAGTAGAATTAAATTGCGTATTCAATATAGTTTTAATATAAATAATAGTATGTCAAATAATATTAATAGTTCTTTTATCAGTAGTAGTAGTATAAACATACTTGAACAGTGACAATAATAGTATGTACATTTGCACAAGTTGTAACTGGAATATTGTAATAGCAAGAAAACTATTATACTTTTAAGATGTAAACAAAATAAAAACTAGCTTTATCTAAGATGCTTCACGACATTTAAAAAGCAGACTAACTGTAAAATTACTTCACAACATATATGTCACTAAATTTATTAATTATAATACTTGCATTCTAGGCAAAATTGTTTTATTAATATTAAAAAGTGTTTTTTTAAATATTAATAACTAAATATATGACATTTATGAGATAGGAACTCATGAAATTTCAGGCATGAATACAGAACAGTTTGAAAGCATCCATTTTGATGCTTACGTCTTCATATTATAACGTATATAATATATATCATTGTTCCATTTTTTATAATGATTTTTAAATTGCAATAATTCAATTTATTTACAAAATCAAACATTGCTAAATGTATGATTCTATTAGAGTTTAATAATGTTTATTTTTAGGGTTTCGTACTTAAAAAGTAAAAACGGAACCATTCTGTGTCTGTCTGTCACAGCCATTCTACTCGTAAAATATGGAACGTGGAAAGTTAAAATTGGGGGAAGTAATAAAAAATATATTAACTCATATATTTACAGATTATTAAACATTCGCAAATATATGTAGGAAAAATGTAGAGGGCCTACTTATGTTACTTGAAAATAAAATTATATATCGTGTGAAAGCTTTCGTAATGCTGAACTCAAAAATACATTTCTTTTAATTTTAGGTATTATATTTTTAGAGATATCGTCGAAAATGTAAGAAAAATATGCCCCCCCCCCCCAATATATTTCCGAAACTACGGAAACTAAAATTATGAAAAAATTACAGGTAGTAGACGTTAATTTAAACCTTGCAGGAATATTATAAAGATTACCCTAGGTTTTTAGAAAAGTGCATTTAGTTTTTTAGCATATAGATTTTTAGAAAAGTGCATTTTCCCGTTACATACAAATTTCGATTTGCAAGCATTCAGCAAAGGTTTTGAGGGGTACCTATCGCAGCAGAAGTATAAAAGCATTGAGCATCCGTAAATAGCCGAGATATTAACCCTTAAAGACACGGACGGTTCTGAGATACATAATGCCAGGGCTGCGTACTCTATGTACCATCGGCTTTTAGATCCTTGATAATAAATTTTAATGATACATTTGTGTAATGCAATTCCCAGTAGCACTATTAAAGCAATAAACCTTAAAACAGACTAATTTAATTAAAATTAATTGCATAAATACTGTGGGATATATGGACTAGTTTGCATTTAGTGGATCTCTCAATACGCCTCCCGTTGTCTTTAAAAATTAATTAAAAACCTATCTGGACAATGCAGCACGGACAAAGGCGGCGTTGCAACTTTGCGACCTCCTTTCGAAACGCGCTTACCATAAGCCCAGGAATTAAGTTCATAAAAAAGAGATTAGGATAAGATAGAAAAAAGAGCTATACGGAGCAGCAATATTTGATATTATTAGGCCTTTTATCTCTTTTTAACTTTTATGGTATACCCTTTCATGCTTTTCTAGTATGTACAACTATACCCTACCCTATGTTATATTGAAGTATATATTTTTAAAAAGTGTTATTATTCTTTTATCAACGATTTTTTTAAATAATGCAATTAATAATCCAAATTATTTATTGTACGGAACACTCTGACCGCGAGTAGTACTCGCACTTGACCGTTTATTTTAAGCACTATAAAGTTTCTGATTATTTTATATAAAAATATTTTTATTCTAAAACGAAATATTAAATCGCAGCTGTAACTCATACTTCATTCTTTCTTATTCTTACTTCATTCTTTCGAGGTTTTCCATCATACGTATATATATATATATATATATATATATATATATATATATATATATATATACATATAGATAGATACTCGTATATGTTTTACGGAGGAAATATTACGTCTTACACAGGCTACGTTTTCACGGATTTTTCCTCTATGATAATTCGTAGGAAATGGTTAAACTTTTGCAATCTTGTAAAGCAATTTTTTTATTTAATGATTTAAAGCATTAAAAAATGGCGATATATTGTTAGTAATCAGTTTTAAAATGTTGTTGCAATTTCATCATTTTTTCTATCGGAGCACACTGAAGAAATCGTAAAAAAAAAGCTTGAAAATCAGTAAATGTTGAATAGGAGGAGCTGGAGACATTAAATTTGGACCACATATACATCTAACCAAGCAGTCGAATGGTTCGTTTTGTCAATTTAATCAAACGCGATTAACTTATCCAAAAACAAAAACAAAGCAGTCTAAAATATATAAATAAATAAATAAACAAAATGTCAAAATATGTCGTCTGGGGTGGAAAAATCAATGTATTTTCTAATAATTAACCAAACTGTTGAATGACTTTGTTAATCGGCTTGATCAAAACTCATTAACGAGTTTGAAAACAAGAACAAACCAATCCAAAAATCCCCCCTTCCCACAAAAAATAAAAATGTCAAAAAATGTCGCCTTTTGCATCAAAATCTATGTTAGGACACTAAATCGAAAGAAACTAAACTCATGTCTACAGGACTGTTCGTGATATGTGGCTGTCGTTAACTGTTGCATGGACTGTTCCCGTTACTATGTTTTTTTCATCATAGAGATATAAAATTTTGTGGGACTATACATATCAATATAAGCACATAAACTTCCTTAAAAGAAATTTCTAATCTTATTATAATTTTAAGATTTGAAAAAAAAATTTAAATTTTAAAACGAAATTTTAAAATTCTCCATGCGTCTTAATTTTTGAGATATTTCCTTGATTTGGCATTTTAATCACTTAAATCTCTATTATAAACAAATCTGTGCATGGATTTTTTAATCCCTTGAATACTTAATTTTTTAGAGATTTTTATTCTGAATACTATATCGATTTTCATAAAAATTTAGCCTTTTAATAAGTTAAAAATCAAATTTAATTATCTTAATGAAGTCGAGTTTTAAAATGCAGGCACAGTTTCTTTGTGAGCAATATCAGGTTTCGTTCTTATTAATTTCATGAATTTTGATAAAATATTATTAGGCATGAAGCATTTTAAATATCTAAAACTTTGGAAAATCAATTTTGAGAAGAATAGATTTACATTACAGTAAACTCCCGACTATCCGACCTAATGTGGCGGAAGGGTATGCCGGATAACAAAAAAGCCATATATGCCAGAGTTCTATAAATGTTTACTCCTGTCATGCTCTCCCTCCACCATGATATTAGAACACATGTTACACATTTTAAGATAAATTTCATATATACAATACATACAGTTTAAGAGCAAAACATTAACGTAAAACGTCAGCCTAATTCGTAAAAAATGAGTAAATCTATTTTTTCTGTTTATTAATACACGATTGCACAAATATGAAAAGTTGTGCATAAGATAAAAGAGTCAAAACTTACAGTTTATAGTTTTATAAAAGCGTTTAGTTTTTTTTTTTTTTTTTTTTTGCTTCTCGCTGTTAGTCCTCTTATACGAACTAAAGTCCCTCCATTTACGTAAGCAGACGATATAAGCTGGCGTCGCTTCCTCCTGCTGACTAATCTACTGCAGTGCTGCCTCAATCGTCTTGAATACTTCCGAATGTGGGATGAGATTTTTCCTGCAATCCACCTCCTCTTTTGCTTTTGTTACTTCTCCCTCTGTCCCCATTTCTACAATATCGTTGTAAGTTAATTAATTAACTTCGTAGTTTGCCATTCATTATGTAATGTCCTCTGCATTGACATCGTCATAACCCGGTATATTTTTCAGCAATGAAAGAAGCGTATCGTTCTTATCATCTATTTCAGTTTTCCACACGGTTTATGGCCACCTTTATGGTTCAAAGGAGTGTTCCAAGACCTTGCAATTACTATGTTCCGAATTCTCTGCTTTTGCATTTTGCAATCCCTTCTTGCCTCTTCCTGTCGTGAGTCAGCACTTTCCCACGGACGGGAACCACGAACGGCCTGTTTCGGCCACTTGCAACTGCTAGTAATACTTTCAACTTTTTACTAGGCGGGATAATCGCGAGCCGGATAGTCGGGAGTTTACTGTATATTAAAGGGCCAAAAAATTGTGTACAAAATTTAAACGCTTGTAACTTTTCGAATAATAATCGCATCTGCATGTGGTTTATTGCAAATGGGTCAGAACAAACAGGAGAATAGTAAAATGCACAGAAATGATTTTCGATGTTTGGGTCGATTTCCGCTCAGATAAAGGTCCACGGTCCCATTAAGGCGTCTGGTCACACAGCTTCGGAATTCTTCTCCGTAATGTTCAGCCTATGGACTTTTGATGCATTCGTATATTTAAAATATCTTCTCGGGAAAATTCATATTTTTAACATCTTTTTCAATTCCTACTATTAGTTCACACTCTTCCTATATTTACTTATTTATATATCTTGTTCAAATTTTCAATCGTTAATCAAATACTTATTATTCATCCTATCAAGTTAAAATAAATTTTTTTAAACTTGTACAGGATGACATTTGATGTTAATACAGATTTTTCAAATATTAATTCATTAATTAAATTTTAATTGAATAATTTTAGTTTTATATGGGAGTCAAAATGGCGGCCATTGGTTATTGTACAGCATTTAATGCATCTTCATATCTATAAGGGGTGGTTACCATAGGGGGGACCCTATTCTGTCGCCAAATATCGCCAAGTTTGTCGCCAACTTCGCGATTTATCGACAAATTTGGCGACCAAAATGAGTCGCCAAAAGTAACGCCAACTTGGCGATATCGCTCATATTTCGCCAAATTCCCATAGACTTCCATTGTAAACCTACTTGCTTATAGAAAATCAACTAATTGAGATATTTCAATGCAACAAAAACTAATATTAGCTTAAGGGATTATATTAAATTTTTCTTTGATGACCTAAGTAGGAATTGACTTTAAAAACAAAATTTTTATATTACTTGTTTCTCTGTGCTCTTCTTAAAGGACGTCTCTTTTTTTCTTAGTTTTCAAATTATTTCTAAAATCTATGCTGAATTTAATATTTTATGTGTTAAAAGCGGGCGAACTGTGAGTAAGATTTTAACACTTCCTATAAAATTAAGTCTATACTTTACAGATATTTTGAGAACTACGAAAAAAAACAAAGAGACATATTTTAGAAAGTGTACACAAAAAATTGAAGTTAAAAATATTAATTTCCAGAGGAGATATTTTAAATATATGAATGCATCCAATGGTCATAGAGTTTACCCTAGTGACGGGGAATCGGAAGCTGGGTGACCAGCCCCCTTAAAGATGAAAGGAGAGATGTAAGATTGGAGGTTTTGGATTTTGTTCCTAATATTATCAACTTCTTCAATAACTTTAGTACCGGTTTCTTTGTCGAAACCGAATTTAAAAGATCGACACATTTTTTTTTTTTTTTTTTTGGAAACAGAAAACTGATTTAAGCAAAAATTGTTATTTTGATTTGATGATGTTCCAGATAATTCTAAAGATACTATTGAAAAAATGTTTTTAACTACTAGAACTTACCGGGTGTCCCAAAAAGGACTGACTGATTTTAAAATTCAATAACTTCCAAACGGTGACAGATATTAAAAAAATTCTTGCAGGAGGGTTATGCATAAAGTCAAAAGTTTTATTACAGTGATTTTCGATTTTAGTTCGAATTACAAGCAATAGATGGCGCTGTAAGCAATAGTCGCTAAATACAGGCTCGATTTTGGTCCTTTCTGTTATTCCATGGAGAAAATGGAGATGGAAATGTATTATCCGGGCCACGAAGTACCAAAAATCGAGTCTGAATTTAGCCTCTATTGATCGCAGCGCCATCTATTGTTTGTAATTCGAACTAAAATCGAAAATCACTGTAAAAAAACTTTTGACTTTATGCATAACCCTCCTGCAAGAATTTTTTAAATATCTGTCACCGTTTGGAAGTTATTGAATTTTAAAATCAGTCAGTCCTTTTTGGGACACCCGGTTGTTAACCCCCGGTTGGGACACCCTGCAAGTCTATGCATTTGTTATTTGTTTGTTATAAAGGTTAGTTATTTAGATCTTTGGAGAATAAATTACTTAAATTTCAAAGAGGCAAAAAGAGGAGCAAAAAAACTTCACAGGACTTTTGAAATCAGGATGAAATAAATCTTTAATTTTTACTTACTCAGTATTTTATTTTGACTTTAAATATTTTATAAGGTGTTTTTCTTTCTTCTAATATTATTATTGACCCCCCCCCCCCCTGGCCCTCAAAAATACTATCACATTAGAAATAACGTATATGGGGCATTCTCACTTCTTTTGACTTTTGGGGGGAAAAAAATCTGACAAAATTAAACTTGCTAAAATAACATTTTAATCTGATAGACGAATGCTTTAATGATTCAAAATAAAGAAAAAATGGTGAGCAGCTAAATTTTTTTTTTATTTAACTGAGGTTTATGTTAAACATGCGAGTTTAATTTTCCTTACCATTTTACCCCTATAACTTTTTATTTTTTTTCTAAATTTTTACTTATAATGAATTTGCATTGTACCTACAGAACATTCAATAAGAAATAATAAGAATGTAGTACTTTTAATACAGAATTTTTGTATAACATTGTCTTAAAGGGGTGTTAAAGAAGGGACGGATGGGTAAAAAAAGGGGATGGTATTGGAAAAAGGGACGGTAAGGATGGAACATTAAGGAAAATTACCACCTATTTTTAGGAAAATCATGTTAAAACTAAGTGATAGCCACAATGTTCATTGATTTTTAGAAACTGTTGTTAACATTGGATTAAATTATTATTATTTTTTTTTTATTTATTTACCTCGAAAAGTGCAGGAATAAACCTTGGGGACGGTGAGACTACTAATAAAGCCATTATGCTTGAAATTGATATTTAAATGCTGATTTAAATTCTACAGTAAATTTCCTGCCAAAGAATTTTAGAAATTATTTCTCTAGATTACTTCTGCATGAGAAAAAACTTGAAAAAAATCATGTGGCTGCATCTAAAGTGATTTCTGTATAATTTTAGAAGAGAGATGGTAAGGAATCTAAAACCCAGTGACAGAGTTAAAAAAATAATAACAACCCTAAAAACGTATGCAGGTTAATTTTTAGCTACATATTTATATAAAACAATAGTTCTAGTTTCAGAAAAAAATTACATCGAATTATTTTTATTGAAGCAATTTTATTCAGAAAGCTCCAAACTTAAAAATCAGCATCAGGGACACTGGACGGTATAGGGGTTTTCCAGGTGTTTGGACCCCCAACATCGTCCAACACTTATTTATCTCGTTAATATTGTTGTGCAATCATGAAATGGGATTTTCTCCGGTATATGAAATAAAAAATACACAAAAAAGTGTATTAAAATAAAAATTATTATTCACGGACACGAAAGTCAAAAGATTGTGAGAATGCCCCGTATACGAATGACATATACAAAATAATATTATTCCTTGACATTTTTTTAAAGTATAAACTTTATTATTATGTAAGGAAATGAGAAAAAATATCTGAATTATAAAGAAAAATATAAATTATAAAAGTTATTAAATTATCTGTTCGCCGCAGTAATATAAATAAAACAAATGTTGAAAATAAAATAAAAAAGGGCTTATCTTTTGATAACCTCTATAGATCCGATATTTCGCCTAAAAAATCATTAAAAGGTACATAGCGAATCTTCAATTATATAACTTCAATAGTGTAAGAACATTTTATATTCCATTTAAACTCAATTTAAGTCAAAATTGTGTATATTAAATAAAATTGTTGTATTTATAAGATGGATTTTAATGAAATTGTTGTATTTAAAATTTTCCCTCATGCTTTAATTCGTATGACTGTAAAAAAAAAAAAAAAAAAAAAAAAAAAAAAAAAAAAAAAAAAAAAAAAAAATAATAATAATAATAATAATAATACATCTTTATGTAATACAAGCAATAGATATTTAAGGGTAAAAGAACATTCTTCTCAAACAAACAAACAAAAAATAAATAAAATAGAATGAAATAAATATTTTATACGTCAAAATGCAATCCTAAATGCATTTTGTTTAAGTGCATACAGTTTTTGAAACCACTTTTCTTCAACCACAGGATGAAAATCTTGAACTTTTGCTTAAATATTTAATCTAGTCTTAAACAGTTGAACAATATTTTTATTGAGCATAAGAAAAAACAAAGACTTTTAACGATATCTGAAACTGTGTCATGACATTTATTTGTTTGAACGTTGCTATATTGCACCTCGTGACAATCTGTCAGATTCTTATTTCGTGAAAATAAGTAAAAATGCGGTGATGTCACTGACATTTCCCATAAGGTAAAGGGGAGTTAAAAGGCTTTTTAAAATAAATGTGTTTATCGGAAACCGTTGTGAGTCACTTGAATCTAATGGGAATATTGTGTTCACTGTGTGTAATATTATTTAGACTAACGTAATATTATTTAGACTACATATAAATGTTTAAAATATGCAGAAGACTATAGAATTTTTCAATCTCTTTCACATTTGAATCACTAACTGCATAATATTCTATAACAAATTTAGATAGTTTTTTCGATTTTAAAAATAAAATCTTTCGCAAAACATTTTACTGTTAATTCAGTATAAAATTATTTGCTTTTTCGGCATAGCTTGAATATTAAAATATGGTAGAAAATAAAACAAATGCATTTTTTTTTCACGGTATGTTACCATTCATCATTGCGAAAAGTCGGTTAAGAACGGGATTTAGTTTTATATCTCTAGATTTTTATTGATTCAATGGTTATTGATTTTTAAGTACTTTTTGCGATTTCGTCCCACTATCTCACAAAAAAAAAAAAAAAAAAAAAAAAAAAAAAAAAAAAAAAAACCACCCTGCCACAACGATGATTTACAAAATTCTTTATTAAATTTAGGCCTAATTGTTTGATACCTTTTATGCAATATGTGATTGAGTTTTTATCAGATTATATAAAGACTAAACGTCAAATTTCCACTAGTCAAATTAATCTATTTTATGTCAGTGTACTATAGTACACTGACATACACATACACATATTAATGTATTTATTTATTAAATATTTAAGCCAGATTAAATTATGTTTTAAAAACTTTTATAAAAATAATATATATATACAGTTACTTAGAAAAATTCAGAGCCTAAAGGAATGAATTGTTTCATTTGTGAAAAAAAAAAAAATCCAATGAAATTAACATTGCTTTTTAGAATCTATAGATTGGTTAATATCTCAAAATAGGCTAGTATTTAAATAGTTATTTAGACTATATGACTAATTAAACATTCGTATAATAAAATATATTAATCTTTGATGGTAATTACGCTCTATAAATTATATATATAACGGCACAAAGTGTATAACGCTTCCGGGAGTGAACTCATCCGTTTCCTGATAATATTTCGTTAAAATTAGCCAAACGTGGCCATGTTAGGCTTAAGCATTCTGATGCCGTATTTGCCGACTGCCTTATTTAATCTGTCTATCTATTCGTTGTGTAACATATATTCTTCTTCAATTTTTCTAAAACCTTCAAAAAGTGTACAATTATAATTATATATAAGTGTACAATTTAAGATCTAATTTAAAAATAACCAGATATCAACAACAGACTTCCGATGTATACAAGCAATTACCGTTGCCATTCATAAGCACAAATTACAAATCCAAAAACAAATGAATGACTCTTTCAGCTATTCATTAAATTCTATTAAGATATTTTGCAAAAGCATATTAATATTTTGAAATACGTTTTCCACTTTTATTTACATATATTAATTGCAGTTTGAATTCAGTATACACTTTTAAAAATATTGCAAAAAATTACCTCTGTTTTTCAAGACTATCTATTTCCTGACCAATGAGAACACTTCATAGGTGTTTATGTAGCGTAAGCTGAATTCAGTGAATTGTGAATTATTTTGTACCGGATTAACGCTTCCTTTCTAAAAATAAACGTATTTCTAATTCTTTAAAGGCTTTATTATGCTTTTACAAATATTTTACGAGCAAAATTGGATGTCGACCGTATTTTTTAAATGATTTGTTCAAAGAGTCATTAATTTGTTTCAGGATTTGGATTTGTGTTATACAAGTGGCATTACCAGTGAATGTTTACTGTTTAGATTTGATTTTTCAGTCTTAAAACGTGCTTTCTTTTTCACTATTAGTTAGTTTGTCTTATTGAACACATACGTCAGACTTGTGTGCTTGACACCAGGACCCACTTATAAGTCATCGTCGATATACAGAGACGAGATAGCACAAGGAAATTTACAACACCAGAGAATTACATCCTGGGGGCTCCACAAAGAGTGTGCAACGGAACCGGCGGGATTCGAACCCGCTCCCACGTACGCTCTCAAGCCATTAACGGCGTGGTGTCTTATGCACTCAGCCACGGTGGGCAATTAGTTAACAAGTTTATTAGAAATAACATAAACAGATATTTTAAGGATATTTCATTTGTGAATAAAATTTAAATATTTTAAATGTAATAATCAAATTTATTGAGGGACATAAAAAATATCAATGTTAACGAGAGATTATAAGGAGCTCATAGTTCATTATTTAGCCAAAAAACGTAGGCGAATATAACTATAATAAACCATATATCTATTTTTTTTCTTTTAATATCCTGTGGTAATCGTTTATTGACAGATTAGTCCAGGCAATAGAGACCGTATAGGGACTCTACCCAGCAAAATTAATGGTAGTACTGGAAATCGGCTTTCTAGATGTTTTTTGGGTTGCTGAATCCAAATTTGTAACTTCCCACCAAAATTTCCCCCGGCAGCCTCCCCAAATTTTGGTAAAAAGCCCCCAAAAAAGGTTTTTATAAAAAAAATCATTTTTTTTATTGTTTTAGAGAAAAAGTATCTAGAAATTCAGAAAGTAGACAAAATTTCAAACAAATTAGATCGATGACATTATGACATAGGATGAAGGGGATGGGGGGATCTGCCTCGGAACATGCGCGCGGTGCTGCGTAAACTAAGTTGCGCAATTCCACTTAACCACTCACACGTTTACATTCGCCCTCCCATCTCCCTCCGAACTTTCTCTATAAGGTTTAGTTTAAGATTTTTGGGTCGCTGAATCCGAATTTTTATCTTCCTCCCAAAATCCCCCCCCCCCGAAACCCCCCCAAATAGTTGTTTTTAACTTAAATTTCTTATTGTTTTAGGGGAAAAGCGTTACGAAATTAAGAAACTAGACAAACTTTGCAACAAATAGGATATATAACATTATGAATTAGGATGAATGGGGAGGGTGAGGGCTGCCTCTGAACATGCACTGCGGCGCTACGTGCACTAAGTTATGAAGTCCAGGTAATAGGGGATTTTACCTGGCAAAATTAATAATAGTTATGGATTTCGACTCACTTTATGTTTTTGGGTCGCTGAATCCGAATTTGTAACTTCCCACCAAAATTTCACTTGGCAACCCCCCCAAAAATTGATTTTTTGATAAAATTTGGTTTTTGAGAAAAGCGCGCGGGGAGTGTTCCGAGGCAGCCCCCTCTCTCCCCGTTTATCCTACGTCATAATGTCATCTATCCTATTTGTTGCAAATTTTGTCTAGTTTCTGAATTTTGTCATGCTTTCCCCCTAAAACAATAAGAGATTTAAGTTAAAAACAACTATTTTTTTTTTGGGGGGGGGGGGTTCGGGGGTGGAGATTTTGGGGGTAAGTTAAAAATTCTGATTAAGCGACCCAAAAAACTTAAAGTAAATCTTATAGAGAAAGTTCGGAGGGAAGATGGGAGGGCTAATGTAAACGTCTGAGTGGTTAAGTGGAATTGCGCAACTTAGTTTACGCAGCACCGCGCGCATGTTCCGAGGCAGATCTCCCCTCCCCATCATCCTAAGTCATAATGTCATATATCTAATTTGTTGGAAATTTTGTCTAATTTCTGAATTTCTAGACACTTTTTCTCTAATCTCTCTAGAAAAATTGATTTTTTTAATAAAAACCTATTTTTGGGCGCTTTTTACCAAAATTTGGGGAAGTTGCCGGGAGAACTTTTGGTGGGAAGTTACAAATTCGGATTCAGCGACCCAAAAAACATCTAAAAAGCCGATTTCCAGTACTACCATTAATTGTGCTAGGTAAAATTCCCTATTGCCTGGACTAAGATATTTTATTTTGAATTACGAAGGAACAAGAAAATTAGTAAAACACCTTCATAAAAATAAAACGTCGAATTAAATAAACTTGATGACGCAACAAACATAAGTAGCATGTTTAATGTCAAGTGAATGCAACATTTACGATCATCCATTATTGGCATTTAATCTTACACTTAGACGACAGTTTTGGTCAATGGGATAATCAAATAATACCCAATTTTCTTGCAATTTAGGTTTGAATGAAAATGGGGCTGTTTTTATAACTAATTTACCCCACCTGACTCTATTAGTCACAGCAGAATAAAATTTATTATTCCATAATTCTTTTTATAGTGCAATTCTATATTATTCTTTTAAAAATGCAAACACGCCATTCTGACGGGCTAGTCTAGTCGCTCATAATAGTGTTAAAAAAATACCAACATATTTTACTCAAGCATACACTATGACCAAAGGTGACCGGTCACTTGCGACTTTAGACGTTATGTAATTACATGTATACTCGTAGAAAACTTAAGGTTTTTATAAAAACAGTCCCAAATTTCGCCACGTTTTTTGCTTATAATTTGCTGAGTTCTTAATATAAAAAAAAAGTTCTTTTCAGAAAATATGACAAACAACATTGTACACAATGCTCTACAATCCGAATAAAATAATAATAATAATTGGATGAAATATGAGCAGGTTTACTAAAAAATGTTTCACTGCGCATGCGCGAATTCAATCAAAATATAATATGCATATTGTATTAGCTATGTTATTAGAACAACTTTTGTGACAGTCTCAAAATCATAGCTTGAAAATTCTGAAAGTTAACGTCGATAGAATAAGCTCGAAATCCGTTGTTCCCAAAATGAAGCAAAAATATGAGGGTTTGTATAAAATATCTGTTGATTAGTGCCAAGATAGCGTACACAATATTTCACGTACAACTATATTTCTATACAACCCCTCATCCCCATCAGGATAATTTTCAGAATTTTCTAGCTATGATTTTGAGATTTTCACAAAAGTTACTCTATATACTTAGCTAATACATTATGCATAATATATTTTGATTGCATTCGCGCATGCACAAGGAAACATTTCTTAGTAAACCTGCTCATTTTTCCTCCAATTTTTATTATTTTTTAATTCTGATTGCAGAGTATTGTGCACAATGTTGTTTGTCATATTTTCTAAAAAGAACTTTTTTTTTATTTTAAGAACTCTGCAAATTATAAGCAAAACACTTGGCGAAATTTGTGACTGTTTTTATAAAAAAACGTTAATTTCTCTACGAGTATACATGCTATCCTCATAAAAATGAACACAGTATATTATAATAATCTCGTGTTTGAACGTTTTTGCTACATTGGTTTTTACAGGGTTATCCAAAAGATATTCGTTCTTTTTCAATTTGTTGATGGCCCCCTATGGAGTATCGGGCAAAAATCGTCGCAGAAATATATGACCTATACTATACTGTTTACACACTTGCAGATTCAGGTTAATTCCTCATGGATTTTTCTAGATATCTAACAAAAAGTCTAAAGCCGCAAGTGAGTGGTCACCTTTGGCCATATAGTGTAGTTATCTCTTCGTGGGAAATTTGTTTTAAGCTATACATATACTTTAAAATGAAGGCATCATTAGATAATTAAGGTTTCTGAAAAAGCAAACCAAACACTTATTTATACGAAATGCAATGTGAATGCAGGAATATTTTTTTTTTCTGAAATAAATTAAGGACTATCCTTGAACCAACGTTTAGTTTTGTATTAGCGTATCATTATTATGTTCATAATATTGAACTTTGTAAATATTGTTTATGTAGTGGCAACATTTTTTGATAGAATCATCATATACCTCTAAATTTCATTTAATAACCCTTATGTTAAGTGGTAAATTAGTTATAGGTAGTGATGAAAGCGTAAAGTAATCAAACTAGCCTATAAATGATATGTAGATAATATCATAAGTATTTTTTTCGCACTCACACGTAACACTTTATATGTGAATAGATATTTTTTAGAGTTACTAGGGGGCTCGGCCCCCTACGAGCTACGCTCGCCAACCCCCGTCCAGACACCGCAGACTCTAAATGCACGGTAATTTGATCGGCTTTAAAAAGATTTCGAAAGATTGAATTATAATTTAAAAAACAGTGGCGATCTCCCTATAAACGGATTTCTATTCTTTTCTCTTTGATTGGGGAATTTTAACGCCAAATACGCTGCGGTACTACTTGATTATCCCGTCGACCCATTTCGCCAAATTATATAAATCGCCAAACCACTCGCCAAATTATACAAATTGACATATTTTTTATTTTAAATAAGGAAAGAACAAATAAATTAGTACAACATTAATAAAAATACAAATAAAACGTCGAAAAAAAATAACTTGATGACGTAGACACGTGTAAAAACATTTCAAAATAAGCTAATATAAAAGGAATTAAGTAAACATAGTCTTTGTCTCCTGGTATTTTTTAACAAAGCGAAAAGAAAGTTCTTTTAAATGGTCATTTTAAATTAATTGTTTTTAATCTGACGTAATTTTGACCAAGCTATTCTTTCTCTTTTCAATATTCACGTGAAAATACTTTTGTTAGAAATGAAATATTATTTGCGCTTTCCTAACAAAAATAGTTGAAAATATCCTCTCAAAATATCAAATAAATGTCTAGCGCAATTTCTAAATTTAAACTGTTTTGGAATATTATTTTGTGTTCATTTTATGTAATAACTGTAATGTGACGTAAATATGGCGTAATTTCTCCTATTTAAGACTTCTAACGCATGTTAATGAATTTATTATTTTACAATATCCTTTCTCTTTTAAAATTCACGTGTATACATTTTATGATGTAATTTTTAATAAGTTCCTGCTTTTTGTACATAATTATTTAATTCTAATTCCAAATGATTTTTTCCGTTTATAATAGTCACGTGTAAATAATTTTTTAATTTGAAGCAAACATTATTGTTTCCGTTGTTTATGCAGTTGGCAACAGGTTAAATTAGTATAATTTTCTAAAATAAGTAAAAAATATCTCTCGAAATGCTGAAAATTTGAATTTAAAATAGAAATGAAACCTCGAAAAATGAGTCAAATTAAAAAAAGAAATGAATTCTCCACACCGGGAAATTATAAAGTATAAAATGATCTAAAAATTATTAAAATCCGATGTATAGTTGTTGCTCCTATAAAACTTTTTTAGTGGAACGATTTTGTCCAACTTTAGCATTAAATATCTCTTAAAATAATTCTTCGATTTGAAAACTGTCGGCATCAGCGTGTTTACCAAACATTTCTGTATAATACTACCGATTTTCATATTTTTGTATGCATTATTTCTGTTAATATTAACGAAGAAAGACCTCCGGTCACAAAAAATTCAAAACCGGCGCGGCGGCGGCAGCGGTGACAGCGGTAGTTACTTTTTTTTAGAATAGAGAGATTCGTTAAACAATCAGTGTTTTAAATTACGATTTATGTTAACGGAAATATAATTATATTTTCGTTACAAAAGTGAAAATATTTCAAAATAAAAGGTATGTAGAAGTTTGTTTTTAGGATAATTAAAATTTAAGAATTTCATTAAAATAAATGAATCATTGTAATTATTATTAACGCCGTTCATCGACATTTGAGATCCACATTTGAAAATATTGTTATTAAAGGGAAATTAGACGCTTACATAGAGCTAATTAGAGTAATTTCTTTTAATTAATTACTGCATAAAGATAAACATCAATAAATACTTTAACTAAGCTTCCTTTTTTCAGCCAAAAGGTTTGCATAAATAATATAATTGGAAAACCTTTATTGTAAATTTGAAGATGCTTATAGTCACTTAATAGTTTCATTTTTTAAGGATAAACGCAAATTAATAAATACGCTTAGAGGAAAATATTCATAATATTGAGTCAAACATTGCAGCCACATTTTTACATCTTCAAAGTGCTTTAAATTTTTTAGAGTGTCTCGTTTATAATATATAACAGAATAGCTTGATAAAAGTAGTTTCTCGTTTGACCGTTTTTTTTTTTTTTGTTGTTGTTTTTTTTTTTTTTGTTTTGTTTTTTTTGTTTTGTTTTTTTGTAATAAAACTGTTTAAATTTGACCGCATACTCAGCAATTGGCCTCGGACAATTAAAAATGTTACAAAATAAATAAACATTCCTAAATATTAAAAAGTAACTCTAAACAAAAACAATTTAGCTGTTAATAGTTTTAAATATTGCACGTCTTGATGCAATATTTAAAAGGCAAAATTGGCTTTTAAAATCCAAATTTTCTTCAGAGTGTAATAACGATGCATACGGTAGACGTAACTTAAATAGCGAATTTGTCAAATCTGCCGGTGCCGCAACGTCCAATCTCTCTCTAATGTAGGATCTCTGATCCGCGTAACACAACAGCGACCTCTACTCCTTCAACGCTACATTTCCGAAGCCGCATTCCTATAAGAAATTTGCTTATTTAGGTCCCCTCTACCTGCTTTTACATTTCTGGCATATAGTTCTGAACCACCCTGTATAATGAATATAATTATTATTCATTCACATAAAGTAGAATTAAATTGTATATTCAATATAGTTTTAATATAAATCATATGTGTTGTAATAACATTAATAGAACTTTTATCAGTAGTAGTAGTAGTATGAACATACTTGAATGGTGGCAGTAATACTAAATACATTTGCACAAATTGTAATTGGAATATTGTAAAAGCAAGAAAATTATGATACTTTTATGATATAATTAAAATAGAAACTAGCTTTATCTAAGATGCTTCTCGACGTTTAAAAAACAGATTAACTGTAAAATTACTTCATAACATATGTCATTAGATTTATTAATGATAATCCTTGCATTCCAGGAAAAATTCTTATGTAAATATTAAAAAGTACTTATTAAAAATGTTAATAACTAAATACATGACAAGTATGAGATAGGTGCTCAAGACATTTCAGTCAAGAACAGAACAGTTTTAATGCATTCATTTTCATGCTCACGTCTTCATACACTATATATAGTAAAGCGAGGAGTGTTCGCGCGGTAGGAGAGATTGCGCACAAAGAGATTCGACGGGAAGGAGTAGAGTGCGCGCCCAGCGACTCCAGGTAGTTGTACAGCAGCATTAGTGCAGTGTCTACCTGAATGTGCATATCGACTGTTCCAAGCGTCTTGGATAAAGCAGTGCTATTTTTTTTTTCAAGGTAAGTGCTTGAATTTTCCTAACTGTTCGTCAGAATTTTTATAAAGCGTCAATAATACAAAATATTTTGAACTTAAACAGTTTCTTATAAACTACTAATCTGGACTAAGTATGCGAACACCAGAAATTTATTTTAGAAGTGGCCGTATTTTAAAAAAAGGCCGCGCAATCTCTCGTACCAAAATAGGAGAGTTTGCCCATCTGCTACTTAGGAGAGATGGCGCATTTTCCCATAAATTTAAGTGCTAGGAGAGATTACACAGCTTATTGATAAATTTGCATGAATTGCAAATTACGTGTAAAACATATGAATGAATCAATTTTGAAATAATTTCGGAAATGCACATAATTATCAAAACTAAATTTGGCAACAAATTAATTTGCAAAAAAAAAAAAAAATACTTTTGCAGATAAAAATTTTATTAATAAATTAATAATATAGTTGTTGTTAAATAAATTTTATGTAATTATTTTTGTTAATAAATTAATAATATAGTTGTTATTAAATAAATTTTATGTAATTATTTTTGTTAATAAATTAATAATATATTTGTTAATAATTTAATTAAATATTTATACATTTTATTTAATTTATGAGCAATTAATTTGCTAATAAATTAATTTTGTTAACTAAAATAAATTTTCTAATACAATGTTTTGGAAAAGCTTTCACCCCTTCCAAGTAGTGTAATGCCATCGAAATCAAAATGAAACAGAGTGCAACTAATGTTGCTAATCCACAAAATATACATGAAAAAAGACTTAAAAAGGATGCCGCTACGAGAAAAAAAAAAAAAAAAAAAAAAAAAAAAAAAAAAAAAAAGCTGAAGATATGGTGTTTTCACAAAAAGTGAGATAAAAAATCTCAAGGAAAAAAACTGAAGATCAATGAGGATGAGTGCGCTGAATGTCTGTAACTGTACCAGGAGACAACTTCGACAACTGACTGTATTCAATCTATTGCTTGTTTCAGGTGATTGCACGAAAGATGCACGATTTACAACAATAAGTGCATCGATTGTGGAAAACTTCGGTTAGCAAACAAAATACAATGAAACTGTGGAAATGGAAATGAAGTAATTTACAAGTTAAACATGTTATCAACTAGATTAATGTTATTTTGTAGGGCTTGCTTTTTCTGATATTTTAATCTTCTTAAATTAAATTTTTTAACTGTTGTTAAAATTCTTTCTTTTATTTATTATTTAAACATTTGGTTGAAATATTCACTCCTGATACAATAATATTTACTCCCAAAATCCTTTCAACAATGTCGATTAAGTGTAATTATTATTGTTAACAATCTAATTGTAGTTACTATTAATAACAATCTCTTCTACCTATGTGCGCAATCTCTCCTACTCATGTGCGCGTTCCCTCCTACCCTGTAAGGAGAGATTGCGCAAAATAGTTTTCTTGGTCTTATTACTGCTGTTCTATTAAATTACAGTGTAACCACAGAATAACAATGGGAATGCATAAAAAACAAATAAAGTCAAAATTATTCATGCATAGTTTAGCAAAATATTAATATTTAGATTTTTTATTACTATTCTTTTGATATGTGCGCAGACTCTCCTCGCTTTACCTTACTATGTATTATAATGCATACAATATATATTATTGTTCCACTTTTTATAATGATTTTTAAAATGCAATAATTTGATTTATTTTCAAAATCAGACGTTGCTAAATGTATTATTCTATTAGAATTTATTAATGTTCATGATCATTTTTATTATCACTGTAGAGCTGCTGATAATTTCTCTTAAAATATTTTTATTGTAAAAAGAAATATTAAATCGCAAATGTAACTAATACACTTCATTATTTCGAGTTTTTTTTTACTATATATATATATATATATATATATATATATATATATATATATACTCGTATATTTTTTACGAAGGAAAGATCACGACTAACAAAGGTTTTCACCTATTTTTTTGTATGATAATTCGTAGGAAATTGTTAATCTTTTGCAATCTTGTAAAGGGATTTTTTCATTTACTGCTTTAAAGCATAAAGCAATGGCGATATCTATATTATAAAGGACAAACATATCTGTGCGTAACGCATACGTCATTTTGCGAAAGGCAACACTTTGAAATTTGAATTAAAATTTCGGTTTTGCAATTATATCTACGGCAAATTTTTAAACTTCTAAACATCGTACATTTTAAATTTTAACACCATCGTATAAGGAAAAAAATGCTCTTTTAAATGCAATTTGTTTGAAAGCTGTATCTCAATTATTTTTGAGATATTAATTTTTTTGTAGTTTTTAATACAAATTTTGTAATTGTGGCAACTGAAGTACTCCATTTATATTGAAAGTAAAGGGAAAATAGTCATGGTTTATTATTTTTATTGATTATATCCTTATTGATGCCATTTTCACAATACAAATTAAAGTAACTTTTTCATAATTTTTGAACAGAAAATGATGTCAGACATTTAAAAAAAAAAACACGCATTCTTCTTCATAAATCAGTTACATTTCAATATTTTTAAATTACGCTGATACTGAGTTTGAGACGCTAGGCAAAATGATTCAGTGAGTAAAAATTATTTCAAACAAAACGATCTTTTTTTTTTTTTTTTTTTTTTTTTTTTTTTTGATAAAACTAAATATTTGACCAATACTATGACAACTAAAGGCAAATTTCTGAATTTTTTTTTTCGCGGTACTGAGAGTATAACTTAAAGTTTGTGCGAATGTTTACATGAAAAGTTGTATCGCACAAACGTAACTTTAAGTTTAGAAATACATTCATTAATAATCTATTGCGCGTTAAAATACTTTCAAATTGTGAATTTGAGTGGTGCGTATGTAAATTATGGGAATTGAAAATAACGTGCAATTTAGATTTCATGGGGGGGAAATTTTATGATGTGATAAAGCGAAATCCTTTTTACTGATTTTTTATCCCATAAAAACAAACATAAAAGTCTCAATCGATAAATTCATCATAATTACTCATCTTGATTACGTATTCTAATAGAGTTTAATTTTTAAATAATTTAAGCAGTTGAAGTTTGCTGAAATAATATTTTAGTAATTTTAGGTTAAAAATATTAATTGCTTTAAGAATGCGACAACCAATGTTAGATGATTTTTGTATTGTAATTATTTTTGTAGGTTTATTATAAATTCGATCCGACAGTTCCTTTTTAACATTTTAGTTCGTCGAATTTCGACGGGTTGCAACTCGTATTTTTAAAAATCATTTAAAAAATACTGTTGCAATTTCATCTTTTTTTCTCAATTTTTTTATATCTTTTAAAACTCAATTTAAGCAAAAATTGTGGAAATTATTTAAAACTTTTTCCTCATGTTTCAATTCGCATGTCTGTAAAAAATGCGAATCTTTATATAATCCAAACAATAAATATTTAAAGAGAAAATAACATTCTTCTCTGACAAAAATAAATAAATAAATAAAACAGAATTAAATATTTTGTACATGAAAATGTAATCCTAAAAGCATTTTGTTTAAGTGCCTGCAATTTTTTCAACCACTCTTCTTAAATCATAGAATGAAAACCTTGAAATTTTTCTTAAATATTTATTAAATATCTAGTTTTGAACTGTTGTAACAATATTTTTATAGAGAACAAAAAGAAAAAAAAAATCCAAAAATCTTTAACGACCTCTGAAACTGTGTCATGACATTTGTTTGTACGTTGCTATATATCACCTAGTGACAATCTGTCAGATTCTTTTTTTGTGAAAATAAAGAAAAATTCGGTGATGCCACTGACATTTCCCAGAAGTTAAAAGGGAGTTAAAAGTCTTTTTAAAATTAATGTGTTTATCGGAAACAGCTGAGTAACACTTGAATCTAACGGGAATATTGTGTTCCCTGTGTGTGTTTGAATAATATGTGATATTATTTGGATTATATATAAATGTTTAAATGATGCACAAGATAGTAAAAATTATCAATATCTTTGAAATTTGAATCCCTCATTAACTATATAATATTGTAGGACAAATTTACATAGTATTTCAGTTTAAAAAATAAAATTTTTCGCAAAACATTCTACTGTTAATTCAGAACAAAATTATTTACTTTTTCGGCATAGCTTGTATATTAAAATATGGTAGAAAATAAAACAAATGCGTCTTTTTCACGGTATGTTATCATTCATTATTGCGAAAAGTTGGTTAACAAAGGGATTTATTTTCTTATCTCTAGATTTTTATTGATTCAATGGTTATTGATTTTTAAGTACTTTTTGTGATTTCGTCCCACACTCTGCCAAAAAACACCCTGCCACCCTGGGTAAATTAGTTATAGGTAGTTTTGAAAGCATAAAGTAATGAAACTAGCCAATAAATAATGTGTAGATAAAATCATAAGTATTTTTTTCGAACTCACACTTAACATTTTATATGTGAATATATATATTTTTTAGAGTTATTCGTTAAACAATCTGTGTTTTAAATTATATTTTCGTTACAAAAGTAAAAATATATTACAAAATAAAAAGTATGAAGAAGTTTGTATTTTAGGATAATTAAAATCTAAAATTTTCATTAAAATAAATGAATCATTGTAATGATTATTAACACTGTTGATCGATATTTGAGATCCACATGTGCAAATATTTTTATTGAAAAAAATTAGACGCTTACATTGAGGTAATTGGAGTAAAATGTTTTATTTATTTAATTTTTATTTTATTTTATTTTATTTTTTTTTTTTTTAACAATTACTGCGTAGGGAAAAGCAACGATAAATACATTAACTAAGCTTCATTTTTTCAGCCAAAAGTTTTGCATAAATAATATAATTGGAAAACTTTTGTTGTAAATTTGAAGATGCTTATAGTCATTTAATAGTTACATTTTTTAAAGATAAACGCAAAGTAAATAAATACGCTCAGAGAAAAATATTAATAATATTGAGCCAAACATTACAGTCACATTTTTACATCTTCAAAGTGCTTTAAAATTTTGAGAGTAGCTCGTTTATAATATATTACATAATAGCTTGATAAAAGCAATTATTAATATTTGAATTAAAAAAAAATACTTAAAACCCAAATTAAAAGTTGAAGTTCATAGTAAAATAAAATTGTTAACGATTGTAATTGTTGTAATTGTTTCCAAAATTGTACCCTTTATTTTTATTCACACACGTTTTTGTAAAGTGAGGCAATCTAAGAAAATCGAAATAAATAATAACGATTTTAAAAATTATACAAAGTCCTGATACATAAAAATCAATACACTAGTTACAGGCTTTACATTAGCAAAAAATATACATTTCTTTATTTTGTACGTTTTTTATTAATTTTAAATTCTATTTCTGAATCTATGTTTCAACATTTTTATACAAGTCGTATGCTTATAATAATAGTTCATTTGAGTAAAAAAAAAGAAAAAAAAAATGTGAAATTAGATTAACCGTAATCTCTGGACTGCATGCAGTCGAAATGTATAAGAAATTTAACAGTAAAAAAATGTATGGTCTATGGTTAAGAAATTTAATAAAGAAGATGCAACACTATAATCTTGATGTCGCCACACGAGGAAGGAAAATGTTTCAGAGAAGCAAATATCGCGCATAGATTAACCCTTTATCTACTGAATTATGAATTCATGAAAATTTTATCTTTTAAAACATTTTTCGTGAATTGTTTAAACTAAATCAGAAGATTTACATAATCATTTAATAAATTTTAAAAGGATTGGAGGATTTAGAAGGATTCATTAAATTTGAATTTATAGGGATTCTGTGCAATATTTATAACCTTGCACAATTCTTTTATTTTATATATTTTTCTTAGTATTTTGTAGAATTAAGAAATGTACGAATACAACGTTCTTACAATAGAAATATAGAATTATTTTTGAATTGAAAAATCCCCCCCCCCCCCCCCACACACACACACACCAACGCAAAGAAAGCTGAAAAGATGCAAAGGCAAAATAAATCATCATTTTAAAAATATTTTTGTTTTGTGTAACCCATAATGCTTTGGAACAAGATAAAGTAATGTATCTATAACTCATTCTAAACTGCATTGCTACTAATCGATGTATTAAATGAATTTTATAACAAGTTGTTTTAATGGTACTTATAAGTACCGTCAGTAGATAAAGGGTTAAAATGTATCTGGACTTGGGTAACATATTTTTTATCCAATGAACTTTACATTTATTTTAGAAAGTATTAGTTCATTTTTTTTCAGTGAATAATATATTATGCATTACATGATATACCTATTTATATTACATAACAAAAATGATGAAAAATAAAAACAACTTACTATATTTTTCTCCAACATATAGTATGTAATGAAAAATATAACAGTCGTACTTATGTAAAATTTAATATTCAAAACCTAATCTAATGACTTTTATATTTATTTAAACTTAACATGAAAATGATTTTTTTTATAATAATCATTATTTAAAAAAATTATTAATATATTTAGAATACTTAATTATTAATACATTCTTGAAAACACATTCAGTGCATCTCCTGTCGTAAATTGTTTATTTTGTAAAATGTGGTAATTAGCTTTAAATAAAATTTCTTCGAAATATTCTCAATTAATAAAATATAAACGACAATGTTCTAAAAGTTTTGAGTCAAAATTCTTTTCGAATTTTCGAAGGGCGATAGATAGAGTCTTTTGTGGAAAGATTTTATAGAGGTCATTCATTTTCAATGAGCCAATTAGGAGTAAGCTTGCAATAATCTGTTTAGCTTCTTAAAAACATCAATTAAAGTGCTTCGATGCATTTTTCATTTTAAATAGATTCTGCAATGAAACCACCACCAGAAAAGTTTTATCGCTAAGAAAAATATTAGAAAGAGATTATGATCTACTAAGCTTTTCAATGGTAAAAGACTAGATATAATACTAATTTGTGGATCCGGTTGGTGAAATTAATTATTTAGAAATCCCATTTATTTTTATAACAATTCAGCTTTATCTGCTGCATGGAAGTATGAATTTATTGTATAAAATAAAGTACAATTTGGTTTGAATGATACATGAAACATAAGCTCCGTAATTATAATTTACATTGTGTATTATGCAATGCAATATTTTTAATAAAACAATGTTAAAATTTCCATTAATTTTTATGTATTCTAAATAGAAAGACTATATTAAGCAGAAAGTGAAACACAGCTTAGTACAAACTCCTAACTATAAAATCGCTGTTACATTTGTATCGAAGTCTCTTTTGAGAAAAAAAAGAAAGAAAACACCTTTTAAAGAAATAAACTATTTATTTTAAGAGATGCACAATCAATGGATGTTACAAAATTACTCTGTCGATTTAACATTAAGTAACTAACTCTATTGCTAATAAATATAAAGTAATCGCTGCCAACGTATGATAATTTACGAAAATTGTTTCAGCGTTACCTAGGTCAAAAAAGAGATTTTTACAACAGGAAAAATGTGCAATAAATAAATTTATATAATGAACGCAATGAAACAAGACACGTTTTAATAAATAATTTTTCTGGTTCGAAACGTGTTTATTTACTGCACGAGATATCGGAATAGATTTATGGAAATTATCGGTAAGTGGGCAAGTGCATGTATAATTGATAAAAGGATAAGGTCAAAACTTTTGTTATTTCACATTACTTTGCAAGCGTTACAAATTAATGGCTACAAATTATAAATAATTCTTAAAGCTGATAAAAACTTTCTGAACGCAAACATTTTTTAAGGTGACAGTGAACTTTCAAAATCCCGAAATTTGAATAAAAATCTGTTTTTCTTTTTTTTTAAATTATAAAAATACGTGCCCAAACTTATCTCATTCAATTTTTTTTTTTATTTCCGACGCGTCTTTGAAGAGATATAAGCTTTTATTATCCGTAAAATCTGTATATATTTATACAGTTTTTATTTTACTGAAAATGCCCATTTCTCAAAATTGAAAATTTTGCACATTTCAAACATTTGAAACCTTCCATGCGCAATCTTAATTATCAACTTGTCTTGAAATTTATACCGTATACCTGTTATACAATACTAAAAAAAAATATTATAATAAAAAGTTGCCTTTCAGAGATATTTTAAGGTTGAAATTTATATACATATGGAAATATATCGATAGTTTTTAGGGGGGATAATTATAATTATATATTTTTTTATTTCTGCTTATGCATTCATGGAACTTTGGCGATTCATGCCAACTTCCATTGTAATATATAATATATATCTCATAAATAAACATTGTCATATTTTATGCAAAAGATTGCACATGGGGAATATTATGGGCATTTTAAAATCTGTCAATCTGGGAAACAATTTCTAACACAATTTCTGTTGACTTAGATTTATCAGCGGTTTTTAAGCCAAAAAAGCGTCCTGATTTCAAAACTGAAATTAGTTTTCTTCTATCACGTCAAGTGTTTTCTCTACAGTTTATATTAATGTGAACATTCTACGCTAAATCGGGCGTGAGTCACAGGAAGAAAAAAATATTCAGAATTCTTAGCATCAAGACTTCACGAGAAAAGTTTGCTTGAAAAGGGAGCTAAGGTATCCTACTTTCGATCAAGAGAAAGTGAGTTTCTACAATACATTCGAAGTGACAGTGGAGTTGTTTATTGCCATAACGTACATGGTTTAATGGAGGAGTTGAGAATTCAATCTTATACCGCAACTGAATGGCGACTATTCATCGATAGCTCATCGAGGAGCTTGAAGTGAGTATTCTTTCACAATGTAAATTTATGTGGAACAGTCCCAATAGGCCATTCAGTTTATTTGCGCGAAGAATATGAGGGCATAAAGAGAGCCATCGATTTGTTGCAATATCACATGCACAAATGGATCATCTGTGTTGACTTTAAAATGGTCTGCTTCCTTCTTGGCCAGCAACATGAATATACCAAGTATACCTGTTATTTGTGGATTTGGGACAGCAGAGATCCTGAGAAGCATTGGTTCCAGTTAAATTGACTCCAAAATCTAACCTCAAATTTGGTGATCCAAATATTTTGCATCAGCAACTTGTCGATAGAAAGAACATCATATTCCACCCCTGTATATAAAACTGGGTGTAATGAAGCAGTTTCTCAACTGAAGAAGACTGTTTCAAGTATTTCATTTCGAAATTTCCAAACCTATCTTTTGAAAAGCTAAAGGCGGGTGTATTTGACTCTCCACAGATTCGGCAGCTCATTAGAGGTGAACGTTTCATCAGAATAATGACAGACCTTTAACGGAATGCTTGGTTGGCATTCAAAAACCTTGTCAAAGACTTTCTTGGACATACGCGAGTATACAATTACACCAAAATTGTCCTGAAACTTTTAGAGAGCTCCAAAATGCTTGGTTGCAAAATGAGCATCAAACTTCATTTTCTACATAGCCATCTTTGATCACACGTTAAAATCTTGGTGCAGTCAATGATGAGCAGGATGAGAGATTCCACCAAGATTTGAAGCTCATGGAAGAATGATATCAAGGTAGATGGGATGAACAATATGATGGCTGACCCTATTTTTGGAGCATCAAGCGAGATTGTCCACAAATTGAACACTCCAGGAAAAGCCATCATTGAAAATATTTACCTTAATATGTACTTTTTTCGTTTGGAAAAAGGATTTTACTATTGGTATAATCACAATGTAACTTATAGTAAATATATACAACCGTTCTATGGATAAAATATTTTGTAATATTTCCTTTATTTTCCTTTGTATCCACATTAAGTATGATTTTTGGGGTATCCTGTAGCTTAAAAAGTTGACATGATAAAAAAAAAAAAAAACCTAGGGTCATGTTTGGATTTAGATGCCAATAATTAGCCAAAAACAAGTACCAGATCTAAGTCAACAAAATGTGTGTTCCCCAGTGATTCGTTATTTAAAAATATTAAATTAAACTTTTTTATTATTTTATCACAAAATTTAGAATATATCTATTTAAGTTTGCGATTAGCAAGTCTTCCAATTTTCAAATGAATCCATTGAAAATTGAAGGATTTCATTTTTAATGACCACTGTCCAATTAAAACTTTTTATTTCTTAAACTAAGTTAACATCCATGACCTTTTATATGCCGGTGTATTCGTTAGTTTAAAGAGTGCATACTTTAAGGAAGCTAGATACATTTGCTAAAATATTAATCAAATAATAATCACTATTTGTAGATAATATTTACAAGCAACATTCTGAGGATATCAATTATTTCATCTTTATATTAATTCCGTTTTTTACAAGTCGATATTTCATTTTTGCGCAGTTTTCATATATTCCTATTTTTCTGTAAATTAAATAATAAATAATGTGGTACATTTTGAATAAATTCGAAACACATGGTTTTTCCAAAATAATGTAAATTTTTTTTTTCCCTTCCATGCGATTTTGTGTTTCAGCAAAATATTTTAAGAAATAGATTTCTATATAAGAAATGACGTTTTGGAGTATAATATTTATAGGTTTTCTTCCATGGAGTAGATTATTTAATTTTTACCTTTTTTAAATTGAAACTTGAGAAATTGAATATTTAAAACTTATAGGAAAACAAGTATGTTGCATATTTGTTTCATGCAAAGGTTTCTATTTCGTCTAGATTAGTATGAACTCTCAAAATAATTACATTAATTGAATACATACAGAAATTTAAAAAAGGTATTTATCATAAGTCGCCAGTTACTTAATTATTTTTCTTTTATTGTGAAGAATTGCGGTAAAACATTGCGGTAATTTCGTATGAAATTTCAAAAAAATCCCTGTTTACTAATCAAAAAATAATTCTTAAATAAAGTTTCATGTTTTAATTTATCATAGAATAAACGGCAATGTTAAAGAAATTAAATACTTACCTATCACATATAGAAAAACATCTTTATATTAATTTATGCAGATTTAAAAGCATTTGTATAATTTTTAGTCCCTACTTATTTACATATTTTTTCGCTACTTAACGTGTTATCACAAACTTTTTATGGTAAGATTTTTATTCTAAAAAGTCTTTGATGAGGGAGATTTTTTTTTTTTTTTAATTTTTCTTTCAACATTTATTTCTTTAGCTGAAAATACTTTTATTTATGTGGTAAATCACTTATTTTTTACAGCATACAGGTATTCTTTTCACTCCAAATGGTTATAAAATATTAAAATTTTTTATTCCGATACTTTGCTATATGTTTTTAATAGCATCAGCTTTATAGAACACCTTTTTTTATTTTGTCACACAGATAAAATATCTGAAATAATTATTGAATAATGTTTCATATTTTACAGTTATAGTACAGTAAACAGCAATGCTAAAGAAATTAATATTTTTCTACAGCACATAAAAATTATCTTTATATTAAATTTATGCATATTTAGAAGAATTTCTATACTTTTTAGAGTTTAAAAGTATTTTAGATTTAACATTTTAGGTTTAAAATTTCTGTAATTATTTATATTCGTTTACTTTTACTTCTTTTTCCATTTAACGTTTTATCTCAAACTTTTTATGATAACTTTTTTTACTATTTTTTTTTTTTTTAATCTTTAAAGTGGATTAAAAGGATTTTTTTTTCTTTTGGCAATTTTCTTTTATTTTTCTCAGCTGAAATTATTTTTATTTTATGCCATAAACGTTTCTTTTTTAAAACCTACAGATACTCTTTTATCTCCAAAAGGTTAAAAATATGTCTACTTTTTTTTTCCTTTTATTTTCCACATATCCTTATAATATTATAAATGTCAATGTGTGTCCGAAAATTTGAATGAAGTCTGCACCTAAACGGATGAATTAATGCTTTTCTTCTTTTAGATATAGATGGATTGCAACCCGGAAATGAACATAGGCTATGTTTAATTTATTTTTTTCAAATATTTTGCTTAATAATTCAAAATGTCATTAATTTTCATACACAATGAATTGACATTTTTCCGATAAAATTTAACCATCTTCCTTTTTCGTTGCCAAAAAATAAAAACTCAGAATAATAATTTAATTTCCAATTGAAAGATTAAAACGGAAATTTTCAAGTATTTTTCATGGTGCATGAATTTTGAGTAAGTGCGGAATGAAGGCAAATGTGACGTTATATATGGAAAATAAAACGGATATGCTTTGATGTTGAAATTAAATGAGATTGTGTTATTGCATTAATTTTTATTATTTAAAGAAAATTGTTATCAATGCTTACGGTTTATCGTCTGCGTACGGTTAACATAAAGATTTAAATTTAAATTTAACTTATAAAAATAAAAAATAAAAACTTTTGAAGAGCAAATGGATATCAAATGTCAATACTAATATGCACAGTAAAATTATCAATGTCGAAAATGACGTAATGATTAGGAGGAAATACGTGTTTTCATTCTTAAAAAGTAAAAAAAAAAAAATTAACTAAATAGAAATGTTATGTTCTGTAATCGGGTTCGTAGTCAATTTGCTTTTTTAGAGATATAAATTTGGTGGAAAAATAAATACATTGTTGTAAACAGGTTTTTTTTAGGGTTTCGTTCATCTGACGAAACCCTATTCGTCTCGCTCCTCTGTCTGTCTGTCTGTCTGTCCGTCACAGAGCCCGTTCACCGAAACTGTACATGTTGGAGACTTGAAATTTTGCGTACTTATAGCCACATATCTTACGACAAATCATAAAAATTTGAAAAAGTCGTACATTTAGCCCTTTGGGCTCCCACATGTGTATTTTAAAGAATTCTTTCTAAGCGAGCCTTTAATTAGGTTCAAGGCGTGAAATTTCGTATACTTATAGCTGGACACCTCAGCTCAAACGACAAATCATAAAATTTTGAAAAAGTCGTACATTTAACCCTTTGGGCTCCCACATGTGCATTTTAAACAATTCTTTGTATGTGAGCCTCTAATTAGGTTGTATAAGTTTTCAAAGGCGTGAATTCATATTACAATAAAGGCTGTTCTTTCATTTAATATTTTTATAAATTATTTTAATTGAAAGTTAATTTGAAATGCAGAATGTTTGTAAGAGAAAATAATTCTTCTTACCTGTATAGGTGAGAGCGCTGGTTCTTCAGAGTATCACGGAAGTTTCTGTATCCACTTTATCCTATTTTAACTCTTTAATAAAATAC
This sequence comes from Maratus speciosus, assembly GCA_963932465.1. NCBI lineage: Eukaryota > Metazoa > Arthropoda > Arachnida > Araneae > Salticidae > Maratus > Maratus speciosus. The sequence continues at coordinate 34,686,390 of OZ010789.1, read as the reverse complement.
AATTATTAATGCACTCTACATTTCTTGATTAATAGGTTAATATGTACTTGGTTAATATGTACAATTTTAGCTTATCTTGATTAAATATGTGTTACATTCTTGAGAGCCAAAGTTAGCTTCCCGAAAAGCGAATGCATGAAGTGACAGACAGAAACATATGTCCTTGTCACTCAAGAGATACGCCCTAGACTGAGATGAAAGGGTTTCTTTAGTAGAAGCAAGGGCTCTTGATCGAACACTCATTTTACAATGGAAAACTGCTGATTATAGCTGGAATGGAGGCTATCAAAGTCCAGCAAAACAGTTCTGCTTTCATAGTCTTTCAAAGTTTATTTGTGGTGCTGCCATCTATAGGAATATTAAGTAGTTGCATTGTCACAGTCAGCTGACGCAAATGAAGACTGGATTATTATGGGTAATTGTGCAGTCTATAAGAATTGTTTGAAGTTTGTCCGTGAAGTGTCGCCACCTGCCGCATATTTCACAAAACGAAAAGTCGAAACACATTTTGAACTATTTCCGACATTCCCCCTTTTCGACTGAGTCTTGTGGTGGGAGAAGTTGGAGTTGATTCCTTAGGTGTTCGAAGTGAGGTTTGGGGATTGGTTTCGTAAGGGCATCGGCGATCCATCTCTTTGAAGGACAGTACACTAGTGTAATGACACCGTTTTCTTTCAAGTGTCTCACATTATGGTATTTGATAGACACATGTTTCACCCTAGATTGATGTTTTTTATTATCGCTCAGCTTTATACAGGCGGTATTGTCCTCGTAGATGGTAATCGGTAAAGTCTGGTGTAGTTCCAAATCTTTTAGTAGATTGATTATCCATTGAATTTCTTGAGTCGCATTTGAAACGGATATGTACTCCGCCTCTGCGGTGGACAAAGCCATGCTGTTTTGTTTTCGTGATGTCCAGGACAGGAGATTGTTTCCTAATTTTAATACGTTCCCGGTTGTGGACTTCCTGTCTTCTCGATCTCCTGCCCAGTCAGAGTCACAATAGACTGTTAGTATGGGTGGCTTTTCTTTGTCTATAACTAGTCGTAAGTACTTTGTGGTTCGCAGATATCTTATTACTTTTTCCACAGCGTCCCAGTCAGCCTTTCTGGGAGTTTCGTTTTCCCTTCCCAGAATGTTCACCGTAGCAGCAATGTCTGGTCTGGTCAACGTGGCTACGTACAGGAGTGCTCCCACTGCCTGCCTATACTGTTTGTTATCATTTAGCGGTTCGCTGTGTGCGTCGGTATTGAAATAATCCGTGCTCATGGGTGTGTATGTTGGTTTAGAGTTTGACAATTTAAATTTTTCCGCTATTTCATCGATTTTATTTTCTTGGTCTAGCTCAAGGTTTCCGTTGTCTAGCCTTTTAATATTTATCCCAAGAAATTGTGATACCTCCCCAAGATTCTTTATTTCGTATTCCTTAGATAACTCTGCGTGTATTTTGCGTAAGTTTTCTTCGCTTGCGGCGACTAAAATGTCGCCTACATATACGATTATATAGGAAATGTCCCCATTTTCATTCCTCTTATACAAGCACTGATCTGAATCACACTCTCTAAAATTTAAATTTCTTAACGACTTATTGATTTTTATGTACCAAGCCCTTGCGGCTTGTTTGAGGCCATATATTGCTTTTCTCAGTTTGCATACTTTCTCTTCCTCCACCTTCACTACATATCCCTCGGGTTGCGTCATTAGGACTTCCTCGTCTAAATCTCCGTGTAAGAACGCTGTCTTTACATCCAGGTGAGTAACTTTTAAATTTTTATACACGGCGGCATTTAGGAAGCTTCTGATTGTGGTGTGCGCTACCACTGGTGCATATGTTTCATCGTAGTCGCTTCCGTACTTTTGAGAGTAACCCTTCGCGACGAGTCGCGCCTTGTACCTCTCTACTTCTCCGCGTGCATTATATTTTGTCTTAAATGTCCATTTGCACCCTATGGTGCGTTTTCCTGGTGTGGGGTTCACCAGTTCCCAAGTATTATTTTTCTTTAATGACTTTATTTCCTCATTCGCGGCCTCAATCCATTTGCTTTTAATTTTAGCGTCTCTGATGTTGTTTACGTCTTCCCAGTTTTTCGGATCTTGTACTTTACAGACATTCGCACTTATCCCGTAGCGGTTAGGGGGGACACCTCTGTTATTTCTCAGTGATCTCCGCGGTTCAGCGGTGCTTTGCTGCGGAGTATTGTTTTGATTTTGTTCGTCATTATCTAGCTCAATCTCTACTATTTCAGTAGGTGTCTTCGCGTCATTTTCGTTTTCGTCATCTTCATTTACTCCGTTCTCAAAGAATTTTACCGTTCGCGATATTATTACGTTGTTTCCCCCTGTGTGTATTCTGTACCCTTTGCTTCGGTTATCGTATCCTAATAGAATACCTTGAACGGCCTTTTTGTCAAATTTGGATCTCTTCGATTCCTCGACATAAGCATATGCCTTACATCCGAAGGTCCGTATATTCGATAAATTAGGTTTTCTGTTATTCCACAGCTCGTAAGGCGTTCTATTGTTTTCGTTTGCCTTGGTGGGCAACCGATTTATGAGGTATGTCACTGTAAGTACGGCTTCGCCCCAAAAGTGGTTTTGTAAATTCGCGTCAGATAACATGGTGCGCGCCATTTCGACTATAGTTCTGTTTTTACGTTCGGCAACGCCGTTCTGCTGGCTAAAATATGGTACGCTTAACTGATGTTCTATGCCGTTTTCTGTCAGGTAACTTTCAAAACTATCTCCTAGATACTCCTTCGCGTTATCGGATCTGATCGCTTTTATAGTTTTTTCCGAATTTGTTCTTCGTCAGGGCTACAAATTCTTTAAGTTTTGTTATGGCTTCTGACTTATGCGAAATTAAATATATCATTGTAAATCGGCTATAGTCATCGGTAAAGGTTATGAAATATCTTTTCCCACTGAATGTTGGCGATCGCATCGGCCTGCATAAATCTGAATGAATTAAATTTAATGTTTCCTTTGATCTGTTAGTGGCGGATTTGGGGTAGGGTGCGATTGATAGTTTGCCCTCAATACATTCTTTACAAACAGTTTCATGTTTACAATTGTGTATTTCTATACCCTCGGCTAGTTTGTGTTTTGTGAGATATTTTATCGCTTCGAAATTTTTATGTCCTAGCCTTTAGTGCCAAATGGATATGCAATTTTTATTGTCACAAGATGTTTGTGTCTGCGCGTTATATCCGTAGTCATTTTTGGGTTCTAACTCATATAAATTATCATTTAATTTTGCCGTTAAAATTGTTTGGCTATCCTTTACAAATGAGCATTTCTGTTTTTCAAATATTACCTTAATATCATTCTCTGTGGCTCTTTTGACAGATAAAAGGTTACTTTGCAATTCGGGACAATATAGTACATTTTTTAGAGTTATGGAATTTTGTGAGTCTATATTTATATTCACGTCTCCCAGACCCTGTGAACATAGCCGCTTTCCGTTCGCTATGGTTATTTCGTCAAAGTTTCCTGGCATAAAGTTTTGTAAGTTGTGTTTCGTAGCTACAACATGCCTTGTGCATCCAGAGTCAATTATAAAAGTATCTTCCACCGAGGTTTGTGCTCTGTTCGCGGTCACTTGTTCGTTTTCAGGAATTTTTTCTTCTGAGAATTTGTTATCATTGGGGGGAATCAAATTTTTTTCATTATCACTATCTTCAGCCTTGCTTCCAAAGCAAAAATTCGAGGTTTCCTTGGGGTTATTTTGGGTATTTTTGTAACTATTCATGTTATTTCTATTGTTGTTCGGATTGTTGAATGCTTTGCTCCTGTTCCAGTCATTTCTTGCGTAATTATTATGCTGGTTTTTATTTTTCAGGTGATAACACTCATTTATTGTATGCCCCTACTTTTTGCAGTAACCGCAGTATTTTTTAATTTTGTTTTTGTTTGTTACTTTATATGCAGTTTCACGCGCGTGATAATTTGTTCCCTGATTCTCACTCCTGTGTCTGTATTCATCAGATAATTTATTCTTTACGAATTCTAAAGTTAAATCACTTTCGTTTCGAGCTTCAAGACCTATAATTAAGGGGTCATGGGATTTAGGTAGACTGAACAATAAAAGTGCAACAATGTGAGTCTCGGGGATTTCTTCCCCAATGGCGTATAATTTGTCGCAGAAAGTTAATATATCGTTGATATGTTGGTTCATATTTCCACCGTCGCATAACCTTTTTGAATAGAGTCTCCTCAACAGAAACAACTTAGAGGATAAGGTGGATCTTTGGTGAACTCGCTTAAGGGTATCCCAGATTTCCTTGGCAGTTTTTAAATGCCGAATGTGGACAATCTGAGAGTCATCTATGAATAAATTTATTGTGGCACGGGTTTTGGCGTCTTTTTTTCGCCAAGTATCGTCTGGAGTGAGTGGGGGCGTGTCGATGACGTAACTAAAAAGATCCTCTCTGGTTAGTAGCATTTCTAGGCGAAAAGCCCAGAGATCATAATTGCTATTAGAAAGTTTCTCTACCAGGGATATTTCCTTTGCTGCAGAAATTGCCATGGCTTATCGTTAGATTCTACCCTATTTTTTTTTTTAATTATCTATATTTTTGTGCGTATTGTTTATGTATATTTGTTCACCAATGTTACACTATCACACATAATATTAGTAAAATATCAATGTCTATATTTTATGCGTATTGTATATATATGTATTTTCTTATTAATGCCACACTATCATACACAATGTAATATTACTGTCTATATAATGGTTCTTTATATACTTGAAATATTTCTTATCAACAGGTCATTTATATTTATATAATATATTCAAGAAATTTTTTTTTCTTTTCTTTTTTTTTTCGTATATATATACTCAATATTGTATCACTTTATATATATATAATATATTCAAGAATTTTTTTTTCGTTTTTTATATATTTTCAAATTTTCAATATTGATCAATATTATTTATTATATTCGATATAATCAATATGCATTTCAATAGTACTATTTTCAACAATAACAATCAATTACTTTACAGCCTTTTTTTTTTTTTTTTCTCACTTTTTCAGTCTCATAATCTATAAGTTTTCAAAGGCGTGAATTCATATTACAATAAAGGCTGTTCTTTCATTTAATATTTTTCTAAATTATTTTAATTGAAAGTTAATTTGAAATGCAGAATGTTTGTAAGAGAAAATAATTCTTCTTACCTGTATAGGTGAGAGCGCTGGTTCTTCAGAGTATCACGGAAGTTTCTGTATCCACTTTATACTATTTTAACTCTTTAATAAAATACAATTATTAATGCACTCTACATTTCTTGATTAATAGGTTAATATGTACTTGGTTAATATGTACAATTTTAGCTTATCTTGATTAAATATGTGTTACATTCTTGAGAGCCAAAGTTAGCTTCCCGAAAAGCGAATGCATGAAGTGACAGACAGAAACCTATGTCCTTGTCACTCAAGAGATACGCCCTAGACTGAGATGAAAGGGTTTCTTTAGTAGAAGCAAGGGCTCTTGATCGAACACTCATTTTACAATGGAAAACTGCTGATTATAGCTGGAATGGAGTCTATCAAAGTCCAGCAAAACAGTTCTGCTTTCATAGTCTTTCAAAGTTTATTTGTGGTGCTGCCATCTATAGGAATATTAAGTAGTTGCATTGTCACAGGCAGCTGACGCAAATGAAGACTGGATTATTATGGGTAATTGTGCAGTCTATAAGAATTGTTTGAAGTTTGTCCGTGAAGTGTCGCCACCTGCCGCATATTTCACAAAACGAAAAGTCGAAACACATTTTGAACTATTTCCGACAGGTTGAAGGCGTGAAATTTTGCATACTTATAGCTGAACACCTCACATCAAACTACAAATCATAAAATTTTGAAAAATTCGTACATTTAACCCTTTGGGCTCCCACATGTACATTTTAAACAATTCTTTCTATGTGAGCCCCTAATTAGGTTGAAGGCCTGAAATTTTGCATACTTATAGCTGAACACCTCACATCAAACTACAAATCATAAAATTTTGAAAAGTTTGTAAATTTAACCCTTTGGGGTCTCACATGTGTATTTTAAACAATCCTTTCTAAGTGAGCCCCTAATTAGGTTGGAGGCGTGTAATTTTAATACTTATAGCTGAACACCTCACAACAAACAACAAATCATAAAATTTTGAAAAAGTCATATATTTAACCCTTTGGGCTCCCACATGTGCTTTTTAAACAATTCTTTCTAAGTGAGCCCTAATTAGGTTGGAGACGTGAAATTTTGTATACTGATAGCTGAACACCACACATCATACGACAAATCATAAAATTTTGAAAAAGTCGTACATTTAACCCTTTGGGCACCACACATGTGTATTTTAAACAATTCTTTCTATGTGAGCCCTTAATTAGGTTGAAGGCGTGAAATTTTGCATACTTATAGCTGAACACCTCACATCAAACTACAAATCATAAAATTTTGAAAAAGTTGTAAATTTAACCCTTTGGGGTCTCACGTGTGTATTTTAAACAATCCTTTCTAAGTGATCCCCTAATTAGGTTGGAGGCGTGAAATTTTACATACTTATAGCTGAACACCTCACATCAAACAACAAATCATAAAATTTTGAAAAAGTCGTACATTTAACCCTTTGGGCTCCCACATGTGCATTTTAAACAATTCTTTCTAAGTGAGCCCTAATTAGGTTGGAGACGTGAAATTTTGTATACTTATAGCTGAGCACCACACATCATACGACAAATCATAAAATTTTGAAAAAGTCGTACATTTAACCCATTGGGCTTTACACATGTGTATTTTAAACAATTCTTTCTAAGTGAGCCCCTAATTAGGTTGGAGGCGTGAAATTTTGTATACTTATAGATGAACACCTCACACCAAATGACAAACCATAAAATTTTGAAAAAGTCGTACATTTAACCCTTTGGGCTCCACACATGTGTATTTTAAACAATTCTTTCTCTAAGTGAGACCCTATTTAGGTTGGAGGCGGGAAATTTTGCATACTTATAGCTGAACACCTCAAATCAAACCACAAATCATAAAATTTTGAAAAAGTTGTAAATTTAACCCTTTGGGGTCTCACATATGTATTTTAAACAATCCTTTCTAAGTGAGCCCCTAATTACGTTGGAGGCGTGAAATTTTACATACTTATAGCTGAACACCTCACATCAAACGACAAATCATAAAATTTTGAAAAAGTCGTACATTTAACCCTTTGGGCTCCCACATGTGCATTTTAAACAATTCTTTCTAAGTGAGCCCTAATTAGGTTGGATCCGTGAATTTTTGTATACTTATAGCTGAACACCACACATCATACGACAAATCATAAAATTTTGAAAAAGTCGTACATTTAACCCTTTGGGCTCCACACATGTGTATTTTAAACAATTCTTTCTCTAAGTGAGACCCTATTTAGGTTGGAGGCGTGAAATTTTGCATACTTATAGCTGAACACCATCATGCGACAAATCATAAAATTTTGAAAAAGTTGTAAATTTAACCCTTTGGGGTCTCACATGCGTATTTTAAGCAATTCTTTCTAACTGAGCCCCTTATTAAATTGGAGATTTGAAATTTTGCATACTTATTGCAGAACACCTGAGGCCAGGCGACAAATCATAAAATCATGAAAAACTCTTACGTTTAACCCTTTGAGCTACCCCATATATATTTAAAGCAATTTTTTCTACGAGAGCCCCTAATTAAGTTGGAGACAAGAATTTTTGCATACGTATAGCGGATTACCTCAGACCGCACGACAAATCATAAAATTTTCAAAAAGTCTTATATTATTTACTTCTCCGGGCTCTAACTTGTGTATTTTTAGCAATTTTCTAAACTCCGCCCTTTTCACCGGGGGAGCACTTTTCCAACTTTTGCCGACACCACTTTGACCATTCTTTTATATTATGCACCATAGCCTTTCATATTTTAGTTCCACTTTTTACCATCAGGGGTGCCTACTTATCTCGGGAGCTATGGGCCCAATCCCTTCGACTAATATATCTACGTATAGTATGTAAAACGGAGTTTCGTTCGGATAGAGGTTTGTTTAGAATAGCCTGCGCCCCTGGTTGCGAAATGTGGAACTAACAGATTTTTCAAAAGGATAAAGTGTTTTGAAAGGAATATTAAACGAAACCCTCTGTGCGATCTGTGATCACACTTACCCACTCGTTTTTGTGTGGTAAAGACTTAATAATATTCTAGATGATCATTTCTTCGCCCACCTTTGATGCCAAGTAAGATTGTAAAACATATAAAAAAGTATCATCCGATAAATTTTTGCCACAGATGCGCACCTGGTTTGGCGCGATCTGTTTTTGACGCCAATTTAGCGAATACATCGTTTTCGAATACCAGTTACATGTATATTTTTAAATTATGTTCTATTACTTAAAAAAGGAAATAACAATAAATAAAAAAAAGTTTCATTAATTTATATAATTTTAAAAGAAAATTAATGTAAATAAGCAATTTACTAATAAATAAACAACACTAGCCGGGTTACCATGTCAACCAAAATAATCTATTTTGGCAACAATCAGGTTCTCTGGTGCGTATATGACATCTGTGACTTTCTTATTACTTCATGATATAAACAGACATCCTGGTTCAGCGTATAAACCTGAGTTATGTCAATGATCCTATAATAAAGAAATACCTTAAATCACTCATACTAGCCGAATTGGTTTATTATATTTTTTTAATTTTTTAATCGAAATGCTTTACTTAATTAATTAATTTCTTCTTTTTATGTTACGTGAACGACGTCACGGGTAACAGTTAGTTTTATATAATCACCTTAATAGAGCATTTTGATTTTGTTTCGAGCCATAGAGAACAAATCTCGAAAGAAACAACGATTTTTGGAAAAACTGTATGTATACTTCTTTTGTAATTAAATTGAAAAGGAAAACAATTAAAAAACTTTTAAACATAAATACCTTTAAATTGTAAATATAATTATTATATATACATTTTAGGTAGAATTAAATTGTGTATTCATTACAGCTCTAATATAAATCTCAAATGTAGCAATAATATTAATAGCACTTTTAGAATTAGCAGGAGAATGAAAATACTTAAACAGTAACAGTAACAGTTATATATTTCCACAAGTTGTAACGTTAACATTGTAATAACAAGAAAAAAAATATCTTTATGGTATAATTAATATAAAAATTTAGTTGCACATATTTGCTTTATCTAAGAAGTTTCACAACATCCCGAATGAAGACTAACTTTAAAATTACATCATATCAGATGTCTTTGGATTTATTATGATGTCATTGGTCCCGGGAGTATGAGTTCTCCGTCCGGTTTTCACGTACCCATCTCCTAACAGTGCTTCTATCTACACATGCTTCGCCATACACAGTACTCATTCGCCTATGGATATTGATTGGTGGAACACCTTCCACTGTCGGAATCCCATCATCGCACGCTGTTTTAACTATACTTCAATATAATCCGACTTTCTCCGTTTCGCTGTTTACACGTCATTGGTCCCATCTGCAAAATAAAATCATCATGAGATGAAAGACATTTCAAAGTTACTTGTAAATGTAAATGTTCATTTTGTTCTTTTAATAAAGTAGTTACGGACGAGGAGGCAAAACTTATTGAACAACGGCCGTAATAATAATCTTCCGTGCGGTTTTCACATACTCATCTCCTAACAATGCTTCTATCTACACATGCTTCGCCATACACAATACTAATTCGCTTGTGGATATTGGTTGGTGGAACATCTTCTGCTGTCGGAATTCGATCACCGCACGCTGTTTTAACGATACTTCAATATAATCCGACATTCTCCGTTTCACTGTTTAAACGTCATTTGTCCCATCTTCAAAATAAAATCATCATGACATGAAAGATATTTTTAAGTTACTTGTCAATGTAAATGTTCATTTTGTTCTTTTAATAAAGTAGTTATGGACGAGAAAGCAAAACTTATTGAACAACCGCCGTACTAATAATCCTCTATCTGACGCTATTTAGTTAATTTACTGCCTATAGGTTTGTTAACGCGCATATTCGAAACCGACAAAACACAAATCACAACTTTAGCTTTAATACAACATATTTTTGTATCTTACCATGCACGCTCCAAATCAGTTTATGTTGGTGATTCCAAAGATTGATAATGTGTGACAATATTTTCAAACCGGATACTTTTCCTTTCCTGCTTTTGATCTTGCTGTAAGAACTTTAAAGTACTCCTCAGTGACATGACAGTATGTGAACTGAACCTAGTTTTTACAATAGAACGTACTTTAAAATATACTTATCGTCTTCTTTACGATTGCATAGTTCTCCACTATTATCCGACTATACTTTTACTAGAATATTTTTCATGTTATAAACTTTAACAAGCTTTTAAAAATATTTTTTAAATTCACCTCTACTAAGTCACATCAATATATATAACAGTATATCTGTTATATGTCGTTTTCTTTAGTTTATAAAATCTTGCCACCTTCAATTGAAAAATTTAATTAAATATTCTTAGATATTTTTAGTCTAAATACGCTAATTAATGAGCTCAAATTCCAAATTTTAAGCCACTTATTACAGTCTTCTTTTATTCCAAATTTAAGAAACCTCTTACAGTGCTAAAATTCTAAAATGTTCCTCTTCTATGAATAAAAACCCTATTTTAAATTATTATAAATTGTCTTGCTAAATGAGCACTATATATAAATAATATTGATGATAATAAAAATTAATTAATTAATTTCTACTGGCTAACGTCTTTCGTAATTTCAGATGCATGCAATTTAAAATAAACCTCAGCATGTCTTACACAAATAAACAACATATGATTCAGCTTTATGAGTTTGATAATGATTTCAATTTCCTTCTAAATATGCAACAGTAAAAAATTCTGTTCTATGTATCTAATGCAGCTGATAGTTACATATTACACTGCGTAATAGACTTAAGTATAATAAAGATGACATTATTATCAGGAATCAAATAATTTCAGGACGTTTTCTATAAATAATATACTAATAATCCTCTATCCATTTTGTTAATTAAATGTGACATTTTGTTATTTAAATCTCTATAAGTTTGCAATGGCAATTAATCGCGCCTTTTGGAAATCTGCAAAATTCAAATGACAACATTAGCTTTAATACAACGTATTTTTGACGCTTCCTATGCACTATCACCAAATCAGTTTAAGTTGGAGATTCCAAAGACTGATAATGTGTGACAATAAATTCAAAACAGATATCGGTCCTCGACTACTTTTGATCGTGCTATAAGCATTTTTACCGCCTCTGTAGTGACGCCTCTGTAGTATGTAAACAGAACCTTCGTTTTACAATAAAATGTACTCTAAAAAATTAAAATCTTTACGATTTCCTAATTTTCTACTATTCAGCAGCAGTGCTTTCACCGGGAGCTTTTTCCTGATATGAACCTTAAAAGTATTTTAAAAATTCATCTCGATTAAGTAATTATAACCTTAATCAATATCTTTAACCAACCGCATCAGCATCGTCATAGATAGTTCACTAAATGTAAAATATATAAAAATAACAATTTTCAGCAAAATATTCGTGGAATATTTTCATATATTTTTTACAGCAATTTAAATCGTATCGTATTTTCTTTATTGGTATTTATAATTATATTATAAGTTCATATTATTAATCCTACTTTCTTAGAAATAGTTGAATACAAAACAAATATTTCAATGTACTCCAGGTACTTGTGAATTGCGGCTGGACAAATACTGTACGTTCTGTTTTTCCCTCCATTTTCGTTTGAGATTCCAAACTTGCGAACTGTATGTACAGCGTATTTTCGTGCAAACCAAATGTGTCAATGTATTGCAGGTACCTGTGAATCGCGTTTGGACAAGTACCGTGCGTTCTGTTTTTCCCTCCATTTTTCTTTGAGTTTCCAAACTTGAGAACTGTATGTACAATGTGTATTCGTACAAACTAAATATTCCAATGTATCCCAAGTACTTGTGAATTGCGTCTAAACAAGTACTGTATGTCCTGGTTTTCCATCCATTTTTGTTGGAGCTCCCAAACTTGCGAACTATGTTTACAAGGTGCATTCGTACAGAGAAGAAAATACAAATGGGAAGGATATTAAAAAAAATTCAACTTTCATTGGTATTTTTCTTAAATCCAATTTTAAAGTCATCGCAACTTTCAAACACACAATTTTATCTATTTTTCTTGCAATAACTCAAAACGAAATGAGCCAAGACATCATTTTTTTTTACAAATTTGACATTTTTACTGCAATCACACTTGATAAGGACAATGATAAACTTACTATGACTGTTAATGTTTTGCATTAATGTTGTCTTGGGTTTAATGTGTTAAAATATATAACCTTTAATTTAGAATAGTTATTTGCTTAAAAGATATTTCTTTGCTTGAATTGTTGCCCAAGTGCTGTCATTCTACAAAATTACTATTTTCATAATAGCAAGAAATATAATAAAAACGTGTAAAAACTTATCTCTAATAACTTAAATGTATATCAAATAAAAGCTGAAAAAAAATAATTAAACTAATTATAAATTCCATATAAATACAATTTATAACAAAATCGTTGACATACCAATATATATATATATATATATATATATTTCAAATTCACATGACTATCAAAATTAAACCTATAACATAATTCAAGCTACAGTTATATAAAGGAAAAAAATATTCTAGTATAACAATAAATAAATAAACATATTTTATACGGAAAATTGAAATCAGAAATTATTTTTTAAGTGCCTACAATTCTTGCAACTACTCTTCTTAAAACACAGAATGAAAACCCCGAACTTTCGTTTAAATATTTAATCTAGTTTTGAACTGTTGGAACAATATTTTTATCGAGGACAACAAAAAACAAAGACTTTTAACGATCTGTGAAACTGTGTCATGACATTTATTTGTTCGTTGCTATAGCGCACCTTGTGACAATCTGTCAGATTCTTTTTTTTCGTTATAAATAAAGAAAAATGTGGTGATGTCACTGACATTTCCCATAAGTTAAAGGGGTGGGGGAGTTAAAAGGCTTTAAAAATAAATGTGTTTATCGGAAACAGCTGTGTGTCACTTAAGGCTAAAAGATACATTTTATTTTCTGTGTGTATTTGCGAATAAAACATGATATTAATAAACAATAAATAAAGGTTTAATCGCTGCAGCAGATGGCAGAAATTATAAATCTGTTTGATTTCTTTAAAGTTGATTTTTTTATACATTTTTTTTATTGTCGTTCAGAACTTTAAACTTTTTTACTTTTAACAAAAAAGCTTGTGAAATACGTTGTATGTTTAATGTACAATACACCTAGTGCCTGTTTCCGAAAAATTTACATCTTAAAAATAAAAAAAAAGTTTGCAATATATTTAATGGGAGTATACCGTTCATCGTCCCGAAAGATTGGTCAAGTTCGAGAAACTATTTTCCATAGAAGGGGAAAAATAGCGAAACAATTGTATTTAAACATATCAGACTTTGTCAAAATTGTTCATAATCAATTTAATCAGAATTTTTACTATAAAAAAACTGTTTTCATTATGTAAAGTTATAAAAGTTATGGAAATACTACAAATTTCATATGGGTATGTTGTAGGCGCATCAGTCTCTGCACTGCTTGTCAAAGTCATCTATAATAAACAAAAGCAATTTTTTCAGAAAATATATTGAATTTCGATCCGGAAACCTATTTTTAGTGAAATTGGACAAAATTTGTTAAAAGGGTAGTCATTTAAAAAATGAGTCTTTTTTTCGCCTTTTGCTTTAACTACAAAATGGAATAAATTGCATTTTTATTATTATTATTTTTTTTTTACATTATCAAGGTTCATGGCCCCACAAAATATAAACACGTTTGTTTCCAAATACAAAAACATGATTGGTTGATCAATTTAAACTCTACTTTTGCTCCCTGAATGCCATTTCAAGTAAAACGCGTTTAAGGTTTTAGCTAAAGGTAGTATACAAAATCTTAGATAATAATATTTTTTAAATTTTCAGTTAATCTACTATTATTTGTATCTACGGAAATATACAATCATCAGTATGCGTGCATCTGTGTCCCTCTGAATCCCATATACCTGTTTTTCAGCAGTTCCGCACTTGCTTTCAATAGACTGTAACTTATTAAATATTCCGAATTTCACCAAAATGTTCTAGGAGCTTATTCTACACAATATAGAGATAGAGATTTAAAATGCAAAAAATATTTTTTCCATGAACGGTAAACTTTCCTTGATTCGTTTTCTTGGAATTTCTTTAAAATTTCAGTTATAACTTACGTAAAAATTTTAAAGTATAACAATAAGCAAAACATTGTGTATTTAATGCAATATGAAACTAATGTATGTTTCAGCATAGTTTACACATTTAAATATTTGTTATATATAACTAATCTGCCTAATGTTCGTGTCCGGTGATAAAATTTGGTCTGCATGTTTTAACAATTATAAGTTTGTTTTTTTTTACATAATTTTTTTTATCCTCTCTTTGTGTTAAAAAAAAAAAAAAAAAAAAAAAAAAAAAAAAAAAAAAAAAAAAAACATAATAAGGTAAATACAAAAAAATTATAATATAAATAATCTGACCGTGAAAATGATATACTGCCTCTTAATTTAGTAGATACGATAGAACCTATCTAAAGCAGATCTATTCACAGAAGACAAGTGCCTTTTAACACTAATCCAAAGTCGAACAGCTATTCTATCATAATCGGACGATAAAGCTTTCAATTACATGGGTTTCCGACTATTTAAATGAAAGTATTGTCCAGAAAGTTAGATTACGTAATCCGGAGAAAGTGTATTCGGCTATTTCAATCAAATGCAAGAACGGGAGTATCTGATTAAGGCTATAAAATTTAGTAAGCAATTTGTTTGTCGTCAGAAAATATAACAGAATCCATTGCAAAACTCATTAATTTATTAAAAAAATAATTAAAACGATAGGTTTTCACTTTTCCAGAAACAGTAGAATATCATATTTTTGCATATTAAAGGAAGATTCATTTTAAATGTTATCCCGTACTTGAAGTTTGATATTGCAGATTTGGAAAAAGTATCCAAATTAAACAAAGCATGTAGTAAGCATATAGTAAAGAAAATATTGCCTGCTAATAGTCAAAGAAAAAATGTGTATTATCGCAAAGCGTTATTAAAACTTTTTGAAATGGTTATTTGGAAAAATCGAAGTGTTTGATGATTTAGATAGATAAGAAAAAGAATTATTGCCTAGATTTTGCCATTTTTAGAGTATTCATTTTAATTTTCTTTCATTTCACCCTCTTATCCCAAGCCTTTTATTTTCTTGTTACGGCTCCCAACAACACACTAATCGGGGATTCAATTTCGCATGCTAAATATCAAGCTGAATAAATGAGAGAAATAGGGTGTTTGAATAATTGGGAGTTCGGTAAAAAAAAAAAAAAGCGAGAAATAGGCAGTTCGAATAATTGGAAGTTCGGTTAATTAGAGTTCCGATAATCGGCGCTCTACTGTATTCTAAAACATATTTATGTCAATACATATGACTAGGTATTTTTTAATTTCAAAAGTCAAATTGTTTATTTAGTAGCCTGTTACTTACATGATTTGGGATGAGAAACTCTTTTTCATTCACATTTCTAGTGAAATGTTTTCTTCTCTAAAACAGCAAAATGATTTAATGATAACCATGTGTTATAGAACAATTGTGAATATTACACATACTTAGCAAGGCAAACAAAAACTCATTTCCCGTATTATTTTACTTTTTTCTTATAAATAAACACGTTTACGATGATGTATTAAGGACTAGATAACATTCGATGATATAAAGTAGTGACAAATATTTTGGGGTTGTTATTCGTATATTTTTCATTCTACTAATATATTTTTTATAATTTATGTGAATTTTAGTTTCGCAGACTTATATTTAATTGTCTTTATATTTGGTGTTTTCCGTTTGACAAAAAACACTTCGCATTAAGTAGAAACGTTGACGCGAAAGCTCACAAAGGCAATACAGTAGCCTCCCGCTTAACCAGCCCAAACGGGAACGAAGGTTAGCCGTTTAAGAGAAAAACAGGTTAAATCGCAGACGTAAAAAAATAAATAAGTATCTGCGTAATTTAATTAATTAAACCCGTACGATGCATTTAGTTTTTAAATTTGTGTAGTTTTAAAAAAGTACATATTTTCTATTTTGTGCATTGAATACTAGTTATAACTTACTCAATAGAAAGAAAAATTATCACTGATAATAAATAATGAAAAATATTTAACACAAATTAAATTGTTGAAAATCATGTCACACACCTTTATAAGAAGTTGAAATCGTTCTACATTATGTATATTTGAGTTAATCAACCATAAAGAAATCAGTGACCTTATTCTATTGAAGGCAGGATGCCCGACATTTTGAAGCAGAATTACTCCATCTCTTTAACATCATAAGTTTAACGGAAGAATCTCTTAGCCGCTGTTCAACATAGCGTAGCAACAACTCTAATGCTTTTACTACTTAGGTATGAGGAATTTTAGTAGTGTAAACTGCAACTGGATCATCATCAGGATCGTCTTCATATTTAACAACATCAGTTACAGTCCTAATTATATCCTCGTCAATTAAAGTTTCATGCTTCAGATATTTATCAGACTCAAACAACTCTTATACATCTACGGCGATCGTATCTCTCAAGCTTTTTAAAGGTTTGTACAAAACAGTTTGCAGATAGATCAGACATTATACAGTTCGTGGAGGGTCAGGAAGATTGCATTTTTGAACATTAAAAATACAAAATCTCAAATCTTCAGGGGTACCTTATATTTTCCTGTGGGGGAATGCCCCCCCCCCTTTCCGGTCCACACCCTGAATGCAACACTGGTGAAGGTCAGCACGTATTCATTAAGAACCGACGTTCTCCTTTCTGAATTTTGCACTTCGCGATTGCACTTCAACTCGAAAGCGTAAGCTGAGTTACAGAGGCCTTCGTCCCTGAATTTTGCCTGATGTTGGGGAAAATGTCACCTGGTTAAAGCGGAGTTCCGGTTAAGAGGAGGAAGGTTAACCCTCTAATTCATACTGTTGCCAATTGGCAACATATTAAAATTTCCCTTCTTATTGTTTATTTACCGTTGTCTCGTGACAACTTTATGCTTTATGTACTCATGTTGGTCCTATATTTAGATTTAGTTCATAAAAAGTATCATAGTTGGCAATAGTTGTTTATAAATTACAAATAAAAAGCAACTTTTGATAACTTCCATTTTGTTAGCCATAGTTGGATTTCTAACTCATGTAAAAAATATTTAACATGCAAAATTTCATTTGAAAAAAATGTTTATGAAAAGAATATACTTTTAAAAGTTATTTTAAATAATTTTCTGTAATATTTATTGGAACGAAAATTGCATGCACATGAATATACATTTGTTGCCATTTGGCAACACCATGAATTGAGTTCCGATTTTGTAAACATTTTGAGCATTGTCTGTTTCACAACTGGTTCGCATGATATTTAATTTTTTTCACTTTTATCACCATATGTCTCCTTAACTCGATAAACGACTCTTATTAAATACACAATCTTCTCAGTTTACTGTAAAACCAAGGCTTGACTAATGCAGGAGCATGCGGGCAGCTGCCCCGGGACTCCCGATTTGAGGGTCCCCCCTAATGACAGATATAAATTTTTTTGTTAAACGGGAGCCGAATGATAAAAAAATGGCCAAAATACATCTTTTTCAGATTTATAGGGGCTTTATTCTCCTTCCTTTGCGCTTCCGTGCCCATGCCTCCCTGAAGGTACCGATTACATCATCAAAAAAAACCCAATGATTAAAATTTTATAGTAACAACATTGTAGTTCATTTGTTTCAGCTTTATGAAACTTCTAAAGATCTCAGGAAGGATAAAATTGATTACCGGCCACAACATTTAGATAAAAAACATTTCTGTAAAGTTCTGGGCTGTATAGGTTACACTAGAGTAAAATGAATTAACTGTTTGGTACCTCTACGTTTAAACAAAAACAATAAATGTTCTATTGGTTACAATTCATAACTTTGATAAACATTATTGATAAAAAATTCTATGGTATTAAGCAGCATTGCCCGTATATTTATGGAGTATATTTTATTAGCCTATCATTTTTTTCATTGTATTCTGCATGTGATATTACACTTTATAAGCCCATTTTGGTTTTTAAATTTTAAATGATTTCAATTGGTTTAAAATACAGGATAAATATGGCTGCTTTTCCGTATTTTATTATGTATTTATTTAATTATATATTTTACAATATTTCTATTGCGCTCTGTATCAGGACAGCATATCTTCTTATTCATTTATAAATTAAAAATGATTCTATTGTAGCATCTAACTTCATGATCTTTTAATATCTTAGAACTATAATTTGTACCATTATTATTTTGTTGATAGATAACAATTAATGTATAATATTATTATATGCCGTCTTTATTTAGAATTTTGGTTAATATTGTTATATGACTTATAAGTTAAATTTTGATTTAAAATTATTATATATGTATAGTTTATGTATATATATATATATATATATATATATATATATACTATATATACGTATATGCATATATATATATATATAAATAATTTTATTTTTCTAAGTGTATGTAAAAGTATTATATACATTTAAAATCTTATAATTTACGAGAAAAAAAAATGCAGTAAAAGAGCTCAGTGTTGCTAGTTGGCAAAGTAAAAAAAAAAAAATGTTTGTGTTAATGCATGGTGTTGCCATTTGGCAACAATTAGAAAAACTTCAAAATACTAAAAATATAAAAGTGAAATTTTTTTCAATATTTTTCCTGTAATTTAATGGCCCTTAAGGAAGCAAATATGTATTTTTTTAAGAAAAAAAATCATGCACTAGAGGGTTAATAGGGAGGCTACTGTATTAAGAAATAATACAAAATGTACACGTAGAAGTTATCTTAAGAAGAAGTTAATATGGTAATTTTAGTGATATAAAATAATTTAATGAAAAGTGTATGTATTTTTCCTATTACGAACAATAAATTCACATACGATTAAAAAAAAAAAAAAAAAAAAAAAAAAAATTATCCATTTACACAGCCTGTATAAAGTTCATGGTTTCATTGAACACTTTTGAAAAAGGTGTTTTTTTTTTTTTTTTTTGCTCCATCCAAGTTTTAAACGTGATTCCAGTGACGTTACGACAAGTCAATTCGTTACGAAATACGGAAAAGGGGTAAATTACAATTATTGTAGATTCTCATCTGCTTAGCACGAAATTATCGCTTTCAACTAAAAATAACTTTATTAGAAGCTACAGAAATGTATATTTTTTTTTAAAGAGTGCCATTATACATAAACATTTATTTTTAGAACTAGCCCATCTAAGAAAGTTTCATTTTATTTTTATATGAAAATCTTGTTAAATATGCTCAGTCTATCTAAAACCAGCGGCGGCAGTGTATCATACATTCTTCGGATTTTCCGATGTTGATTACAATGATTATATTAATTTTTGATTTTCTTGTTAATATAAACTGTTTTTTGCTTAGTTTTATACTACTACATTCGCATTCAATTTAGTGCGTATTTGAAATGGTGATAGTATCAATAAAATTAACACTTAATGTACTTAATAAGGTTATTTTTTACGCCGAAGACATCATTTCATTTTAAATCGAGGACGGTCTACAAGATTATAGTTGTCATGTTTTTATTATGTCGTACAATTTTCGAGATAGAAATGTTAGTTATACAGTTTGTAGCTAGATGACATTATAATAAATGTCATTGCATAATGCAAATTCAGTTTAATGTGATTAGATAGCGCATTTATGAATGTATCTTTTGCGATCTGAAGTTAGTGGTGATGGAGAATACTTTATTGGAAGTCCTGCAAAATAACCGCATTTTGTTGAAAGTACTGTCTAGTTTGAAAAAATCATCTCTTCAGAATTTTTTTAACTTAATTTTAATTTTTCACAACCTAATTAAAGAAGATCGGGAAAATTCGGTAATTCTTCTTTAAGCATTTAATTTTGTGAGTAATATCATACACTTTGCATTCATAAAGCACTAAAAATAATCTAATTAATTACTATACTATTAAAAACAGATTAAGTTTTAGTTTTTATTTAATCTCTTTTGTAATTATTATTTAGAAACTACCAAAAGATTTATTTTTTATGCATAAAATGCATTGTTAAAAAATAAATGTACAATACGTGTCATTTTTTTGTTTCGAGTATTTTATCATATAGCTATGCCCCCAAATCTATATATTCCTAAGTTTTACATACATTTTAAAATTTTCTCTTTCAATATTTATTATAATACTAAGCTGTTATTATCAGAAAAGAATGCAGGTTGTCAATAAAATTTATTTAACATTTTTTCCAATACCAAAAACTTTAACACGTTCACGCCGGCGTGGTGGGTCACACTCGACTGTCTCAGAGTTGTCAAGTCTCCAGCATTTTGCACACCACTGTTATTTTAGAGAAAATTTTATTCATTTAAATCGCCCAATTGTTTTAATTAAATAAAACAGCGTTTTCTGTATTAAAATACTGGTATTCAAATAGCCGGAGACTTGGCAGCTCTGAGACAGTCGAGTGTGACCCACCGCGCCGACGTGAACGTGTTAAATACTTCAGTGAATGACATCTGTATTAATCAAAATATTCTCTACTACTTGAAAACAATTTCCTTAGAAGGATTTTAAATCCACCTTTAATTTTTAATTAGTCAATTACAGAAAGATTAGGAAAACTCTGTTAATCCTGTTTAGGTACTTAACACGTTACATTATATCATATATTTTCCATTCTTTAATGATCACTAAAAAGAAATCTTTAAGAAATCCTTAATTATTATTAAATGATAACAAATAGATGTAGGTTTTTTTGCGATTTCGTCTTATTTAAAATTATTATTAACTAGCAAACCCCGCGGCTTTGCTCGCGTAATATTTGAAATATGCCAAGTGATATTTATATGTCTAATTTTTATTAAAAGGTACTAACTAAATTTTTATTTTATTAAAAGGTAATATTTTATTTTATTAAAAGGGTTTTTTTATTAAAAGGTATTTATTACTTTTAGGAATAATTCAAAAATTACTATTTAAAACACAGTTTGATTAAACATCATTATTACACTGCATTAGGCAGAAATGAGACTTAAATTAATAAAATGAAATAAAACTAAATAAATAATTTAGAAAATAGTTTGAAATTTTTATGCTCAATTAATACGCTCATTTCAGAATTCATTTGAAGTTTTGAATTTTTTAGAAATCATCTTCTTACATCTTAAAATTAACCATCATGTCAAATTCCAAGTCCTACCAAGTCTCTCAACATAAAGGGCTATGTTGAAACAGGACTGTCACCATTAATTTACCAACATTAATTTTGAAATCGGTTTGTTATTTCCTAATATTCCACAGAAACGTAATTTAAAAAGCTTTTAAAGCCCATTTTTAGAACGTTTGTTGTTCCTGTGAACCCCAGGTGGTAGAATCACCGGCATAAAATATAGCCCGTGTAGGATCAGAGACTGTTACCATTGATTCGAAACTATTACTTTCATAATCGGTTTACATTCCCTGAAACTGCATAGAATCGTAATTTAGAACTTTTTTAGAATGCTTTTTGCACCTCCCCTTCGCTTCACCACTTTTTAATTCGAATTTATTTTAGACCTTCCTTCAAGGGCATTTATATTTTATAAGTAACTACCATGTCATATTTAAAGTTTCTAGCCTTTTAAGTATCACAGAAATCGCAATTTAGAAAGTTTTTAGCTCCTGCAACCCTCTGGTGGTAGTGGAACAGACATAAAATATAGCTTATGTTTGAGCAGGTTCTACCACTAAAATTTGTCATCATTATTTTTTTAATCGGTTTGGTAATTTATAAGTTTGCTTAAAAATTGTAATTTATAACGCTTTTCACTCACTTCATTTTTTTAAATTTGGAATTTTCTTTCGACTGTTCTTAGAAAGCAGTTGCATCTTGTAAGTAAATACCAAGCCATACTTCAAAGTGTTAGACCCCTCAGTTGTGCAAAAAACGAAAATTAGAACATGTTTTGCTTTTGCAACCCTCAGATGGTAGTGACAGCAACATAAAATATAACCTATGTTATTACAGGGGTTGTCACCATTGATTTGCAACCATTACTTTTGAAATAGCTTTGGTATTTCCTTAGATTGAGTAGAAATCGCAATTTAGAACGTTTTTAGGACGCTTTTCGCGCATTTTCACCCCTTTTTAAATTTCCAATTTTTTCGAAACTGTTCTTAAATGTCATTTATATCTAATAAACATGTACCTTGCCTAATTTTAAATTGCTAGCCCCTACCGATCACAAAAATCGAAATTTAGACACCTTTTTTGCTCCTGCAACGTCTTGGTGATAGTGATACCGACATAAAATAGCGTCTATGTTAGAGCAGGGGCTGTCAGCATCAATTTCCTACCATTACGTTTGAAATCAGATTCATTCTTCCTGAGATATTGCCGACAAATCGACATTTAGAACGTTTTTAGAACGCATTTTGCTCCTGCATCTCTTCTGCGGTTGTGGAAACAAATATAAAATATAGCGTATTTTGGAGCAAGATCTCTCACCATCATTTTTACACCATTATATTTTTACACCAAATCGGTTCAGTGCTTCCTGAGATTGCATAGAAATCGCAATTTAGAATGTTTTTTACAATGCTTTTTGCGCATTTTGACACCCCTTTTACATTTCGATTTTTTTAGGAAATGTCCTTAGAGATCATTGATATCTTATAACTAACTACCATTCCAAATTTCACAATTCTAGGCTCATCCGTAACGCAAAATCCGCAATTTAGAACGTTTTTCTCCTGCACCCCCTTTGGGGTAGTGGCATCGACATAAAACATCGCCTATGTTGGAGCAAGGGTTGTCACCAACATTTTGACGCCATTATATTTTAGATCGGTTTGGTATTTCTTGAGACTGTGTAGAAACCACCATTAGAACGTTTTTTAGAACGCTTTTCGCGCATTTTCACCCCTCTTAAATTTCGAATTTTTTAAGAACTGTTCTTAGAAATCCTTTATATCTAATAAGTCGCTAATATTTGAAATTTCATATTTCTAGGCCCTTCAGTAACACGTAAATCGCATTTTTAGAACGTTTTTTGCTCCTGCACCCCCCTTTGGGTTAGTGACACCGACATAAAACATACCCTATCTTGGAGCAAGCGTTGTCATCGTCATTTTGACACCCTTATTTTGAAACCAATATTTTAAAAATCGGTTTGGTATTTCCTGAGATTGTGTAGAAACTAATATTTAGAACGTTTTTTAGAACGCTTTTTGTGCATTTTCACCCATTTTAAATTTCGAATTGTTTAAGAACTGTTCTTAGAAATCCTTTATATCTAATAAGTAGCTAATATTTCAAATTTCATATTTCTAGGTCCTTCGGTAACGCAAAAATCGCATTTTTAGAACGTTTTTTGCTCCTGCACCCCGTTTCGGGTAGTGGCACCGACATAAAACATAGCCTATGTTGGAGCAAGGGTTTTCACCGTCATTTTGACACCCTTATTTTGACACCATTATTTTTTAAATCGGTTTGGTATTTCCTGAGATTGTGTAGAAACCACCATTTAGAACGTTTTTTAGAACGATTTTCGCGCATTTTCACCCCTTTTAAATTTCGAATTGTTTAAGAACTGTTCTTAGAAATCCTTTATATCTAATAAGTAGCTAATATTTGAAATTTCATATTTCTAGGCCTTTCAGTAACACGTAAATCGCATTTTTAGAACGTTTTTTGCTCCTGCACCCCCCTTTGGGTTAGTGACACCGACATAAAACATAGCCTATCTTGGACCAAGCGTTGTCACCGTCATTTTGACACCCTTATTTTGAAACCAATATTTTTAAAATCGGTTTGGTATTTCCTGAGATTGTGTAGAAACTACTATTTAGAACGTTTTTTAGAACACTTTTTGTGCATTTTCACCCCTTTCAAATTTCGAATTGTTTAAGAACTGTTCTTAGACATAATTTATATCTTATAAGTAACTAATATTCAAAATTTCATATTTCTAGGCCCTTCAGTAACGCTAAAATCGCATTTTTAGAACGTATTTTGCTCCTACACGCCCTTTGGGGTAGTGGCACCGACATAAAACATAGCCTATCTTGGAGCAAGCGTTGTCACCATCATTTTGACACCAATATTTTTTAAATCGGTTTGGTATTTCCTGAGATTGTGTAGAAACTACCATTTAGAACGTTTTTTAGAACGCTTTTTGTGCATTTTCACCCCTTATAAATTTCGAATTGTTTAAGAACTGTTCTTAGACATCATTTATATCTTATAAGTTACTAATATTCAAAATTTCATATTTCTAGGCCCTTCAGTAACGCTAAAATTGCATTTTTAGAACGTTTTTTGCTCCTACACCCCCTTTGGGGTAGCGGCACCGACATAAGATATAGCCTATGTTCTAAGTTGGACTAACACCATCATTTTGATACCATTACTTTTGGAATCGGTTCGGTAGTTCCAGAGCTTACCTCCGACAAATAAACAATTTTTTCCTCTTTATAATAGGAAGTATAGAAGTATAGATTATGTTATTATTGATAAAAATATTTAAAATATTTTTGTATTTTTTTTTTTTTTTTTTACTCTTTATGGCTCTAAAAAATCTTTCATGAAATGAAAATGAAATCTCAAGAAATAAAGTTGTCACAAAAATCAATTATAAGTTTCTTTTCTATAACCACTTTCAATAATTCTAAATTCAGATAATTCGAATTATTTTGTTGTCCCTCCCAGTTTGAATTATCGAGAGCATACTGTAACAGAATAACGTTTCTCTTTAGTGAAATAGAAAATAAGGAATTTTAACATAAAATAATTTTCATTTTAATTAAGAGTATTTTTGTCAAATGACTGTGCTACTGAAATATATAAACTTTTAATGTTATAAAACGAAAAAAAAAATTACTTTTCAAGTTGTTTACAATAACGTTATGACATTATTAACAAAGAAATTATATTTCTGGATTGCAATTTAAAAATATTAAATATAAAACATTTAGTGTCACACTGAAGAATATATTATGTATGTTTTGATCAAAATAAAGTAAACAGTTAATTAAAAATATTTTGGGCAACAGATTATGCAGATCAAATTTATATATTAAGGGTTTAAAATTAAACAGCATTTTTTCTTTGTTTAAAATATCTCGATACGGTGGTTAGCGAAGAAATCCTATTTCTAAGTTGTCAGTAAAAGCAATTCTCTCTCTCTTTTTTTTTCCTTTTTTTTATTAAAAAGTAAAATTCACAATTTGATATGTATCATCTACATTTTTTTTTCAAAACATTTCCGAAGATTTCAGACTCCTCTCATCAAAAGGCATTTAAAGTAAATATAACCTTTTGATTAACCAAATGACAGAAGATAGGGAAAATATTCGGTTATTCTCTTGCAGTATTAAGCATAATTATTTATGTGGTATTTTACATTTTTCATTCTTAAGGGGCAAAAGACCTTCATACTCATTTAATATTACTTTTTTATTCGACTTTAAATGTTATTCAAAAGTACACTATTTGAATTATGGCATATATTTAACAAAGATAACAGAAAACATATTTTCTAAATTTTATGAAATTTTTAGCATTTTTGCATCCTATATCTGTAGTTAACTACCTTTAAATTTTTGAATTATATTTAGTTTAAAAAAAACTTTGCTCAGTTTTATTTGTATATTTATACCAAATTGGCATAAAAAAATATTGGGGATTTTAATTGATATGGAATGCGCATGGGACATTTTGAAAATTTCTTCATAACGCTTAAAATATTCAGAAAAAAATCCTTATTTCTCTCCAAAGAATTCTTTTTAATTCCTTGTGATATAAATATATGCCATAATGCATATAGTATGCCTTTGAATAGTATTAAAGTGTAATAAAAAAAAATCAGTTTGACATTTTGTCCCCTTAAGTAATTATTAATAAAATAATTCTTATACTTCAGTACTGGATAAGAGGGCGATTTAAGGAAAGTCTCATTAGAACGTCTTTCGTAAAATTTATTTATTTACTCTCATAAGATTCAAGTTTTTTCCAGAAGTATTACAAGTTATCTATACATAAATCCTTTTAAATTAGATATATTTTTGGCAAATTGCTATGCAAAGTAAATTGATATATTAATAAGATTACAAAGTGCATTTTTATTTTTCGTATTTTAAATGTCACACTGGCTTAATTAACAGTGAAAATGTTTTCTATGCTATCACTAAACAAATATACCACATTTCAAATACTGTAAATGCGTTCGCGGTCCAGTAATTATCAGTTCGTCAAATTGTTGTCTAACGTAAAAGATGCAATTCCGCAGTAGTCTTTTACTTTGAATTTAAATTTTTGATTGCTCAATTACGATAAGATTACAGAAACTGCCCCAATCCTCTTTGAGTAATTGATTTATTTATTGGTTACATGAATTTTTCATTTTTCTGTCATCACTAAAAAGAGTATGCTAACATACTACTGACAGGATAAGAAAGATATTAAGAAGTAAATAAGATATAAACTTTATATAAAAAAAAAGAAAATTCATTTTTCAATGAATAATGAATTTTTTAAACACATATGTACACGGCAATATTTAAAACAAAATCCGTGAAAACATGGAAAATAACTTAGCAATAAACTTGCTGCCTAATCCCCATATTTTACAAAACTTACGCTTTGGTATTCTATATGGAATTGAATGACAGAAATTTTCTGCTATTCAATATACAAAATATTTCTGTTTTTAGAAGTAAGTCAGAACAATTAGTTAATACTTGAAAATATATATTTAATAATTATATATTTTGATGCATAGTTATAAGAAACAGATATTAGTATTGCATATTATGACACCCATTTTAATTGCATTGCTTTCATCAGGATTCGAGCGGGATCAACCTTATAAATAAGAGAATATTTTACAGTGCAATGCAAAGTGCCATGTTTAGTTATGGATGCTTTAACAAAATGATATGCTAATAAATTTCATATATTCTTAAAATTAAATCAAAATATAACATAAATTGTCTATAGTTGAAATAATAACTTGCCGATATTGCAATGATAAGATTTTTCTAGTTTGTCACGAAAACGCATTTAATATTTGCGTAATGTACGGAAGAATCTGTGAACTTTAATATATATTATTTATATGTAGTTCAAAACATTTTCAAGCATCATATTCACATCTTCTCAAAAGAAATCTAAATATAATTTTAATTTCTCAATAATAGAAGATTAGCAAAATTATGAAAATAAAATAATTACAAGCTCAACATTTATAAGAATTCCCACAGTAGCAGACATTGGAGTATTGTTATGTTTGTTATACAGTGCCTAAAACTGACTATATCTTTCTTAAAAATTATCTATAATTTCATTAAGAGAAAGCAAATATTTAGCCACAACAAACATTTAGCCAAAGGGAAATTTTGCCACAAAGTTGGAAACTTTAGTTTTTTTTCAGTACTGCAAAAGTACTGAATGGAAACATTTCGTGTCTGCATTTCTTATATTTTTACATGTATAATGACGCTGCAATACAAATATTTGCAATATGAAGTGAATAGTTCGATAATAGTAGCATTTTACTGCATTATTTTTTATTTAAACCTAATAGTTTATCACTATTGTTAATTCTGTAAAAATATTTGTTATGAATCTGATATTGGCTTCTATTATAAATAATACAACCAATATAATCAATATTGTTTTTTTTTTTCTAATTTTCCTACAAAACCTTACAACGACAAACAGAATATGTAACAAAAACTTTCAACATTTCTTTTTTTTTTTTTTTTTTTTTTTTTTTTTGGGGGGGGGGGGGGGGTGGGGGGTTAAGAGAATTTTAAAGAATCCCTTTCAGAAACTAATACATTATAAAATATGCATACTACGAGGGCGGATAAAAAGGTTACAAGCAGCAGCATCTACAAATTAATTATTTTGGATGGAATTTTTTTTTTTTAAGAGTGACATCAGATGCCGCTAGCTGTCTTACAGCGGCGATGTGGGTAGCTAATATAACTTGGCAGATGCGTCCGACCGATTAAGATGGCAAACACGTTTAGAAAAGTGTTCTCGCTTGTGTCTATTTACACGGTTACCTGAAAACATCCGATACAAGCACTCTGGCATTTTGAGTATGTATCATTCTGCATGACAATGACAGACCTCATACTGCTCGCTAAACTCAAAAATTGCTACAAAAGTTCTGTGGAATTTCATTTGTCCCAGCCCCATACAGCCAACATTTGGCACCCAGTGACAATTTTCTTTTTCCAAAATTGAAAGAAACACTTACCTGGAACAAAGTCCTCCTCAGATCGTGATGTGAAATCACCTGCTAAGAACATGCTCAATGGGCAGGGATAGGATTTCTGGAAAGTCGGGTTAAACAAGTAGCTCATTCGTTCATATAAATGCCTAAATAGATTTGATGATTATGCGGAAAAGTTATCGGCAAGTGTGCCTCTTAACCCTTTATGTACTAAATTATGAATACTGAATTATGAATGAAAATGTTATCTTCATTATTTTAACAAATTGTTTAAACTACATTAGAAGATTTACATAATCATTTAATAAATTTTAGAAGGATTTTAGAATGATTGAAGGATTTAGAAGGATTAATTTAATTTGAATTTATAGGGATTTTGTGCACTATTTATAAACTCACTCAAATCTTTTATTTTAAATATTTTTCTTAGTATTTTGTAGAATTAGGAAGTGTACAAATACAGTACAATGTTCTTACAGTAGAAATATTTCCGAATTGTTAAATTCCCCGCCGTCCCCCCCCCCCCACGCCAAGAAAGTTGAAAAGATGCAAATGCAAAAGAAATCTTCCTTTTAAAAATATTTTTGTCTTGTGTAACCATTAATGATTTTGTAACAAGATAAAGTAAGTATTAAATGGATTTTATAACAAGTTATTTTAATGGTACCTATAAGTACCGTCAGTAGATAAAGGGTTAATTCCGTTTTGTATTTTCTGTCTATTATGAATAAATATATATTTTTTTTTATTATCCATCTAACTTTTTTTTTTGGATCAACCTTTCCATATCCAAATAATAGCTAACATTTTACATTTTAGGTTCATATTAGAAGAAAAAGTGTAATGTATTGATGGTTCTATTGTTGAATATTAAATCCTATTTAAATTATGAAGCAAATTAAAATTCATAAAACATTTTCTGACTATTATATTAAAAATATAAAACATTCACACGTTACTGTTGGTATAAATTAATTAAAGAAAGGAAAGACTTTAAAGGTAATATAAAACAGACTTTTCTCTAAAAAAAAAAATATTCTGGCACTGAAAATGCTTTTCTTTGAATATTCATACTTCATTTTTTGAATAAATACGATGTTCCAAACTGTCAGATAAACTTTATAAAAGCACTCATCTATTTTTGATATACACATTCACTTTAAAATGCACGTTATTTTCCTTTTGCCGTCTGGGATATGTTCGAGACATCAGAATATTTTTCTTTATTTTTGAACAAACGATTCTGTCATCTTCTCAGATATTGCCTTAAAGTAAGAAGGAATCGGAATCTTTAGAAAAAAAGTAAAGATAATTTTTTTTTTAATTCCAGATTCTTAAAAGCACTTATAAAAACTTTATTCAAGATTTAAGTAATCAAACTTATTTTTTATGTTTTCAATTAAACCTTTAATATCACGTTGCAGAACTTTTGTTCCTGTACATAGAATAAAATTTAGTTTCGATTCAATTTCCTTTTTCCAAAATGGAAGGAAACACTTACCTGGAAGAAAGTTATCCCCAGGTGGTGATCGGAAAACACCTGCTGAGAACATGCGTGCAGGGACATGATTTCTGGCAAGCCGGGTTGAACAAGTAAATCCTGCGTTTACTTAAATGCCTAAATAGATTTGGTGATTATGTGAAAAAGTTATCGGCAAGTATGCCTCAATTTCTTTTTGTACTTTCTGTCTAATGTCAATAAATATTTTTTTAGTATCCTTGAAAACCTTTTCTTGAAACCATACTCATATATTCAAATAACAGCTAACATTTTATATATTAGGTTCTTATTAGAAATAAAACTATAATGTATTGATGGTTCTATCGTTTAATTTTCAATCCTACTGAAATTATGAACCAAAATCAATTAAAAAAATATTTTCTGACTATTATATTAAAAATATCAAACATTCACACGTAAAATGTCGATATGAAATAATTAACCCTTAACCTATGATTTATGTTTCAACAACCTGGGTCCAAAACGTAAACAAGATCGCGCAGCCATTGAGCCATTCCACGATTCGACAAATCGGAAACTAAGTTGTACCAAACACGTACAACTTACGGAATGCAAATACATGTGTAAGATACAACTTGTTTAATTTTGTCGACTAATTGATAATTAATTACAACCTGGTGTAATAATTTTGGTAGATATACTACAAAAGGTTTATTAGTAATCCCGTTAGTCTTTAAGATCGCACCACGGGCCATGCCCGTAATATTTACATTTGGCTCGATAATTGTACCAGACACCATGCCCGTAATATTTACATTTGCCCCGACCGATGTATTACGGGCCATGCCCGTGATAATCAGTTTTTGCCCGAATACAATACCACGTGTTTCACACTTAGTTGTAGGTTATGGGGTTAAAGAAAAGAAAACTTTAAAGGAATATAAAAGAGACTTATCTCTAAAAAAATAGTCAACCTCTGTAAACTATTTTCTTTGAATATTCATACTTCATTTTTCGAATAAATACGATGTTCCAAACTGTCAGATAAACTTTATAAAAGCACTCATCTATTTTTTATATATACATCCAGTTTAAAATGCACTTTATTTTCCTTTTACCGTTTGGGATATGTTCGAGACATCAGAATATTTTTCGTTATTTTTAAATAAAAGATTCTGTCATCTTATAAAATATTGCCTTACTGTAAGAAGGAATCAGAATCTTAACAACAAATTTTTATATGTGACTTTCTTTTCCATTTTCTTAAAATCACCTATAAAAAAATTATTCAAGATTTAATTAATCAGACTTCTATTTTTTATGTTTTAAATTTTATGTTTAATATCACATTGCAGAAGTTTTGTTCCTGTACATAGAATAAAATTTAGTTTCTTTTTTAAAAGGAGTTTAATTTAAGCTAGATGGAGCCCGTCAAGATTTGACAGTAAATAATTTTAATGTTTCCTTAGAAAAATTCTTGAATTTTTAATTAGTAGCTTTTAAATTAATTGTTGAAATCGTGAGAAATTTCTATATTACATAAGTGATTTCCATTTTCTAAGGCGATAGACGGTGCTGTCAGTATAACCTATTATATATATATATATACTACACGACCATTAAAAGCTGCCATGAATTTTATTTTATCAGTCTCATTCTCTAAAAACCTAAATTTGAAACTTGATGGAGCTAACGATTTATAATACATATTTTTTATTACTTGAATTTTATTTTACACTTTTATACATTTTTTTTTAAATATTAAACCATGGATATCAAGGTAATTTCACTTATAGTTCTTATATGAATATATTTCTTTCTTTCCGTTTTATTTTCTAAGGAAAAGAATGGCAAACGTTTCTTTCTGACAGAGACACATATATATTCTTCGTAATGGTCAGAAAATATATCAAAAATTGTAAATGATCTCAATATATTCAATCGTTAATTACATGCAAAATATTTTACCTTAAATATTTTAATAAAACAATTATTAGTTTTTCAAAATATGATTTTGTATGATAAATATGATTCAGTATTAAATTTTATTTAATTATAAAGCATTCAAATAATAATAACAATAAAATAAAAATCTATAACTTCTTTTCCTAATAAAATATGTCATTTTTGAAATGAATTATCATCAAAAATATGACAGAGATATTTTGTCCGGACTTGGGCTCGATCCTCCTCATCTTGGGCGTCATCTACAAAAATCTAGAGCTTTCAACTGCGGCTTTAGCTCACTACGCTGGCAGGAACACGTTCTACTTTCTTCTAAATTAAAGAGGTTCCAAAAACAGTTGGTGCATGCGCAATATTTTCGAATTTGTGTTTTGATCTTACAGAAATAGCTTTGCGTTTTAATATATACGATGATCCTTTTTTATGGTAATCTTCTCAAGTTTTTTTTTAAAGCTACAAATAAAAAGTGGAAAATGAATAAAATATAAAAGGAAGTTATAAATATACCATTTTTATTTTGTTGTAACTATAATTATTTATTTAAAAATGTATTTGATTTCTCTTTCATGTCTCAGTTATTTTTACATACGCATATTCTGTCGTTTTCGATACCAGGAAAGTGGCCGATATTTACAGGGGCGCCTAATATGCTCATTATAAAACTAACAATTAAAAATTACGGGATAATATATCACCATAAGTATTGAAATTTCTAAATTTAGAAAAAAATATTGAGAAATAATTATAATCGGTGTAAGCTTAATAATGATGACTATCGGAGGAATGTATGTAAATACTATAATTATTAAGCTTTTTAGTGTTCTTTTTTTGCATTTTTTGCTACAAATGCCAAGGAAATCTGTTTGGAAAAAAGGGAAAGGCAAATATATCTAAATATAAAAACATCAGTCTGAAATTTTAATTGCGCGCTGTCCTATTAATTTTTATTATTGAGAACTAACGGAGTTAAATTTCAAAATCACAATAAGAACTTCTTACTTGTTTTACAAACAATATCGAAAATTATTAAAAGTTATTAAATAGATTATTTTGGAATAATTTAAACTGGATTTTTAAGCACAAAGTAAAAAATAAGAAAAAGTTTTTGGCAATGTTCTATGTTTTATCCCAGATCTTGAATTATTTAAAACAAATTTTACTCACTAAATTCGTATAAATACTGTGTTCAAAACTGTCGGATAAACTTTATAAAAACACTCATTTATTTTTTAAATGTGCATTCAGTTTAAAATGCCCTTTCTTTTCCTTTTCCTGTCTGGGATATGTTCGAGGCATCATAATATTTTATTTTTTATTTTTGAAGAAACGATCTTGACAACTTCTCAAATATTGCCCTAAAGTAAAAAATATCATAACATAGAATAAATTTCAGTTTCTTTTCTTTTTTTTAATGAGAAATAATTTGTATGCTTTTTATGGTAATTATCGAGACATCAGGGTATTTTTTTTTTTTTTTGAATAAACCATTCTCAAATATTCCCTTACAGTAAGATGGTTGTTGTGTGGTTGTGTTTATGTCGGCCAATTATCAACACGAGGGATATAGGCACTATGGGGGGGAGTGTCCTTCGTGGGGGTCTTTCTAAGGGAACCTAACCCGTATTAACGCTTGGAAGTCCAAGGTTCGAAGAAAACCACGAAAACTCCGAACGATTAGGCCGACAGGCGCGATTGGGATCGAAACCAGCACCTCCCGTCTACCAGCTTCGAGAGCAGGACCTCTCGGCCACTGGTGGGGCAACCCTTACAGTAAGAAGGAATCAGAATCTTAACAACCACAACAACAACAACAACAACAAAAGAGGAATATTTTTATGTGTCGTTTTTCCATATTATTAAAATCATCTATAAAAACTTTATTCAAGATTGAATTAATCAGACTTCTTTTTTAAATTTTACCTTTAATTTAGCATTGCAGAACTTTTGTTCCTGTACGTAGAATGAAATTTAGTTTCTTTTTTAAAATGAGATTTAATCTAAATTCTTTTTACGGTAAACTTCTCAAGTTTTGTTTAAAGCTAAAAATAAAAAAAGTGGTAAATTATTAAAATATAAAAGGGAATTATAAATTAAAACATTTTATTTTTTTGTAACTATAATTATTTATATAAAAATTATTTGATTTCTCTTTTATGTCTCAATTATTTTTAAATACGCATATTCGGGCGTTTAATGGTTCATTTCTATACCAGAAAAGTGGCCAATATTTACAAGTGCGCTTAATACGTCGATTATAAAAATAACAATTAAAAATTACGGGATAAATATGATCATATGTATTGAGAATTCTAAATTTAAAAAGCACGCAATTTAGAAATAATTATAATCGGTGTAAGCTTAATAATGTTGACTATCGGACTAATGTATGAAAGTATTATAGTTATGAAGTTTTTTACTATTCATTATTGCATTTTTTGCTACAAATGTCATAAACATCTGTTTGGAAAAAGGGAAAGACAAATATATCTAAAAAAAAAAAAATTAGTCTGAAATTTTTGTGCGTGCTATTCTCAGGAATATATAGTAAATGTAATCCATACTCTATCTTTAAAATAGAATTAATTTGATTATTAAGAACTAACGGAGTTAATTTACAAAATTACGAAAACAACTTCTTACCTGTTTTACAAACTCTATCGAAAATTATTAAAAGTTATTTAATAGATTATTTTGGGATAATTTAAACTGGGTATTTAAGCACAAAGTAGAAATTAAAAAAAAAATTGCCAGTGATCCCAGAACTTAAGAACAGTTTTATCCCAGAACTTAAAGTACTTGAGATAAACTTCACTCACGAAATTAAGTACACGAGTAAATACTGTGTTCCAAACTGTCGGATAAACTTTATAAAAGCACTCATCTATTTGTTAAATATACATTCAGTTTAAAATGTATTTTCTTTTCCTTTTCTTGTCTGGGACATGTTCGATTCATCGCAATATTTTTCTTTATTTTTGAAGAAACAATCCTGACAACTTCTCAAATATTGCCCTAAAGTAAAAAGAGATCAGAATCTTAACAGATAAATGAGAAGTTTTTTTATGCGTATTTTTTACTGTGTTCTTAAAATCATCTATAAAAACTTTCTGTAAGATTTAATTAATCAGACTTCGTTTTTTTCTAATGTTTTAAATTTCACGCTTAATATCACACTGAAGAACTTTTCTTCTCGAACACAGCATAAATTTTAATTTCTTTTTTATTTATAAAAATTAATTTGTATGCATTTTATGGTAATTTTCTGAAGTTTTGTTTAAAGCTACATATTAGCTAGTTGGATGTGCCAATCCCAAAACTTTCTTCTATCTCAGGTCAATATTTCATTATAATTAGTTTTATTAGTATTTTATTACAATTAAGCATAACTTCATACACTTTTCGATGGTACAATATTGAAAATTGGACAAAAATCGCTGTTACAGCGGCCACTTCCAGCGGAATTTTTCCAAATTCAGGGACGACCCTCTAGCCATGGCTAAAAACATACACAAACATTTTGGTTCAATTCTATGCATAACTTCATACACTTTTCGATGGTAAAATAATCAAAATGCACAAAAATTGCACAAAAATCGTTATTAATTACAGCGCCCCCTACCGGCGGAGTTTTTCCAAATTCAGAGGGAACGTTCTTGCCATAGCCAGAAACATACAAAAAAAAAATTGGTTCAATTCTATGCATAACTTCATACACGTTTCGATGGTGCAATATTCAAAATGCACAAAAATCGCACAAAATTCGCTATTACAGCGTCCCCTACCCGTGGAAGTTTTCCAAATTCAGGGAGGATATTCTTGCCATAGCCACAAATATACATAATAAATTTGGTCAATTCTATGCATAACTTCAGACAATTTCGATGGTACAATGGTGACACACGGACATACGGACACACAGACTGACAGACACACATTATGTATAAACATGTTTTTTGTGACCTCTGACCCCTAAAACGTGTAAATCACTCGGAAACAGGAAGTCGAAAAAAATTTCGATTACAATACTTTCTTCTATTGAAGATAGAAGAAAGTAAAAATGGAAAATGAAAAAAAAAAAAAAAAGTGGAAATTATAAATAAAATTTTGCTGTAACAATATTAATTTTGCTCTAACTATAATTACTTATTTAAAAAATATTACATTACTCTTTCATGTCTCAATTATTATGAAATACGTATATTCTGTTGTTTAATGCTCAAGTTCGTTACCAGAAATGTGCTATACATTTATAGGTATGCCTTATACGCCTTTATAAAAACAAAAGATTAAAAATTAAGATTAAATAGATGGAAATACCTATTAAGATTTCTAAATTAAAAAACATTCTATTTTTTTTACAAATAATTATAATCCGAATAAATTTAATAATATTGACTATCTGACTAATATATAAATTTATATAGTTATTAAGCTTTTAAATATTCTTTATCATTTTTGTTTTGTTTCAAACGGGAAAACAATCTATTTGTAAAGGGGGTGGACTACATCTAAAAATAAAAAATTCCGACTGAAATTTTAAGTGCGCGCTATCCAACGGAATATACAATGAGTATAATAGTATACAGTATACAGCACATATCCCACAATAAATGTAGCATAGTAAATACACTACTCAGTACTTTAAAATGGACACACTGGGATTTAATGGATTTAAGTTGACTATCAGGAACTAATGGAGTTAAATTATTAAATTACAACAAGTAATCATTAAATTTTAAAAATAAAAAAACTCGACTGCGTAAAAACGAACTAATTAATTATTTCTCATCAATGTAAAACTATTTTTTATATTACTTACTATTTTTTTATTTATTTGTATTGATGACTTTTAAGTTGTGTTTAATTGCTAGCTCCTATCTATAAACACTGTATTGATGAGGCCTACAGATGTCTATGAAGGTTAGAGTTGCAGTAAAGCTAGAGATTCTACCTACACAACTTCCAGGTTGTGTAATATTTAAACGGAGCTTCTGACTGTAAAATATTCAATGAAACATCGTCTTCATTTTGAAAGACCTATCCAATAATATGCCACTCAATAGGGTGCGTAATTTTTTTTATCGTCTCTAGCGCCACTTTTTATTTTACGGCCGCCATTTTGAATTTATAAAAACAAAACCTAGCCTATAACCATCGGACGGTTAAGACGAATCGGCAGAAACCTCATTCATTAAAATCCATCCAGCCGTTGGGATGTTTCGAGGGTATAAAGAAATCCACATACCCAGATACGCGTGAAACACCTAACCCTTCTTGGCAGTCGGGCAAAAAGAACTTCTTACTTGTTTTAAAAACACTATCGGAAATTATCAAAAGTTATTAAATATGTTATTTCGGGATAATTTAAACTTTGGATGTATATGCACAAAGTACAATGTAAAAAAAAAAGGTAATGTTCTATTTTTTATTTTTTGAAGCACTCATATATTATTGATATATACCTTCAGTTTAAAATGCACTTTATTTTCTTTTTCCCGTCTGGGATATGTTCGATACATCATAAAAATTTTCTTTATTTTTGAAGAAAAGACATTGACAACTTCTCAAATATCGCCCTAAAGTAAGAAGAAATCAGAATCATCACAGAAAAAATGATTTTTTTTCTTTTTTTTTTTTTTTGTATTTGTTTGCACTGTTCTTTAAATTAACTATAAAAACTTTCTGCAAGATTTAATTAATATGTCTTGATTGACTTAACAATTCTGATTGACTTCGGTTTTCTTAATGTTTTAAATGTTACGTTTAATATAACATTTCAGAACTTTTCTACTAGAACATAGAATGAAACTTTTACTATCTTTTTTTAAAATGTGATTTCGTTTATGTGCTTTTTATGGTAATATTCCTAAGTTTTGTTTAAATCTACAAATAAAAAATAGAAAATGAATAGAAAAGTGAAAAGAGATTATAATTAAACCCCTTCTCATTTTGATATAACTGTAATTATTTAAAAAATATTATATTCCTCTTTCATAGCTCAAATATTTGAATATACGCATATTCTGTAGTTTAATGATTAATTTTGGTACCAGAAATTTTGGTAGATATTCACATGTGCGCCTTATACGTTAGGTATAAAATGTAAAAGATTAATAATTAAGAAAAATAGATGAACATAAACAGTGAGATTTCTAAATTCAAAAAGCATGATACAAATATTTATAGTAAGTACAATCTTACTAATACTGAGTGCCAGTTTAATACCTAAGTATACTATAGTTATAGTTAGTTTTTTACTATTTAATCTTTCGTTATATAAGTAGCACAATGTAGAAATGTATAATGTACACAAGTTACATTACATAGTAATGTATATTGTTGTAGTACACTGTAAATTATTGTAATAAAATGTACACAATGTAGAAACTAAAAAAACGTTCTTGGTAAGGTACTTTTTTATATCTGAGAGGTTAAATCATTTCAGACAATCTCCAATCACAAAAATTCAGGTAGAAATAAATTTATCAAAGTCGGGTTTTCCTATCAAAGTCGAGTTTTTATCAAAGTCGAGAATATTTAAGAAAAAATTCTACCACTTACTGTTGCGTTTCACCGGCCTTATTGATATTCATATGATGTTTGCATGTTATGCAGGAATAAAAATAATAACTGAGGGTTGTTTCAATGTGTAACTTTATATCATGTTACAATGCAAGAAGTGGTTAAAATATTTACAAATTTAATTTGTTTTGTTTTACAAAGTTATTTATTTTTGTAAGTTCTATTGCGATGAATTGCTATCTCTTCAGATGACCAAAACATAATACTATAACAGCTAATTACATACAAACTGTATACAAACTAGAAATGGGTATTCCAATATTTTAATTATTTCATTTGAGTATCACAAGGTACAAAGAGTTGTAGGGAAGATCTGTGGATGATTAATCAGAGACAATTTTTTTATGGTGTTAGAATTACTACGCAATGACAGACGGGTTCCACGGGTAATTTAATCTAATTTCGTATTATAAGCATGACATTTTAATTCGTAAAAATTTCATACGAATCATTTTAAAAATTTGTGCAATCATGTAGGAAAAAAAAATGATTCTTTATTTAACAAAATGGTTTAAGGGTCAATCTATTTCAAGTGGTCCAGCACTGGTTGCTTGTACATTTTTAAAAAATCTGAAATTTTTTATTCAACAAACCTAACATAAAGGAAGTTCAAAATGACAATTATTTTAATTTTATTAACTTTTGTTTGTGCATGGCGGCCATCTTTGTTTCCTCGTCTGCTGCATTTTTCACACATGAAGGGTTTGCGGAATTGAAAATATCTCATCGTTTATTTCTCCATTTCAAATCCGGATTAAAGCAATTTGTACAGAATACATTGGGCTAAAAATTTGGCAATAGAGTAGTTTTCGAAGATAAATCCTTATTGTTGAAATTTCCGCATAAAGTTTCAGTTTTTTCCCAAAATTACTCCGTTTACAAGAGGAAATTTTTCTAGCAAGGAAAACTGTCAACTTGACATTTTTTTTTATTTTACAAATAGGGCGAAAGTACGTGTACTCTGACGCTAAGTTCCATATCTGGGACTTACTTTCTCTTCGCTAAAAAAAATCCCAAATTTTTCAAAAATGTCAAAAATCGCACTTTGGTGCTTTGATATCTCTGGTGGGGCATGAGATAAAAATCTGAAGTTTTGGTTTCTGACAGTATTTTATGGTAGTATTATGTACAAACAATTTCAGGACGTATATTTGACTACAAGCTGAGTTATGGTAAAAGCAACATGTCAAAAAAATACTGCCAAACTATTGTTTTGTTGTAGTCACAGATAAGTGTTTATTTCAGGGTGTCAGTTAAATTAATTTTTTATTATCTTTAAATAATAGTAACAGAAAATAAAGCCTTTTGCAAAGCTTAGCAATTAATTTAAAAAAAATTATGCCTAACGCCTACATTTTTTATGGTTTCAGTTCAGTCTGTATGGTTTTATTACAATATTTACACACGAAATATGGGTTTTTGAAAACAGTGTAATAACAAATATTTCATTTACTAAGAGACTACATATGCTCAACAAAGATCTTCACATAATTTAGGAGAGATGTTATGAGTTCGAACAGTTATTGTTGTCAGTTCCATAGGGTTGATCTTTCTCAAAATTTTATTTGTAAGAAGCAAATCTTGTCATCTCTTGATAACTTGATTGAAGTTCTTGGCCCTGCTGGCTCATAGAAATGAATTTTGAAATCACTATGTTCAAGTCTCACTTCATTAATAATTCCTAGCTCACTTCTTACCTAGCAACAATGTAATTTTTCTGCAGTATAAAATTTAAAAGGTCTTTGGATATCTTTAGTTTCTGAAAATTACTTGAGGCTGATGCATAATAACATCATTTACAGGAACATACTTATGGTAGGAACAAGTTTCAGGGACTGGCAAGCAGCATTAAAATTGTGATTTTTAAAGCAACAAGCAGGAATGTGCTTTGACACGTTTGGTCATGTCTCAACAAGTATATCATGTCAACATTAACAGCTTTTCCCTTTCCCTATTCTGTTTTTTTGTCTCAGCTCTTGTATAAAAATATTTTTCTTTCTTTACGTAAAACTGCTGAGGTTTCTTCTACAGGGTGGCTACTAAATACTGATACACTTCAAAAAATAAGAATTAATTTTAATCGTTTGGTAAAATAATTTATTTCTGTATTTCAGCGTTTGGCAATTTTCTATTAGTGCAGACGATTTTTGTAAAAATCAAATATTTAGAATTATTTTTAAAATGGAAGCTAAAAGAATGATGATTAAACAGCTCTTTGATCGCGGGCTTTCCGCAGGTCAAATATTTAAGCAATTGAAAGGCCTTGGTTTTAATAGATTATTTATATATAGAACTATAAATCGATTATTGGATACTAATAGCTGTAAAGATCGACCTAGGTCTGGTCGCCCACGATCAGTTCGCACAAAAGAGCGCATCAAAAGAATTCGTGAAAAGATACGAAGAAATCCACAACGCTCTGCAAATAAAATGGCTGCAGAAGAGAACGTGAGTCGCAGAACTATGCAAGTTATTATAAATGAAGACCTGGGTTTTCGTCCTTATCGGAAAAGAAAAGTTCAAGGTTTGACTGATGCCCAAAAGATAAAAAGATTACAAAGATGCAAGAAATTGCTGAAGCGGCACGGTAAGAAAAATATTGACAGAATGATATTTTCTGATGAGAAGCTATTTTGCACTGAACAGTGTTATAATGCTAAAAATGATGTCGTATATTCAGCAACGTTTGAGGATATACCTGAAACTCTCCGAACTGTTAAACGCTTTCAGAACAAGAATTCTGTTATGGTTTGGGCTGCAGTGTCAAACAATGGGAAATTGCCTTTGAAATTCATAGATAAAGGGGTAAAAATCAATGCGGAATATTACAAACAGAACATATTGGCTGCACATTTATTGCCACATGCTGACAGGTTGTATCCAAAAAAGAATTGGATATTTCAGCAAGATTCTGCACCTTCACACCGAGCTAAATCAACACAAGCTTGGCTCCAGGTCAATTGTCCGAATTTTATCATGCACGAAGATTGGCCACCTTCTTCACCGGATCTAAATCCTTTAGATTATTGTGTCTGGGGGATTTTAGAGGCTAAAGTAAATAGCAAACAACACAGAAGTTTGGACTCTCTCAAAGCTTCCATATTGCGTGAATGGGACAAATTACCTCTTAAAATGATTCGTGCCGCACTCGGACAATGGCATAAGAGATTATCTTTGGTAATTGATAAAGATGGCGGTCGATTTGAGTGAATTTGTTTACAGGTAAACTTTCATGTATGATGTTCATCATATTAGTGTAATTATTTTTTTCTATTTTATATTTGTAAAATAAAATGTCTAAATATTTGTATCAGTATTTAGTAGCCACCCTGTAGTTACTAAAATTACTTACAACAAGAATTACTGAAACCATACAAAATGTAGGCCTTAGGCAAATTTATTTTTTTTTATTAATTGCTAAGCTTTGCAAGAGACTTTATTTTCTATTACTATTATTTAAAGATAATAAAAAAATTAATTTAAGTGACACTAAGAAAAAAAAATACTTACCTGTGACTACAACAAAACAATAGTTTGGCAGTATTGTTTTGACATGTTTCCCTTGCCATATCTCACCTTGTAGTCAAATTGCCATCCTAAAATATTTTGTGCATAATACTACCATACATTACTCTCAGAAACCAGAACTTCAGATTTTTATCTCGTGCTCCAGCAGAGATATCAAACCCTCAAAAGTGCGATTTT
Organism: Maratus speciosus; assembly: GCA_963932465.1. NCBI lineage: Eukaryota > Metazoa > Arthropoda > Arachnida > Araneae > Salticidae > Maratus > Maratus speciosus. The sequence continues at coordinate 34,644,286 of OZ010789.1, read as the reverse complement.
TGACATTTTTGAAAAATTTGGGATTTTTTTTAGCGAAGAGGAAGTAAATCCCAGATCTGGAACTTGGCGTGCGAGTACCAGTACTTTCGGCCTATTTGTAAAAAAAAAAAAAAAAAAAAAATGCCATGTTGACAGTTTTCCTTGCTAGAAAAATTTTCTCTTGTAAACGGAGAAATTTTGGAAAAAAACTGAAAATTTATGCTGAAATTTCACCAATAAGGATTTATTTTCGGAAACTACTCTATTACCAAATTTTTAGCCCAGTGTATTCTGTACAAATTGCTTTAATCCGCATTTGAATTGGAGTAATAAACGATGAGTTATTTACAATTCTGTAAACCCTTTATGTGAGAAAAATGCTCCAGACGATGAAACAAAGATCGCCACCATGCAAAAACGAAAGTTAATAAAATTAAAATAATAGTCATTTTGAACTTTCAACATGTTAGTGTTGTTGTGCAAAAAATTTCAGATTTTTTAAAAATGGTCAAGCAACGAATAAATGATTTTCTGGACCACTTGAAATGAATTGACCCATAATCTCTTCCCGTGTATGAATGATTCTGAAATTATTTCCTTTATTTTCAGTAATTAATATAGTTCCGAGATTTAAGAAAACATTTAAATAACAAAGTTCATTTTGCTGCCCTCAATTTTTGAGAAAATTACGAAATGGATTTTAGAATCTATTAAGGGTGTTCTCAAATCCAAAAGGGCAACTTTTTGACATAAGTTTTAAATTATTTTTGTTCGAAATTGCAAGAAAGTAGTTGGTGTTGTTGTTCAGAAACTATGTAATTGAGCTGTTTTTTCCATTTTTTTCAAATGCAATAGATCTTTCACGGAATAGTGTCAAAATGGACGTTTTGAACCGAATTTCTGCCCGAAGGAAGAAACAGACTAAAGAGCATGCAAAAAACGGGTTTGTCACGTGATCAAAATTCCTTATAACTCAATAGGTAATAGATTGATAAAAAAAATGGAAAAAACAGTTCAATTCTAAATCGCTTCCAAGCCCTGGCTTTCCAATTTTATACCTTTCCGTTAAAAAATAAATTTGTAAATGTTTCAAAACGTTTTTCGCTTGTTGAGCAGAGCAGTTAAGAACAACTTTAATAAATTTTCTGAAGTTGGTTTCAGCACAATATACCAGTTTTTCGGATACTATTAGAAAAGTAAATATATGTTCATGATATTTTTTTTCCAAGAACAGGACATGAAACATTTTAAATGTTAAAATGAAATCTTTTTAAATACATATTACTCGGAATAAAACAAACAATTGATGTTTAAACGCTTCTACTTTTTCATATATTAAGTATGAATTTTGCACGGCATTTTAATTCCTGAAAATATCAAACGAATCATTTTAGAAACTTGCGCAAGCATGCAGGGGAAAAAGTAAATTTATTTTTTAAAAAACAGCTTACGCCGAATAATATAATGTCTACTCAGTTACCCATGACTTTGAAAATATTTCTTTAAAAAAAAATAGATATATCCAAGATTTAACAAAACACTTATAAAACAAAAAATATTTTCCTGCATTTAATTTTCGATAACATTGAAAGAAAATTTTTAGAGTTTAATAATACGTTTTCTCAACTTGATATGAACATGATATGAGAGTTTTCCGGTTACAATCAATTATCAAGCATTTTCAGATGTATAACAAATACATGTAAGAATAGCAAAATAAATTTTATTTGATACTATTAATTTAGTATGTCTGTACCATGATGCATATGCTTGTTGAACATGAAAAGGTTTACTTAAATGATTTTTGATTAAATGAAAAAGAAAAAAATTAAAAAGAAATATATATAGTACTTGTTGTAACCAGCTTGAGAAAAGCTATTAATAAGCTGCAAATCTTCTTCGTAACATTTCAAAATTAAGAGCAGAAAAAAGAAGAGTTTGTTTGAGAAATGTTTCTTTGAATCTTAGATAACTATTGGTACTTAAGGTTTTGGAAGATAATATAACGCTTTTCTTAATCGTGGGTACCTCAGTAGAACTTATTTTACGTTTCGCAAACCTTACTGATTGATAGCGAAACATATTTTTTCGTTGTTTCCATTAAGAAAATCTCATGGAAACTGCTACCGTTCTCCTTTTCATGGCCTTTTTTTGTATGTGCGTAAACTAATTACATTAATAATGCAAACAAGTTGGAAATTGCATGTCAAACTTGGGAAATGGGGTGCGTTCGTACAATAACTAGTTTTATAAATATTTTATTTCAACTTCAAGTTAAAAACTTCTTGGAAGTATGGCTTGTTCATTTGTGGAAAATGATTAAATGTCCCAAGTACCCCAAAAAACAGTATAAGGACATCATCGAGTCAGCCATTCAGATAAATGTACATTTATACAACAATGAAAATATACTTTTGGCAATGTTAACCAATTCCCTTAATCAAAAGAGACCTTGGATATAGATGGATAATAACATCTAGATCCAAGTCTAATAAATATGTCAGGAGTTTTGAAGTTAATTTTGAGGTCTAAATTTAATGCTTCCAAACACTTAATTGGAATCCGTGTAAGCTAACAGAATCTCCTGTCTTGTCGGAATTATCAGGTGAAGAACTTAAAAAATTGTACAAACAAGGGAAACACCTCATTCTTACGTTTTCGCCTGTTATACGCAAACATTGGAAATGTGTGTCGAAATTGTGACGGAAGTTGAGTCAACCGTCTCTGGATATGAAGCAAGATATGGCTTTATCTTGGGAAAGTTGAAATCCCTCAATGTAATGCCAAAGTTTGATACAAAGAAGGGTTATAATGCAGAAAGTTGAACAGCTAATAAAAAAAGGGAGGGAAGGAGGTTGGAAGCCGATAAATAGCCACAACCTCGTTGGGATTTCTGTGTAGTATTTGCATAATTTTAGCTTATATGAGCTAACAGCTGTGTTGTTCACTTTAAGTTAATTTACACTGAAATTGTAAAATTTTACGCTCCTTGAGGAACCGGAAAACAAATTAATTTTAAAAAACCTTTTCAGCCGATATTTGAGGCATCCGAAAAGAACAAAAATTTTCAGTATTATGCATTAAAATATATATATATATATATATATATATATATTTACCCTATACTTAAGTTCCACCAATTGTACAATCATGTACAATCATTAAAATGCATTTGAAATATTTTTTTCCCATTGGCCGTCTAACGGAAAACTTTTTAGTCTCTGTAATTAAACTATATATCCGATTTTCATAAAATTTGAAATGACTCGACAAAATTTTGCAATAATTATATATTTAAAATTTCAGACCATTCGGAAGGCTCTACAATCATTAAAATGCATTTGCAATATTTTTTCCCATTGGCCGTCAAACGGAAAACTTTTGACTATCGCTGTAATTAAACTATATATTCGATTTTATGAAATTTGAAATAACGCGACAAAATTTTGCAACAATTATATATTTAAAATTTCAGACCATCCGGTTTGATAGTTGTTGCTCTGTTATATGTGGACAGACGACCACAGATAGACAGACAGGCAGACGGACGGACTATAACGAAGACGTATTTATATAGTTACGAACGCACCTAAAAAAGCACCTTTTCGTTAAAAATTTTAAATTTATGTTCTAAATTATTTAATTAGTTTTTACATGCTTAAATTGATGTATTCTAACAGCTGAGTAAAAAAAAAAATTCAAATTGAAGTTCTTGAGTTACAAAGGGTTAATTAAATAAAATTGCCTTGAGTTTATCATTCAATCAAAACTACCCTATTTCTAATGATGAAAATGACAATTATTAAAAAAAAATTCTTTCTTTAATGAAAATCAAAGCTAATAAATTAATTAAATAACACTAATAATAAACACTTTTCCCTTTTAATAAAGAAAATAACTGCAATTTTATCTCATCGTGTACTTTTACAGTTTATTGTGCTCTTTTAAAGTTTTATCGTTGCTTGGATAATTTATTTTTTACATATTCGCGGCATACTAAATTATAAACTATATTTCCTAGAACTCATCTTACTTATACTTTTAATCTTGTTACGTATTTTGTTTAACGATAGAAATAATTTAACATTTTCCTTCGTTGTCCAACATAAATTAGATCAATTTTAAATAAAAAATTTACTTAAACTTTTAATTGCATTAAGTACGTTCCTTTACGTAATCTACTCAATTTCTATAAACATGGACTGAGATAAGGCTCTTCATGGCCATCATTGCTCTCGCGATAATCTCCAAAAGTCGTAATGAGGTTAATCTGATTAACAGAATTTAAGATTCGGATAAGAATTTGATCCGATCCCTTCAGTTAGCTGAAATATCTATATCACTGTAAGAGGATATATGTTGATTATTTTAGCATAGATATAATAACATATGTTAATAGTAGTAAGTAAATCTTAAATAAATGAATAAAACTTTAGATTTTCGTTTAATGTTAAAAACTTAATTAAAAGTTTAAAAATTACTTTTGTGAACTTAATGTAAATAGTATTCATTTAACAATAAAACATGAGATCAATAAAAAAAAATAATAGAAAAAATGAATTTCATATTTAAAAATGCTATTTTCAAAATTAATTTATTAAATTCATTCAATTAGGAGTACTATGTATTTTCAGAAATGTATAGAAGTAATATCCATTACATAAATCATTTTGAAACTTTTGGAATTCGATCTAAGAACAATTTTGGTGGTTTTATACATCCTATCCATATTTTGATAATTTAAGCAACGTCAGTTATAAACACCAATCTCCTTAACAAAGAGACTTGCGTAATTGTTTTAACTTTTTTATACAAAAATTTTAAATCATTTTAAAAATCAAAACAAATCTATTCAACATTTAATTTGTTAGGAATTTGGTATTATTAATTGAAATCCACTGTTGACTTATTTTACACCATATTGAAGATGTGAACCACTACTTCCATTTGTTTGTAATTATGTTATAATAATAATTGGATATTTATTTCCAAATATATTTTTATATATCGTTTACTATTTAGTATTTTTTTTTTTTTTTACTTACCATTAATAAGAATTTTCTTACTCTATATACAATCGTTCCTGAAATTACATTCACAATAATGTTGTTTAGGAAATCGTATATTAGAGAAGAACTTTAATTCATTGAAGAAACAAACTACGGAAAGAAATTGTTCTTTTAATGATAAAAATTTAAGTGTACAAATGTATCAGAATATTTTTAAAATGCATAGTGTACTATTTCTCAACATCTATTACTTTTAGGCACGTATAAAGATATAAACAAATTTCCTAGGCACACGTAAAAATTATTATGATGAAAAATATATGCACAGATTACATCGCTCACCTGCATGAAAAGTGACACATCTCGCAAATACACTTTTTTCATTGTATTTCACAAATATGTTTGCCTTGCTACATTAAAAGTTTCTTAAGTGTAGTTATCCAGAATTTTCAATTATTACGTATATGCCCATTCGTAACCACAGAAAGGAGGTGGATTGTATAAGCAGATAAAATTACTCAATCCTTCTCAATGTCATCTACGTCTTCATTGTTAACGGTTTTATGCTTTTATGCACGCGTTTAGTGCTGCATGCAGAGTTAAGTGCTATAATTTCATGTTACAGTAAAAACATGCAACTCTTCTTTTGTCTCTCATGTGAAATTTACTTTTGTCGAGATGTTTCACTTTCCTTGGGGGTGAGCGATATGTCATTTGAAATTTATTTACTTACACAAAAAATGTCCTATAGTAAACAAAATATTTTATTAAAATTTGAAATAAAAATACGGTTAAAAGTTTTAACTCGTTTTTTAGGCGAGTTCGTAATTATATAAGTACGTAGCACCTATATTCGTCGTTCAGTCCGTCCGTCTGTCTGTCTGTCCGTCCGCATATAACAGAGCAAAAACTACCCAACCGAACGGTCTGGAATTTTAAATATATAATTGTTGAAAAATTTGTCGAGTAATTTCAAATTTTATAAAAATCGTGTGTATAGTTTAATTGCTGGGACAGTCAAAAGTTTTCCGTTACATTACGGCCAATGGGAAAAAAATTATTGCAAATGCATTTTATTGATGTTATAGCCTTTCGAATGGTCTAAAAATTTATATATATAATTGTTTCAAAATTTTATCGAGTCATTTCAAATTTTATGAAAATCGGAAATTAGTTTAATGACAGGGACAGTCAAAAGTTTTCCGTTACATTACGGCCAATGGAAAAAAAAAAAACATTTCAAGTGCTTTATAATGATGTTTTCTAACTGAATGCAATTGATAAGCACTTATGAAGTGCAGTAAAATATACATTCAGTACAATATGAGGTGCAAAAATATTTATAAAACTAGTTAGCGTACGAATGCACCTCATTTTCCACGTTTGACGAGCAATTTCCAACTTGTTATCTTTTTATATATTGCCATTAAAAGAAGTTTTTTCTTTTCAATTGAAAATATTTTCTTCTTAAGGTAAAATTTCAGAGAGTTTCATTCTCAATCCTTCTTGAATCATTTTCCAACAATTATTTCTACTATATTTTATCTCGTAATCCTTTTTCTACCAGTGACATGATTTTATTTTAAAATACTTACACTTATCTGGAGATGTGAGACCCTTTATAGGTGCGTTCGTAATTATATAAGTACGTAACACCTATAGTCCGTCTGCATAATAACAGAGCAAACATTACTCAACCGAATTGTCTGAAATTTTAAATATATAATTGCTGCAAAATTTTCTCGAGTCATTTTAAATTTTATGAAAATCGGATGTATAGTTTAATTAGAGGGAGAGTGATAAGTTTTTTAGTTACATCACGGCCAATGGGAAAAAGATATTTCAAGTGCATTTTATTGATGTTACAGCCTTTCGAACACAATGAATTTGATATGCACTTATGAAGTGCACTAAAATATACATTCCGTACAATATGCGGTGCAAAACATATTTATAAAACTAGTTATAGTACGAACGCAACTTATTTGCCACTTTTGGCGAGAAATATCCTACTTGTTGTCCTTTCATCGCATACTCCTATATAAGGTACATAAATAAACATAATAATAATCCAATTTTAGGACACTAAGGAATTATTTCATAGTAATCATATGATATGAAATGTTAGACTTTAATGTAACGATACTTCTAAGAATTCTTAAAACGTTGATACATCGTAACAAACTTTTCGCTTTCAGACCTAAGGTCCTCCCACGATGAAAGATTGGCTGAGCAATGGCTGAGTGCATTGAAATTTTTTTTTTTTTTTTTTTTTTTTTTTTTTTTTTTTTTTTTTTTTTTAATCTGACTATGTGTTTTTTGTTTAAAAATGTCAGAGCATGTTCAGTTTTCCTCGCATGCTAATGTAAGGAGTATATAGGGTGAAGCAAAAGTCTTGCCCTGATTATAATATTTATTGTGCTCAAACAACTGCAATTAGACATATGTTTGTTTGGGTACATTGTAAGTACTCTTAAACATTTTTTTAAAAAAATCATGTACCTCTGTAAATTCAACGAGTTTCCCCGTGGTAGCTTGGGGAATGTCTAAGCGGTATTCTAGTTCCCGCGAATTGTTCTTTAACATGTCTTCTGTTACAGTACACACAGCAGCTTGTATCCCAGTCTTCAGATCTGCGACTTCTGCAATTGATGTGGCAAAGACTATGTCCTTGATTTAGCACCCACAGAAAAAAATCCACAGGATTAATATCTGAAGAGCGCGAAGGCCGAGGTGTTAGTCCATCCCTTCAAATCCACAGATCCAGAAATGTTTCGTTCTATTGCACAAACAAACTACTCAAACTGACCTATCCAATGATACAATAAGTTACCTTATTATACAAGCGGTTAATTTGTAATGCATTATTGTAATCAGGCCATGTCTTTTCGTTCTCTCTGTAAAATTAAACATTCTATCAATACAAAGTTAAAACACTAATGCTTATTTCAATGTACTAAATCGTATGACATGAAATACTAGATGACAATTTAAAGGTTTTTTTAATAATTCTGAAAAAAAGGAAGGGTTGTTACAAAACTTTCGCGTCACACCTGAGATCCGTTCACTCTGTGCAACACCGTGAAGTAGCACACTGGTTAAGAAACACTAGTCTCATGCTTCAAATTTTATTTATATACAACATGTGTTCATTGTTTTGAAATGTGCGACCATTTTCCTGATTTCTCCGTCTACCGTTATACAGTGTACATAAGAAACACATACTATGACCGCAAATTTAGAACGCGTATCCTTATATCAAAGTAAACCTCATAATATGAAATTGTAGATACTAATGCAGCGATATTTCTAATAAATCTATAAAATTTGATGCCGTGTGTCACACCTGAGGTTTTCTCACGGCGCACCACTGTGCCACCTTACACCTGTTGAGAATTACAGGTTTAGAAAAGAGGCATTTATCTATATACAGGTATGTGTTTTTCGTTTCCAAATGTGAGATAATTTTAATTATTTCCTCTCCACTCGTCAAAGGGGCACTTAAGTAAACATTCTATTAATAAAACTATAAGACAACACATTTCTTTCCAAATCGTAAAATATGAAATGCTAGATAGTAATGTACTGATATTTTTAATAAATCTTTAAAATTTGATGCCTCGTGTCAAAATTTTCGCCACACACCTGGAATCCTCTCAGGGCGCACCACACTCTAAAAAAGATATTTTCAAAACTGAACGAAAAATACTCATATCTGAATATGACGCACAGTCAAAATGGCTCCGAATCAAAATTACTCAAGTTTGAAACACGTATATACTCATTTCTGAAAACACGAACATACTCAATTATGAGCAGATGACCCTTTATTCATGATATTTATTCATGATTATATATGATGTTTGTATTTATACATTTTTTATGGTTGTCAAATTCCATTTGCGAAGTCTTTCTTTTATGAATTCATCCATTCTTCGGTTTCAAAGGTCGAAGAATAAACTTTGCGCTTCTGCAATTACATTACGACGGCTTTTAAGTGTTCTTCAGCGAACACGGTTAAAATGTATTTCGCCACATTTCATGCTATAAAATATTACTGCGTTTCGTTCGAAATCATAACAAATGAAACAATACGAATTATTCAACTACCCTGGAGAAATTCACTACATTTAACGAATAAAAAGTAATTTATTTTAAAACTAAGTATATCTGGTATTTCAGAATTGAAAGCATTGGGTCGTCCTATTTGAAGCAAAAAATTTCAGAAAAAAATGAAAGCATCGATTTACTCAGATTTGAAAGTGTTATTTTTCTCAGTGCACTGTGCCAGCTCACGCCTGTTGAGAATTACTGGTTCAGAACAGAAATATTTACTTATATACAGTTATGTGTTTTTCGTTACCAAATCTGACACAATTTTAATTATTTCCTCGTCTAATCTTAAAAGGGGTACTTAACAAAACATCCTATTGATGAAAATATAAGATCCTATTTCTTTCTAAATTGTAAAATACGAAATTCTAGATGGTAATGTACTAATAATTTTAATAAATCTTTAAAATTTGATGAAATGGGACAATTTTTTCGGGACACACATCAGGTTCTCTGAGGGAAAAAATTATGTATCATTGTAAAAATGCACATTTACGAATCAAAGCATCTGCAGCTGTTGTAGAAATCGAATTAAATCTCGTAGAAATATAGTGTATATTATATCTAGAGGATTTAAACATAATTTAAGGGGGTCAGGGACACAAAAATATTCTAATTTTCTAAAAAACTTTTCTTGAATTAAAAATTTCTCTTTTTTCTGCTTAAAATGATGTTTAAATCATGTTTCTATCTTAATTAGAAAAGGAAATATATTTTTTTTCACTTTATTTTCTTTTGAAAATCTAGCTTTCGACCAATGGTTGTTAAGGAAACGACTTCTTGTGAAAATGCGTTTTTCTTCATGATGGGTTTTTTTGCCATTTCTCGTATTTAAATTCTTATAAGTCAAGAACCATTAAAAATAAATATTTCAAACTTGGAACATGTCTTTTTAAAATGTTTTAATTTAATTTTGATTCAGCAATTTTGAAAAAAAAATATTTACTTTTGAAAATATACTTTAAATATTTCTTATTTTTATTTAAATTAATATTTTTTTGAAATGCTGAATCAAAATTAAAACTTACATATTTCATTTTATTTAAATGAAAAAAATGAAATTTTACAAATAATATTTCGAGTTACAACGATTTTAAATTACCCCACTTTTTAAATAAATTTTAAATTTAAATTTTTTTAAAAAAAATTTGATAAGTTTTATCAGGTGATTTTGTTTACAAATGAAATGGTTAACCATCACAAAAAAATCAAAAATTTAACTCAATAAATAAGGAGTATTTCAAAATGTGTCCCGGAACCTCTTAATATTTTTATATATAGGGTAACTGTAGGATAGATGGCCATAGTTTTTAAAGATTGAAATAAAAATTCTTAGAATGCAAATACAAGAAACATTGATGCATATTTAAAATTCTTATACATATACTCATAATATTTTATGCAAAAAATAATTAAATATTGAAAACAAAAAGTGTTAAACAAAATTGAAATTTAAATGGCAGATGGCCATCTCTCCTTAAAGCAGAGGAGAGAATTTAAATAGCAAAAAAATAACACATATTTAATCATGAAAAACGTATAGCAATTTGTAAAGATGCAGATATAGGATGGAAAATGAGTGAAGAAAACTCGAATAAACAAAATTTGAAGTATGATTTCAATACTTTACTTTTCGTAAAATCTTATAGTAGGAGAGCTGTTGAACATTTTTGAGTAGGTATTTGAGGCACCCTGAAAATTTCTGCAACACTTCTTTTGTAATGCCTGAATACAAAATCGAATCTCTGAAGGATCGTGGCCCAAAAACTGTGCCAGACAAAATATGGCACTTGACACGTGTCTGGCACAGTTTTTGTGCCGACTAAAGTGTCTGTCATTTTCAAAATATTTTTTTCTAAGCATAAATATTATTCTGTCTCAATCTCAGCGTGCCTCAAATACTTTTTTGGGGTAGTCAAAAAATGGCACTTGACACGTGTCTGGCACAGTTTTTGGGCCGACTAAAGTGTCTGTCATTTTCAAAATATTTCTTTCTAAGTATAAATATTATTCTGTCTCAATCTCAGCGTGACTCAAATACCTTTTTTGGGTAGTCAAAAAAAAAAAAAAAAAAAAAAAAAAAAAAAAAAAAAAAAAAAAAAAAAATGGCACTTGACACGTGCCTGGTACAGTTTTTGGGTCACTATTCTTCAGCCAGACATTCGATTTTGTATTCAGGCATCACAAAAGAAGTGTTGCACAAATTGCCTCAAATACCTGATATATATCAAAATATATATCAGGGTGCCTCAAATACCTTCCCTAAAATGCTTAACAGCTCTTGGACTATTAACACATGCTTGGCAAAGGTCTTGATAATTTGTATGCATTTCATGGAACTACTTCAGGTACCTAATGCATTGTATCCAGATATTCTTTTTGGATGTGATATTATATTGTTTTGCACAACCAACAAAGTGATCCTAGACCAATTCCATTTTCTCGGAATCTGTAGAATCTGATAATTTAAATGTATCTAGTTTTCATCTACTGGAATTGTCGTGTTTTTATTCTCGTGTTAATTTTAGATTTATTACGCTAATTTAGTTTATTTATCAAATTTATCAGTTTTTGCAATGAAACTTTCGGACATTTTTCAGTATTTTCTGAAAAAAAAAATAAATTGTTAGGTCTTATTATATTATTATTATTATTATTATTAAAATATTTATATTAGTTAAAATTTAAATACTTATATCAATTAATATATTTATAAACATAAACGTCATATAATTATTTTAAATTTAAATATATTTAGTTAAAATCATCACTAACTATAATTTTGAAATACTGATTAAAGGTGGCCATCTATCCTCGATTTCATGTGGCCATCTATCCTGAAATTGAAGGACTGATGATCGCCCAATTTAAGTCTTAGAAGTAAAGATTAGATTATATACGTGCCTTAAAAGTCAATATAGTAAAAAATATATATAATGTGCGTACTGCAAAACATTCAGATACCTAAATCAAAAAAATATTCCACCACCTATTAAATTTACATTAAAATTACACTTACTTTTTATAATCGAAAAATACAACTGCACGTTGCAATAAATAAACACGCTGAACTATTTCATACGAACAATTTTTATATTGCAATCTATGATAAAGTTTTGGAGATATTTAGACTGGCCATCTCTCCTCTATAGCCATCTATTCGTACACCCGTTCAGGCTTCGAAGGTCTAAAAATGCACTAATTTACACTGTTTGAAAATGATTACGAAAAAGCACATTATAATTAACCAACAAGAGGCGATTTTCTGTAATCGGGTGTCGATTCATTCCCCTTTGTCTAAGAGATTTAAGGACGAATCTACTCCTTTCGCGGCAGCTGCTTTAGTGATTGGGTAAATAAGATCTATTGACCATTTGAAAATCAGCTTGTAGAAAATTGCAATGCAGAAAATGTCGCTGCCTCCCGGAATTTTATATCAAAGCTATAAGAAAAGTGCTTTAAATAAGGCGCTTTAAAAGGACCGTGTACCTTCAGTTTGACAAAAATCGACTAAAAAACCGTTTTTTCTTTTTTCATTTATTAACTAGCTAACTTGCCCGGCGTTGCCCGGGTACATAAAAAAACTGCACGAATCGCGAAAAACCTCTGAAAATCACAATAAGATATTGCGAAAAAATTTTAAATCGCTGCACAAATTTCGAAAAGAGAAAGAAAAATTATATATTGTGCTCGAAGATTGAAAGTTGATTCAACTTCTATCAACGTCTTTGACTAATGTGGAAAATTGGTAGAAAATCGCTAAAATACACTAAAAATCACATACAAAATACCCGAAAAATTCGAAAATTGTTATACGAAATCCGAATAAACTTTATTGAAATGAAGGTAGAAATTACTTTAGTATTATAGGTCAAAAATGGAATGTCAAAAAATTGCAGCAGATCGCGAAGAAACGTAAATATCGAATTAAAAATCACCTGATGACGTAACAAACATGTGTAAAGTGTTTAATGTCAAGTAAATTTGACATTTACGATCACCCATTATTGGCATTTAATCTTATAGTTTGGCGATATTTTTTTTTTTTTGGTCTACGGGATAATCAGGTAGAACCACAAATTATTTCCGTTCGTATTTAAAGGTAGATAAATAGCTCTTCTTTATATAAATAAATAAAATAAATATTGAAAAAAAAAATGCTTATATGTATATGAAAAATAAATAGTTTGCCAGTAAATATACGTAAAATTCACTTCACTCGCCAAGGCCATTTTCTCTAACTCACCAAAGCCCACATATCAAAAATATACCAAATACTCTTCAATCTGTTGCCTGATACTAAGTAATAACAATAATGTAAATAACTATTAGGCATAGATACGCACCGGGTTTGGCGCGATTTTTTTTTTCACGCCAATTTGGTGAAAACATCGTTTTTGAATGCCAGCTACACATATATATTTAAATTATTTTCTATTATTTTAAAAGGAAATAACAATAAATAATAAAAAGATTAATTAATGTCTATAGAACAAAACAGTTTATATAACTGTAAAAAAGAAAATAAAAGTAAATAAACAACTTATTAATAAATAAACAACAATAGCCGAGTTACCACGTCAGGCAAAATAACGCCATTTTGGAGCCCATTTTGTACCATGGAGCGTATATGACACCTGTGCCAACAAAACTTTCAATAATATAGTAAATATGTCATTTGGTGGTGGCTTGATTATCGAAGATTATAAAATATGTGTGTATATGGCACATTTTTACATTAAAATTTAAATACTTGACTACATAGTTATAATTGTAACTCCTTTTTATATAATTTACATTTGAATATAAAGATTTACTCCGAAATGTTCTCCTATACTTAAAAAAAAATTATTGCGACCTTCGCCTGGCTTATTTCACGCTTCTGCCTTTGTGGCTTAAAATTGCATTGTTTGGCGACCAAGGTAATAATTAATTAGCATGTAACTCACAAATAAAACCTTTCTCCTGTAAGACATACGATGGGAAAATTACATAAAAATGATAATTAAATTGAATAAAAAAATAAAGAAGGACTAAAAGATTGTTACTTAAATTTTATTTCTTCAAGTTTTTTCAGGCACATTTTTATTAACCTGGCGAAGCGAAAAATCGCCAAATAATGTATCAATTGCTTCCTTCATACTAATTTATTTTTTAAGTTTTATAAACATTCCTTTCATATTTAAATTAAATATTTTCATGTTATAAATTTTATCTCGCATTAAAAAGGTTTTTGATTCTTTTTTTAATTAAACAAATAACAGTTATTTTCTTTTAATTTGCGAGTTGTTTACATTATTTTCTAACGGATATAGCCATTTCAATTCATTTATCAACTATAATTTTCACCAAAATGACCACTGGCAACCCTTTCGTCGAAAATATCAATAAAATACAATAATCTAAGCATTGTATCATGTTACTTTTATTCACAATTTAATTTACTTGGATTACCTTAAATATAATTAATATAATCCCTTAAGTTAATATTAGTTTTTGTTGCATTAAAGTATTTCAATTTGTTCATTTTCTGTAAGCAAGTAATCCATATTGGTTTACAATGGAAGTCTATGGGAATTTGGCGAAATATTAGAGATATCGCCAAGTTGGCGTCACTTTTGGCGACTCATTTTGGTCGCCAAATTTGACGATATACCGCCAAGTTTGCGATAAACTTGGCGGCGTTTGGCGACAGAACTGTGTCCCTCTACGGTAACCTCCTTATTAAATGCATTAAATGCTGTTCAATAATTGCATAAAAAATTCGCTAAAAATTCAAAAATCGCTGCACGAATTCCGAATAAACTTTTTTGAAAAGAGAACAAAATTTACTACATTGGGTTAAATGAAAGAAACCATATTCTTCTCACTGATATGGAAAGATCGCCTCGAAACATAAAAAAACGTTAAAAATCGCATAAAAAATTAAATAAAAAAATCTAACCAAAAAATCGAAAATCGGGCTTCTAGGTGCAAAACTTCATGTATAGACGTACCTTTTCCCCAAATTTTGTAGCTCTACGTGCAGTGGTCTCTTCAGAACACCGTCGACATACTCACTCACTCACTCACTCACACACAAACTTCTTTCTTTATTATTATAGATATACTTCACTCTTAACTGCATCATTTACAGAAAACCGCAAGCAATTACAATGATTTCTAGTGAAATTACAAGCATTTAAAATTTGTACTACATAATTGAATTACATTAAAAATGAAACATTAAGTCGTGTTTTCTCAAAATGAGAACTTTCGTGGAGTTAGTTTAATCAAAATATCCCATGCGTCTTATTTTCTGTCCAATTTTCATAATATTAAGTATTATTGATTGCAATATGCTATATTTCAAAACTTAGTATTAAAATGCATAGTGTACATAAAAGAAAAATTCGGCAGTTATACAACATTTTTATGTGAAAATTTAAAGAAAAGTGTAAATATTGGAAGTTTATTATTATTTTTTCTCAGTATTTTAGTTTAATTTTAAAACGTATACCAATTTTTGTTGCAATATTATAAATTTACTATTTAGAAAAACACAAAGTTCCAAAAGCTAAATTTAATGCTCATGGAGCATATTTAAATATAGTGAATAATTTCCATTTTTAAATTAATAACTTAAATAAGTACATATACACTGAGGTGACAAAAGTCATGGGATAGCAATATGCAAATACATAGACGGCAGCAGTGTCGTTTACAAATTCTATAAATGGTCAGTGCCTGGGCAGGACTTTCATTTGTGTTCAAATGCTTCGTGTGAGAAGGTTGATTATGTAATTTTAACCGCACGATGAAAATTAACGGATTTCGAATGCTGTATGCTAGTTGGAGCTAGACGCTTGGGACATTCTATTTCAGAAATCGTTACGGAATTGAACATTCCGAGATCCACAGAGTCAAGAGTGTGCCGAGAATACCTAAATTCAGGCATAACCTCCCATCATGGACAACACAGTGGTCGACCGCCGGCACTTAATGACCACGACCAGCGACGTCTGCGTAGACATGTCAGTGTGAGCAGACAAGCAACACTGCGTGCATTAACTGCAGGACTCAATGTGGGACGTCCGACGCGGGTGTCCATTAGGACAGTTCGGCGAAATTTGGCTATGGCAGCAGAAGATCGACTCGGGTGCCATTACTAACAGCACGACATCGCCATCAGCGGCGATCCTGGGATCATGACCATATCAGTTGGACCGAAGACGACTGGAAAAAAGTGGCTTGGTCAGATGAGTCACGATTTCAATTGGTAAGAGCTGATGGAAGAGTACGAGTGTGGCGCAGACCCCATGAAGCCATGGACCCAAGTTGTCAACAAGGCTCTGTGCAAGCTGGTGGTGGCTTCATAATGGTGTGGGCTGTGTTTGCATTGAATAGACTGAGTCCGCTGGTCAAACTGAACCGATCGTTAACTGGAAACGATTACGTTCAGCTACTGGGAGACCATTTGCAACCATTCATGGGCTTCATGTGCCCAAACAACGATGTTATATTCCAGGATGACAATGCGCCATGTCACAGGGACATAACTGTTCACGAACGGTTTGAAGAACATTCTGGACACTTCCAGCGGATGCCCACCGCGATCACCCGACATGAATCCCATCAAACATTTAAGGGACATAATCGAGATATCAGTTAGTGCACAAAATCCTCCACCGGCAACACTTTCGGAATTATGGAAGTCAATAGAGGCTGCATGGCTGAATATTTTCAACGACTTCCAACGACTTGTGGAGCGCATGTTGCTGCACTTCGCCGAGCAAACGGAGGTCCGACTCGCTATTAGCAGGATATCCCATGACTTTTATCACCTCAGTGTATGTTTGTATAAACTTGATAAATTTACTTAGAAAATGTGTTATTTATTATGTGTGCAAAATTTCCCTACATTTGAGTGAAAAATTAAAACATATTTTGAACGTCCTCTGTTCCCTTAAATATATCGTTTCTATATGATGGAACTTGCACGAAAGTCTTTTCTCTTTTTAATATTGACGTGAAAATGGGTTTTTTAAATGAATGGAAATATTATTTACGCTGCTTTAAAATTAGCAATAATAACTCATAATCTTTCGAAATATCAAAAAAGTCTCTCTTGTAATTGTATTTTAAATTGAAGCTGTTTATCAACATTATTATTTGGGTATTTTAAATATGTCACAATTCTTTCCCATTTACTGCTTTTAACATGGATCAATTTAATTATTATTTTAAAGTTTTCTTTCTCTTTTTAATGTTCACGATAAGTGCAAAGACACACGGGGCAAAAACATGCAACGGCTGATTTAATATGATCGCAAAGTTTTTTCAGTCTTAAACAGTGGTGGATGGTTACTCTTTAATCGTACCAGTTTTGGGTTGAGAACATGCAAAAAAAGTTGCGTTCAGTGCGGAGAAAATTAGGTAAGTTTTAATTTTTCATTTTTGGCGTAATATTTAAAAAAAATTCATGTGATTGTTGAGATGATAATATTGCAAAAGTCTTCAAATTAAAAAATTGATTGGTAAATCGAAACTTTTTACCTTCTAAATGTTATGTAGTTTACTTCAATTGCATTTCTGTAGATTTTCAGTTGGCGGGATAAACAAAACGAGACAACCCAAACAATTAGGCAAAGACACTCAGAGCAATGTTTTTTTTTATTTTATAAAAATTGCAATTTCCTGCGAAACTATCATTTGACAAAATATAGACTGATGGTGATACTGATTAAGGTTCTAATATAACATTATATTCAGCCATTAAATAAATTTAGAAACAAATTCAAAAACACATTTAGAAATATTCAAAATCAAAATTTATGAAAAATGAGTAGCTTTACTCACACCCACCACAACGTTCAGTATAACAGCCGAACATATGTAAAGCATAATATTCATAACCTAATCTAATGACTTTTATATATATTTAAATATAATATACGCATTGAACAGTTTTTTACATTAAACAATATTGATAAAAGCTATTCATATTTAGAATACTTGAATATTAATACCCTCTTGAAAACAGATTCATTGTACCTCCTCTCGTAAATAGTTTATTTTGTGAAATACAATAATCAGCTTTAACGAAAATTACTTTGGAATAATCTCAATTAAAAAAGTAAAGACGGTAATTTTTTTAAATGTTTGGGTTAAAATTCCTTAAGTATTTTCGAAAGGTTCAGTGTGTAATAAAGCATTTTCTGAAAAGATTTTAAAGCAGTCATTAATTTTCAATGAGACAATTAAACGTAAGCTTGAAATAATCCGTCTAGCCTCTTAAAAGTCTTTAATTAAAGTGCTTCGACGCTTTTTTTTATTTCCAAGAGATCATTCAATAAAAACATCACCAGAAAAGTTGTATCTCTTAAGAAGAGATTAGAAAGAGATTATGATCTCCTTGGATGCGCAATGCACGAAAAAAACTGTTTTGTTGAAACAACTAAATTTTGGTTAATATAGCTAAAACCAAATATTTTGGTTGGAATGACCAAATTTTGGTTGGACTAACCAAATGATTTGTTGAATTAAGAAAATCATTTGCTTTGTCTAACCAAAATTTGATCATTCCAAACAAAAAATTTGGTTGGAGCTATATTAACCAAAATTTAGTTGTTTCAACGAAACAGTTTTTTCCGTGTGGTAAAAGACTAAGTGTGATACTAATTTGTGGATCTGTTCAAGAAATTAAATATTTATAAATTTAATTTATTTTTTAACCATTCAATTTTAACTGATGCATCTTTGTAACAATTTATTATATGATATGTAGTAGAACGTGGATTAAATAATAGGTTAATATTTGAATGATATAGTGTACATAAGCATATTAATTATAATTTACCTTGTGCACTATGTTTTACAGAAGGTTAACCCAGTATATGGGAGACCGGGGCTAGTAGGCGCAGTTTTTAGTTATTGGTTTTTATTAATTTTGTTGTTTAATTTTTTTAAGAAACTTTAACTGTACTTTTAAAGAACAGGCATTCGGCTATAAATACCCGGATTTTTGAGTTTGTAGCTTTTGTAGTTTATGTTTAGCGGAAGCCTAAAGTGAAAGGAAAATTCTGCGCCAACCTACCCCGTCACGGAGCAAGTTGCCTATACCTATGGGGTAAGTTGGCACACACTTTATAAAAATTTAAATGAATATCAAATAAGACACGCAGTTAAGCGAAATCAATTTCATTATTACCAGTAAGTTTAAACAAAGGTGTTATAGCCGTACAATGTAATTTCTAAATTATACAGACATAAAAATAATGAATAAAACATTAACATTGAGTAACTTCTACCCTACTCTATATCATCATCAGAGTTACAGTTGTCACAAATAAAAAAGCAAGTATCCCCATTTGGGTAAGCCTCGTGTGCCCAAAATCTTGTATTGCAACCACTTTTCTCGTTGTTTGCTGTTTTTCAAGCTACCAGCACACACCAAATACCGAGCCAACTTGCCCCGTGTTCAATGCGCCTACTAGCCCCATAATAAATTTCTTCGCAAAAGGTACACGTAATCATCTAAGCAAAAATAATACAAGTAAATCCCATATGCGGTAGGAACAGTTAATCATGCTCTAAGAAAAACTGCACAAGTTAAATCGCAATTATTAAGATAAGTTTGGAAATTAGAAAAAGAATGAAGCAGCAAAAAATAACTTATGAGTGCAAAAAACAGAAAAATCGTAATAAATATCCACTGCTCGTAGATAACGCTGAAAAACTACAATTAGGCTTGTAAAAAGCTAGAAGAAAGGTACTCTGTGACTGGTTGCGCAATCTATCCACAAACAGGCGATTTGTGAGGACTGCGCCTACTTACCCCTGTAGCCAACTAGCCCGGGTCTCCCCCATTTGAAATTTTCTAGTAGTTTCTATGTGTTCTTAATATGAAAATAAAAAGCAATATGGAGTGTAAACTTTCTAGTTACATTTGTAATCGATTCTGTTAAAATAATAAAAGAATGTAATGAAAAACATTTTGAATGATATAAATTATTTTGAATGAGATATGCAGATAAAAGGTAAAATAAAAGAAGGTTATCTTAACACTCAGTAATTCGACTGCTATTAAACTTGAAGTTGCTAAAAAAGCGAGTTTGAAAGTTTTGATATTTTGTAATCCAATGTTACATAATGTGCAAATGTTACATAATAATTAACTCTAACTAGAAAAAAAAATTATTAAGATGGTTTGATAGTTTCCGAATATAATTTTTTCTTTTACTTTTTATCGCATAAACCGAGTTAATAGTCAAGACTTTTTATTCATCTGTATCCGTCAGTTTACCAGCTGCATAGTGTAAGGAAGATAATAACAATTTAGTATTTGTTTAAATATTAATAAATGAAGTAGCACTGTATTTAGCATTTACAATCTAGCTTCTGAAAACATCAGTTATCCGGTATCAAATATCTTTTCATTTACTTTATATTTTTTAAATTTTAAATTAACGTGATAATCCATTAGGAGACACCTATGATATGAACTCACTTTGCTGTGAAATAAGTTATGGATTTTGTGTGGAAAAACCCATCAATAGTCGCATGCCGGTCTGTTTTGTCGCCCATATCAATTATCTTTAGCTAACCAATTTACCCTTACATGTACAAAGAGTAAATTCCAACTACCTGACCTTAAATATTTCACTATTTGAAATTAATGGAACAGAAATTTGAAATATGGAACAGTTTGCCAAACGATAATTAGGATTAGTTTATTTTTAAGATATTTCCAATATTCTAAAGTTCGTTCGAAAAATGTATAATTTAAGTAAACTGCAAATTTATAACTTCATTGAAATATAATATTTGAATTTTAAATGAAAATCGTTTCTTGTTATCAATTTGATGTATATATGGACCAGCAAAAAATAGACCGAACGCGACTAAGAGCATTCCAAAAAAAGTTCAACTAATATTGGGTTAAATAAATTCGAAATGTATGATTTTTTTCATATATATATATAAATTCAAAAGAAGTAAAAAAATGCAGTATAAAAATTATATATATATATATATATATATATATATATATATATATATATATGTACATAGATAAAAATTTTCTCCCTTTTATCTTAAAACTATTCAAAATTCTTAATATTTTTCCTTTTTTACCTATCTTTAATAATATCTTAATATCTTTTGTCTTTTATTTCATGCATTTAAATCTGCGTACTCTTTTATTATTCTAAAAACCTTAATCCATTCGTCTAATCTTAAAACCCATTAAATTTATTTTTTCCTTTTATTCTAAAGCTAAATTCTTTTTGTTTCGAATGTTTTGTATTTGTTCGATGATGTTCTTTTCCCCACAATTCCTTGTAAGCTCTCGCCAGCTTTTGATTGCTTTTTAATCTGACGACGAGTATAAAGAGTTCATTATCGACGTCACGCGTTCGTCACCTTTCCCATCGAATCGTAGCCTGTCTCCTGTCCCGTTCCCTCTCCCTCTCTCTGCTGGAGTTGGTTCTCCACTAATAATGTATCCGTCCGCAATCAGTTTCTTTGAGTACTTATACTGTTACATCGACGAGGAGCGAGAGATGTTACGTTTTTCCGGTTGTTTAATAAATCTATGTCATATGGGGGGAATGACTTTAATGTGTATATCCTAATACTTGTAACATGTTAAGTTTTATGAAGTGGATCATCGATTATTCGAGAGTTGATGGACAAGCTACTGGAAATGTTACGATATGTTTTTGTAAAATAAATTTTGTATATATATATATAATTGCTATAATGCATTTTTTACTTCTTTTGATTTTTTTTTTTTTTTACAAAGTATTATAAGAAACATAATTACAAAAAAGAAGACAGAAAAGTTGTTGTTGATTTACATTTAAAAAAATTTCTTCATTGAAGAATGTTATTATTTTTTTTTAAATTGAAACTGTGTTTATTTTATTCTGACATAAAGATTCCTGCAATATGGACTGTCCCCGAACAAAAGATAGAAAATATATATCCTCCTAAAATATTTTATTTAACTAATTAAACACAGAAATTTTAAGAAGGGTTTTTGTTCCGACTACTGGTCTATGAAGAAATCAGGCAAAACATAGCAGTTAAATCGAATAAATCTTCAAATTTTGTGTTGATTATTCAAAAATTAGTTATTAAATAATGTTTCACCTTCAAATTTTATTTTACAATAAACAGCAATGCTAAAGAAATTAAATATTTTTCTATCACATGCAAAAAAAAAAACTTTTTTAAAAACGTATGAATATTTAAAAGCACTACAGTATTTTTTTAGGGCATACTTATTTACATTTATTTTTTTCTTATTCAACGTGTTATCACAAACTTTTTATGACAACTTTTTTATTCCAAAAAGTCTTTACTCTTTAAAAATATAGAGATTTTTTTCTTTTGTTGTTGTTGTTACTGCTGTTTTAATTTTTATTTCGGTATTTTTTATCTTGAGCTCAAAGTACCTTTTTTCATGTAATAGAAGGCTTATTTTTTACTACATACAGGTATTCTTTTAACTCGGAAAGGTTATAAAATGTTTTCTTTTTCGTGTCAAGAGTAATTTTTGTATACTTTTTCTTATATAAAAACCGTAATAGATTTTGATTTAAGCCACATTGAGAATGATTCTGGAAATAAACAATGTTTAATGGAAAATTGTATATATACTTGTTTTATATTTGAAAAGAAAAATAGCTAAAAGGTAGTTGGAGCGTAATTACAATTTAAATAACGAATATAATTACTATGGATTTATTTTAAGTAGCATTAAAATAGAAATTTAAAAATATCAACGTTAAAAGCACCAATAATTTTAAATTTTAAGTATACCGATTTCGGTAGCATGTAGCATATAGTCCTCAGAGCTAAAGGTGGATGAAATTCTCGCATATATAAGAGAGATGGGAATTTAAGCAAAAGTTTCTTGACCAATAGAAAACAGAGTATTGCAGGTAAATGCCAACAGGAAAATAGATGGGAAATGGAACCGAAGTAGAGAAAAATTTCCTTAAAAAATAAAGAAAAAGGTTTTTATGTAATATTTCCAACAATCTGAAAATGGGGGGGGGGGGGGGAAGCGAATCCACAATTAACAATATTTTCAAAATTTTTATAAGTTATTATTATTATTATTATTATTATTAGGCAATTTCTCACTACTTCGGTTCCATTTCACATCTATTTTTCTATTGGCTGTTACCTGCAATCCTCTGTTTTCCTGTTGGTCAATAAATCTTTCACTTGAATCTCTATCTCTCCTATATATTTGAGCTAATTTCTACCTTCCTTAGCACTGAGAACAAGTACGCTATATGCTACCGAAACCGTGCTTAAAATTTAAATTTATTGGTGCTTTTAACGTTGATATTTTTACATTTCTATTCTATTGTACCAAGTTCCATCTTAATAATTAGCATTAAAATCTTTAATCATAATATTTCTAATATATTTAATATTAAATAGAACAATATTAATAATTAACAGAAACTATATCAGTAGTAGAAACATAAAAAATACTTGTACATTAACAGTAAAAGATATATTTGCACAAGTTGTTGCTGTAATACTGTAATAGCTAGAAAAAATAATTAAATTTTTATCATATTACTAAGTTTTATTTAACAAGCCTCGGGACTTTTAAAAAGTAATAATAGCGTTAAGGGCGCATGGTACATCAAATGGTTCAATTTTGTTTAGTTTTCAATTATCGGCCTAAAAATAGAGCAATCTGAGACGATTCCATACATATACAGGGTGATTAAAAAAAAGTTAACAAAATGACACGGCGAATCCGGCATACAACAAGGATGAAAAATCACATAGGAACATAGGGTCGTAAACCACTTATTGAGTCACAAATACAGGATATTTCATTTAAACTGAACCCAGGTTGACGGTAATGATTTCGAAAAAAAAAAAAAAAATAAAAACATTGTAATGAAAACGCAACGATATGTACCTTGTTTTATGTAAAATGTGATAACATCACGAAAAGATCTGGAAAAAGATGTTGCTCAAGTAATGGATGATACCATATGAATTGATAATCACAGTCCAAAATTCAGGGCGTCAAGTGCATACTGCGGACGTGTATAATGCAAACTTCTACTACTTTTGTGTTGTGTTATCACATTTACAACAAAGGTGAGAATGTCTGTTAAATGGTTTATTATAATACACTTCAGTTTTCAGAAAGTTAATACCGTAAACGCAAATTGAGTTGAAACACCCTGTATTTGTGATTAAATAAGTGGTTTTTCGATCCTATGTTCCTATGTGATTTTTTATCATTGTTGTATGCCTGATTCGCCATGTCATTTTGTAAACTTTTTTTAATCACCCTGTATATGTATGGAATTGTCTCAGTCTGCTCTATTTTTAGGCCGATAATTGAAAACTAAAAGAATTGTACCATTTTATGTACCATGCGCCCTTAACGCTATTCTTACTTTTTAAAAGTCACGAGGCTTGTTAAATAAAACTAATTTGTACAATTACTTTTCATTTTAATAATATGATAAAAATGTAATTATTTTTTCTAACTATTACAGTATTACAGCAACAACTTGTGCAAATATATCTTTTACTGTTAATTTACAAGTATTTTTTATGCTTCTACTACTGATATAACTTCTGTTAATTATTAATATTGTTCTATTTAATATTAAATATATTTGAAATATTATGATTAAAGATTTTAATGCTAATTATTAAGATGGAACTTGGTGCAATAGAATAGAAATGTAAAAATATCAACTTTAAAAGCATCAATAATTTTAAATATAAGCACGCTTTCGGTAGCATATAACGTACCGTTTTGAGTGCTAAGGATGGCGGAAATTCACCCACATATATAGGAGAGATGGAGATTCAACTTAAAGATTTATTGACCAATAGGAAAACAGAGGATTGAAGGTAACAACCAATAGAAAATATATGTCAAATGGAGCCGAAGTAGTGAGAAATTGCCTATTATTATTATTATTATTATTATTATTATTATTAAATTATAAAAAAAATTGAAAATATTGTTAATTGTAATTTCTCTAGGTCTTAAATATATAAACATATTCAAGTAATATATTTTAAACATTCTGGTTGTGTATATAGTTTTTTGCGTTTTTCTCAAAATGTGTT
The DNA here is from genome assembly GCA_963932465.1 of Maratus speciosus. Taxonomy (NCBI): domain Eukaryota; kingdom Metazoa; phylum Arthropoda; class Arachnida; order Araneae; family Salticidae; genus Maratus; species Maratus speciosus. Next base: position 34,619,072 of record OZ010789.1, on the reverse strand, counting down.
TTTTTAATGCTCTGGTACATTATTCTAAAAATCTACTTTAGAGAAACAGGCTACCCGTAAGGCATGATGACGTCACGGCGACGTCGTTGTGAAGTCACACTGTGACTTTGTGACCGTCGATGTGACGTCACGTGATGTCGATGTGAGTCATAGTGACTAGAATGCGAAGTCGTTATGGCCGTTTTAGAGGTCGTTTGTGACGTCACATTGTGACCAATCTGTGAAGTCACAGTGTGACAAATTTGTGAAAAGTGTGACATTTGTGACTACTTTGGCAGTAATTTTCTGACGAACATGTGACGAAAGCGACAATGCTTTGAAGTCACATTGTGACCAATTTGTGAAATATGTGTCATTTGTGACGAACTTGTCATAAACACTGTGATGATTTCAAATGAAAATCCAATTTCAAATTAATTTCTTAAAAGGCGCAAAGGCCAACCTAGTGAAAAAGATTCCATGCCGGGACTCGAACCCGGGCCATCAGTATAGCGCACTGACATTCTACCGACTAAACCACATGGAACGATACCCAGCCTGGAAAATTTCACACAATTACATTTTGGCAAGGCTACAAAAGCAGCGCAAGATGGGATATTTATCGTGAGCCACCGACATGGAACAAACAGGAAACTTAATTCAATCCAGCATCGATTGAATCTATATTAATATTTGGAAATTTTTCCAGAGAGAACCATTCGTCTTGGATACAATATTTCAAATAGAAATCAAATTTCAAATTACATGCTTAAAAGGCAATTTTAATTTGAAACTTGATTTACATTTGAAATATTGTATGCAAGGCGAATGTTTCTCTCTGGAAAAATTTCCAAGTCTTAATATAGTTTCAATCGATGCTGAATTTAATTAAGTTTCGTGTTCGCCCCATGTCGGTGGCTCACGATAAATATCCCATCTTATGCTGCTTTTGCAGCCTTGCCAACATGTAATAGCGAGAATTCCAGGCTGAGTGTCGTTCCATGTGGTTTAGTCGGTAGAATGTCAGTGCGCTATACTGATGGCACGGGTTCGAGTCCCGACATGGGCTCTTTTCACTAGGTTGGCCTTTGCGCCTTTTAAGCAATTAATTTTGAATTTGATTTTCATTTGAAATATTGTATGCAAACCGAATATTTCTCTGTGGAAAAATTTCCAAGTATTAATATTGTGATGAATTTTAAAATGCACAATTTTAAAATAAAGTGTTGTTTGAGATATAAAATCGTATCTTTTTACCGTACTTTTTAGCAAAATATAGCTATTTTGGAGTCCTATTCTTCTAAAATAGTTTTAATTTTTCCACTTAAAGAACAATGTTAGTCAACTGACATCTTTTTTTATTAAGTTCTAAGCTTGATCTTGAGTTCAAGCTTGATATTAAGAATGTGTAAGATTTTAAGGTGTTGTGGTTGTGATTAATCTTTGCTTTATTAAATACGACGTAAGCCATATTTATTTAAATTTTTTATTTCCGTGATAGATTTAGTATGTTCTATAGGAAAAGACTGATCTGGGAAATAGAGAAAACAAGTAAGAAAAATCATGCGTTAAGCATAGATTATAAAACACTTTCCAACGCTTCCCGAATGCTTTAACTAAACTTCGTTATTTAGGGAAATAAGGTAAATAAGATAACTAAGTAAACATTTTAGAAAACGCATAAAACATTTGAAAAACTGATTTCCGCAGTTACTGTCCATAGCTAAATAGGTTTTCCAATTTTTTTTGAACAGCCCTGTATTTGATCTGTAGGTTGATATATATATTATATAATGGGATAATTTAGTTTAGCAAGAAAACGCATAACAGGTTGAAACTCTCTTTCAGCAATTTATACTAATATGTGGAAACATACTTGAATACTTTTGTACAACCCTGTAGTTGCGCTAGAACCTTCATTACACGCCACCGTTTAGTTAAAATTTAATTCAAACTAAAACACACTTAATACAGCTGAAATCACATTTCCAGAAATTATAATTTATAGACGGCCATGTATCCAATTCTTTGCATGACCCTGTATATCATTTTATCTATATTCTACAAACAGTAAATTAAATTCAGTTCAGAGTAAAAATGTACAACTCATTTAAAAACCACCTTTAAGTAACTTGCGCTCATACCCAGTAACCCTTGCGAATACTTTTGCGTAGCCCTGTATATGAATTATAGCATTTATATACACCATATACTATGCATAAATATAGTGAATCATAAAAGCGCATATCATAATTAAAAATGCATTTCCACCAATCATCACTAATGAACAGTACTTCGGATACAATATAGTATCTGAACTATATTGTGTGTGCCTGTAAATGCTATACACACTTCGTATTCTACATGAAAAATTTATAGTATGTAAACATCAGCGACGTATATCATTTTCATAAAACATGAAATAGATTAACATAATTAAAGTACGCCGCAAACAATTCCCTCCACCGCTATATCATTATGTATTGGAATTTCTTTTTAGCCCAGTAAATGAACACTAACTATTCTTTGCATCGCGTATTCTCCAGAATGCATATTTTAGTACGTTTCATAAATGCATATCAATTTTTTTCTGTTTGAAAACGTGTAAAATCATGAAAAGTCCTTTGAAACGATTTTTTCCCATTAGGCCGTACTGTAACGGAATACTTTTGACTGTCCCTGTAAATGAAATAATCATGCTACAAACGACGTTACAGATAGGGACCGTGATATGGTAAACGTCAATAACATCTAAAATTTCAGGGCAATCCGAGTATATTTACGAGAGTTAGTGCGCGGACAGACGGCTAGACAAACCAAAGTCATAAACACTTTTCAACTTTGTTGAAAGGTGTTAAAAAGGAAATATAAAAGTAAAATAAATGACTGCATATATGAACTATTTTTATTGTTTGAAAAAAATTTTAATGTAAAAAGTAGTAATTAATCTCTTTAAAAAAATATTTAGCCCTATATTATGCATGTATATATCAACTTTAAAAATATATACTAAAGCAGTTTAATCTATAAACTTGCTATCAGGCATGAAAAACACTTTATTTCAATGCTTAAATATAATATTTTATTTTTTAAGGGTGTATTTCAATCCAAACTGCTTATTTTCTGATTCATTTTTAAATTCATTTTTGTTCTCAAACGCATCAACCTGGGAATTCCTCTTATTTAGAAACTACCTAATGTGCCGTGCTTCTCGATTTTTTAATAAATGCAGAAAATATTACAAAAAAATGCTGTCAAAGTAGTTTTTGAACCGAATTTTTGAACCGCGGAAGATCTGGGAATGAAAAAAAAAGGGTCATAATGAGAAAATAATTATTTAAAACTCAAATTCTAATGAATTGAGGGGAAAATGAAATCACACGGCCTCTTAAACATCACTTCAAAAATCACCTCAGCAAGTTTCATGTTTTTATTTTTAAAAATGAGCCTGAAAATGTCACAGAAAATATCGAGCTGTTGAAGGTGTAAAAATATTTTTTCGAATACACCCTTAATGCCAATGTGTATCGAAAACGTAGAAAATGAGCTTACAATCGAAGAAAATTTAATAACTCATTCTGAATGTGTATAATTAAATGTTTGATTAAAATTACAAATAAAAAAAATGCTTACATGCAATTAAAAATAAATAAATAAATATACCAATTTGAAAAACACTAAAAATAATAATTAGTATTTTTAATTGTACTATTAAACAACAACAAACTACAATAGATGAATTAAATGCATTATTAGATTTAACAATTTCTGAAAAATCTTTGGATATGTTATAAGGAATTCCTATTATTTTATAATTTTGGCAAATGTTAAATCTGAAAACATTGGTATGAAGATTTAGGATTTTAAATAATAATGTAAAATATTATTAGCAATGAAAAAAAAATCTTTCAAAGGTAGAACTGAAACAGTTTCGTAATATCATAATATTCGAATATAATATTTAACTCCAAAACATTAATGACGATAAATACTGTTATATGAGTGTTAGTAATCAGAAAAAAAGTAAGAAGCCGAAAAAAATTCCACATCACTGTCTCAATCTCAAGTAACTACAAGTTAATGTTTATATTCATCTCACTATGAATGTAGACATGAATTTCTGCGTCAGCTTTTTTTTTTTTTTTTTTTTTTTTTTTTTTTTTGAGCGATGGTCGATTAACACATTTTACGAAATAGAATCGATTAGGAAAATTTCGCTTCAAAGCAATTCCAGATCAGTGTCTTTCTATATGTATAACATAAAACTATTTAATTCATATTCATAATATACAAAACAGAAATAAAAAATTTAAATTAAATAAGACTTACCTTTTATGCTATGAATTAATAATATCCGAGTATTTTTGCCCGGAAATGGCAGACGTCTTTCTCTTACATTTAAAAAAGCATAAACAAAAGCTGACATTGTAGACTCCGAGATGTTCAATTCCCGCGTGTGTTAAAAAAAGTTCTTTCTCTGTTTACTCTGCGGTTGCAGTCATATCCGACGCAGACGATCTTCAGCAGGTGATTTTACTGTTTATTTGCAGTCCTAACTTTCATGCGCAATAGTTTTATGAGTCAGTCTGTAATTAAAAATTTCTATTTGAAGAGTTTTCCAATGCATTTTACCATTTCTTTTTTATCAGTTTCAAAAAAATTCATTTGAAAATGGAAGTTTATTAGATGAAACATTGCTTAAATTTTTAAAATGTGTAAAAATAAATTTAATGGTAATAATACCACCCCCCTTTTTTTAAGTAAAGTTTGTTTCACACGTAATAAATAAAAAATATCTTCTTAATAAATAAGAAAAAATTTTTCGAGGATAAAAAAATTTTCTTTGTCAATCTGTCAATCTTTTCACGTTAATTTTCTGCAGAATAAAACAATTTGTAAAATAACTTTTTTAAAAGTCATATCTCTAAAACACAAATTGGAAATGCGAAAAATTAATTATATCATGTGTTTTGCATAAATTTTGTATATATATATATATATATTTCGGAAAATGCTAATTTTATTTAAAAAGGCTGAAAGAAGTAATTAAAAAAAAAAACAGCAAAAATAGATTAACAGGAAAAAATATGACTTGAATGCAAATTATAATGCAATAAATGCATATATGACTAAACTCTGAAGATTCTTTCTGCGTGTTCATTAAAATCTGCAGACTTAACTGTAATAGAAAACTTTTAGTTTGAAACCACAGAAGTGTTTCGACCAGTGGTCGGCAAAAAAATTAAAAAATTTCCTCCCTGCAATCTAAATATGTAAAGTGTATAGATCTAATATTTCTAATTCTAAATATGTTATCCAAATTGCTCCAGCATGTAGCATTTTTCTGAGAAATACTTTTATAATAATAACAATCCGTGAAGTAGTATTACTATATTAAATTGCAATGCTAGATAAAATTGAAATCATGAAAAAAGTATGCTGTCACTGTCTTAGATATCAAATTGATAAAATACAGCATGGAAATCTAGTTTGTTGATACTTGTACCGTGCATTTTTCTTTTTCCCCCCTCCCCCTTCTTTTCGTGTCCGAACTTACTATTTGCTATCCACTAATGTATATTAATTCCTTATGCCGCTGTAACTAGGGCATGTTTTAAATATTTCTCTTCATTTTCAAAATTTTTTGAAGTTAATATTTTTGTCACACTGTGATTTACAATATGGTGGGTTTTTTGTCACATATGTGACGTGACGTACGTTACATGCAGTGACATAACAGTGAAGCTACAATTTTTTTTTAATTGCCAGAAAAATAAAATTTTACAATAAGTAACATGTTTTGAAGAATTTTTGTAATTGTTTAAAGTTTTCTAAGAAGTTCACATCTCAGTCACAATGTGACATCACTGAGTGGTGGCATTTTGGTCGCAGATGTGACGTGACCACAGTGACTTACAGTGACGTCACTGTGACCATGCATGCTATGAGGGTAAAATGTTCCAAAATTGTGTAACTAACTCGTTTCCTTAAAAATACCTAACATTATATGTTTGAGTGAAACAGTTTTTTTAAATAATGAAATATATGTTCTTAAAATTTTCAGGATTTTCAAAGTTTTTTAGTAAAATATTTTTATTTTGTTTCGTTTAAGCCAAAATGAAAATTTGTTCTTATTATTCTAAAATAGTGTGTTTTCTGACACCATATGAAATTTTAAGGTGATATATTGAACAGTTTTTTTTTTAAGTGAACCTAACAGACATGTTGTTCAAAAAATTTCATAGAAATATGTAAAAAGTTAATTAGTTCATCAAAACTAATTTACTTATAAAATTAATTTCTTTTGATTGATAGATGGTCTATAATGTGTATATTTACAGTAAAATACTTTCATTTCTATGTCTATTTTAAAGTAAAATACTTCATGTTAAATATTTCGCAAAACCGTCTTTATTTTACATGTCGAGGTGTTCTCATTGCCCTTAAAATTAATTCACAGCACAATTCCTTAGATTTATTAGTGATAATAATTGCATCCCAGCAAATATCATGAATATAACAGTTAAAAAAATTGTTTAAATGGTAATACAGTAATTATATTACAGTTAATTGACAGGCTCTTATGATTCTATATCAGTAAGAATACACAACTTTTTAAAAGTCTAAATTTTGATAGTAAGAGAAATACAATTGTAGTGTGATTTAAGTTTATAAAACGTATTAACTAATTATGCATATATTGTTCATATATACAGTAAAACCCGTTTAAGAAGTTTATATTTTCGATTCCCATTTTTCTCTTATTCTTACAACACTAAAATAACTCGTTTAAGAAGTTTTGTTCGAAACTCTTTCCCGCTTAAAAAATTTTATTTTTCCTTCCATTTTTACTTTCAAAGCTGGTTTATTTTGTCTTTTTGATTATTATTTTATTTTCTGTGCTGAAATCTCTTTCTTTGTTATTCTTCGCTATTCAAAAAGGTCAATGTTTAGGACTGATAGCAGATGTGGTCACCTCTATTTCACCTTAAAATCTGTTTAACGTGTTTGATTGAAATGGAATGTGGGTAGAGGATGGGCCTCTCGTCACTGTAACAATAGTGACTGATAAGAGAAAAGGGAATTGCTCCACCCTACCGATGGGTGGTTCTTTCAGTTCAATAGTTACAACAGATTCTTTCCCACCACCATATTCCATAAGTGTAATGTACCAAATCTGCGTTTGGTTTATTCATTTCGCAGTTTTTAAGTCAGTGTAAAGTGCATAACATCAAAGCTTTCTCGTTAGAAAATACACGGACAAAAAATTCTGTTTTTTTCCCCAAAAAATGTCTGGCAAGGCAATTAAAAGGAAAGCCTTCTCAATTGAAGACGAAATCAAAATTTTGAAAGAAGTTGATAGTAACGCGAAAACAACAAGAGTTGAAATTGCAAAGAAGTTGAACATACCAGTGACTACTCTGAATGGCATTGTAGTAAAACGAGACCTCATTTTAAACTGTTCTGAAAAATCTCGTAAAATTAAAAATGTGAAAAGAGGAAAATATGAAGTTATGGAAGAAAAGTTATTGATTAAAGGTTGCCGAAAAAAAAAATAGAAACTAAAAACTATAACCGATTTTTTTTTTTTTTTTTTTTTTTTTGCAAAAACATATCAAATCACTCTTAAAGAGAAATTTCTTGTCTTGGATTAAATAAAGAGTTTCTAAGGTAATTATGTATTTTTACTTTATTAGCTATTTTTTTAAGTGTGCAAACTAATTTAAATTTCTTAAGAAAACTCAATTTTATAGAAAGTACTCTTTGTATTATTGTACTAAGGTAAAATAAACCCTTTTCTGAATATCAATATTTAAACTATTGATTTTTTTCAAAAAATGCTAATTTCCCGTTTAAGAAGTTTTTTCCCTCCACTCCCTTGGGAAACTTCTTAAGCGGGTTTCACTGTATATATTTCATAATGAAAATAATATTTATTATTTTTCCACTTATTGAAATGACTGTTAAAATATAATGAGTTATCGTTGCTAAATTTAGTAATTTTAATAAGTTTAAAAGTTTTAATGTTTTTTATGTCTTCACTGCAACGCGTTTTAATATTTTAATTTCCAATATTTTTAATTGAAAACGAAATATTCAATAACTCCCGCTCCAACTAACTAACATTTTTTTAATTATCACAAGTTTTTAGCTCACAGCCTATCAAAGCCTGAGAGCTTATGTACGCGCCGGTTCTGTATGTACGTACGTATGTACGTAACGCAATTATTCTTGATAGAAACATCCCATTTGCTTCAATTTTTTTTTTAGTTTTATTCTGATAAGGCACTTCCCCGATTAGTTTTGGGGGTTCATTGGTTAAGGATAAAGGGGGAAAGGGGGCTAGTCCACTCCCCTTAATTTAGGTAAATGGGTTTTTCATGCAGAATTATTCGATTTGCCACAAATTTAGTATACCGGTTTATTATGTTAAGGAGCTTCCTTCATTAGTTTTGGGGGTTCATTGGTTAAGGATAAAGGGGGGAAAGGTGGGTTAGTCCAGCCCCTTTAATTTAGATAAACGGGTTTTTCATGAAGGATTATTCGATTTGCTCCAAATTTGGTAGACCGGTTTATTATGTTAAGGGTCTTCCCTGATTAATTTGGGGGGTTCATTGGTTAAGGATAAAGGGGAAAAGGGTGCTAGTGCACCCTCCTTAATTTAGATAAACGGGTTTTTCCTGCAGAATTATTCGATTTGCTCCAAATTTGGTATACCTGTTTATTATGTTAAGGAGCTTCCCTGATTTGTTTTGGTGATTCATTGGTTAAGGATAAAGGGGGGAAAGGGGTGATAGTCCTACCCCCTTAATTTAGATAAATGGGTTTTTATGCAGGATTATTCGATTTGCTCTAAATTTGGTATACTGGTTTATTATGTTAAGGAGCTTCCTTGATTAGTTTTGGGTTCTCATTGGTTAAATATAAAGGGGGAAAAGGGGGCTAGTCGATCCCTCTTAACTTAGATAAAAGATTTTTTCATAGAGAATTATTCGATTTGCTCCAATTTGGTATATCGGTTTATTATGTTAAGCAGCTTCCCTGATTAGATTTGGAGGTTCATTGGTTAAGTATAAAGGGGGGAAACGGGGGCTAATCCTCCTTCACTTTTTTTAGGGGCATTATTCTTTAAAATAACAGTATAATATACAGTTAGTGTGAATAGCCTGTGAGCTCAATGCCATCAGTTTAGCTGGGCACTTTTCTTTTTTATTCTATATAATAAATCACAGGTTATTGTAAATATTTTGCTATTTTAATTACACTTGAAAAAATTTTAAAATTTTTTATAAACGTGGAGGGGAAAAGGACATTAAATAGTAATCATTAGTGTAACCAACATGGAATATATGAAATAACAAGAAAATTTGTCCTTATATCAAATATGCAAATTAAACTTAGATTGAACAATTAGGTTATTTAGTACGATTCTTTTCCCGCCTTTTAAATCTAACAATATTCGCTACCACAGCACTACCTTCAGGGGGATTTTCTTTAAAATCTTATGCAATCCTCTACCTATTACATTATATATTATAATGAAATATTGTGAAAAATATTCATGTATTAAACTGCGATTAAACTGCCAATAATCAAGGAAATCGCCAGAAATTAGTTTCACATTCGGGGGGTGGGGGTATATCACACCATTTTTAACTGCGACAGGACACCCAAAGTCAAATTCGTATATATTAAGTATGGTTCAATGAAATACATAACTTTGTACATTTTATGATTGCACAAAAATCGCTGTTAAAGCACCCTCTTTCCGGGGAGTATACCCATTTCAACTGGTGGTGACTGGTGATAGATAAAGACATATATATGAAGTTTAGTTAAACTCTATGCATAACTCCATACTCCCTCTGGTGGTACCAAAAGAACTCAGAAACACGGGCAGAAATACTTTTTGTAAAAACGTGTTTTTAGCGATCTCTGACTCCTAAATCCTGCAAATCCGTCGAAAATCGCAAGTTGGTACCAGCCTGGTATCATCCTAGATTGGGAAGCGCCGGTTTTCCCTTCTTTGATCATAAATGGCAAGTCTTTTAAACAACTAGGACCTTCGGAGGCTCGAAGAATAAAACTTTATATCAGAATTAAGATTCTGAACCTTCTACCACACTGGAATCACAATTCCATTCAAAAGTTAGCTAGAATTTTCTTGTATTCTCTTATATCATGTAACAGGATAAAAGAGAGTTTCGTGAAATCATAATAAAAGCCTTTAGTTTAGAGTCCAGTGAGTGACCGATCGAAAATTCTCAAGTTTTGCCACATCATTCTGGACTTGGCCAAAATTTCAAGCGGGGTTAATTTTACATTGTTTTTTCCTATGCTTGTTTCTGAGCAGTATTCTAAGTGAGATATAGTAGATTTCTCACACCTGTATTTACATTTACTAAGACGCATATTTATATCATACTTAAAAAAAAAATAAAATCAGTTATAAATTCCTTAAGGGGTCTCAAGACTCTTAAAAATGGCAAGAATAAAAAAAAAGACCATTTTCAACATTTAATAATATAAATTGTATATGATTTCAAAACATAAATTTTATTAGGATGAAGATATAAGTATATTCTTTCATTTCGTGTATTTAAAAAATTGACCGATGCAGAATTAGCATTTATAGGGGGCCCCAAACTGTCAGATATTTGACTAGCAGAAACAGGGTTCATACAGGTGCTTGAATGTTCCGGCTAAGAAATTCTTCGGTACCAGTATTTTCTTATGGAAAATCTCTCTTGAAACAACATGAAATTTTGACCGTTTAAACTAGATTTATTTTTCTATAAAATAAAATAAAATCTGATATTGGGCCTTGAAAATAACGGTACCCGTACGAACCCTGAGAAAATTGGTATAAAAGCTTAAGCGCAGGATTACAAAATACATATTACAACTAAAATAAAAATTTTGATGTCTACGTATACTTCAGATTATAATAATTACCCTGAACTTAAATAAATTAGTATTTAAAGCATTTTTGTATATTTGATACGAAGTTGGATCTAGCTAATACAAAATTTTGAAAATTTCAACAGTATAACGAGCAAAAAAAAAAACATTTTTTGAACAATAAAAATGAAATTCTATGGTCAGTTTATACAGACTAACATGAAACTTATGTTTTGAAAATTTCATGAAAAAATATTTAGAAGATTTTGAGATATCCTGTGCGTTATACTCAAAAACATCATTTAGAGAAAAATGACTTCAAAGTTTCTGAAACGCCTCTTCAGCTATTGGCGGGTATAATTCTAAAAGCCACAACTTCTGTTCTAATCGGAATTTCATGGAAACATTTGTATCAAAATGTTCAGAAAAGAAAGGAGTTTAACATAGGAAAAAAATTAAAATTTCAAAAATTTTGAAGCTTTAAGAGTCTTGAGACCGCAAAAACTTGATAGAAAAATAAGAATATACTGGATGCGCGTGATACATTGGCATTGTGTGTTGTTATGTTGTGTAATTCTTTATTTCAATACCTGTGAATTTCCTTTTTTGTATGTTTTTAATAATTTTTAAACTCCTTTTCTTAATCTATGTTGAACTTTTTTTATACATAAGTCAAATGCTTATATAATAATAGTTCATACGAAAAATGCGAAATTCGATCAACTAGAGTATTTGGACTGTGCGTAGAGCGAAATGCCTAAGAAATTTACAAATATCTATATACACAAAGTTTAAAATGGGAAGAAGGTGCAACACTATAATCTTAATGTCACCACACCTGGAAGGAAAAACAGCATAACATGCCCAATTATCATACAAGGATTAAACAACTAGGACTAGATAAACTAGGTTTTTTTTAGCTAGTATATGGATTAGAAGTTTTTTTCTTTTTTTCCGAAATATGATTTACGTACTACCTTTTTACAAAAATGTGATTGTGTTAAATATAAATATTTTTTAAACATATGACTTTTATGACTGGCAATAATACGAGGGCAAGTCAGTAAGCTGGTCACAAGAGCCAATAAAAAAAGGGAAACCAAGATACATACTTAAAAGGCATGTTTATTTCTCTATATAATCGTCATTTACATTGATACATTTGTCCCATTTCTTTATGATTTTTCTAATACCTGCTGCATAAAAGTCTTTGGTCTGCATTGTCAGCCATTTGTGTACCTCACATTCAACGTCTGCATGAGTCGGCTGTAGGTTAAACCATGTGTACGGTTTCGTAACCCTGATGCAATTGCTAATGCTGTCTATTGCTGTTTTACAGGCATCTCTAACCATTTTCTCAACCTTACGCAATGTTTCTTCTGTCATAATTTCAACAGGACGACCACTTCGTTCTTCGTCAACAGCTTTGGAACGCCCCTGCTCATCTTGTATAGCTGTTGTCTCATAAATTCAAAATTGACATCATACGGTTGTACAGTGCTGCCACCTATTTACATATTTGGAAACAATTTACTACTAATTACCGACCTCTAATATCGGTTTGTGATCTACTTACTGACTTTCCATCGTACGTATCCTATTTTTATTAATGTTTGTACAGTATAATCTGCGAACGTTGAAATGTGTCCTTTCATACCAAATCTTTAACAAAAAAATATTATCGGGAGATTCTCAAAAGGTGGGATCATTAAACGTTAACTATATGTAACTTTTAAATTTTTCAAATTTAAGGCCATTTTTTTTTTTTTTTTTTTTTTTTTTTTTGTCTATAAATATAATACATAAATATTTTTAATAGTATGTCTACAAAATTATACGCAAACATTAAAAGACAGCAACTATTTTGGAAAATTAATGATTAAAGCATGTAATTAGCAGTTGTATACGTTACAAATATTGGACATTTTTTCGCATGTACGTTACAGATTTTGGGTGTTGATCTTAGTATTTAAAAAATTCTTAAGACTAAGAATGTAGTAAATGTGTCTGTATACATATATATATGGGTCATTCCACACGAATTCAACCAATGGGTGTTGCAGCATAGTCACGGATTTTTTTTCAATTTTTTTTGTAAACAGACATAGTAGTGAAACCCTCAAATCTGAAATTTAAAACTAATTTGCGCAATATTCACTGAGATATACCCTTTTAAAAAATGGTCATTTTTACCAAATGGCGGCCATCTTGGATGCTATCCCAATGTCTATAAATGTCCATAACTTGAGAACTAAGGATTCAAATTTTATATTTCTGGTACCAATTTAAAGCTATTTATATAAAGCATGCATATATGATATTAAAACAAAGGTAAATTTTTATTTTAATACTGTTTATTACATTTATACAGAAAATATCACCCTCAAAAATTGGCTTACTGTAATGGGCCATAAAAAAAATGGCCCATCATAATATTTTTTCAAACTTGCTACAAACATAGCTCCATATGTATACTTTAAACAGAAAAAAAATTGGAGAGGTAAAATTTTTCATTAAAGAAAAATAGCTTTTTACACATAGGATGTCATTTACCTAACAGTGACTATCTTAAAACACGTAAGTATCTTTGGTTTAACAAATAATGGTTAAAAATATTTTTTTCTGGCATATGAATTAATGTATGAGCATCAATATATAAATAATTTAATTTAGAAATACCAATCAGCAGTTAATTATACTAAAAACACATACATATTAAAATAACAGTAAATTTTCATTTCAATACTTTTTATTTCATATAAAATGATAATATGTATAATTCTCAAAAAAATATACATAAAGGAAAATATTTAGAAGGAAAAAGAGCCAGAAAACATATTTCTTTGAAATATGGCAGAAATACTACCTGTAAATCAGTTGAATTCAAATAAAAGATTAAAAATTAATATTAATGAGTTGATTGAGTTGACATTAGTTATTCAGTTCACTGCCTATTTCAATTTAAATGAACAAATCTTGACAAAATGAGTACACAAATCTTGTGTGATACAAATGTACAACAAAAACATCAAATATGTATAAAAGTAAGACTTAGATAAAACTTATATGAAACATATTTACTTGTCGGATACTTACATGGATATAACTTTATAATATATATTTGAAAGGAACTTGATAATATGTTGTTGAAAATTACCAAGGATTTAATCTCTCTTGAAGTTTAAGAATAAGAGTTGAATTGCTGTATGTTCCTCTGGAGCAACAGTATATGTTCTTCCTGTAGCAGTCATTGGGGTAGACACTACTTTCATTATATGCTCATATGGAATCCAACAAACATCTGAAGATTTTGGCCATGAATATGATGAACTAGGACCATGAGGATGCATGAACATAATTTTATAGTCATTGAATTCCTCGCAGTAATCTAAAATCTTACCAATCCACCAATTAACACCATATACACATGCAACATATTGTTCACTTTTAAATGTTTGTGGTTTGTCGGTTTCACTAAATCTCACAGTAGCAATAAAATTTGTTGAGGAGCCTGATACCCTGGAAACCAGTATTTGGCCTTTATTTATTGGCACAAAGCTGTGATTAACCCTTGTTCCTACGATTGTATCTGCCTTTGCATACCTATCTGCTAACTGATTATTGGCAATTTCAATTTCAGATTTTGTTATAAAAAAACTTTCAATTCCTTTAACATATTCTTTTCCAAATGTATACAGATCAAATGCATTTAAGATACCATCTTTGAATGGACGCTGAAGACTTGCTTTGGTGACCATGCGTTTTATGGTGCCACCTATTCCATCACAAGCTCCTTTTCCGTGGCAAGAGGCAAAAAAATGCCATTCAGCTTTCACACCATGGTCTTCTTCATGATGGCAGAGATTAATAAAATTTTTATAATTTTTGTATTGGGCTGATGATCCATCACTAAAATATTTTATGTATTTAATCTGTGGAATTTGTGAAATTAAATAATTGACAATTACTTTTTGAAAAGCACAAAATGTAGTAGTGTCATGAACTAAATGCTCGCTTATTGCACACATAGGAATAGATTTCACAGTATCAGTGATACTGTCCCTTATATAAGCAAGAAAGGGGTGAACTGTAACCTGTTCTTTTTGCCAATGGATATTTTGAATAGCATCTTGCACAATGCAAGTATAGTTTTCAGAAAAATCAGCTGAAATAATAGCAGTTTCTGTATTCAATTCATCCTTTGTTTTCTTGAAATATAAACTTTGTGATTTTGCAAAAAAGTGGTGTGAACATAAAGCAAGGAGTTTTGTAATTAAATCATCAACAAATTCATCAACAGGCATAATCACTTTTTTTAATTCGCTCCATCAGTCTTTACCCACTGTTTATATATAATATCATTACTCATTTCCAATTCATCTAAACCCATTAAATCTTTCTTTAAAATTTCAGGAGACAGACATTTATCACACCTGTGCAACATGCATTCTTCAGATTCAATGCAATAAACAAGTTTTTTTAGCAGTGATATGTAGTCATTGATATGAATAGCATGAAGCATAAGTTTAATATTTTGATGGTATACACACACACAGACAGAATGAATACCTTTGCTTCCAGCAGTAACACATTCTCTTGGACGTAGTGAGCAAAACTTAGACAATCCAATTTTTAAGTCATGTTGTTCTTTAAATGCAATATATAAGTCCTTTAAATTGTGCAAAATCAATCTCTTTTGTTTTAATATTCTGCCGTTTTCAGTTGGAACAGATATGAAATCTTTTTTTCCAGGACACATGCGGCTGTTATTATCATCATAATAAAAATTAATAACTTTTTCTATAACGTCTGGACTCAGTTTAACACTTTTTCTTCCACTAGGCATCGATAACATCCCTTCTGTTGTTTTAAACTTCCTTGCCTTTTTACAAGATACTGTGTAGTATTAAAATAAGTCATTGTTTGCTGTATTGTCCATGAATCTGGAACTAGTGTTAAAATTTGAAATTTTTCTTTAAAACATGCGTTTGTAAACTTCTCCAATAATTTATCCATCATAGATGTGCAGTCAGGACAAGTTGTGTCTTTACTATTTTGAGGCTTATTTATGGTTTCAACACCTAATACTGTAGCTGCTTTAGTTGCAACACACTTAGTTATTTTTTAAACTTTCTTTTCCATGTAATTAAGTTTTCTCTTTGAGGTACGCCTACTTACCTTTATTGGCGATAACTCTAACAATTCACAACTTTTGTTTAATTGTTCTGTTACTACTGTGGGTTCATTAAAATCTGAATCAGAGGGGCTTTCTGTTCCTGAGGTGGTTATCCTGTCAACAATAGACATTTTTTTCATATTTACTGATGAATAACAGGAAACACACAATTTGTTTCCTGGAATGAGGATATCTGGATTTGTTTTAGACATATCTAATGATATTGCTTTTAGTGATTTTGCTCTGATGCTATTTGGATGTTTATTAAATGGATCACAACACTGTCTCTGTCTTAAAATATACCATTTTAGATATTTATCCTTTTGAACCTTGCATATACTATTTCCATGGACAAAGCATTTTTCATCTGGGATTACATAATGCAATCTTTTTTTTAATAACCTCAAATCACGTGAAGACAATTGAAGAACAGGAATCAGATCAGTACTCAATGAAACACCAAGTTTCTTGCATACAAAACACTCCATGTCCACTGTAGAATCTTAAGCACAAAATAACTATTCTATGCCAGTGCATACTACATTGAAAACATCAACAGAAATTATGTTTAAAAGGGATAGTCAATTTTTTTTGTACATTATGATGTAATATTTCATCATACTTTAATTACAACCAATTAGAAAACAGATGACGATACAGCAGCAATCTTTTCCCAAAATTGCATCAGCATACAACATGATGCAATAATTCATAAATTATGTCAAATATTTTTTTTATTTAAAATTTTATATATAATGCAGTTTATAATAAGCTTACCCACAAAAGGTTTCAAAAATTTTTAACAAAAGATTTGTTGGATACATTATGATAAAATTGCATAAACATATAACATGATGCAATATTACATCAGGATAAAAGATGATGCATTATTACACCATGTTTTGAATTCAAATAATAAGGAAAATAGATTATGCAAGATTAGCATTCATTTCATGAATTCTGTCATTCTTAGTATGTAAATTTATTGAAATAGAAAATACATAAACAGACATATTTATATCTGAATATTTAATGCAACTTGAATGATGTAAATACATGCATACAGCAGAATTTTTCTATAAAGTCACATACAAATGTAAAACTCTTTAAGTGAGCAATTTTTAAAGTAAGAAATAGAAATTTAGGCATAAAAATTGAATTTCTTGCATGGAAAACGTTTTGAATAGATTCCACATATACACATGCAGTAAAATCTCATTTATATATATTTCATTTAAAGGTTTTTCACAATTATACATTATATTCTTTATTTATTTTCTTATTTTCTTCAGTGTTAAATTTTTTTTAGCAATGACTTTTTTTTGGGGGGGGGGGATGGGGGGAGCAATTGGAGGGTGGTCCTACAAAAAACTTATGAGATTATATTTCATTATAGTTTTACATTAATTCAGGGATTAAAAAATATTTAGTTTTGGCCATTATTTCTTCAATCAGGGATATTTACATGTTTTAAGATAGCCACTGCTTAGTAAGTGACATCCTATGTGTAAAAAGCTATTTTTTTAAACGAAAAATTTTACCTCTCTAATTTTTTTTCTATTTAAAGTACACATATGGAGCAATGTTTTTAGCAAGTTTGAAAAAAAATTATGATGGGTCATTTTTTTATGGCCCATTACAGTAATTCATTTTTTGAGGGTGATATTTTCAGTTTGAATGTAATAAACAGTATTAAAATAAAACATTACTATTGTTTTAATATCATATATGGATTCTTTATACAAATAGCTTTAAATTGGTACCAGAAATATAAAATTTGAGTCATTAGTTGTCAAGTTATGGACATTTATAGACATAGGGATAGCATCCAAGATGGCCGCCATTTGGTAAAAATGATCAATTTTCAAAAGGCTATATCTCAGTCAATATTGCACAAATTATCTTAAAATTTTAGATTTGATGGTTTCACTACTACATCTGTCTGTAATAAAAATTAAAAAAAAAAAATCTGTGACTATGGTGCAACAACTTTTCTTTAAATTGGTTGATTTCACATGGAATGACCCATATGTATAATTAACTTTTTGTTATCCAGTAATAATAATAATAAAATCAAATGCTTTGTTACGTACAGTACTTTCAGACATAACAAAATACAGAAAAATTCTTTATAGAAAAGTCCTTCTATCTTCAAAAAAGCAATAAATCAGACTGCCATCTCTTAACGAAATTATCAAAAAATCCTCCGTTTCCTTTATGCATTCGTTGTTTACCATTAGAACTATCTGGAAAAAAGTTAAAATTCTTTTTCTTGGTGGTACATTGGAGCAGTTAACGTTAAGAATGTCCGAAATCGGCCTCTTTACCATATAATAATAAAATTTTAAGATATTTATACAAAGCTTTTACAATAAATTATGTCATTTTCTGTCTCTGAATAGAATTAAAAACTCAATGTAAAAAAAAAAAATTGATAATAATAAAGTCAATGATAATTAAAGTTATGTTTGAAAAGCTTAAAGTTATGAGTTGTGTCCAGTGCTCACCTTTTGAGAATCGCCCTATTATTATTATTAATTTGATATACATATATATATCATTCTCCCAGAAATATACATTTCTATCGATAGGCAAAACGCATTCGTGAAAACAAAAAATTACTTCAATAAGATCTGGGAGATTCTTGACGCATAATTTGATGGGTTTGATAAGCTCAAAATATTTAAAAAATATTGTTTTTTTAATCTTTATCACAATGCCGACTAGGTTTTATATAATTTTTTTTCTTTTTTTTTTTAAAGACCATACGGGGAAAGATGACAAATTTTATGTAATTCTATTCTTTTTACCCGACTGAAAAGAAGGGTTATGTGTTTCACGCGTATCTGTGTAAGTGGATTTCTTTATACCCTCAAAACATCCCAACGGCTGGATGGATTTTTATGAATGAGGTCTCTATCGATTCGTCTTAATCTTCCGATGGTTATAGGATAGGTTTTGTTTTTATAAATTCAAAATAGTGGCCGTAAAATACACAATGGCGGTAGAGACGAAAAGAAAAATTTACGCACCATATTGAGTGACATATCATTGGATAGGTCTTTCAAAATGAAGACGATGTTTCATTGACCATTTTGTAGTCAGAAGCTCTGTTTAAATATTACACAACCTGGAAGTTGTGTACTTTGGATCGCTACCTTTACTGTAACTCTAACCTTCATAATAGACATCTATAGGCCTCATCAAAAGAGTGTTTGTAGATAGGAATTAATAATTAAACACAACTTAAAAGTCATCAATACAAGTAAATAAAGTAAAAGGTAAGTAATATAAAAAATAGTTTCATATTGATGAGAAATAATTAATTAGTTCGCTTTTTACGCTGTCGAGTTTTTTGATTTTTTAAATTTAATATATTATTACAAGAAATTAGAATTAAACTTAAAAAAAAAACTCATTTACTTATACAATTATCTGGCGTATCTGTATTTTTATAAGTAATTTTTGCCGCGGAACTGTAACACGGGACCTGTTCAGCCCGTGATTATTCTAATGCATGCACAATTTGAGAATACGTGATTTTGTTTTACCTTAAAAACGTCCATTAGAATCTTGTGTTATTATAACATGGGTTTGAAAATAACCTATGATTCTGAATATTTTAATAAATGATAATTTAAAAATTAAATTTCCTCATTCAACCACATTGAACGCGGGATAAAATTATGCTTTTGAAATGAATTTTAATTATCGCCAAAATATTTTGCATATCTCGAAAAGAAATCTTTAAATGGAAACTGCTTAATTTATTGGCTTTTACGAAAAAAAAAGAATATTATTAAAAAAATCTTCATTCTGGCAGCGGCCGGATTCGAACCCACGTCTCCAAAGAGACTTGTCCCTTAAACCAGCGCCTTAGAACGCTTAGAACCACACCTCGATTAAAGTGGATGTAATATCTAGTGAATAAAAAAAAAATCTATAAAACGATTAGATTTTATTATTACCCGACTGAAAAGAAGGGTTCACGCGTATCTGTGTAAGTGGATTTCTTTATACCCTCGAAACATCCCAACGGCTTGATGGATTTTTATGAATGAGGTCTCTATCAATTTGTCTTAATCTTCCGATGGTTATAGGATAAGTTTTGTTTTTATAAATTTAAAATGGCGGCCGTAAAATACAAAACGGCGGTAGAGACGAAAAAAAAACTACGCACCATATTGAGTAGCATATCATTGGAGAGATCTTTCAAAATGAAGACGATGTTTCATTGACTATTTTACAGTCAGAATTTCCGTTTAAATATTACACAACCTAAAAGTTGTGTATGTAGGGTTTCTAGCTTTACTGCAACTCTAACGTTCAAGGACATCTATGGGCCTCATCAAAACAGTTTTATAGATAGGAACCAGTAATTAAACACAACTTAAAAATCATCAATGCAAGTAAATAAAAAAATAGGTAAGTAATATAAAAAATAGTTTCACATTGATGAGAAATAATTAATTAGTTGGCTTTTATTCAGTCGGGTTTTTTCATTTTTTAAATTTAATTACTTGTCTCTTTTCTGCATTTATTTTAAATATTGAAATATTTTTTACTTACTACCATTACACAGTAATTTAATTAATTGTGATGAATAAAATTATTTAAATATATAAATATAAATATAAATAATAAATATATAAATTATTAAATGTCAAATTGTCGCGATTCCATTCTTTTCTCTATTTATTTTAAATACCGAATTATATTTTATTATTTAACACCTTTGTGCAATAATTTCAGTGCGATAAAAATATATATTTAAACATATAAATAACAGTAATAAATATATAAATTATTAAATATCAAATTTACTGTAATTTTATTATTTCTGAATTTACTTTAAATACTGAAATATATTTTATTTACTACCTTTATTCAATAATATGATTGTGATAAATATAAGTTTTAAAGATACGACTTCAACAATTGGTATAATTTTTAGGATTGAATGTACGATTTATCTTTATGAAATAAATATGTGGCGTGTTAAAAATTTAATCTGGATTTATTATATACTATTGTCAATAAATAAATAGATCACTTTACAAAATATATGCTCAACCATGCTTTTAAAATATTATCTTTCAAATATCACATCTATGTTTTGATTATTCAAAATTTAAATTTTAAATTAAATTATTATTGCAGATTAAGAGATAATGCACGGCGTAAAACTAAAAAAAAAATATTTAAAACAAGTATCATTAGTAATAATTAATAATCAATTTTATAAAATATTTTTATAAAAATACATTTTAATATGAATACATTTTAATACAAATTACTCTCAAAATATATGGTGATATCTTTTTGTTTCATTATTGCACCGACGGTTTTTTCTTGGCAGAAAGAAAAAAAATGACAACTATATTAATATTGCTACTTTGTATTTAATAGTTTCCTAAAATCATTCAAATGCATATTTATTTGCCTAAAATTAAAGGGAAATTTATTACTTTTAATTTTAGATAATTATTGACAATATAACTATTGTAAATAAGTAAATGTATTTATTTTCAATAAATAAATATATCTCAGCCATATTTTTAAAATATGTTTTTTTTTTTTTTTTTTTTTTTTTTTTTTTTTTTTTATCAAATCTATGCTTAGAATTTTAGAAAGTTTTTGGAAGGTGCAAATCAGAATCCTTTTGAAGTAAGAGCAATTACGTGAAATTACTTTTAGAAAGGTCATTATAGAGTTTTTTTTTTTTTTTTTTTTTTTTTTTTTTTTTTTTTTTTTTATCGCTCGCATTCTTTCAAGAGTAATTTCAAAGTTTTACGAAATCAAAGAGAAAGAATTTCAGTGATTTTGTTTCTTATATATATATATAATTTTTTTTTTTTTTTTTGAGACAAATTTCTTTTATTTGTACTTTACTTTTTTCCAAAAATGTATTAATCTTTTATGAATTCAATGTAAGTACATAATAAATAGATTAATAAACACTTTTACGAACATATTCTACACACTTATACATTCCAAATAATGAAAAAAAATGATTTTCATTTTTAAATTATAAGTAAACGTGACCTTAATAAAATAAAGTTATTCTGACCACACGAATGTATCGAGGCTTTCTCTAAATTAGTTAATTTGTTACACGATTCTTTGTTTTCATAAAATTAATTGCATGAAGCTTATTTTAACATGTAAAAATTCTATGTTATTGAATGAAAACATAGCTTTACATTTTGGTTTTACTAAATTATTTTCAAAAAGATTATTTTAAAAATATATTATTAAAATAAATGTCTGTAGTCCACAAAATTTAAATTTCTTTAAAATAAACACTTATCAACAATATATTTATCGAATAATGTTCTACAATTTTATCGTAATTTAAGTCAATTATAGTAAAATAACTCATTTTTTAATATCTATTATTATTTTACGTTTAAACCTTATTAATGCAATTTTATTAGAATTAATAGATTATAAACCAGTTATTTTTTCATATCTACTGCATATTCTGCTATTTCCTTCACTGTTGTTTAATTTACCAAATTTGCGAGTTTTATAGTATAATGTATATGGGTCATTCTCACAATCTTTTGACTTTCGGGAATAAAAATCTGGTGAAATTAAACTTGCTAAAATAACATTTTAATCTGATAGACGAATGCCTTAATGATTCAAAATAATGAAAAAATGGTCAGCACCATTTTTTTTTTTAAATTTAACTAAGGTTTAAGTTAAACTTGGGAGTTTAATTTTACTTACTATTTTTCCACTATAACTTTCTATTTTCCTCTAAATTTTTACTTATAATGAATTTGCATAGTACCCACAAGACTTTAAATTAAGAAATAATTACAATGTAGTATTTTTAGTACAAAATTTTGGCATAATATTGTCTTAAAGCGGTGTTAAAGTAGGGACGGAAGGTAAAAAAGAGATGGTATAGGAAAAAAGTTACGGTAATGAAAAAAAAAGGGGGGGGGGGATGGTAAGAATGAGACGGTAAGAAAAATTACCACTATTTTTAGGCAAATCATGTTAAGACTAAGTGATAGCCACAATGTTCATTGATTTTTTAGAAACAAATATTTACATTGGATTGAATTAAAAAAAAAAAATAATTTACCTCGAAAAGTGCAGGAAAAACTCTTGGGGAAGGCAAGACTACCAATAAAACTACGATGCTTGAAATTGATATTTAAATGCTGATTTAAGTTCTGCAGTAAATTTCCTGTCAAGTAATTTTAGATATCCTTTCTCTAGCATACTTTTGCATGAGAAAAAAACTTGAAAAAAATTATGTGGCTGCGTCTGAAGGGATTTTATTTTTTTTTAAAGTTTAGCAAGAGGGATAAGTAATCTAAAACCCAGGGACAGAGTTAAAAAAATAATATAAACCTTAGAAATGTGTGCAGGTTAATTTTTGCTACATATTTATATAAAAACATTATCCCAGTTTCGGAAAAAAAATTACATCGAATTACTTTTATTGAAACAATTTCATATAGGCAGCTCCAAACGTAAAAATAAGCAGTAGGGACGCGGGCGGTTTAGGAGTTTTCCTGGTATTTTGACCCCCCAACATCGTCCATAACTTATTTATCTAGTTAATATTGTTATGCAAGTATCCAATAGGATGTCTCCCAGTATATAAAATAAAAAAAATCACAAGAATATGTACTGAAAAAAATTATTATTCAGAGACTTAAACGTCAAAAGATTTTGAGAATGCCGCATATTTGTAACATTTTGGGAAGAACCGAATTAGAAAGAAGAATAAAATAATTCATTCTACGTTGGGCTTTTATTTATAATGCTGTTATTAAGATCACCGCACAATTAAAATACGATTTCTATTTTTCATGCAATAACGTAAAACCAAATGGGACAAGTTATAATTTTTTATTACATATTATTATTTTAAAGGTAATTGTCCTTCTTATAGACAGTATTAAGCGTATAATGTCTAATATTTTCTTATTCTACTATTGATTTTTGTTTAACGTATTAAAATATACAGCCTGTAATAGACGGAATTTCAGAGTAAAATTTCATAGCTTGAATTGCCGCTTAAAATCTGTCATTCCTCGAAATTTCTATTTTAATGATTGCAAGAAATATGATGCCGAAAACCTATAAAAATTTATGTCTATAATACACTTCCATTTTAAAGCTAATTGTAGTTTCTACTTAACATTTAGCCTTTTATATCCAAAATTATGAATTCATGAAAATTTCATCTTCTAAAGCATTTTTCGTGAATTTTTTAAACTACATTAGAATACTGACATAATCATTTAATAAATTTTTGAAGGATTGTAGAAGGGTTGGGGGATTTAGAAGGATTAATTAAATTTGAATTTATAGGGATATTGGGCAATTTTTATAACCACACTCAAATCTTTTATTTTAAATATTTTTGAAATATATTGAAAATATATTAAATATATTGAAAAGATGCAAAGGCAAAAGGAATCACCCTTTTAAAAATGTTTTTGTTTTGTGTAACCAATCATGCTTTTGGAACAAGATAAAGTAATGTATCTATAATTCATTCTAAATTGTATTACAACTAAACGATGCATTAAATGAATTTTATAACAAGTTATTTTAATGGTAATTTAAAGTACCGTCAGTAGATAAAGGGTTAAATGGTGCATATAGAAATTGTTTACTACTATGGTTCTACATAAATTAAATATAATATAGATAATACAAAAGTTTAGATAAAACAAAGGTTGAAAAGAAGATTTCATATTTCGAAAATTCTATGGATCCAATATTTTCATGACACACCATAATTACTTGCAGAAAACTGCCCTGTTGCTCGACCAGTTTTATTAAAAAGGGTTAGATAACCGTAATTTAACTCTATTTAAGATAATGTGGTCAATAATATGTCCAGAATAGAGTTAAATCACTGTTATGTAACCGTTTTCTATAAAGACGGTCAAATGACTGCACAGTTTGCTGCAAACGTGATTAGGTGAAAACGTGACGTGAAAACGGGGGTAGGATACCTTGAACACGTCGAAAAAGTAAAAAATATCACTATGTTCCAAGCTTCATAACTTGTGTAATAAGTCAAAAATAAAAATCAAACTTCATTTAAATCAAACTTCATCAAGCTCATATTTAAATTTAAATATAAATATATATATTTACTTGTAAATTCATAAATAAATATTGAAATGATAATTTAAAAAATATACCATAATAAGAGAAAAAAAATCTTCTGGAAATGAGCCTATAATGAGGAAATTTTGGTGAAAAATAATACATAATGTTGTTACCTTTATGCTAAAATCAGAATATATGAAAAAAAAAAATGAGTAAATCAAAAAATTAACAAAAAATTAAAATGTTTCACTTAAAAAAAAAAAAAAAAAAAAAAAAAAAAAATATTTTCAAAGCACAAAAACAGAAAAAAAATAAAATATTAACTTTTTCTTCTTTTAAGTTGTAGATAATACAGAAGTGAATATGTGGTAAAAATTTCTTTTGATTGCCATGCATAGTTTTTTAGTAACACTGCGCGCAGTATCAAAATTCGTCGTTTTGAATAAACGAAACGCAAAGTTTAATTATCCTATGCAGTCTTAATACGTGGTTTTAATAAAATAGCCATAATTTGTAAACTAATGGGAATTTTTTAATGCAGATTTTTACGTATTGTTTAGAAAGGATAACGGAATCAAAATATGTATTAAAGAAAATTCTCAAATTTTCAATGTTTAAAGGTATCCTATCCCCTTAACAGTGTAGCATCAAACACAGAAAATTATCTACTTCTAATGCAATATGAAATTAGGTCTGCAGAATTTGAATGTTTGTTAAATACAATACAGGGTGATTAAAAAACAAAGTTTTCAAAATGACATGGCAAAGTAGGTATATAACAAGGATGAAAAATAACATAGGAACATAGGGTCACAAACAACTTATTGAGACACAAATAAGTTGTTAAGAGGTGTTTCATCCTAACTCAATTTGGGTTGACGGTAGTAACTTAATTTTTTTTTAATCTTAAAATTACAATACGATTGGGAATATCTTTTAAGGTGTTCTATATACTTACGGTGAAATGTATATTTGAACTTACTGTTATTACTTTTTTCCAAAAATGTATTAATCTTTTATGAATTCAATGTAAGTACATAATAAATAGATTAATAAACACTTTTACGAACATATTCTACACACTTATACATTCCAAATAATGAAAAAAAAAATGATTTTCATTTTTAAATTATAAGTAAACGTGACCTTAATAAAATAAAGTTATTCTGACCACACGGATATATCGAGGCTTTCTCTAAATTAGTTAATTTGTTACATGATTCTTTGTTTTCATAAAATTAATTGCATGAAGCTTATTTTAACATGTAAAAATTCTATGTTATTGAATGAAAACATAGCTTTACATTTTGATTTTACTAAATTATTTTCAAAAAGATTATTTTAAAAATATATTATTAAAATAAATGTCTGTAGTCCACAAAATTTAAATTTCTTTAAAATAAACACTTATCAACAATATATTTATCGAATAATGTTCTACAATTTTATCGTAATTTAAGTCAATTATAGTAAAATAACTCATTTTTTAATATCTATTATTATTTTACGTTTAAACCTTATTAATGCAATTTTATTAGAATTAATAGATTATAAACCAGTTATTTTTTCATATCTACTGCATATTCTGCTATTTCCTTCACTGTTGTTTAATTTACTAAATTTGCGAGTTTTATAGTATAATGTAAAATATAAATGTAAATATGTAAAATATAATGGGTCATTCTCACAATCTTTTGACTTTCGGGAATAAAAATCTGGTGAAATTAAACTTGCTAAAATAACATTTTAATCTGAAAGACGAATGCCTTAATGATTCAAAATAATGAAAAAATGGTCAGCACCATTTTTTTTATTTTATTTAACTAAGGTTTAAGTTAAACTTGGGAGTTTAATTTTACTTACCATTTTTCCACTATAACTTTCTATTTTCCTCTAAATTTTTACTTATAATGAATTTGCATAGTACCCACAAGACTTTAAATTAAGAAATAATTACAATGTAGTATTTTTAGTACAAAATTTTGGCATAATATTGTCTTAAAGCGGTGTTAAAGAAGGGACGGAAGGTAAAAAAGAGATGGTATAGGAAAAAAGTTACGGTAATGAAAAAAAAAAGGGGGGGGGGATGGTAAGAATGAGACGGTAAGAAAAATTACCACTATTTTTAGGCAAATTATGTTAAGACTAAGTGATAGCCACAATGTTCATTGATTTTTTAGAAACAAATATTTACATTGGATTGAATAAAAAAAAAAATTAATTTACCTCGAAAAGTGCAGGAAAAACTCTTGGAGAAGGCAAGACAACCAATAAAGCTACGATGCATGAAATTGATATTTAAATGCTGATTTAAGTTCTGCAGTAAATTTCCTGTCAAATAATTTTAGATATCCTTTCTCTAGCATACTTTTGCATGAGAAAAAAACTTGAAAAAAATTATGTGGCTGCGTCTGAATGGATTTTATTTTTTTTTAAAGTTTAGCAAGAGGGATAAGTAATCTAAAACCCAGGGACAGAGTTAAAAAAATAATATAAACCTTAGAAATGTGTGCAGGTTAATTTTTGCTACATATTTATATAAAAACACTATCCCAGTTTCGGAAAAAAAATTACATCGAATTACTTTTATTGAAACAATTTCATATAGGCAGCTCCAAACGTAAAAATAAGCAGTAGGGACGCGGGCGGTTTAGGAGTTTTCCTGGTATTTTGACCCCCCAACATCGTCCATAACTTATTTATCTAGTTAATATTGTTATGCAAGTATCCAATAGGATGTCTCCCAGTATATAAAATAAAAAAAATCACAAGAATATGTACTGAAAAAAATTATTATTCAGAGACTTAAACGTCAAAAGATTGTGAGAATGCCCCATATTTCTAACATTTTGGGAAGAACCGAATTAGAAAGAAGAATAAAATAATTCATTCTACGTTGGGCTTTTATTTATAATGCTATTATTAAGATCACCGCACAATTAAAATGCGATTTCTATTTTTCATGCAATAACGTAAAACCAAATGGGCCAAGTTATAATTTTTTATTACATATTATTATTTTAAAGGTAATTGTCCTTCTTATAGACAGTATTAAGCGTATAATGTCTTATATTTTCTTATTCTACTATTGATTTTGTTTAACGTATTAAAATATACAGCCTGTAATAGACGGAATTTCAGAGTAAAATTTCATTGCTTGAATTGCAGCTTAAAATCTGTCATTCCTCGAAATTTCTATTTTAATGATTGCAAGAAATATGATGCCGAAAACCTATAAAAATTTATGTCTATAATACACTTCCATTTTAAAGCTAATTGTAGTTTCTACTTAACATTTAGCCTTTTATATCCAAAATTATGATTTCATGAAAATTTCATCTTCTAAAGCATTTTTCGTGAATTTTTAAAACTACATTAGAATACTGACATAATCATTTAATAAATTTTTGAAGGATTGAAGAAGGGTTGGGGGATTTAGAAGGATTAATTAAATTTGAATTTATAGGGATATTGGGCAATTTTTATAACCACACTCAAATCTTTTATTTTAAATATTTTTGAAATATATTGAAAATATATTGAAAATATATTAAATATATTGAAAACATGCAAAGGCAAAAGGAATCACCCTTTTAAAAATGTTTTTGTTTTGTGTAACCAATCATGCTTTTGGAACAAGATAAAGTAATGTATAATTCATTCTAAATTGGATTACAACTAAACGATGCATTAAATGAATTTTATAACAAGTTATTTTAATGGTAATTTAAAGTACAGTCAGTAGATAAAGGGTTAAATGGCGCATATAGAAATTGTTTACTACTATGGTTCTACATAAATTAAATATAATATAGATAATACAAAAGTTTAGATAAAACAAAGGTTGAAAAGAAGAGTTCATATTTCGAAAATTCTATGGATCCAATATTTTCATGACGCACCATAATTACTTGCAGAAAACTGCCCTGTTGCTCGACCAGTTTTATTGAAAACGGTTAGATAACCGTAATTTAACTCTATTTAAGATAATGTGGTCAATAATATGTCCAGAATAGAGTTAAATCACTGTTATGTAACCGTTTTCTATAAAAACGGTCAAATGACTGCACAGTTTGCTGCAAACGTGATTAGGTGAAAACGTGACGTGAAAACGGGGGTAGGATACCTTGAACACGTCGAAAAAGTAAAAAATATCACTATGTTCCAAGCTTCATAACTTGTGTAATAAGTCAAAAATAAAAATCAAACTTCATTTAAATATAAAGCTCATATTTAAATTTAAATATAAATATATATATTTACTTGTAAATTCATAAATAAATATTGAAATGATAATTTATAAAATGTACCATAATAAGAGAAAAAAAATCTTCTGAAAATGAGCCTATAATGAGGAAATTTTGGTGAAATATAATACATAATGTTGTTACCTTTATGCTAAAATCAGAATATATGAAAAAAAAAATTACTAAATTAAAAAAATAACAAAAAATTAAAATGTTTCACTTAAAAAAAATATTTTCAAAGCACAAAAACAGAAAAAAAAAATAAAATATTAACTTTTTCTTCTTTTAAGTTGTAGATAATACAGAAATGAATATGTGGTAAAAATTTCTTTTGATTGCCATGTATAGTTTTTTAGTAACACTGCGCGCAGTATCAAAATTCGTCGTTTTGAATAAACGAAACGCAAAGTTTAATTATCCTATGCAGTCTTAATACGTGGTCTTAGTAGCCATAATTAGTAAACTAATGAGAATTTTTTAATGCGGATTTTTACGTATTGTTTAGAAAGGATAACGGAATCAAAATATGTATTAAAGAAAATTCTCAAATTTTCAATGTTTAAAGGTATCCTATCCCCTTAACAGTGTAGCATCAAACACAGAAAATTATCTACTTCTAATGCAATATGAAATTAGGTCTGCAGAATTTGAATGTTTGTTAAATACAATACAGGGTGATTAAAAAACAAAGTTTTCAAAATGACATGGCAAATTAGGTATATAACAAGGATGAAAAATCACATAGGAACATAGGGTCACAAACAACTTATTGAGACACAAATAAGTTGTTAAGAGGTGTTTCATCCTAACTCAATTTGGGTTGACGGTAGTAACTTAATTTTTTTAAATCTTAAAATTACAATACGATTGAGAATATGTTTTAAGGTGTTCTATATTCTTACGGTGAAATGTATATTTGAACTTACTGTTATTACTTTTTTCCAAAAATGTATTAATCTTTTATGAATTCAATGTAAGTACATAATAAATAGATTAATAAACACTTTTACGAACATATTCTACACACTTATACATTCCAAATAATGAAAAAAAAAAATGATTTTCATTTTTAAATTATAAGTAAACGTGACCTTAATAAAATAAAGTTATTCTGACCACACGAATGTATCGAGGCTTTCTCTAAATTAGTTAATTTGTTACATGATTCTTTGTTTTCATAAAATTAATTGCATGAAGATTATTTTAACATGTAAAAATTCTATGTTATTGAATGAAAACATAGCTTTACATTTTAATTTAACTAAATTATTTTCAAAAAGATTATTTTAAAAATATATTATTAAAATAAATGTCTGTAGTCCACAAAATTTAAATTTCTTTAAAATAAACACTTATCAAAAATATATTTATCGAATAATGTTCTACAATTTTATCGTAATTTAAGTCAATTATAGTAAAATAACTCATTTTTTAATATATATTATTATTTTACGTTTAAACCTTATTAATGCAATTTTATTAGAATTAATAGATTATAAACCAGTTATTTTTTCATATCTACTGCATATTCTGCTATTTCCTTCACTGTTGTTTAATTTACTAAATTTGTGAGTTTTATAGTATAATGTATATGGGTAATTCTCACAATCTTTTGACTTTCGGGAATAAAAATCTGGTGAAATTAAACTTGCTAAAATAACATTTTAATCTGATAGACGAATGCCTTAATGATTCAAAATAATGAAAAAAGTGGTCAGCACCATTTTTCTTTTTATTTAACTAAGGTTTAAGTTAAACTTGGGAGTTTAATTTTACTTACCATTTTTCCACTATAACTTTCTATTTTCCTCTAAATTTTTACTTATATTGAATTTGCATAGTACCCACAGGACTTTAAATTAAGAAATAATTACAATGTAGTATTTTTAGTACAAAATTTTGGCATAATATTGTCTTAAAGCGGTTTTAAAGAAGGGACGGAAGGTAAAAAAAAGATGGTATAGGAAAAAAGTTACGGTAATGAAAAAAAAATAATAATAAAGGGGGGGCGGGTATGGTAAGAATGAGACGGTAAGAAAAATTACCACTATTTTTAGGCAAATCATGTTAATACTAAGTGATAGCCACAATGTTCATTGATTTTTTAGAAACAAATATTTACATTGGATTGAATAAAAAAAAAAAAAATTAATTTACCTCGAAAAGTGCAGGAAAAACTCTTGGGGAAGGCAAGACTACCAATAAAGCTAAGATGCTTGAAAATGATATTTAAATGCTGATTTAAGTTCTGCAGTAAATTTCCTGTCAAATAATTTTAGATATCCTTTCTCTAGCATACTTTTGCATGAGAAAAAAACTTGAAAAAAATTATGTGGCTGCGTCTGAAGGGATTTTATTTTTTTATAAGTTTAGCAAGAGGGATAAGTAATCTAAAACCCAGGGACAGAGTTCAAAAAATAATATAAACCTTAGAAATGTGTGCAGGTTAATTTTTGCTACATATTTATATAAAAACATTATCCCAGTTTCGGAAAAAAAATTACATCGAATTACTTTTATTGAAACAATTTCATATAGGCAGCTCCAAACGTAAAAATAAGCAGTAGGGACGCGGGCGGTTTAGGAGTTTTCCTGGTATTTTGACCCCCCAACATCGTCCATAACTTATTTATCTAGTTAATATTGTTATGCAAGTATCCAATAGGATGTCTCCCAGTATATAAAATAAAAAAAATCACAAGAATATGTACTGAAAAAAATTATTATTCAGAGACTTAAACGTCAAAAGATTGTGAGAATGCCCCATATTTGTAACATTTTGGGAAGAACCGAATTAGAAAGAAGAATAAAATAATTCATTCTACGTTGGGCTTTTATTTATAATGTTATTATTAAGATCACCGCACAATTAAAATGCGATTTATAATTTTCATGCAATAACGTAAAACCAAATGGGCCAAGTTATATTTTTTTATTACATATTATTATTTTAAAGGTAATTGTCCTTCTTATAGACAGTATTAAGCGTGCAATGTCTAATATTTTCTTATTCTACTATTGATTTTTGTTTAACGTATTAAAATATACAGCCTGTAATAGACGGAATTTCAGAGTAAAATTTCATTGCTTGAATTGCCGCTTAAAATCTGTCATTCCTCGAAATTTCTATTTTAGTGATTGCAAGAAATATGATGCCGAAAACCTATAAAAATTTATGTCTATAATACACTTCCATTTTAAAGCTAATTGTAGTTTCTACTTAACATTTAGCCTTTTATATCCAAAATTATGAATTCATGAAAATTTCATCTTCTAAAGCATTTTTCGTGAATTTTTTAAACTACATTAGAATACTGACATAATCATTTAATAAATTTTTGAAGGATTGTAGAAGGGTTGGGGGATTTAGAAGGATTAATTAAATTTGAATTTATAGGGATATTGGGCAATTTTTATAACCACACTCAAATCTTTTATTTTAAATATTTTTGAAATATATTGAAAATATATTGAAAATATATTAATTATATTGAAAAGATGCAAAGGCAAAAGGAATCACCCTTTTAAAAATGTTTTTGTTTTGTGTAACCAATCATGCTTTTGGAACAAGATAAAGTAATGTATCTATAATTCATTCTAAATTGTATTACAACTAAACGATGCATTAAATGAATTTTATAACAAGTTATTTTAACGGTAATTTAAAGTACCGTCAGTAGATAAAGGGTTAAATGGCGCATATAGAAATTGTTTACTACTATGGTTCTACATAAATTAAATATAATATAGATAATACAAAAGTTTAGATAAAACAAAGGTTGAAAAGAAGATTTCATATTTCGAAAATTCTATGGATCCAATATTTTCATGACACACCATAATTACTTGCAGAAAACTGCCCTGTTGCTCGACCAGTTTTATTAAAAAGGGTTAGATAACCGTAATTTAACTCTATTTAAGATAATGTGGTCAATAATATGTCCAGAATAGAGTTAAATCACTGTTATGTAACCGTTTTCTATAAAGACGGTCAAATGACTGCACAGTTTGCTGCAAACGTGACGTGAAAACGGGGGTAGGATACCTTGAACACGTCGAAAAAGTAAAAAGTATCATTATGTTCCAAGCTTCATAACTTGTGTAATAAGTCAAAAATAAAAATCAAACTTCATTTAAATATAAAGCTCATATTTAAATTTAAATATAAATATATATATATTTACTTGTAAATTCATAAATAAATATTGAAATGATAATTTAAAAAATATACCATAATAAGAGAAAAAAAATCTTCTGAAAATGAGCCTATAATGTGGAAATTTTGGTGAAAAATAATACATAATGTTGTTACCTTTATCCTAAAATCGGAATATATGAAAAAAAAATGACTAAATTAAAAAAATAACAAAAAATTAAAATGTTTCACTTTAAAAAAAATATTTTCAAAGCACAAAAACAGAAAAAAAAATAAAATATTAACTTTTTCTTCTTTTAAGTTGTAGATAATACAGAAATGAATATGTGGTAAAAATTTCTTTTGATTGCCATGCATAGTTTTTAGTAACACTGCGCGCAGTATCAAAATTCGTCGTTTTGAATAAACGAAACGCAAAGTTTAATTATCCTATGCAGTCTTAATACGCGGTCTTAATAAAACAGCCATAATTGGTAAACTAATGGGAATTTTTTAATGCTGATTTTTACGTATTGTTTAGAAAGGATAACGGAATCAAAATATGTATTACAGAAAATTCTCAAATTTTCAATGTTTAAAGGTATCCTATCCCCTTAACAGTGTAGCATCAAACACAGAAAATTATCTGCTTCTAATGCAATATGAAATTAGGTCTGCAGAATTTGAATGTTTGTTAAATACAATACAGGGTGATTAAAAAACAAAGTTTTCAAAATGACATGGCAAATTAGGTATATAACAAGGATGAAAAATCACATAGGAACATAGGGTCACAAATAACTTATTGAGACACAAATAAGTTGTTAAGAAGTGTTTCATCCTAACTCAATTTGGGTTGACGGTAGTAACTTAATTTTTTTTTTAATCTTAAAATTACAATATGATTGGAAATATCTTTTTAGGTGTTCTATATACTTAAGGTGAAATGTATATTTGAACAAAATTTCATATCTCTTATGAAAATTGAAAAAAAAAATAATAACAACGATCACCTTCCCCTTAAATCACTACTTTATTGATGTTGAATTATAGACTCGGAGTGTGCTTAAAAATGTATTATCTAGATAGTAAAAGAGACATTTCTTCAAATAATTTGTTTGAAAATGTAATTTTCTACACTAAAATGTATGTTAATATTTAAAAATAGTACTACAGTTGACTCATTTAAGCTCTTTCCCCTCCATACAGTAGTTTAGATAACATTAATTTTTGCACGTGGAAGATCATACCTGTAATAGCATATGCCATCAGGTTCATGTAAATAATGTTTCAACCAGATTCAGAAACTAATTCAAGGGGAATAAGTGTAATCTTTAAGCTATATTTAGAGTGAAACTTCGTTGTTTGAGGGTATATTTGCCTTTAGCAAGAAAATATATAAAATTGGATGAAATAACGCATATTTTATGAATTAACTCACAAACTCCTCTGAAGATTCTGTGGGTTATTCATACTTTCGTATTTTACATACTGTTTTCCTATGTTCATTTCTAATTTATCTTTAGAACTTTACAAATTTATTCATATATTTGTGCTTACAAGTTTATTATATATATATATATATATATATATAAGCTCAAAAAGGTTAAAGGTAAAACTAAAAATAAAATATAAAAATAAAAACAAAATCCATGCGATAAGCGCTACAGCTGCGGTGGGGGAGTGTTCGCGATATGCTTTCAATTGTTTTTATGCATTTGATTTATGCTTTGCAACACTCTGGCCGAAACCCACTGCCACTACTGAATAATAATATTTTGTTGTAAATTGTAATTAGTCTGAAACAATGCTGTGCTTTTCAAAATGCCCACCGCTGAAGAGGCCACAGCCTTTTGTTGTTTTTTATTGTTCAGGTTATATGTTTACGGTGGGGGAGTGTTCGCGATATGCTTTCAATTGTTTTTATGCATTTGATTTATGCTTTGCGACACTCTGGCCGAAACCCACTGCCACTACTGAATAATAATATTTTGTTGTAAATTGTAATTAGTCTGAAACATTCCTGTGCTTTTCAAAATGCCCACCGCTGAAGAGGCCACAGCCTTTTGTTGTTTCTTCATGCTCAGGTTATATGTTTAAATTTATTGGATGTTTTATGGTTATACTTAATTTATTTATGGTGCAAGATTCTGGGTCTGACAAATGCATTTAATACATAATGTGCTATATATATATATATATATATATATATACATAGTAATTTAAAACAAAGTTTACAAAATGACATGGCAAATCAGGCATATAACAAGAAGGAAAAATCACATAGGAAATTAGGGTCGCAAACCACTTATTGCGTCACAAATATAGGGTGTTTCATCCTAACTCAATTTCGGTTGACCGTAATAACTTTCAGAAAACTAATATATTTTATACTAAAACATTTAACATGCATTTTCAGCTTTATTGTTAACGTGATAGCATGAAATAAAAGTGGTATAAATTTGCATTAAACATGCCAGCAGTAGGCAGTTGACGCCCCACATTTTGGACTGTGATTATCAATCGATAGGGTATCATCGATTTCTTGAGCAACATGTTTTTCCAGACCATTTTCGTGTTGTTATCACATTTCACGCGAAACAAGGTAGGGGAGACCGGGGCTAGTAGGCGCACATTTTAGTTATTGATATTTATTATTTTTTTTTGTTTAAGTTTTTTTATGAAACTTTAACTGTACTTTTAAAGAACGTGCATTGGGCTATAAATACCCGGAGTTTTGAGATTGTAGCTTTTGTAGTTTATGTTTAGCGAAAGACTAAAGTAAAAGGAAAATCGTACGCCAACCTACCCCACCACGGGGCAAGATGCCTATACCTACGGGCTAACTTGGCACACGCTTTATAAAGATTTAAATGAAACTCAAATAAGACACGCAGTTACGAGAAATCAATTTCATTATTACCAGTAAGTTTAAACAAAGGCGTTATCGCCGTACAATGCAAATTCTAAAGTATACAGACATAAAAATAATGAATAAAACATTAACATTGAGTAACTTCTATTCTAGTTGATATCATCACCCGAGTTACAGTTGTCACAAATAAAAAATCGAATGTCTCCAATTGGGCAAGCCTCGTATGCCCAAAATCTTGCATTGCAACCACTTTTGTCGGTGTTTGCTGTTTTTCAAACTACTAGCACACACCAGACATCGAGCCAACTTGCACCATAATAAATTTCTTCACAAAAGGGACACGTAACCATCTAAGCATAAATAATCCAAGTAAATCACATATGGGGTAGGTACAGTTAATCATATACTAAGAAAAACTGCTCAAGTTAAATCGCAATTATTAAGATAAGTATTAGAAATTAGAAAAAAGAATAAAGCAACAAAAAATTACTTATGAGTGCAAAAAACAGAAAATTCGTAATAAATGTCCGTTGCACGTAGGTAACGCTGCAAAACTACAATGAGGATTATGAAAAACAAGAAGAAATGTACTCTGTGACGGGTTGTGCAATCTACCCACAAATAGGCGATTTATGATGACTGCGCCTACTTACCCCTGTAGCCAACTAGCCCCGGTCTCCCCTACATATTGTTTCATTTTCATTGCAATATTTTTATTTTTCTCGATATTATTACCGTTCAGCTGGATTCAGTTAGGATGAAATACCGTGTATTTGCCACTATTTAAGTGGTTTGCGACCCTATGTTCCTATATGATTTTAGGTAGATTTCGTATGAAATACTACCTATTGGGATCGTTCCTATGTTGGAATTTCTGAAAACTTTTGCAGATCTACACCGATCATGACCCCTAGAACCCAAAACAACCCTCAGTAAAAAACTTTATCTATCTATCTATCTATCTATCTATCTATCTATCTATCTATATATATCACTTTCTTCTGGACACGATAACTTTCGTAATTCTGCACCAATCTCTTCCAAACTGATACATAAAATCAATGGGCATAAAATCTCGGTCAAGTTCGTTAATGGGCAAAATCGGACCAAGGGGAGGGAAATAGGGAGGGGTTTTGTGAAAACAGAAAAAACCCCATAATTTCTTAATTTTTGTACATATCAAATCAGTTTAAAGTTTTTATTACTTCTAAAAATAGGGCCAAAAATTTATGTATCACAGATTTTTGATAAAGTTAAAAATGGGCTCAAGGGGCGCAAAAAATAGGGTTTTTGGGAGAAAAAAATTCATAACTTCGTCAATTCTCAAGATATCAAATTCAATTAATTTTAATATAAATCTCCTTAACATTATCTAAAACTTTTATATTCACAAGTTTTTGATAGGAGCAATTCGTACCGCAAAAAAAATTAAAAACGAAAACAAAAAGGGCGTTTGAAGAAGAAAAAAATCCATAACTTCGTCAATTCTCAAGATATCAAATCCAATTAATTTTATCATGAATTTCCTTAACATTATCTATAACTTTTATATTCACAAGTTTTTGATAGGACCAATTCGTACTGCAAAAAAAAATTAAAAACGAAAACAAAAAGGGGGTTTGAAGAAGAAAAAAATCCATAACTCCGTCAATTCAAAAGATATAAAATCCCCATGAATTTATCATATATCTTCTTAATATTGTCTACAACATCTATATAGACAAGTTTTGGATAGGACCAATTCTTAGAGCAAAAACAAATTAAAAATACATACCGGTTGAAGTAAAAAATGATCTTAGTAAGGGTGTATTCAAATCCAAACTGCTTATTTTCTGACTCATTTTACAATTCGTTTTTGCTCTCAAAGGCTTCCAATTGGTACGTTTTCTTACTCAGAAACTATATAATGTACCGTAATGGTCGATTTTCTGATAGGGGCAGAATATATTTTTTTAAATGCTTTTAAAAAGGGCATTTTGAACCGAATTTACCAAAGCGGATTGTGTTTGAAAAATCATTGTATTAAGGATGCGCTTAAATCCAAACTGCTTATTTTCTGACTGGTTTTTAAATTCATTTTTGCTCTCAAACGCATTTAATTGGTAGATTCGCTTATTCAGAAACTATATAATGTACAGTAATAATCGATTTTTAGATAGAGGCAGAATATATTTCAAAAAATGATGTTAAAGTGGGCATTTTGAACGGAATTTCCCGAAGCGATTGTGTTAGAAACGAAAAATATTGTCCTTCTGAGAAAATAATTGTTTATATATCAAGTTTTAATTAATTGAACAAAAAATAAAAATACAGGTCGCTTATAAATCTCTTCAAAAATCACGTCAGCAAGTTTCATATTTTTTTTATATTAAAAATGAATCTGGAAATTTCGAGTTGTTGAGCATGGAAAAGTATTTTTTTGAATACCGCCCTAACATGATTCTGATAAAACCAGCTATTATATGAAAATGAAATAAAAACTCGTCAAGAGCGGCCAGATAAAATTGTTAAAGTGGATTTATCTATAATCATGATTTAGTTTTTGTTTGTGAAATTAGTATATTTGACTTCGAAATCTACCTCTGCCTGTAGGCCGGGCCGGCAGGGATTTTTTTATCCTTGCTGAATGCCTGATAAATCATGTCATTTTGTGAACGTTTTTTTAATCACCCTGTACATTCGGCGTAATGTTAATGCTTTTTTCTGCAATATGGTTAAAATGCAACTCTGCAGTAATGAAATAAATGTATCAATTCTATCTAAATACAACTTACACAATTATTGTGTGTGAACATTTTAAAATTATGTCTATTATGTTTTATTTCCAATTATAACTATCAAAAGTGAGCCGTCTTTATGTAATTCAAACGACAATTATTTGAGGGGGAAATAACATTCTCTTCTAACAATAAATATAAAAAAAATTAAATTAGACTGATTAAAAAAATATTTTTTATAAGGAAAAATGTCATTCTAAATTCATTAGAAAAATCGCAACACTTAAAAAAGTCTCTTTTTAGAGACTTTTTTTAAGTGTTGCGATATTTTCAACCAACGTTCTTAAAAAAACACAATGAAAACCCCGAACTTTTGTTTAAATATTTAACCTAGTATTCTACTGTTGTAATAATATTTTTATCGAGAACAATAAAAAATAAAGGTCTTTAACGATCTCTGAAACTGCGTCATAACATTTATTTGTACGTTGCTATATTTCACCTAGTACAATCCGTCAGATTCTTTTTTTTTAGTGAAAATAAAGAAAAATTTGGTGATCTTACTGACATTTCCCAGAAGTTAAAGGGAGTTAAAAGGCTTTTTAAAAATAAATATGTTTATCGGAAACAGCTGAGTGTCACTTGAGGCTAAAGGGAATTTGGTGTTTCCTGTGTATATTTGAATGAAACATGATATTATTTGGACAATAAATAAATGTTTAACCGCTGTAGAAGACGTCTGGAATTAGAAATCTGTGTGACTTTTAAATTGTTTATTTCTTAC
The DNA here is from genome assembly GCA_963932465.1 of Maratus speciosus. Lineage (NCBI taxonomy): Eukaryota > Metazoa > Arthropoda > Arachnida > Araneae > Salticidae > Maratus > Maratus speciosus. The sequence continues at coordinate 34,579,164 of OZ010789.1, read as the reverse complement.
AGTCTTTATAAAATTGTAGCAAAAAAAAAAATATATTCTTATTGAATTTTAATAATAATAATAATAATAAAGAAAACTTGTACTCGGAAAAAACTGTTTTGTTGAAATTACTAAATTTTAGTTCATATAGTTCCTTCCAAATATTTTGGTTGGAATGACGAAATTTTGGGTGGGCTAACCAAACAATTTGTTGAATTAACAAAATAATTTGGTTAATCTAACCAAAATTTAATCATTCCAACCAAAATATTTGGATGGACCTATATGAACCAAAATTTAGTAATTTCAACAAAACAGTTTTTTAAACATGGTACTTTTAATGAAGTATAAAACTAATGCCTTTTTCTGCATACTTTGGATATTTCAATATTGTAGAAGATGAAAGAATTTAGATTTCTTTTAATGGGGGAATATTGTCCATCTTCCCGAAAAGTAGGTAAACTAACGGAAAAACCTTTTACAATGTAAAAAAAAAAAAAAATCTGCAATTCTACAGTTGTAAAGTTAAAGATATCTGTATGCTTACTACATTTTTATCTGTATAAAAAGTAGGTGTACTGTATAAAAAAGGTGTAAATCTACAAAACTAGTTTTTGTAAAGCTATAAAAATCTGTAGATTTACTAAAATAATCTACTAAAATTACAGTAATCTTACTCAATTTTTAACTGTAACCCGGGTTTGAGTTACATAAAAAGTTCTAGGCATTTCAGTTTCCTAAAACAAGTCTTAGTAACTTTACAGATTTTTGATTTACGGGGAGAAAGTGTAGCTGTTACATCAATTTTTGTTGTTGCTGTTAAATAAAAAGTTATAAAAATCCCATTTTACTAGAAAAAGTTTAATAACTTTACAGATATTATTATTATTATTATTATTTATTATTATTATTATTTTTTTTTACAATGTAATAGAAGGAAAGAACTAACGCAAAAAGATGAATTTGCGCACATATTATCCACAGTTATTAAAAAAAATATTCCAGTTATGCAAAAATTTCTAAAATAGATGGAGATATTGCCTGTTGAATTTGGGTGTGTTGTTAGTGTCTTTGCATTATACTGCACATCATGTCAAAGTAATTTGAAACAAACAAAATGATTTTTTTCAGAAAAATATTAAATTTGGCGTCATGAATTTACTTTAGTGACATTGAACGAAAGTTGTTAAAATAGTTATCGCTTGAAAAAAGATTAATTTTTTTCGCACTTACTTACTCTAACTACAACTTAGATTAAATAACTATTTTATTATAAAACACACATACTACAATATATATTAAAACACACATACACACATAAATAACGCCTGCATTCAACAGTTAGAGGTATATATAAATATTATACAGACATACATACAATAAATACAATAAACCCAACTGTAGTGAAAAATTAGCCACAGCCAGGAATCAAACCCGGGACCACAGTGTATGGTTTATTAGTGAGAAATTGCAGACTCAGGCATCGGCTGCAGTAGCTCAGTGGTTAGAGCAGCAGTCTTGTTTATACTGTGGTCCCGGGTTCGATTCCTGGCTCTGGTTAATATTTCACTCCAGTTGGATTTATTGTATGTATGTCTGTATAATATTTATATATACCTTTAACTGTTGAATGCAGGCGTTATTTATGTGTGTATGTGTGTTTTAATATATATTGTAGTATGTGTGTTTTATTATATTTATCGTAGATCGATGTAATAGTAAAATCTATTCATCGTTGTCTGGTCGTCCAAGGCTGTCGTATAGATGGCTGGTGACTTCCACAACATGGTTTATTAGTGAGAAATTGCAGACTCAGGCATCGGCCGGAGTAGCTCAGTGGTTAGAGCAGCAGTCTTGTATACTGTGGTCCCGGGTTCGACTCCTGGCTAATTTTTCACTCCAGTTGAGTTTATTGTATTTATTGTATGTACGCCTGTATAATATTTATATATACCTTTAACTTTTTTATTGTTTGTTTGTTTTTTACGTTAGCAAGGTTCACGACCGCTTAAGATAAATAAATTTAGATTAAAAAAAAATTACTGACCGATTTATCTAAAACCTACTGTAATTGGCACGCTGAATGTCACGTTTCAAGAAAAAAACTCATTTAGGGTTTCAGTGGAAATAATAAAGTATAAAAAATCTTGGTTAATCGTTATACTTTGCCAACTGACAGTTAATCCGCGATTCCTGTTACGAACAGAGTAAAAGATCCAGCATGCGTGTATCACTGTCCCAATGGCACCAGGGTCCCGTATATTTGTTTTTCGGTCGGTCCGAGCTCGCTTTCTGTAACTTTTTAGATAGATATAATAAATAGAATAGGCTGTAACTTTTTAAATATTCCGAATTCCACATGGAAGTCCTAGGAGCGCTCTAAACACTTTAGGAATTTAAAAAGTGTAACAAGTATAAATTAAATTAAAAAAATCAAAAAACCTGACTGCGTAAAAAGCGAACTAATTAATTATTTCTCATCAATCTGAAACTATTTTTTATATTACTTACCTATTTTTTTATTTACTTGTATTGATGACTTTTAAGTTGTGTTTAATTGTTAATTCCTATCTATGAACACTGTTTTGATGAGGCCTTCAGATGTCTATGATGGTTAGAGTTGCAGTAAAACTGTACCTACACAATTTCCGGGTTGAATAATATTTAAACGGAGCTTGACTGTAAAATAGTCAATGAAACATCGTCTTCATTTTGAAAGACCTATCCAATGATATTCCACTCAATAGGGTGCGTAAATTTTTTTTCGTCTCTACCGCCCTTTTGTATTTTCCGGCCGCCATTTTGAATTTATAAATACAAAACCTAGCCTTAAGCATCGGACGGTTAAGACGAATCGTTAGAGACCTCATTCATTAAAATTCATCCAGCCGTTGAGATGTTTAGAGGGTATAAAGAAATCCACATACCCTGATACGCATAAAACACATAACCCTTCTTGGCAGTCGGGTAAAAAGAAATCTTTGGTTTTTTCATGAACGGTAAACTTCTCTTGTCCCTTTTTAGTACTGAATTCTGAATTCATGATAATTTTATTTTCTAAAGCATTTTTCGTGATTTCCTTAAACTACATTAGAAGATTCACATAATAATTTTATAAATTTTAGAAGAATTTTAGAAGGATTGAAGGATTTGGAAGGATTAATGAAATTTGAATTTACAGGGATTTTGTGTCATATTTATAACCCCACTCAAATCTTTTATTTTAAATATTTTTCTTAGTATTTTGTAGAATTAGGAAATGTACAAATATAATTTTCTTACTATAGAAATATAGAAATATTTCGGAATCGAAAAATCCCCCCTCCATCCGCAACGCCAATAAAACTGAAAAGATGCAAAGGCAAAAGAAATCATCCTTTGAAAATATTTTTGTTCAGTGTAACTAAAAGACAAAGTAATATATCTAAAACTCATTCTAAACTGTATTATAACTAATCGATGCATTAACTTATATTTATAACAAGTTATTTTACTAGTACTTATGAGTAACGTTAGAAGATAAAAGGTTAAAATGTTTTTTTTTAAACTTGGTTAAACCGATAACAATACTTTATGTATATGTATATATATATCTATACTTACACACACACGTATATATATATATATATATATATATATATATATATATATACACACATATATATATACATGTGCACGTCAAACAGGTTCAACCACGCAGCGCAAGTCATTAGCCTTGCCGCTTGTCTTCATATTTAGTTTTTTCTTATTTATTCTTGATTTTGTAGTTTATTGTTTAGTTATACTTCGTTAGATGATTTTTCGGTGTTTTAAATTATATGAATTTTGATTTTTCAATATATATATTTATATATAGTGGAACTTTAGGCATTTGGGACCTGAAGATTCTGTCTAGGTTCTACAAATATCCATTGTACTTTTTTTATTCATTTTATTTATTTATTTATTTTTTTGTTTGTTGGTCATTTGTAATGTATTTTCTATGGCCACACACACACACGCACACATATATATATATTAAGTGTAGCAACAATAACTTGCAGACGAAACATTGTATGTTTAGAAGCAATATGAAACTATTGTCTGCCTGGGTATAGTGTGCATATTACAATATTTGTTATACATAATGTATTAGGTATAATTTTAGAGTTTTCTGGTGAAATTTGGCCTGCGTGTTGTAACATCTATAACTAGTTTTCAAACATAATCAAAGTGTATAATTTTATTAATATTCCCTTGGATAAAAAAAAATTATGCGAATAGAAAATCTCTATAAAATAAGAAGAAAGCTTGGGCGTTAAAAAGATACTGCTACTTTTAACATATGCAATAAGAACGTATCTAAAGCTCATCTCTTCGCGGAAAACAATTGGTTTTTAACTCTAAGCTAAAATCGAAGAGCTATTCTAACTTGGATCGGAGATAAAACTTTGAATGACAAAGGTTCTCAAAGTATTTAAATGACAGTATTGGCCAGAAATTTAGATTATGTAATCTGTAGAAAGTGCATTCTTCTATTTCCTTTAAAAGCAAGCATGGAAATACCGCATTAAGGTTATATGATTACAAGGTTATAAGATTATTTTTTACCCTCAAAACATGTAACACAATAAATTTTTAAGTTCACAAAACTGTTAAAAATGTATGAAAAAAATTAAAAGAAAAGGTATATGCTTTTCTGAAATAGCAGAATATTTACGTTCTTGGCTATGAAATGGGGATTTTAATTTATTTTTAATATCTTCGTCTGTGGAGGATTATGCGATGAATATGAAAAAAGTAGAAAAATTAACCCAAGCTTATTTTGCAAACAAAATAGTGCCTGAAGATTTATTAGTACAAAACTTTACTAAAACTTTTTGAATTGCTAATATGCAAAAAATAAAAAGTTTGAAAAATTAGAAATATAAGAAAAAATGAATAAATATATATAGTTTGTATATTTAATTACTTTTAAGTTTTTAGATTTACCTAAATGTTCGTGGTTTTCAGTTCAACGTTAAATTTATTTTATTTCTGTTAGTAGCTTTGGCCGTAAATTTAATCTATACCAAAGGAAACACGAGCAATAAAGCATTGATTTTTTTGTTTTGATAAGGTAAGTTTTTTACTCGACTAAATTAAAAGTACCCATGTGAACACATCATTACAATATGTTACATGTTATTGTATTAATTAATACATTAATAAAACTATTAATTAGTCTAAAAATTATTATCGGCTGTAAGAATATAAGAATACAGAAAGAAATTCCATTCAAAATTCTTATGCGCATATATTTCAAATATACACTGATTGTGTGGGTCATTCCACACAACATGAGCAAAAGTTTTAAAAAATCGTGGCTACATAGTAACCGATTTTAATAAAATTTGTAAACAGATTCAATTCATATTCAAATAGAGCTGCTCTGCAAAATATTTCGACAAAAAAATAAAAAAAAATTGGAAGTTCTGGACATTTAAATAACTTGTGACATAGAATGGCATGTGTACAATCGTTCAAATTTACAAGTCTGAAGTTTCGTATCTTGAAAATTATTTAAAATAAATTAAATCTTTTTGTAATGTTGTAATCTCTCGAAAATTATCTTCATATTTATTTAGTAATAATAATTTGGTAACGCTATGATTAATCTTAAATTTGTTGTAAAAATTGAAACTTTATCAATTTTGAGAAGATTAAAAACGTTTTAAAAATTAAAGTAAATCAAAGGCATCTCTGAAATTGATGCCTGATGTAGTGTTACATATTAAGATCGAATTGCTAAAGTTTTTAAGTTGCCATGTATTTCCTTAACCTTTAAAAAAAATTAAAAACTTAAAAAAATGATAAAATCGTAATTTTTCCTCTTATTGATAGGAAAAAAATATAATGAAGGAAAGGCCGGACATTCCAGTTATTGCACAGACATAAAGATCAATAAGTCTATGATATGCTAAAAAACATTCAAGATTGCCTTTTGATTCTTAACGTCACAAAATTTGGCTAAAAAAGTAATATTTGTTGCATTGCAAGAGCTTTCTTCTTTAAATACGCGCGCGTTCTTTTACAACATTGCACGATTTCAAAGGGAAAAAAGATGCAGTGCTGCCATCTATGGATTTAGAGGATAAATATATATATTTTTTTGTTCAATGTAATATTTCTTTGTTTTACTGTAGTTTAAAATAAATATATTAATAACCAAAAATACAATGAAAGCAAGAATAAAAGTTTCTATAGTTAAAGTATGCACTTTTATCTATAATATGAAATAATTTAAAAGTTTAATAAAGCTTTCCTTCACTTAAAAGGAAGTGATAGAAATATTGCATTTTACCCTCAACATTTTTTACTATTTATTTTTTTTCTTTCATTAAGGAATAAAAAGGCAAGAATGAAACTTTCGATATTTAAAATATATACTTTTAGCTATAACGCCAAAAAAGAAGTTAAATTGTCAAAGCTGTCCTTTGTGCTTAAGTGAGCAATAGAAATATTGCATTCTTACCTCCAAATTTTTGAAGAATAATTTTTTCTCATTACGGAATGAAAATACAATTACTAACTTACGCCAATCTGTTAATTATTATTCATTCCTATTTATAAATAATTTTTAATATAGTCTTTCCATTCCCAAGGCTAATAATCAGATTTGAAATTTTAAGCATGTAGACAAAACCTCGATTTTGCATCCACTTTTAATATAATTTTTAATACTTAAATAAACAATCCTGAAATCTATTATTTTACATTTACTCATAAATTGATATGATCTACTTATATAATGATTTTCATTAAAATCTGTGACATGTCTGCCACAGCTGATTTGCTCATTTTGCATGGAATGACCCAACTGTGAAATAACATATTTACTGCCGTCATTAACTTCATCAACACTGAGATTTTGCTTTAGTTCGGTAATGTTGGTTCATAATTTTATTTTAATGTCCATAACTGCTATTCCAAAAAACATTAATTTAAGAATTAGCATACGAAATATTGATATATATTCAAAATTCATAACTATCAACACTATTATGCATATATACATGTATACATATATAGTATATAAATTTGAATGGGAAGGAAGGGAATTTTCTTTTACAATAAGGTACACAACAGTAGGTGCAGACAGGAAATAACGCATTTCAAATTTAACATTATAGTGTGTGCGCTATTTAATATGCAGAAGTATGCTTCAAACAGTTTTCAACAGGGATTTTGCATGAATAAATTCAATATTCACAAAATCATACCAAATAATCTTAATTCGTAATCCGAACGTTTTTATAGATTAAAGACAAATTATTTTTTCAAATGACTTTACCGTTGAAGAACTGACAGCTTCATTTACTTCGTTATCATCGTCTTTCTGAACTGAATGCAATTTGTCTTTCTATTCGCCTTTTTTCCAGAGATGTCAGTGAATTCTTTATAGCATTTTTTATTCGTTTCTGGAAACTTTTAGGTTTTCGATTATTTCCGCTATATCAGCTAATTATTCGGTGTTTTACATGACACATTTTTGAGTTATTTCTTCTTTGTATAAAATTATTTCCCCAAAATATCGCGCTTAAATGCAACAAAGCAAGTACGAAAGCGTTTTACTAAAAGTACAAGTATTTATAGAAACAAAGTCCAGCATGCCATTCGTTTAGTAAATAATTTGTTCTGGCTCCAACAACAATGGTTAGTGAAAAGACGTAGTTTTGAAATTATGTAAAAGGTGTTTGGCTTTAGTCAATTTGAGTTTGTAAACTTGCCATATTTATTTTGCATACACTTGCCCCAGCTTGATAAAACCAATACAAGTATGCATATGCGAATTCATTATAAATTGAAAGTAGCTTAATCTCTGCCTTTATTCATGTTAAAATGTTGAATTAAATGACTATTTAACGCATTGAAAAATAATCTCTGGAAAACGCTCTTTTTGGACCTAATTGTGGATCACAGAGATGTCAAAAACGACTATCATATAAACACGAAACGCTCCCACAGATCTGTTTACCACAATACTTTACACTTTAAAAATGAGCTAATTCTGCTATACAGATGAAAAAAATTGTTAGCTAATCTATGTTTCGGTTAGCGAGTCTCTTTTGTACAAGCTCTCTAGGCCCTTATCTAATGCAAACACGAGCAGCGGTATTCATTGTAGTAACTTGTCTATTTGAAATAAAAATGCTCAATAATTTCAATTAAACTTGCAAAATAGATTTTCCATATAAGGTAAATTCTATTAGTGTTTCTATTTTGGCTCTTAATTTTCCACCAGTATTCATCATATTGTTCGGAAATAAAACGTATCAATAAAGCCTTAAATTACGCGCAATCGAAAAGCATTTAACCATTTATCTACTGACGGTGCTTACAAAGTCCATTAAAACCTTGTTATAAAATCCATTTAATACATCGATTAGTAGTAATGCAGTTTGTAATGAATTATAGATGCATTACTTTATGTTGTTCCAAAAGCATTATTTGTTGCAGAAAACGAAAATATTTTTAAAAGGATGATTTCTTTTGCCTCTGAATCTTATCAGCTTTCTTGGCGTTTGGGGGGGGGGGGATTTTTCAATTCGGAATTATTTCTATTGTAAGGCCATTATATTTGTACATTTCCTAATTCTACAAAATACTAAGAGAATATTTAAAATAAAAGATTTGAGTGGGGTTATAAACATTGAACAAAATCACTGTAAATTCAAATTTAATTAATCCTTCTAAATTCTTACATCCTTCTAAAATCCTTCTAAATTTATTAAATGATTATGTAAGTCTTCTAACGTAGTTTCAAAAATTAACGAAAAATGCTTTAGAATATAAAATTTTCATGAATTCATAATTCAGTACATAACGGGTTAAACGTCTTTATTCACAGAAATATAGATTATCTTCCAGAGAAAATAGGATGAATTCTTCTACAGATAACAGGTAAAGTAAAAGAAAACCACACTTCAAAATATCTCCTTTAAAAATCACACAGTTCCGTTAACAGCAAAGGATACAAAGCTAGTTATACACCAATAATTAGCAGTATGCATGTATAATTAAAAAGTGTCACATCTTAAAATACAAGACGTCTGCTAAAGTTGTGTCCATCCCCATTGAGATCAGAACGGCAACAGTTACATTCATAATCGCAGTATTTAGTTGTAGTTAAAAGGTTATCCTTTGTCCATTGAAACCGCTTAAAGTACAAACATGAAAATGCGCAATTACCGTCCCCATCTTAAAAAAAAAACAGATACGGGATAAATAATATACTAAGTTATTGACCGTCTTCAGATGAATATGAAACGATGTTTTACAACAAAATATAACACTATTAGAATCTGCAAAATGTATTTTTTGAATCATTATAGGAGAGACACTTGTTTAGTCATAAAACTAACTCATCGAAGCGAGGTCCAGCATATTTTCATGTGAAAATCAAGTGAAATATGCTCAATGTGTCTGTCACAGTAAGCAATGCATTCTGTATCCTGCATACGTACCGATGATTGTTACAATCAGGATACTTGTTTTAATTTTTACTATTAAAATAAACTGCTTGTTGTTAACTTTTATTAATATGCGTTTATATGAACTATAATGCTGCACGTATGATTTCAAGTTGTAGGCACATGTAATCTTAATTTTACTATTAAAATAAACTGTTTGTTGCTAACTTTTATTAATATGGCTTTATATAAACTATAATGCTACACGTATGATTTCAAGTTGTAGGCATACCTAATCTGAAGATAGGAAATTTGAAATTATCACATCATGGCTTATAAAAGAGTAACTTTTATGTAAAACATTATTTAATGCTAAATCGAACATGTTCTACAAAATTGCAATTCACATAGTTTTATTCTTCCCTACCGTTTTCTAGTTAGGAAAGTTAATTATTAAGTTTGCTGCTAGGTGGCGCTGTAAGAAATCTTATTACCCAGAGCATCCCCACCTGAATATGCTTAGATACGTTAGTATACGTTTATATGAACTATAATGCTACACATATGATTTCAAGTTGTATGCATATTTAATCTGAAACTAAGGAATTTTAAATTGTCACATCATGGTTTCTAAAAGTGTAATGTTTATGTAAAACATTATTTAATGCTAAATCGAGTACGCTCTACAACTTTGCAATTGACATAGTTTTATTTTTTCTTATCGTTTTCTACTTAGGAAAGTTAATTTTTAAGTTTGCCGCTAAGTGGTCGTGTAAGTAATTTTATTACTCAGCGCATCTCCACCACGTTAGATCGACAATCCTAGATTGTCGATCTAACGTGACGACAATTGTAGTCGACAATCTAGACGACAATCCTAGATTACACGTTTAGGAATACATCTGATTCCGTTCTCAAATTAGTTGAAGTAAGGGCACTTTACTGGAAACCCTGTAAAATATCTCTATTTCGTTGAAATTACTAACTAGCGTTCAAAACCCATCTGCTCGGAAAACATTTAAACTCAATTTAAATTTTTGATAACCCAATTAAAGGAAGATCCTAAAAAACTTGGTAATCCTCTTCAAGCACTTAATTCTTTAAGAAGTTTTCTTCCCACGTGAATCACTAATAAATATACCCTTATTCATTTCTGTAGGATTAAAAAGAGATTAAGATTTAGCCTCTATTTAATCTCTATTACTATTTAGAAACTATCAAACGATTTATTTTTTTATAACTATACTGCATTGCTAAAACGTATATTTATAGTGCTTGTCTTTTTGCTATGGGTATTTTGTCACACATATATGCAAACAAAATGCATATATTCTTAAGGTTTAAATCAAATGAAAATTCTTTTACTTTCATATTTAAAATAATACGATGCTCTTATAAACAGAATAAAATCCTGGTTAAATTTTATTTAACATTTTTCAAATATCATAAACTATTGTAAAGTTCAGCATATAAAGTCTGTGTTTTGCTAAAAATATTGTCTACAATACGAAACTGATCTCAGCAAAAGGCGTGTAAACTCAATATTAATTTTTGATTACAGAATTGGAGAAAGACTGGAAACTCTACTAATCCTCTTAAAGTAATTAACTCTTTAAATGACATCATATATATTTCATTTTTAAATTACCACTTAAAAGAAATCCTTAATTATTAATAGATGATAAGAAAAAGAATAATCGTTGCTATTTCGTCCTTTTTAAAATATGCATTTGACAACTGGAATACGAGTACATCTTCCTTTACTGAAAAATGCAATCGGAAATTTTAACATAACGTGTTCTGTCATCTTAGTTAAGAATAATTTTTGTTAAATCGTTAGGAAAATAAAGTTATAGATATTTAATTCTATAATCAGAAAGGTAATTACTTTTAAACGTTTTAAACGAACATTATGGTATTATTACAAATAAAATATTTTTCTGGGTTGCAAGTATAATATTGACAATTTTCAAATATAAAAACTTTGATGACATATTGAAGTATGTATTGTCTGTGTTGTGTTTAAAAAAAAGTATACAGTTACTTAAAAATGATTTCAACAAGTCATTATACAGATCAAATTTATATTTTAAGGGTAACTGAAACTGCATTTTTCCCTTGTTTAAAATATCTCGATGCTGTGCTGAGCAAATATATCGTATTTATAGGATATCATTAAAATCATTCACACTTTTCAATTAAAAAAGGTACGCCGGAATTCAATATATATCATTTGTTTGTTTGTTTGTTTAAAATATTGTCCAACACATTTGAGACTAAAATCCTCAAACGACATATTAAATCAATTGAAATTTTTGATTAACCAATAAACGAAAAGTAGGTAAAATTTCCGGCAATCATCTTAATTATTTTAGTGATTATAATAGATTTTTTTTAGTGCTTTCTGATAACATTATCATTATTTTTCACTATAAGAAAATAAAGAGATTGAAGAGAAATGTCAATTTAAACTTTTTTGAAAGATGCATCTAGATGTTATACGATTTACGTTTTTCCATAAATATTGTGTGCTATGTAAGCATAAACATTAGGGTGGTCACAAGCAACATAGAAAAAAAAATTAACGATTTCTTTGGGGGGGGGGGGATGGGGCCTTCCTAAAAGTTGCCAATTAGTTAGAAAATGAGATTGGCAAAGTTTCTGCTCATATGAATAACATTAACCCGCGCCTCATCGAGGTTGAATTTTTGGAAATTTGCAATTTTTGGCAAAAAATTGTAGTTTTCCTTTCTTTACGTGAAAACTATTTCTCTTAGAAACCTGATTCTAGTTTTATTTCATAGAAACTGTTGTTACCTTGAACTTTTACTCTCATCAAAACTTATATCTAATGAACATTTAGTATTTTTCATGTCAGCTTGTAAACCATAACCTCAAACTCTGCATTTTTGAAACATAAGTGAAAAATGATAAATTAATAATTTTATTACTTTTGATAATTTTTTTGTATTACTTTCATTAATACGGCAAAAATAAGTGAACAAGTTTTGTAACTTTAAAAATATTTCACGAATTATAATTGATTATTAGTTATCTAGTTCTGTTTCTAGTAAGAGCTTCTCGATTTGTATTGCAGTTGGACCTCTGAATTTCTCTTTTTTTTACAAGGCTGTTTTTGTTACCTGTTATGATTATCTATTTTTAGAATTGACGAAACATTCCGTAAAACCCCCTCCCCCTTTTGATATGATGGCAGAAATGTAAGATTTTTTAAATTGGCCACATGTCTCATCAAATCATCGAAGCTATCACGTAATTGTCAAGTTTTATGTATTTTATTTTACAATATTTGCAAAATTAAACTGAACGTTAGAGAAGCTGCTAGACTTAGAGCACATCCGCTAGTTAGCCACAGACTTTAATTTTATGTAGAAGTGCAATTGACTCCGCAAATAACTATTTCATAAACAAAGACCTGAGCTTCAAAAACAGATTTAAAAATTCCAGTTTAGAGAGAACTGTTGTTCACTGGGATGGAAAACTGCTTCACCATTTTTTGAATAAAGAAAATGTAGAGTGGATAGAAGTTTTAATTAGTTGTGGGGATGAAGAACAGTTACTATGAGTTCCACAGCATGAAAATAGTATCGGAATAATTCAGGCGAAAGCTGTATTTTCAGCAGTTGAAGATTGGGAGGAAGTTGGTAAAATCCAGGCAATATGTTTTGATACAACTGCAGTAAACACCGGTCGCCTCAGAAGAACCTGCATTTTTTATAGCAATTATTAAAGGAAAGTCTTCTGTATTTACCATGTCACAACTATAATTTAGAAATTATCCTAAAATCTGTTTTGATTGTAAAGTGGACATAATCACTGCCCCTCAGCCAGATATTTAAAAAAACAATTCTGATTGGGTGGTCTAAATTAAACCAGAGTAAGTATAAAAATACTATTGAAGATCAAATGCTAGATATAAAAAGTTAATTCAGAAGAAATTTCAAGTTTTCTTACAGGATCTTTTAAAAAGTAACAGCTCCCCAGCAAACACAGAGCTATCGGTAAACAATCGGCCGACAGCCGCTTTGCCGTTACCGACGGTATCGGCACGATACCGGCTGCCGTGCCGGTTCCGTATCTTTTTCGACACGCCGGGCGAGTGACGCCCGACTGATAGGCGCACAGCCGATCCAGTATCGGCAAAACACTATGCCGATAGCACGCCGATAGCTATCCATATGAATGCCGGTCGCAGCCCGACACCAGCATCAAATGAAAAAAAATCTGTTTTGATGGCGCCATCTATGAGCCATCGCGGAATGCATATTTGAAAAGAACGTGTTTTGGCACTGGACGAGGTTGGGTTTGATCCGACGAACTCACGGACAGGAAGTAGACGCCTTGACCACTTGACCACTCAGACTTGATCAGAGGAGGATTGTATGAGGTAATAAGGGGAAGTCTTATCGATACGTAATGGTTTGCGATTAAAGGTAAATGGTAGATGGGAAAATTAGAATTTTGAAGTGTTTTTAATTTATTTTTTATTTATTTATTTATTTATAATTGTCTTACGCACGTTTATTTAAAAGTTAATTTAATATTTAAATGAATGATATAAATATCTTAGCGAATTCGTTAAACCAAAGGAATTTAAGAATAATTTTAAGTTTAATTAAGATATAGATATAATTAAGAATAATTAAGAATAGGTATAAATTTAAGAATAATTAAGTATAAAAAAATATTTTTAGAGGTCTTGTTCAATTAATCAAATTTTCTTATTAAGATTATAATGTAATTACATGCATTGCGTTAATTTATAAAACATATATCTGTAACATGGAAAAATTTATTTTAATAAATAAAAAGTTAATAATTATTAACTTTTAATTAGAATAAGAATTCATTTTATGTCGTTTTGATGATTTAAAGTAGAACATATATTTAATGAGTATGTTGCAATATTAATTTGTTACTTATCAATATTTTTAATTTAAAAATAAAATAAAAATATTAATTAACATTTTTTTTTTCTTTTGGAAGATAATTTTTAAATGCGAAATATTTCTGAATCTTTCTTATAAATTTAAGAATGCTTATTAAATAAAATAAGTGACTTTCAGAGGTTATTCTCTTAGTAAAATTTTCTCTTTAGGAATTATAATGTAATTAAATACGTTAATTCAAGAAATATATATTTGTAACATAGAGAAGGTAATTTTAATAAAAAAATAGGTTGGTAATTAATCACTTTTAATTAGAATAAAAATTCATTTTTTATCATTTGATAATTTAATGTAGAATATATTTTTAGTGATTAAGTAGCAAAAATGATTCTTTTACTTATCAACATTTTTTAATCATCAAATAAAAAAGAAATATTAATTTATCTTTTTTTTTTTTTTTTTTTAGAAGTGGGAGGTTTCTGAATCTTCCTTTTAAGTTTTAATGCTAAAAAGTTGGGCAGTTTTTTTTATATTTTTATAGCTTGTAAAATAATTTTAAGCACTTTTTTAATAATTTGATTTTTAAATAAAATAAGAAACATAGCTATTGCTTTTAAAATGAATATATAGTTAGAATATAATTAATTTAAAGTTTTTTTTTCTACGATTAAGTTTATAAAGAATAATAATTTTAAGGGGCGATTTAAGAAACTCTTTTGATGATTCAAATAAATGTAAGCCTTTTTAAAATTAATTGAATAACAGCTTTTAAAATATATGTATAAGCTATTTTTGAATTTTTTTTTTGTTTGTTTGTTTGTTTATCACTGTTAGAATTTCATACAAATGAAACACATGAACTATACATATCTTATCAAAACTCAAATTCAAACAAAATTAAGAAAAAGAAAAAAAAATGTCGGCTAAGACTAAAAATTCCAAATTCGGACCGATGTTGGCAAATCTAATCGGGCCACTATCAGAAATCACATATCGGTTCTGCGTCACTTGCCGGTGTAAATCGCTTGCCTATATATAACCATAAGGGGACCGATTACGGTAACCCGCAGTTTTGAAAAAGCAGATTCGTATGTTTCAGTTGCCGACATGCTACCGACATTTCACCGAATCACTGTGCCCATGCCGACACTTAACCGACACTGCCGGCTGCGATCCGATCGTGTGCCGAAAGGTGTGTGTTTGCTGGGTCAGGGATGATTATAGTTTATTCAACTTTGTTTAATTTTTATAGGACTCCTTCCTGCAAAATACTTTTTTCAGCGTACCTGGTGCTTTTAATCATGTCAGATAGATGACACAAGCCCTTTATTCTCTCAAAATATAATGCCATAGATATTCTAGCAAGAACAAATTTAGAAAAAGAAGGTATTAGAGACCTTTGCTTATTTCTAATCAATATTTATGTAAAAGCATGCTTCAATATTCCCACTCCCACTTTGGACTCCAATCCAAAACCTACAAATAATAAAATCACTTGTTCACTACAGAAAAATCTATAAATAGGTTGCAGACAAAGCAATCGCTAAAATGATGAAACGCCTTTGGTATCTTAACTCGGATCAAGTTGCATTTTCATTTTTAGATGATACTTTAGAAAATAAAACTCAACATAAGCATGGCTGTAAAATTAATCTCATTTGAAGAAGAAATGATGATGGTGATAGGAACTTAAGAGCAGCAAAAGTTTTCAACCAAGTGGATTATTTATTAAACAAAGAAGTCGATGTTTTTGTTTCATCTCAAACTGTAAAATTTCTTACTAGATTTTATATTAATAAGCATTTTTACATTCATCTATCTTCAATAGAAGAAAGAAAGTATTGTAATCGAAATTTTTTCGACTTCCGGTTTTCGACGGAATTACATGTTTTAGGGGTCAGAGATCCCAAAAAACATGTTTACAGAAAATGTCTGTCTGTCCGTGTGTCCGTCTATCAGTGCGTCTGTCGCCATTGTACCATCAAAAACTGTATAAAGTTATGCATAGAATTGAACCAAATTTTTATTTTAAGTTTTTGGCTATGGCAAGCAGATCCTCCCTGAATTTGGAAAAAATTCGCCGGTAGGGGGCGCTGTAATAGCTATTTTTGTGCGATTTTGAATATTGTACCATCCAAAAGTATATGAAGTTATGCATAGAATTCAACCAACTTTTTATTTTAAATTTTTGGATATGGCAGGTAGGTCGTCCCTGAATTTGGAAGAAATTCGCCTGTAGGGGGCGCTGTAATAGCGATTTTTGTGCGATTTTGAATATTGTACCATCCAAAAGTATATCAAGTTATGCATAGAGTTGAACCAAGTTTTTATTTTAAGTTTTTGGATATGACAGGTAGGTCCTCCCTGAATTTGAAAAAAATGGCCTGTAGGGGGCGCTGTAACAGCGTTTTTGTACGATTTTGAATATTGTACCATCCAAAAGTGTATGAAGTTACGCATAGAATTGAACCAAATTTTTATTTTAAGTTTTTGGCTTTGGCCCTGAATTTGGAAAACATTTGCCGCTAGGGGCGCTGTAACAACGATTTTTGTGCGATTTCGAATATTGTACTAATCAAAAGTGTATGAAGTTATGCATAGAATTGAACCAAATTTTTAAAGTTCTTGGCTATGGCAAGCAGGTCCTTCCCTAATTTGGAAAAAAATTCGCCGGTAGGGGGCGCTTTAATAACGATTTTTGTGCCATTTTGAATATTGTACCATCGAAAAGAGTATGAAGTTATGCATAGAATTGAGCCAAATTTTTTGTGTTTCTTTTTGGTCATGGCATGAAGGTCCTCCCTGAATTTGGAAAAATTCCGCTGGAAGGGGGCGCTATAATGATGTCTGTACCATTTTCTTTATTGTACAATCGAAAAGTGTATAAAATTATGCATACAATTGAACCAAAATTTTTGGGCATGTTTTTGGCTTTGACCAACAGGTCCTCCTTGAATTTGGAAATATCGCGATAAAGGGGCTCTGTGATAGCGATTTTTGTACACTTTTCTTGATTTTTCGCAGTTCTATTGTCCATCTGCGGCTCGTGCAAAGGTGGGAACTCACTTCCTGCTAAGCCGGCTATTCGCAAACATCTGATAACACCAGAATAAGGAAAAACTATTAATTTTAACAAATATCATGTTATAGATTAACTCGTTTTTAGTTCATTTAATTGACTGAAGCAGGAATTTAAGATGAAAATCAAAGTTGGTATGGTAATGAACTAATAATATTGAAATATTAACATGTGTAACTAGTTTTTGAAATATTAAGATGTATAAGATAGAAGAAGGTTTTGGGATTGGCACATCCAACTAGTTTAAATACTGATCTCAATGAATGGTGTGAAACTAAACCTTATTTGAAAGCAAGAAAACAGTGAATAATTTAAGGTTGTCAATGACACAGCTCAAAGGGGAAGAAAATTAACCCGAGATTTTAATTCCTGTTTAACAAAAGACGAAAAATAAAAACAGTATGTGCTAAAAGTTGTATCTGAATGTATAAAAACTTTTCAAGATTCTTCAAAAGCAACCTTATCTAAGCCAATACCACCTTAATCCTTTCCAGCGCAGTGGTCCTAAGTCGAGACTACCTAATTTTAATTCCAAACTTACAAACGGCTTATATTTTAATAAATTTTTCCTTTTACAATGAAAGGTTAAAGTAATGCGTTTTTAATTTCTAAAAAAGTCGTTTGTAAATTTCGGTGTAATCAATCATTTCATTATTTTACGAACAGAATTTTTCTGTTCTGGAAAGTCTTAAGGTGACGTAAGGGATAATAATTTCTTTTCTTTACTTTGCTTCCTTTCTTGTAACACAACTTTAATAATAAAATGCATTTGAGCATTATTTGTTCTCATTTTTTTACTTTCTTTGCCCCCTCCCTTTTTTTTTTTAATTCTTTCAGTTTAACATACGATTTTTTTTCATTTTCTTTGGAAATTTATTATGTAAAAAATAAAAAAAATAAATAAAAACAAATGGTGAAATAGAATGTTACAATTTTTTTCGCTTTATTATAAAAAGTAAATTTTTAGGATTCGTGTGGTATCTGGTCCTGAAAAATGCGTATATTTTTAAATCTATAGATTTTTAGAAAAAAATGGTGTGTGTTTCTTCAAAGCAAAACTTTTTTTTATAAAATGAGACCTAAATTATGTTTCTAGGTTCAATTGTATTTATTTCATGAAGGAAAAACAGCATTTTTTTGTGAAAAATCACGTTTTCATCAAATTAAACCTCAATGAGGCACAGGTTAATACTATTCAAATGAGCTAAAATTTTGCCAATCTCATTTTCTAGTCTATTGGCAACTTTTTGGGGGTCCCCCAGAAAAAAATCGAAAATTGATTTCTTGTGACCACCCTAATAAACATACACATCATATCCTTTTTAATAGCAATTATTGTAGTCAAATGGTCATGTCATGCAAGTGAAATATATATACAGTAAAACCTCCCTAAAGTGACCACGTTCCGTTCCAATAAAAATTGGTTGCTCCGAAAGATGGTCTCTTAATGGAGGTCATGTTTAAATCTAGATTTTAATTGTTGATAAAAGGTAACAGTTAATGTTACTAAAATTCATTTTTGACATTAGGAAAAAATATAAAAATTGTATCAAAATAAAAGTTAATTACATAAGTTAATTACTGCAGAGTTTAAAAAAATGAATACATTCACGCATGCTTTAATTTTTCTGTTTTATCTTTTAAAACTTTTATTTCCCAGTCCTTTCGAAGTTCAGTAAATATGCAATTTCCTGGACGGGAATAAATAATGAAGATTTCATTAATTTATTTATTTATTTGAGAGTTTCCCTACAGAATTATAGGGCAGGGATGTTTATTGACCGTAATTCTTAATTTGTCATCAGAGTTAAATTCATTGCCTAAAAAGACACAAAGGGGTTTAAACTAAAGTTACCGTGATAAAAATAAATCTAAATTAAGTTTAGAAGTTTGATAAATAATGCGCTCTCCTATGCTCAATAATGAATTATTTTTCTAATAAATCTTTCTTCAAGCAACTAGGAAAAAACGGAATTGTCTTCAAAGAAATTGGTCGCACATGGAGGGAGTTCCTCTGGGATGGTTGCTGAATGGAGGTAAAATTAGTACTGAGCCTATGGAATTAAATTTTGTTCCATGAAAAAATTGTCGTTCAAGGAGGTGGTCGCTTAATGGAGGTGGTTGCTCAGGGAGGTTTCACTGTATTAGGAAAATTTAAATCAAAATGCAGTTTAATATTTTGTATATCAAATGTCACACTGATTTTATTTGTAAAATACTGTTGACATTAAAAATATTTAGTACTATAAAAAAAAGTTTTTTTTTTTTTTTTTTTTTTTTTTTTTTTTTTTTTTTTCAAATTGGTGTACAACGTCAATGAAAGGTTTCCATAGACGATTCTACACTTAATTTTAATTTTTGATTATTCCATTACGACAAAATTCGAAAAATAATCCTCTTTAAGTACTTAATTTGTTAAGGGATTACATTTTTTTAAAGCTGTCATTAATAAGAATATCACTGCGTAATACCTGATGATAAGAAAGAGATTAAGACGTAGTTACAACATAAATTTTATTTAGAGAATAAAGAAAACTCAATATTGAAAAATGATAAAATAAGTTATTTAAATGCATATGTTAAGTCGTGGAAGAAAAAGTAAACAACCCCTACTAGCTCTGCAAGAAATTATTGTAGAAGAAATTTATAGGTGCCAAACGCCTGGAAATAAATTCGCATTTTTTTTAATATTAATTTCATAATTCATAATTCATATATATTTTTTTAAATTACAAATTCAATGTATTTATATTTGTTTTGTTTTTAGTATTGTAAACACACACAAAATTATCATATTAAGATTATAATTTCAGGCTATATTAATAAAAATATGAAAATGTAATTTAACATTTAGAAGCTGAAAATGTTGAACGTTTATAATTCAGAATACTTACCATTCAAATGACTAGAAATTTCGTTTCTGGGTATAGTTTGAACAGGAGATATAGAATATCATGTCAAAATGGGGTGTTGCCATTGGAAATAATACAAATTTTGTTCTGGTTTTGATTTGCAGATGCCCTCAAGTAAATTTTATATATATCATTAAAAGGAAGACTTTATTTTCAATCGATTGGTACCAGTAACTTTCTTCTATTGTAATTAATTGTAGAATTAGTAGGGGTGTTTACTTTTTTTTCCACGACTGTACATTGTAAAACAAAGTCCATGAAAAAACGCGACATTTTCTGGCAGCAAAATTTTTACCTATTTCCTCTTTTTAACAAAACTTCCGTTTTGGTATAACAGATGGAATTTGAAGATGGAGATTTTCTGCTATTCCAGATGGGACATTTCTGTTTTTAGAAGAACAAAATGTCAACTATAGCTCGATATTTAAATATAATATAAAATAATTAAATATACTGACACATATTTATATGAAACAGGTATTTGTATTCCATACTACCATAAACATTTTTTATCGCATTGTTCTGCTCAGAATTCGGAAGAAATCACCTGGTATATATAAAGTAGGAGTATTTTATGCAGCATGTCATCTTTATTTACGGATATTTTATCAAAAGGTTATGCTAATCAAAAGCATACAGGGTCCCTGAAAAAGAGGGCAAAACTTTACAGGTGATAGAACGCAGCTATTCGAGCAAATTTTGTCATGGAATGTAGGGTCCGAACGTAAATGGTGATAAGTTAAAAAGTAGTTTTCCACTGTCTCAGATAAAGAATTAACACGTTAGCGGCTAATAAGTTAGATGCAGCTAGGAGTCGTTCGGTAGCTTTATCGCCCCGAACCCTACCTTCCCGGTTTTCGGTGTCTTTAATTTGAGTAATTTCCCTTTTAAATTTGTCCGGTTTCAATTTTTGATTTTTTTTTTCAATGATGCTTGCGCTAGAGAGTCTTTCACTCGGGACGTGGCCGGGGACCTACGAATCTTGCTCTTCGTCCGCAGCCTTTATTCTTCTAATCTAGTCCGACTCTTTTGCGGAAGCAAGAATTGTAGGTCCCCAGCCACTTCCCGAGTGAAAGACTCTCTAGCGAAAGCAACGTTGAAAAAGAAAATCAAAAATTGAAACCGGACAAAATTTAAAAGGGAAATTACACAACCGCCGCGGCGAGCGGCCCATCTTCGTCCGCAGCCCTTTATTCTTCTACTCTAGTTCGACTCTTTAGCGGAAGCAAGATTCGTACGTCCCCGGCCACGTCCCGAGTGAAAGACTCTCTAGCGAAAGCAACGTTGAAAAAAAAAATCAAAAATTGAAACGGGACAAATTTAAACAAATTACTCAAAGACACCGAAAACCGGGACGGTAGGGTTCGGGGTGATGAAGCTACCGAACGACTCCTAGCTACATCTAGCTTATTATTAGTTGTTATTAACACGTATGAGGTGAAATCATTCCTCGTGGCTGAAAGTTTTTTTTTTTTTTTTAATTTAATCTTAATGCAATGCTATAAATGTTCCATAACAAATTTTGCCGATTTTTATATTTTTGCCTGAAAAAAAAAAACGGTTGTTCTACGCCCGCTATTAGGAAGGGACATCCATTTATGTAGGAAACGAAACATGGATAATATTTCAAATAACAATCAATATTAATTTTATTTATGTTTATTATAATCAAGCAGATTTTATTTAATGACAAATATGTTCAATTTTTAAATTTATAAAAGTAGTCATTGTTTCCAAAAAGTCAATTCCGTAATTTTTGTTGAAAGAAGTTTCAAAGAAAAATTGTATACCTGGAAGATGGGATTTTCTTTGACCTTTTAAAAATATCTTTGGAAATATTTATTAAACTTTCCTGTAAAGGAGTGGTTACAACAAAAAATATCTTTCCTGTGAAATAAGTCATGACCCATAACAAAAATTCTATGATCCCGTTACACATTATCTTTCTCAAGTTCAGTTTCATTTGAAACAATTACTTCGTGCAAACATTTTACCTGAAATGACCTACATTTGAAAAATGCCACAATTGAAGGAAACAGTGGTAAGAAAACGTGTTCTCCTTTTATGATTTAGACTAGGGAAAAACTTAAAGATGTTACCAGTTGGCTAGACAGATACAGAATGAATTGAAACAGCATTAACAAGTGTCGAAGGGTCGTCGATGGCCGCAATTTGAAGAGGGGCGTTAGTGTCGAACACCCTTCGACACCCGCCGCCAACGTGTTAACACAAGAATGAGAGGAGATACTTTAGAAAACATTTTATTAACAGGAATGTCATTAATGTGCACGTTCAAAGAAATTGCTCAAACGATCTTCCGACAGATGTATTGCACTCTTCACACCTGCGGGTTGCAACGCACATTGCTGACGCACATTTGCGAAGACACCAGGCATTTCCCGAATATCTCCGGTAACAACAGCAATTCTGGCGACTAGATCCATATCGGTTTGAATTGGGCACTCGTAGATTATGCTTTTCATATGGCCTCAAAGGAAAAAGTCCAAACACGAGTGATCCGGTGATCTATGCCAAGCTGTATACAATAGCCAAGCTTTGGGGCCACCTCGACCAATCCATGCCCTGAGAAAGTGGAAAACTACCTTTCAACTTGTCACTACTTGTGTTACGACCATACATTCTCCGATGAAATTTATTCGTACAACTGCTATCACCCCGTACATTTTTGCCCACTTTTTCAAATGCACTCAGTATATCCTTAAAGTTAAATCGAAACATAATATAATTTTTCTATATTTGAAAAATTATATTGCCAATATAAGCACTGATACGATATTTCGAGGCTAGTTCTCAAAAATAATTATTAAAAACTTTTTTAATTCATGGTAAAATCGTTAAATTTTAATATATAATCTCTGTAATCCGTTCGAAAATTTTCATAGAATCATACATACATCTTTTTAGAAGAAATTTAAATGCAATTTTAATTCTTGATTAGTCAGTAAGAGAAGACTAGCAAAACTCGTAATCCTATTTAAGCGCTTAATAATTTAATGATATTATGCATGTTTCAATACATTTTTACTCTCAACTGATTACTAATCAGAATATACTTTCATATCCCTAGTGGATAAGAGAGAGAATAAAGAGTATTCACAAATCAAATTGTTTTGCAAAATTTATGTAAGAAATAAAATATTTTTATTTAGATTACAAACATATTGTAAAGAATAACAGTGTAAAGTTATTTTTATTTACATTTTAAAAATATAATTCATTTGTGTATTTTTGTTCCTGCGTTCCACAAATTCTTTTTCATTTTATTTCCTTATTATTAATAACTAGCCGCCCTTGGCGATCAATTTGGTCTCCCTTAGATGTGTGCTAAGCATTGTATCATGTTACTTTTATCCAAAATTTAATTTACTTTCTCGATGCTTCGCCAAATCAGAAGTTTCTGATAGAGGAATCAAGAACTCTGTACTTTTATGTTAGGCAGGCGCAGGTGATAAATCGCCAAACATTGTTTTTCCCATTGCATTTTTTTTTCTATTTCATCTAAAATATAATCATGTCACTCATTTTGATTAAAATACATATGTTTAATTTGAAATTCATGACTTTCACTTCTTTCTTTTCCTTTTTTTAAGAAAAAGAAAAGAAAAATAATAAATAATACAAAAAACATAATATTTAAATTCAACATCAGAGCACTGTTTTAATTTACCACGCGAAAAATAAAGAATGTTAACTGGTGAGTAAAAAAATGCTATTGGCGAGATTTGCGCTAGGCTAACATAAAAGTTCCAAGAATTCTTTAAGATCATTTTCTGCAGTTTTATTCGAAAAATAATTTTGATTATAAATGGCCACCTTGCATATGAAGAACGAAGGGGGTCAGCCCGTAATTGTTTATGACAGTGACATGACTTCAACTAATATAATATAGATGAAATGATGGCTATGGAACAATATTTGGCGATTTATCACCTGCGCCCGGCTAACATTAAAGTACCAAAATGGTCCCCTGGCATATAAAAAGCGAAGCGGTAAGCACGGAACTGTTGATGACAGTCACATGACTTAGGCTATTATTATAGACATAGTATTCAGAGTTTGGTTTAAATGTTTAATGTTTTACACACATGTTTCTTTTAATAAAGTTATGTATTTTTGAAAATAAAATAACAGTTTATCAAAATACCCAAGTTTTTATCTAAAATGCATAAAATAAATATAAATTAAATAAAAGATCGTGTAGTTTTAAAATGGTGGAAAATATTGTTTCATGTTATTGTATTTGAAAAACGTAATGTTCATAAGGATGTGCGAAATTTTATCGTTCAATATTAAACAATTCTATATCTTTTTGTTATCTGTTTTATAACAGCATTTTACAAAAAAAATATATATATATATATATATATATATATAAAGTAATTTCAGAATTTTTCGATTTTTCTCTGTCTGTCTCAGAAATTTTAAAATTTGCATTAATTTTATAGCATTTGTATGCTGTGTGCATCTGTGTTCTCAAAATTAATTTTTTTTCGCATTTTATACAATTTGTAAAAGTTAAATAATGTCTATTACAAAACCATATATTTGCAAACAGCACGCTGCAAAGAATAACATAGGTGTACAGTGAAACAAAAATTGCCACATCTAACTGTTCCTAATATAACTTTTGGTGCTGCAAAATTCGCAATAAAATTTATGTATCAAGTACCTGTCATTTTTAGGTGCGTTCGTAATTATATAAATACGTTGCACCTATAGTCGTCGTTCAGTCCGTCCGTCTGTCCGTCCGTCTGTCCGTCTGTCCGTCCGTCTGTCTGTCCGCATGTAACAGAGCAAAAACTACCCAACCGAATGGTCTGAAATTTCAAATATATGATTGTTGCAAAATTTTGTCGAGCCATTTCAAATTTTATGAAAATCGGATGTATAGTTTAATTACAGGGACAGTCAAAATTTTTTCTTTACATTACGGCCAATGGGAAAAATTATTGCAAGTGCATTTTAATGATGTTACAGCCTTCCGAATGGTCTGAAATTTTAAAGATATAACTGTTGCAAAATTTTGTCGAGCCATTTCAAATTTTAGGAAAATCGGATGTATAGTTTAATTACAGGGACAGTCAAAAGTTTTTCTTTACTTTACGGCCAATGGGAAAAATTATTGCAAGTGAATTTTAATGATATTACAGCCTTCCGAATGGTCTGAAATTTTAAAGATATAATTGTTGCAAAGTTTTGTTGAGCTATTTCAAATTTTAGGAAAATCGGATGTATAGTTTAATTACAGGGACAGTCAAAAGTGTTCCGTTACATTACGGGGAATGGGAAAAAATTATTGGAAGTGCATTTTAATGATGTATCAGACTATGCGCTTTATTAAGTGCAAAAAAGTATACATTCAGTACAATATGGGGTGCAAAAAATAATTATAAAACTAGTTATAGTACGAACGCACGGAAAAGTGATAATATATGTTATGTATCGCTTACATATTTTTCACAAACTTGACTTTTACTATATCTAATCGATGTTACGTTGTCTAATTTTTAATTAAATGAGGAAACAGTTTGTAACGTTATTCCGCTAATTTATTGCATGTAATGTTGCACATAATGTGGGATTCCACATTCCATTAGAAGCATTTATTTAACCTATACTAGCGAAGGATCTGGATATAGGGTAGACCGCGTCTTCTAAGACCGTTTTTTCTTCAATATTTTAATTTTTTTTGTATTTTGTTAAAATATTTATTATATGTTTTTTTTTTTAGTTTGTAGAAACAGCTCATCTTAAAGCTTAACCACGTATGACAAAATTTGAAAAATATTAATTGATAGTTTCTATATGGAGCTCAGAAGGACATCAAGTCACCTGACTAACCTGCCCCATGAACGGGGTAGGTTGACACTCCAAGTTGATTTTATTTTTAGGTTATTACTGGAAATGAAAAAACACATAAAATATCAAAGGTAATTTTAATTTGGTATATAATATTCTAGCTAAAGTACCCGGCGTTGCCCGGAGTTTTAAAAATGTTTATTTTGAAAATTCAACGATTTTGCGTTAGTTTACATAATTATCACTCTTTTTTTTTTTTAATTTAATCCTCACGACAGATTACCTATTTACTTAGTTATTATAATTTGTGATGTGGAGTGAGACCGAGATTAAAACCTTTTGATGAAAAGTTGTTTCCGAGTGTTTTGTTATTTAATTACTTTTTTTTCATTCTTAAAGAAAAATGGCACGTACAAAAGTTGTATGAACTTTATTTTAAAATATCTGAAATTTTTATTTCAGTTCTTCACTAAGAATGAGCTCTAAGGACCTAAACCTTTGTGGAAATTGTAATATATACGCATACACACAAGTATATACAAATGGAATACATTTAAAAATAACAAAAACAAATTCAGAGAACCTCAGAATGTTAAAATATGCCAATATTTCTATAATCGATTTTTAATCATGTTTCAATACGTTTTTTCAAACTCGTATGACGTTATATATTCACATGCTGAGTTTCATTATATTTCCAATATGAAGTAGTATTCACTTTTTTAAAAATTCGTCAAACCATTTTTTCATTTTCCTTTTTGACGTGAAAATCTTGCAATAGAAAATTATGACGTAATATTCACTTTTTTTATTGCGTCAAACTATTTTTTTTATTTACTTTTTCATGTAGAAATCTTACAATAAAAAATAGTTGATGTGATAAAAATTTTATTATGGCCGTGTTTTAATACACATGTACGTAACATTTCATAATATGGACTTCCAAACTGTGGATTTGTATAGATTTACAGAGAGACAGACAAATTTTCATTTTTATATAAAATAGACAAACGATGAGAAAAAAATATTTTGTTCAACTTAACTACTGCCTTCATCAAAATACTTGTCATCATCACAATGAATGCAAGTCCACAGTGAAACATGATTCGTGTGTTCAACGTTTGCAACTGGTGCATTGAATCCCCCCCCCCCCCCATGTAGACATTGCTAAAAATGCAATTTCAGTAATGTTTAAAAGTGCATAATTTTTTTTTTTTTTTTTTTTACTTAACTGCAAACCTAAATAATTAAATTTAATTTTTAAATTATACTTACCAAAATGTAATAATACCAAAACTTTTTAAATAACTGCTTTTAAGTTATTTTATGTGATTAGTAAAATTTCAATATTGTATTCATCTTTTTAATGTATATATACCTTGCTTATTTTATAATCTGTCAATCAAACCAGCCAGGAAGCAGAAAATATTGTTTAAGAGTGCGGGACTCATAGTGCTTAATCCCTCTCCGTTTATATAAAAACAATTAAGTTACAGAAGCTATTAAAAATATATTTTCTCTCTTAAATGTTTCTTTATTCACATCTGACCCCCGCCCCCCCCCCCAAAAAAAAAAGTAATATTAATGAAAGTTATATGTAATATTCATGAAACTAGTAAATCTGCAGATCAGTGGTCTCGAAACATCAGTTCTACAGTTTTATTTTGAAGTTATTTTATTTAGTATTTAAAATATTCAACTCACAAATCATTTATTTCATGTTTGCAATGTTAATTATTATAAATGATATATCAAGTCTGGAAGATTAATTGTTAAAAATAGTGAGACAAAACTAAACACTAATATTCTGAACCTTTTTTTTTATTATTATCTTTTAAATCACCCACTGTTTCAATAATTTGATAGCTGTAATTGCCTGATATTTAGTATTTTAGACTATTCATCTAAAAAAAAAAAAAAAAAAAAAACATTGATCTTCTGATAATTAATAAAAAAAAAACAATTGATGCAAACAGTGAATGATTATCACAAATATTTTATTAATTACTGGTATCCTAATTGTTACATTTATTTGAAAAAAAAAACTATTTTGTTTCATTAGTATGTATTCATTAAATTCTGTTTCTAAATACAGTCATAAAAACAATTATATATTTATTACTCTTTATGGGGTGTTCATTACTGGGCTTTTGGGTGTTTTGATATAGTTCTGTTATTTAAAATTAAATTTCAATTTATATTGGGAAATGAGACTATAAGAATGGTTAAATATTGTTGATAGATTAATATAATATTGAAAAAACTGGAATATAATAGTTATAACTATTAATAAAAAAAAATAATTTAAAAAGAAATTCCTAATGGGTGTTGATTACTGGCACACTATATGCGTATTATTCTATATACGTATAATTCTTGATGAAAATATAAAAAGAATTTTCGAAGTCAAAATCTCATAATTCCTGGTACAATTTTTTTTTTCACCAAATGAATGGGATAGAAACCTTTTTTATTAAAACACAAAGCATTTCTTAAAAAAAAAACAAATCCTTTCCGAAAACTACAGAATTTTTCGATATAACAGATGTATCTCTTCTTGTTTTCTTAAAGTTTTAGCTGCAACGATACTTTTTCCGCTTCAAATCGTCTTATAGGAAGCAAAAGGCATTTCACTTTATTTTTAAACGAATTAAATGTAGCTATTTTAACTTAAGAGACCCAATAAAGCTTTGAGTGCTAGGCATTTGAAAGCATTTAAATGTCTGTATTGGCAAAGAATTTACATTATGATAATATTTAGAAAGCGATTTGTGCTATTTTATACGATAAAAGCTAAGAATATCAGATAGACTATATATAAAGGACTTATTTTATCAAAACGCATTCTTCACATTATACTTATGTAGTCAAACAATATAAAATATTAGTTAAATTTTAAAATCGCATTTTTATCGTAACATTTTTATTTATAGAAATTATTTCACATTACATTTTTTATTTCAAAATTTTGAAAAGATTTTCAGAAACGAATTGACTAAATTGAACTTCACAGTAAAATAAATAAAACAAATATATATATGTATATTTACAAACATATATATTTTAAACCTCTAACAAAATAAAGAAAAATATTAATAACATTCAAAAGAAAAAAATCAACAAGACTACAACCAGTAGTAAAATCATGCATCAATAATAATATTTCATTATTTTTTATGTGACTAGGGGGCTCGGCCCCCTACGAGCTACGCTCGCCAACCCCCGTCCAGACACCGCAGACTCTAAATGCACGCTAATTTGATCGGCTTTAAAAAGATTTCGAAAGATTGAATTATAATTTAAAAAACAGTGGCGATCTCCCTATAAACGAATTTCTATTCATTTCTCTTTGATTGGGGAATTTTAACGCCAAATCCGCTGCGGTACTACTTGATTATCCAGTCGACCAATTTCGCCAAATTACATAAATCGCCAAACCACTCGCCAAATTATACAAATTGATATAATTTTTATTTTAAATAACGAAATAACAAATAAATTCGTACAACATTAATAAAAACACAAATAAAACGTCGAAATAAAAATAACTTGATGACGTATACACGTGTAACAACATTTCAAAATAAGCTAATATAAAAGGAATTAAGTAAAGAGAGTCTTTGTCTCCTGGTATTTTTTAACAAAGCGAAAAGAAAGTTCTTTTAAATGAGACATTTTAAATTAATTCTCAAAATATCAAATAAATGTCTAGCGCAATAATTTTTTTGCAATATTATTTTGTGTTCATTTTATGTAATAACTATAATGTGACGTAAATATGACGTAATTCCTCCTAAGACTTCTAACGCATGTTAATGAATTTATTATTTTACAATAACCTTTCTCTTTTAAAATTCACGTGTATACTTTTTATGACTTAATTTTTAATAAGTTCCTGCTCTTTATACGTAATTATTTAATTCTAATTTGAAAGTTTTTTTCCTGTTTATAAGAGTCACGTGTAAATAAATTTTTAATTTGAAGCAAACATTATTGCTTTTTATACAGTTGGCAACAGTTTAAATTAGTACAATTTTCTGAAATCTGTAAAAAATATCTCTAGAAATGCTGAAAATTTGAATTTAAAATATAAATAAAACCTGAAAAAATGAGTCAAAATAAAAAAATTAATGCAATCTGCACTCCGGCAAATTCTAACGCATAAAATGATCTAAAAATGATTACACTGCCATGTATAGTTTTTGCTGCTATAAAACTTTTTTAGTGGAACGATTTTGTCCAACTTTAGCATTAAATAACGCTTGAAATAATTCTTCGATTTGAAAACTGTCTGCATCAGCGTGTTTATCAAACATTTCTGTATAAAACCACCGATTTTCATATTTTTGTATGCATTATTTTTGTTAATATTAACGAAGAAAGGCTTCTTGTCACAAAAAAATCAAAACCGGCGGCGGCGGCGGCGGTGACAGCGGTAGTTACTTTTTTTTAGAATAGAGAGATAAATAAAACCTGAAAAAATGAGTCAATATAAAAAAATTAATGCAATCTGCACTCCGGCAAATTCTAACGCATAAAATGATCTAAAAATGATTACACTGCCATGTATAGTTTTTGCTGCTATAAAACTTTTTTAGTGGAACGATTTTGTCCAAATTTAGCATTAAATAACTCCTAAAATAATTCTTCGATTTGAAAACTGTCTGCATCAGCGTGTTTATCAAACATTTCTGTATAAAACCGCCGATTTTCATATTTTTGTATGCATTATTTTTGTTAATATTAACGAAGAAAGGCTTCTTGTCACAAAAAAATCAAAACCTTCGGCGGCGGCGGCGGTGACAGCGGTAGTTACTTTTTTTTAGAATAGAGAGATACCAGTATTTAAAAAAGAAAAATTTTACAGATTAACTAAAATATAATCATTTCCTGATCATTTATATATTTACGATTCCAGTTTTAAGGTGGATTGTTCATTTTAAATAAAAAAAAAATATATATTAAATACACTTTAACAGTTTTTGGGGTGGGTGTTGGAGCCATTGTTCTAGAAATAAAAGTAATTGTAAAAGGAAATTGTAAAATTTCCAGATATTCCTTCGCTTTAGAAACAAATCTTCTAGATTGGAATGGAAAATACTCATAATGTTAGATGTCTAATTAATTAATTAGAAAAAAAGTATAAAAATAAAAAAATAAAAACAAAAATACCCTGGTAGAAAATTTTCAGCATAATAAAAAAGTAATGTTTTTTTATCATGAAAATTGTCTTTGCAACTTTACAAATCAGAAAAAAAGTAAATTTATGGATTCTGTTTTAATAAGACATAACAAAGTTTGTATATCTTAAATCAATGTTTATTCAATATTTGTTTTAAAATTATGATTAATAACGATAATTAAAGTACATTACCAAATTTAACGTACATTAAAAAAGATTCCAAAATTATTTTAAAAAATTACTAGAAAAATTTATTAAAATAAAGTTTTTTTTTTTATTTTACATGACGTAATTAATGAATGCGTAAAATTTAGTTTTAAGTTTTATGTTTCAAGGAAACAAATGTATGTTATTCCAGCAACTTTGTGAAATGCTATCTGTCAACCAACGGATGCTTAGAGAAATATGCCATGAAACGTAGTTTATAAACGTCTGGTGTGACAGTGTCTCTGTCTTTTATTCAAGCTCGCCTTTAATTCAAAATTAATTTAAAATATAATTTTATGACTTTTAAAAGATGTTGTTCTCACCCCCCCCCCCTCGTTAAATAAAATTAGTAATTAAATTCAGCGCTTAAAACCATACGGAATTTTATTTAGATGTTTTTTCCTATTTCCGTAAAGTCTTAATTCAATAAATTTAAATATTCAGTTTATGATTTGTAATCTATTCTCGCAGATGTGCATTTCCGTTAACACTTGGGCCATAAAATAAAACAAAAAAGGCGCAGCTGTCTCAAATATTAGAATGGCAGTTATTTTTCATTTGCGTACGCCCACGTTGGAAATAATTCAGTCTTATTCACTGTTAAAATTTGGGGCGTTGCAATGAAATAACAAAAATGTAAAAGATATTTTATGCGAATGCGGTCTTTGAAATCATTTCATGTATGTTGAATTGATTTATGGGCAATATAAAAACACATGCCTTTTCTCGGCATGCCGCAATTATAAATATCAATTATTTAAGCTAATCATGTAGAGTTTGACAAACAAAGCCAGATTTTCTGTCGCCGCTGTAAAGTAAATATGAAAACCGTTATTTTGACAACCTTAGCGTCACGCGTCTGTTCGGGAATCCAGATTATGTGGGGTAAACAGTTGTTTTCGCCAAAACCTTTGTCCACTCGTGGATCAGTAATTCAAAGTTTTAAACCACTCTAATAAATGTCATCCACTTGTATAACGTATTTCAGTGCTGCTGGTCATAAGGAATTTCTCTATAGGATTTTGGTTTTCGATAGCTTTAAAACCTGAACACAAATTTGTGCATGTTTTGTGCTTCTAATTTTAAGTTATGTACCCATAAATATTTCGGTCTTTCATTGTGATTCAAACTTTTAAAAACGAGCTATTTATGTCCATTGATAAAAAATGCGATATCTAACCGCTTAACGGGCGCGTAAGAATACATATTTATCTGTCATTTCAATAAAAGACAAAAGGATGTACATATCTTGAGTCATTAAGTCTGTCATTTTATTGTTATATAAGAAAAGTCTATATAATAAAAAGTGTAAATTAAACTGGTAATTAATAAAAATTTTTAAGACTCATTTTACCATAACCATTATTACCATTTTTAAGTTTAGATGGAACAATAAACCCTCACAAAACATATTGATAATTATTGCTATTTTTTAATGTAACAGAAAATTATCATTATGATCAGTCTTTAATTTAATTTTGATTTTGTATAAAGGCTAATGCAAGTACAGCTTCGTCTAATCTAATATTTGTAAACGGAGGTATTCAGAACAAAATCCTTTGAAATTTCTATTCTAAATTTAATTGAATAGAAACCTTTGTTTGACACGTATTCTGAACGCATTTAATGGACTGTATTATGGAGGCTTTTGCGTCACCATAAACTGTGAAAACTCGATTTGACTATTAAATTTAAGTGCAAGCATTGAATATAAAGACTGCGTTTATAACTTTATGTAATATCGTCAAGTTTTTCGAAGTTTATTTCTCGAACACATCGTATAAAGCGAAATACTAATACATATAAACGATCCGTTGTATTAAAATCGGAAATGTTGTATATTTATTGAATTATAGTACCAGCGATTTCTGGAATTATAAAAGAATAAAATATTTTGATAAGGGAAATATAATAAAGGGGAAAATAATATCATTTATTAAGATTCAGAAATAGAAGAATAAACTTTCTTAATGCATTTTTAAACTATGATTATTTGATCTACATTTTATTTCCCTTATTTAAAAAGATTAATTTTCCTTTTAAGAATATCGCAGGTCATCTCAAATACGAAATCGCTGAAGCTAATCGTGTAATCGAATACCTCCATAATTAAACGAAAATTTAAAGTAATCTTCTAACAAGGGAACCATATCATTGAGAGCTGTTGCATTTTAAAATCCTATATTACGAAGTTCGAGAATCAATAAAAATTTTCTGTTAAAATCATATTTTTTGATTTTACAGCAGCATACTTTTCTAAAATTACAATTTTTGAAACCACTTATCGGACATAGACTTTTTTTTTTAAGAAAAGCATTTAAAAATACTAATTATTCAATAATAAGTATAAAATATTGGAAAAAGTTTAAAAATTCCTTCAAGAACCTACGAAATTGATTTTGAAAAATTACAACATTATATTCATATTTTTGGCGAGGTAAAAGTTGGCTTTTATTTTTTTTTCAAATGTAGAATTTTCCGGCAACCCTAGCCGAATGTCATAGATCATTACCGTGGGTGAGCAGTGGTTTGGACTTCAATAGAAATTGTAATGTCCGACCTATTTAGACACAGTAAATTGTGTAAAGTGTATAAAAAGATCAATTATGATTACTTTTACCAAAAGACCCAACATTTAATACAGCAAAATTTCATTTTAAACATTTCGAAACCTCATTACATCCTAATTAAAAAATAATAATAATAATTTGCTTATTTTCCATTTCACTACAAAAATAGTTTTCAAATTTTTGAAAGATTTTAACAGAAATATATATATATGTACAGTAGAACCTCTTTTATCCGAAACTAACTCTCGATTAACCAAAATCCATTTTTAAAGCTTTTTTTTTTTTTTTTACTATCACATTCCTTGTAAGCAAAATCAATTTTGAAAGCTTTTTTTTTTTTTTTTTTTTTTTTTTTACACTACCATATTCCTTGTGAGCAAGCGGTCCTTTCCGAACTACGAGTACAAATAAATATTTTTGAAAACCTTTCCCATAGTTCCTTTGAATTCAACTTGAGCTCCCATAAGCTGCGGAGTGGAACGAAGAAAACGAACAAATTAGCAATTTGGAAGCTTTTGAAAGTTTTGCAAAAGGTTTGGCATGGCTGGAGCAGCAGAAAGACTATGATACTGGTGAACTAATAATATTTAAAAACTCCTTGATAGAGCTTCAAAGCAAAGGCAATCGAAACTGCGGCAAACAAAACATTTTTTTAAACTCTTGTGATATATGTAAATATATATGATATGTACGTACTTAATATCAAGATTAAAATTAGGTAATTTATTCTTGTTTCTATTTTGCTATTGCTTTATTTTTACTAAGCACTTGTTACCATAATACGAAATATTGCATGTATTTCTCCTTAATCTTAAAATTGCATCATTCTCGATTATCTGAAAATTTCGATTTTCCGAAAGAGGGTCGGTCCCAATTACTTCGGATAACCGAGGTTCTACTGTACTATTTACACATTTACCGCCTGTGTAAGGGAAAAAAAAACTTAATTGAGGACCCCAGAAGCCAAGTGGTATAATTGACAAATAATTAAAAAAAAACTGAGCTAAGTACACAGGCTATCTAGAAATAATGCTATTATTTTGAAGGGAAATAAATATAAGTGATTTTCTAATTAATTGCTGCGTTCTACAGATCAAATGCTTAAGCGCTTTAAACTACTTAACTACTTAACTCTTTAATTTCTACTTAAATAAATAAAAAAAACATATATTGTACTCCACTTTTCTTTAACAGTTACTATAATAAGAGTTCAAAGACCGCTGTGAAATAAGCAACTGTTTCATACTTAAATTCAGCCAAATACTATTGATATTCCAACTTTGAACTCAGTTTACTCCAAGTCTAAATTTTGCCACTTATATAATTTGGCTTCCTGGGTCCTCAATTCTTGTTTCTTATGCTATCAAATATTAAAAAAATCCCAATCTGATTTAGCTCTAATACGTACCGTACATATACTCCAGGGAGAAAGAGGGCTAAAAATTTGTTACGCCATATTTGGCGAAAAAAGTAAGTTGTAAGTTTAAATGACTGGAAAGCTTTGAATCGCGTGTACTATTAAAACGTTTCAGTGGCTTATTATAGACGTATTTGAGTTACTAAAAGTAAAAAAAAGTGGATCTGACTGTTAAATTTAAAAGCAAGCAATAAACAAACAGAATTTATTAAGGACTTTATGCAATTATGGCAAGTTAT
Organism: Maratus speciosus; assembly: GCA_963932465.1. Taxonomy (NCBI): domain Eukaryota; kingdom Metazoa; phylum Arthropoda; class Arachnida; order Araneae; family Salticidae; genus Maratus; species Maratus speciosus. Next base: position 34,543,418 of record OZ010789.1, on the reverse strand, counting down.
TCGAAGTATATTTCTCAAATACATCGTATTAAGTGTTGAGGAAAAACACATAGCCATAATATACTATAGTATAATCAAACTTAAAACAATAGCATTCTGATGCATTTTACAGAATATTACGACATCATCGAAGTTAATCATGTAAACGAAAATCATTTACATCCTATTGAAAAAAAAGACCTATTCTAAGTTTACATGACTAGAAAGCTTTGAATTACAGGTACTCTGAAAACAGTTACTTGACTATATATTATGGATGTTTTTGAATGACTATAAACTGTGAAAAGTGGATTTGAATATTAAATTTTAAATGCAGCATTATATAAGCAGAATGTCTTTAAGACTTTATGAAATTATGTCAAGTTATTCGAAGCATATTTCTCAAATATATTGTATTAAATGTAAAGGAAAAGCACAAAATCTTAATATATTATAACATATGCATGCTTTGGTAAATAAATGAAACATTTAATATCTAAATTAGTCAATCGCTTATACAACTCTTATTTCCTATCAATTATGATCTGTTTACTATTTAGATTTTGTAATTTTTTAAAAATCCTTTTTCTTTTCAGTGGAAAAGATGAACTTTAGGTTTAACGTATAAACCTATTGATTTAGTTTTATGTTAATGAAATTTGTTTCTTTAACGCATCACATAAATTATGCGCTAAATACATAATATCATAATATAATGTAATAAGTATACGTTTTAATTTAATATTTTTTCTAGAGCTTTAACATTTTTAATAACAATAAGAAAACAGTTTAATTGTGGTGATGAATAAAATGTTTCTGATAATTTACCAGCGGCGGCGGCGTAGCGTCAAGGAATGCAATAATTTTACTACTCTCCTGTTATTTCTCTCTCGCACATTTCAAACCTTGTTCTATCAAGGGAATCACTTTTTGTGCAACTCGAACCTATCATTGATATCTGGTGCACTTTAAAGCCTTATGTTAGGAAGTTTGAGAATCGATAAAATTTTTCTGTTAAAATCATATTTTTTCATTTTACAGCAGCATAACTTTTGAAAATACACGTTTCGAAACCACTTATCGGATTATGAACACAGAATTTGTTTCAAAGCAAAACATTAAAATGTGTAAATTAGTCAATAATAAGTATAAAATATTGAAATTTTTTTTTAAATTCCTTCAAGAATTTAAGAATATGATTTTCAAAAACTATAACATTATAGAGTCAAAACACTGTTTTAAACACTAGTGTCGTGAAGGAAATTTTCACCTTGTTATTAATAAACTTTATAATATACTTATAACTACTTATAAGGTGACACAAACATATAAAAATATTATTTAATGCAACCCTGAGACCTTTCGAACTCACACGAATGAACGCGTGTGTGTTCGAAATGTCTCAGGGTTGCATTAAATAATATTTTTATATGTTTGTCTCACCTTTTAAGTAGTTATAAGTATATTATAAAGTTTATAACATTGTATTCAGATTTTTGGCGGGGGAAAAATAGGCATCTTTTTCACAAGTTGAGCAACCCTAAGCGAATCTCATACATACTTGTCGTGTCAGCAGTGGTTTGGACATGACTAGAAATTCTAATGTCTGATCTAATTAAGCAAAATAAATTTTGTAAATTGTATAAAAATATTAATTTACTTTGTGATTCCTTTTTCCAAAAGCCGCAACATTTAATACAGCGACATTTCATTTTGAATATTCGAAACTTAATTCCATCGCTCTTCAAAAGAAAAAAGTTTGCTTATTTTGTATTTCCCAAAAAGAATAGTTTTCAATGATCTTGAAAGTTTTTAACAGAAATATATTTACTATTTATACTTTTATCGCCTTTATAGGAAAAAAACCTAATTCTTGTTTCTTATGCTATCAATTATCAAATAAATCGCAATCTGATTTAATTCTAATACACACCGTACATCTCCAGGGATAAAGCGGGTGAAACATTTGAAGCGCTATATTTGCAATTTAACTCACTTTTGGAGTGAAATAAACAAATAAAAATCCAATAATAAAAAATTAAAAGTATAAAAAACATATAAAATATGAAAAGCAGAAAAACCAACGTTTAAAATGCACAAATAATATATGAAAAGCAGCAAACAGCTGTTTCGAATCTACTAGCGAGATTCTTCTTCAGTGCAAAAGGAACAGCGTGCTAGAAAAAGCAAGGCTGAGCAAAAGGCAAGAAAGCAAGGCTCTTTGCTCAGCCTTGCTTTTTCTAGCACGCTGTTCCTTTTACACTGAAGAAGAATCTCGCTAGTAGATTCGAAACAGCTGTTTGCTGCTTTTCATATATTATTTGTGCATTTTAAACGTTGGTTTTTCTGCTTTTTAATATTGTTGCACAAAGGCTTTATTTGCTATTTTTATATATAAAATATGATTTTAACAGAGAAATTTTATCGGTTCTCTAACTTTTATATGTAGGGCTACAAAATGTACCAGGTCTCTATACTAGGTGCAAGCAGCACTAAAAGTGGTTCTCTTGTATATAATAAAGACTCCACTCACACTCAAATCATCTTGTTATGTCAAGGAATTCGAAGTATCATTTCCATATACAGTTATGAAACCAGTAACAAATCAAGCAATAAAATATAGTTAGTGAATTAATTTTTCACTAACCGAATATTAAGCACAGTACTTGTGGCCAATGTTGAAATCTAGCTAAGAATCAAATAATAAAAATGGGTTTTACATTTAAAGATCTCGGAGACAATATATATGTGGGAAAGACATTTATCTGATGAGCAGTTGACAAAAGGCAGAGCATTTTCCACGACTAGGAGTGCTTTCTCCTGCAGTATCATTAGCTGGGACATTTTACCGATGCTCAACTTTGCGTTACTATTTCATCAAATTTTAAATGGATATAATCGAGAAAATAGTATAGGTCTTTTTTAGTTTTTCGCATAATTCAGTCAATTTTAACGATATAAGTGTAAGGAGTTTTGCGATGACCCTGTTAGGAAAACAGAATTTTTCTAATTGACCATTTCCACTACATTGTTCGTGTCGAAAGTTAAAGGTATTAGGTTTTTTTTTAAATAATTGAATGACTATTTTCTGAAAATATACTGGCTTCTTGTCTTAATTTAAACACTTGAACAAATTAAATATGTTACATATATCCAGCTTATAAAATGATTAAGATATTCTAATATTTTAGAGATGCGCTGTATACAAGTTCAAAGAGACTATGATGTCCTTTTTGATGTTAACGCACATTTTCCTCTTTCTTTTACTTGCATATATATATATGTGCTATTATTTACGGTGTGCTTGAAGACGTGGATTAGGAATGCAATGCATTTACTTGCAGTCGAATCAGTTACGTGCGGCGAATGTTTGAACGATGAAAATAAATCCACATAAAATTTCCCCCCCCAAAAAGTGAATTCATTTTACAAGAACAGAACTGCTTATACTTACATTTCACATCACGGGACCGCTTTCCAGAATACACTCATATTCTCGAGACACTACAGCTGCACTGATAAAAAAAGTACATATTTAAATTGGAACCGTTTATTTCAACAACTTGACATTTCTCCAAACATGTAAAAGTTATTTTAGCAATCAAAAATACGACAAAAATCTGCTATCCGAACTCATGCAAGATAATTTAAGGAGGCCCATAGTGAAAGGTTACCGACACATTGTGTAAGATCCGGAAAGATCAGAAATCGGCTCCTGCTAAGAATTCAATCAGATTCCGTTTGGATCCGTTAGAATCATCCGTTTGGACTCAATTTCGGGTAGCGGACGAAAATTCTAGTAAACTGTAGCGCGAATGAAAACCGCGCGAAGCCAAAACGTTAGAATAAAATAAGAAATAAACTAGAGAACAGGAATTCTGCTTTTTCAGAATGTAGTGTCGCCCCGACATTTCTATTATTTCATTTTCTTTTGATGGACTGGTGGCTTCTATTATTATGAAACAGCCCTTATAAATGAAGTGTTAGGTGTTATCATTTTTTTCCCATTCTGACCAGAAAATCAGAGGTATAACTTTTTACGGCTGCTCTTTCATCTTCACCTAACACTTCATTTATAAAGGCTGTTTCATAATAATAGAAGCCACCAGTCCATCAAAAGAAAATAACTCGTTGAAAGCGGACACTCAGTTAAGGGGAACTCGGATAATCGGGACTCTACTGTAGCTCAGTTTTAAGACTTAAAACACGCGACTTTTTTTAATATAAAACGACGTCATCTGAATCCGCTGAAGAATTCCTCATTTACGATCCAATCATAAACATCTACAATAAAGTATGGGTAGGACGTCACTATCTCAGAATAATACACAAATGCAGCAAAAAGAAAGCAATTCATTAATATTTTTTCAAAATAGCACGTATTTTAATTACTTTTTTTCAGTTTTTATGAGAAAGTGGCAACAAAAAGATATAAATGCTATCTTTCAACTATTTTTTCTTTACTTTCTACAGAAATGGACTACTTGAGTTGCCAAAATTAAACAAATGGTGCTAAAAACTACAAAAAAATTAATATCTCAAAAATAAATGGAGATACAGTTTTTAAACAAATCGCATTTAAAAGTACTCTTTTTTTCCAATACGACGGTATAAAAGTTGAAAATGTGCGATGCTTAGAAGTTTAAAAAATTGCTAAAGAGTATTTAATCGTAATGCTTTGTTTTACGGCTAGCGTCTGTAAGGTAATGTTATTTTTTGGAGACAAAATAAGCTGGGAGAAAGAAATAACATAACGTACCGGGGGCTAAAAAGAAAATGGTTAAAAGAATATTCGAAATGATCTGCCGTCTCACTTTTAGCATTGGGAAACGTAATAGCTTTAAGAAAGATTTTTATGAAGAGAAAATGCTTTTTAGATTAGACATTGGAATAAGTTAAATATTAAAATACCCGTTTTAAGAGAAAAGGAGTTCAAATAGAAATAATAAACAAGATATTATTAAGAGGTAGGAATATGCCGGAAACTTAGAATTAATTTAATAAAGTATCGGAGAAAATGTTTGGTAATATATATATATATATATAAATAATTGTTTAAGTTCTTTAAAAACTATTGACAATTAGAGCAAACGATGAAACGCATTTACGTTGAAAGTTTGAAAAAAGTGTCAAAGATATGTTTTTACTAATAGAAAATACGTCGTTTACAGATGACAACGTTATTTCTAATTGTTTTATTTTGCGCTTTAAGAACTAAGAAAGGGAAAGGGTAGAAGTAGGAAAGAGGCTTTCAGGATATATTTTATATGACATTAATTTCAAGTAATGTTTTTGACCACAATCATCGAATTATAGAAGAAATTTAATGATGGTGCAAAGAAAGACAATATATATATATGTGTGTGTGTCAAACAATGAATTTTTTTATCGATAAACGAAGAGTAAATAACATTTATTACTTTCTTCTATCTTCCGTAGAAGAAAGTATTGTAATTGAAATTTTTTTCGACTTTCAGTTTTCAACGGATTTACACGTTTTAGGGATGAAAGACCCCAATAATCATATTTATACAAAACGTCTATCCGTCTGCCCGTGTGTCACCATTTGTACCGCCGTAAAGTGTATGGTACATGCATAGAATTGAACCAATTTTTTTGTGTATGTATTTGGCTATGGCAAGCTGGTCCTCCTTCAATTTAGAAATATTCCGGAGGAAGGGGACGCAGCAATAGCAATTTTTCTGCCATTTTCATTATTGTACCATCCAAAAATGTATGAAGTTATGCATAAAATTCAAACAATGTTTTTGTGTGTGTTTTTGGCTACGGCCAGTAGGTCCTCCCAGAATTTGAACAAATTCTTCCGTAAGGAGGCGCTGTTAATAGCGATATCTCTGTCATTTTCATTATTGTACCATCGAAAAGTGTATGAAGTTATGCATAGAAATGAACCACCTTTTTGTGTATGTGTTTGGTAATGGCCAGTAGGTACTCCTTTAATTGTGATAGCGATTGTTGTATACTTTTCTCGATTTTTAGGGTTCCGTACTTAAAAAGTAAAAACGGAACCATTATAAGATCACTCTTGTGTCTGTCTCTCTGTCTGTCACAGCCATTTTACTCGTAAACTATGGAACGTAAAAAGTTCAAATTGAGGAAAATAATAAAGACAATTGACCCACATATTTTAAGATTATTAAACATTCATAAATATATTTAGTGAAATTGTATAGGGGCTAATTAATCTACTTGAAAAAAAAATCCGTTTCTTTTTATATCGTCCGGGGTATCGTTTAAAAACTTTCGAGGCGCTGAACTCAAAAATACATTCTTTTTAATTTTAGGTATTATATTTTTAAAGATATTGTGTAAAACATAGCGCAAAAATATGTCCCCCCACCCTCTAATTCCGAATCTACTGAAACTAAAATTATGAAAAATTTAGAGGTAGTAGACTTTGAGTTAAACCTTGAAGGAAATTATAGCGATTACCTTAGGTCACATAGTTTTTGAGAAAAACGCATTTTTCCGTTACACAAATTTCAATTTACGGGCATTCAGCAAAAGTGTTGAACAGCACTGGAGGAACCTATCGTAGCAGAAGTATAAAAGCATTGCTGATAATGATTTTCAAAAAAAAAAAAAAAAACCGACAGTAATTAGCCGAGATATTAACTCTTAATAATACGGACGGTTTGGACGTACATAATGGCCGGCGCGGTGTACTTAAGTACCATAGGCTTTTAAAGCCTAGTTAAAAACTGAAACGATATATATGGGTAATGAAATGTCCGGCAGCGGTATAACAGCAATAAACGTCAAATTTCTAAAAATAGACTGATTTAAGGGGTCTCAGGACTCTTAAAAGTGGGAAAAATGAAATAAAAAGACCATTTTCAAAATTTAATATCTTAAAATGCATATGATTTAAAAACTAAATTGTTATTGGGATGAAAGCTATAAGTATGTCCTTTCATTTCATGTATTTAAAAAATTGCAAGATGCAGAATTAGTATTTATAGGGGGCTCGAAACTGACAGACATTTGTCGAGCAGAAAATTGGTGTAACAGCTTACGCTCAAGATTATAAAATAAATATTGCAACTAGAATGGAAATTTTGGTGCCTACTTAAGCTTCAAATTGTAATAATTACCCTGAACCTAAATAAATTTGTATTTAAAGCATTTTTATATTATTAATGCAAAGTTGTATTTAGCTAATGCAAACTTTTGTAAATTTGAATAGTATAATCACCTAAAAAAATTTTTTTTGAATAATAAAAGGATGTTTTAGGTTCAGTTTATACAGGCTAATATGAATATACGTTTTGAAAATTTCAAGAAAAAATATTCAGAAGTTTTTGAGGTATCCTGCGCGTTATGCCCGAAAACGTCATTTGGAAAAAATTGACGTCAAAGTTTTGGAAACGCCGCTTCAGCTATTGAGCGGGTATAATTGTAAAAGCCAATGACTTTTGTTCTGATGGGTATTTCAAGAAACAATTATATTAAAATGTTAAGAAAAGATAAGAGTTTAACATCTAAAAAAATTAAAAATTTCTATAATTTTGAAGCTGTAAGAGTCCTGAGAACCTTAATTAGAATGAATCACATAAATACTATGGGATTCGCGACTACTTTGAGTGGATCTCCCAATACGCCTCTTGTGACTTTAAAAGTTATTTAAAAACCTATCTGGAAAAATGCGGCACGGATAAAGGTGTCGTTGCAACTTTGGACCTCCTTTCGAAGCGCTCTTAGCATGATGCAAATTTAAACTTTGAACAACGGTTTTGTTTTAGCTACACTGTAGAAAGAAAGGTTATTACTATGCTGGATTTAGTTTTCTGAAATGCCTTTTGAAGTTTAAATATGAACTGATTTTATTGTCCGTACCGAATTAAGTTCATCATAAACAGATTGGGATAATATTAAAAAATGAGTTATACAGAGTAGCTATATTTGATATTATTTAGGTTCCATATCTTTTCGAACTTTCATGGCATATCCATTTACACTTTACTAGTATATACAGTTATAGTCAACCCTATGTTATATAGTTTTTTTTTTTCAAAGGGTTAGTATTCTTTTAGCAACCGTCTTTTTAACAATACAGTTACAAATTTATATATTTATTCTACGGAACTCTCTGTTCGCGAGTAATACTCCCACTTGACTGTTTATTTCTAGTTCTGTTGTCCATCGGCGGCTCGTGCTGCGACGGGAACTTTCATTCTGCTAAGCCGGCTATTTGCAAAAAAAGCAGATGAAGCGACTAACTATTGATTTTAATATATATCATGATCGAGATTATTTTATTTTTACTACGCTTCATTTACTGAAGCAGAAATTTAAGATGAAAATGAAATTTTGTATTGTATTGAACAAATAATATTCCATTATTAACATCTATTACTACTTTTTAAAATATTAAGATGTAAATGAGATAAAATAAAGTTTTGAGATTGGCACATCAAACTAGTTTTTATAGCTAATTGTTTCAAGATTAACACTATTTAATTGTTGAAACTTGTCTGAGGTAGTACCTTATAGATGTACCCACTTTATATCACACCAATAAGAATATATGACATAACAGCAATATATAAATTTAACAATATACATCTAAACTGGCTGTTAAAATATTGTTTTAAGAATATGAACACTGTACATGACATTTTTCGCATGTCAAAAAGTTAATGCTTTTAAATAAAATTCAACTTTCACTTTTCTTTTTGAATTTTGAACAGAAAGTCTAAAATTTACTGTACTTTAAATTTAAAGAATTTGATGACATGGCTGAATGTTTCATTGGAGATTATAATAACCTTTCAAAAACATAAATACATGAAAAAAAATATGGAAAGTGCGAAGTTTTATGTGGAAAATGGATCAATCATGATAGTGAAAAGACAAACAAAAAGTTAAAAACACATATTTATATATAACATAATAAAGCACTTTATTAAGTTTTACCAGTTACAAATGAAAAAAAAATAATCGTTATAATTTAAATGAAAAATAGAGAGTTGTAATGTTTTTTCTCACTTGTCTTTACCACATGGATTACTAATTATGATAAAAATAGCTGATTAATCTTAAAATGAAAAACAAAATCATTTATGATAGAAAATATAAAATATGGATGGTTAGAATTTTATAAATTATTTCACTTGAAAAAAAAATGGTTAATGTTTGAAAAAAAGTAATAATTGTGAATAAATCACAGTTTGAAATAAATTGTATATCCTTATTCAACATTTTATTTCTTTAGAAATTTGTACTTAAAGAAATAATATTTTATGCTATGGTAGATGCGATAGCAAAATTGTGGGTAAAATGGATAATACAACTTTATTTACTTGGTTCAAACACTTTTAAAAATCGTAATTATTAAAAACCTCATAAATAGTGATTCACTTTCTCATAAGAATCCCGAGGAGTGAGATATGTAAGTTCATGCTCTGCAGCGGCCATCAGTGCTGCTATAATTAACTCGATGATGTTTGTAGAAATCAAAGCCTTTCCTTTATGTAGAGTGTATGTTTTTGTGATATAGAAGATTGTGAAAAAGATTACATTTCTTTTTCGTTCCGTATATTTTTAACACTCTAATTAATTAGATTAAGGCGTCTCATAGACATATAAAATACTTCCAAGAATAACACTATATATCTGTGCACATTCGGACTACTAAATATTACCATGTCTTTACCCCACTGTCGGAAAGTTTCATCGTGATTTTGAAAATTGGTCACTCTTAATAAAAATAGTTTATAACATTCTTTGATCAGATGTCCTTTGATGTAACTTTAACATCCTTTTAAATCATTTTACGAGTAGAGGATTGAATGACTATTGAATGAAGGTAACCATGTTTTAAAAAAATTATAGATGAAATTAGTTGCATCTGGTGTGGAAAATAGAATGAGAAAAACTTAGAAAATGTTGGATTTCTACTTGTTCTCATTACATTATATATCCATAAAAATAATATGTATTTGTATTTATTAGTTACAATTCCTACCGAAACGTATATAACATTCATTCATGAAAACACACGTATATATACGTATATCATTCATTAAAAAATGGGCATAATTTTTAATTCTGAAGTAGATTGCAGCACCATGCGTAAAAAAATATAAATAAATAAATAAATTCGCGGTGTTTTTTAAGTACTAGTAGTAAAATATACATTTAAAAAGAATAATTTAATGAAGGAAAACGAGTGTTTGTAGAAGCAAAAATTACAAAAACGAAAAATCAAATCCAACAAAAAAATATTGGCCCGGTCCGGTAAAAAACTTAAAAGTTCGGCCCGAACCCGGCCCATCCCAGAAAAAAGTTGAAATCTCGGCCCGAGGCCGAACCCCGCCCGTAACGAATGAATTTCTACAAAACATTGATTTTTATGTCGATTTTAGTAAAAATTTGTCTCGTTCGAGGAGTTCTGAGCAAAAATATTTATTTCAACTTTTTTTCGTGTTTATAATCTTCATTTTTGTAGAACTGTCGCAGGCTGCGATATTTATTTTTTTTAATGAATCTCTATTTCTTGTATGTAAATGTTTCAGTTATTATTAATAGTGTTAATCCATATCCCATGCATTGAAGTGTTAAAAATCTGAAAAATGCTATATAGTAAAATCTTCTAAGGCGGAATTGTACAGAAATGAAAAAAAAAGGCGTTCTAAGCAAGATCCCTTCTTAGCAAGTGTAAATGTATTACACTTGCAATGTACAATTGTTGCAAGTGAAAATGTACTTACTTATTAGTATATTAAATTTGCATGAATCATCACGTTTTTCAGTTTAAAACAGGGTTCCATCATAGACAGTTTCTTTTTCACACGTTTTACTGTATTTTAATTTAGCTATATTTGTGTAGAAATCTACTATTCTTTAAAAATAATAAACTTTAATGTTTAAGTGTAGAATGATGGTGACTTAAAAATGTACGCATTTTTTGCAAAAAAATTTGGGCCAGGCCTAATTTTACCGACCTTTGAATGGACCAGGCCACGCTAAGACAATGATTTTCATCCTGGCTTGGTCAAAACTAGGACTGAAAATTCTGGACCGTGAAGACTAGGAATGAAACCAGTCCCGGCTCTGTTCAGGGAAAATAAGTTTGGCCCGGCCCAGCTCGAGCCTTCAGAAAAAAGTATGGCCAGGGCCGTACCCAGCCCGACCCGAAAAGAGTTGAGACCAAGCCCGAGTGCCGTGAAAAAAAAAATCGGCCCGAGCCCGGCCCGCGGCCCGTGCAGATCTCTAATTTGGGTAACTGTTTTTTATCTGATACGTGATTTGGAATAGGGTAACTCCAGGATAGATGGCTCATCATATTTTGGGCAAAAAATAATTAAATACTGAGAACAAAACGTGGGAAACAAACTGGAAATTAAAAGGGTAGATGGCCATCTCTCCTTAAAGCCGAGGAGAGATGGCCATCCTATACAAGAAAGAAAAAGTGAAGTTAAATAGAAACAAAAAACACATTTCATATTGTTAATCATCAAAATCATATAGCGGTTTGTAAATATGCAGTTATGTGATGGAAAATGAGTGAATACAACTCGAATAAACAAAATTTGAAGTATAATTCCAATTCTTCACTTTTCGTAAAATCTTACCACATTTTTGGCAAAGGTCTTGATAATCTGTACACATTTAATGGAACCACTTCAGGTACATAATGCATTGTATCCAGACATCCTTTTTGTTTGTGATATTTCATATTGTTAATCATGAAAATCATATAGCAGTTTGTAAATATGCAGTTATGTGATGGAAAATGAGTGAATACAACTCGAATAAACAAAATTTGACGTACAATTTTAAACTTCACTTTTCGTAAAATCTTACCACATTTTTGGCAAAGGTCTTGATAATCTGTACACATTTCATGGAACCACTTCAGGTACATCATGCATTGTATCCAGATATCCTTTTTGTTTGTGATATTATATTGTTCTGCACAACCAACACAGTTATCCTAATCCAATTCTATTCACTCGGAATATCTAGAATCTGATAATTTTAAATGTATTTTATTTTCTTCGCTGCTGGAAGTGTCGTGTTTTTGTTTTTTGTCTTTTTCCTCGCGTTAATTTGAGGTTTATTGCGTTTAGTTTATTAATCAACGTAATCAGTTTCTGGGATGAAAGTTTCCGACGTTTTTCAGTATTTTCTGAAACAAATACATCATTATGTCTTATTATATTATTATTATTATTGAAATATTCATATCAGTTAAAATTTAAACAATTATATCAATTAATATGATTATAAACATAAACGTTACACATTTATTTTATTTTTAATTATATTTAGTTCAAATCCTCACTCCGTATACTTTTGAAATATTGATTAAAGTGGTCATCTCTCCTGAAATTGAAGAGCTGATGGTTGCCCAGTTTAAAGCATCAATAGCCATTTTAAATCTTTATTTTAGGCTTAGAAGTAATGATTAGATTATAAACGTGCCTTAAAAGTCCATATAGTAAAACAATATGCTATATAAAGCACGTACTGCAAAACGTTCAGATACTTAAGTCAAAAAAAAATATCCAACCACTAAATTAAATAAACATTAAAATTACACTTACTTTTTATAATCGAAAAACACAACTGCACGTCGCAATGAATAAACTCGTTGATCAATTTCCTACGATTAAAGTTTATGTTGCCATATATGATCAAGTTTTGAAAATATTGGTTTTTAGACTGGCCATCTCTCCTCTGTGGCCCAGTTACCCTATACTTGAATATATATGACGTCTTCTCCTACATGAAATACCAAATGCAATGTCTTCATACTTCATCCCCTTCGCTCCCTGGGTCCACATCTGTGGACCTCCATTCTTTCTCTTTTTACTAATGACACTCAAACATAATTGCAATTTCGATCTTCGAATGATATGCGTCGATATCTAAGATTCGAAATAATCCAAATAGTTTAAAACTCATGTTCCGAAGTCAAAGTGGAAAAGAAATAATTCAGTGAATAATGCTGCATTAATACTCAGTAACGATGAGGTTACAAGGGCTAAACAAATAATAATTCTACACTACAGTATTGGCTTTATAATAATGCTTATGGGAAATCCAACAATTCGAAGACACAATATCGACACAATGTGCAGACATGCGCAAAGTTCTCTTTGCGTTCTTCGAGAATAACAATAAGCTATATACTGATCGTAAAGATGTGTACTAACCACATAAGTATTTTTTATATGAAATATAACAGGGTGAGGAATGCTAATGTTTTTCTTTTCTTTTTTACACCACCCGATTCAAGATGGCTGTGGTTAATTTTCTATCAAATGCAGATAAAAAAAAGTAATACACTTGTTATTCTACCTTTTTAATACACATACTTCGTTATCGTCAAGTACATACTCATCTCATTCATATCTGTTTAGTTCTTTGTCACTTTAAAGTTTTGTTAAGACAAACCTATCCTGTTACTATTTAGTGATCCAACCAAGATTTTTTTTTTTTAAACAACTATTGGGATAAATGAACCATTTCAGTCTAAATAAGATTCACCTTTACCTTCATTCTTTCATTTTAGAACAGGCCATTCGTTAGATATATCAGATAAATCAATCTTCTGTAAAATTGCGCCATTCTCTTCTTGAGCCACTATGCCTTGAGAAATAAATACTTGATAAAAGTTTAATAATTATAATAATATCATTCTTTAATTACTACGTATTTTAAAACATTAAAGAAGTTTAATCCATGGAATAAATAAATACCTGAAAAAGTTGTTAAACAGTTACTTATTTAAAAATGTATACATTCTATAAAGTTTTAAATAACTTTGAAAATTAACCAATAAATAAGGAAACAAACACTTAAGACGCCTGTAACTCTAAACCATAACTACTTCCTATACAACTGGATAAACAGAATTCTAACGCGTTACACATGGAGGAATGTACAATGTGTGTACCAAAATATACTGATGGTAAAGATGTTCAATAAGATTATGTTACTGTTCTAAACAAAATTGAAGCATCAAATTTCTGGAAAACGATTGGTTCCACCAGTGGCCGAGACGTTCTGCTCTCGAAGCTGGTAGACGGGAGGTGCTGGGTTCGATCCCAATCGCGCCCGTTGGCCTAATCGTTCGGTTTTCTTCGAATCTTGGTTTTCCAAGGTTAAATACGGATTAGGTTCCCTTAGAAAGACCCCCACGGAGGGCACTGCCTCCTTAGGGCTTATAATCCTCGTGCTGATGATTGACCGTCATAAACACAACCAACATGGAATGTAATTGTATTTTATCGATAAATGAGATTTAAAATAATCAAATGTGTTTTGTTCCTTTGTGTTTTGTTTCGATTTGCCACCATTTTTGGAAAATCACTTCTCTAAAAAAACATTTCGTGGGAAACGTGTTTTTTTTTTTTTTTTTTTTTTTTTTTTTTTTGCTGCCACATATTCGATTCATTATTAAGCTTAAGTGTTTTAAGGAATATAGATATAAAAGAAGAATTACAATTATTACTATTGTGGTAAATTTGACATAGATTTGGCGATGTGACATACCTGGAAATACGCAATGAAGAGGTGTAGCATTTATAGAACAAATATATTCTTAGATAAGTTTAATACATTATATAAGACCTAATTATATGTATTAAAAGAACCTTTACTTACACTATCTTTATTTTGCCATGTGTTCATGTTTTCATGTTGCCGTGTCTTCAAATTGTAGTATATCTTATTTTTTCTAAAAATAAATTTAAATAAGAATATTATAAATGTTATATAATGTGGTATAGGCAAAATATTGTTACTTCAATGATTTAGAAATACGAAGAATTATTAATATGTTGTGTATAACACCTCAGACCAAAGTTTAATCTTTAAAACTTTACAAACTTACAGGTCTGTTTCCATTCTCCAAATTAAACACAATTTCTGACAAACGTTATCTCAAAGACGTTTTACAAGTGTAACACGGCAGAGCTTTTATCAAATTATCATATTTCTGGTGAATTGGGATAAATATCATTGGACTAAATAACAATGTTCGCATTGAACTACCAACCCAATACCTTCCATTGGAATGCACTAAATAGGATTGACATCAGGCATCTTTTTATTGTTAGTCCTTTAATTTTTCCCAAAGTATATGAAACTAGTCGGATGTACCAACCCCAAAACTTTCTCCAACTCATATATGTTAATACTTCAAATTTCGCTGTCACGGTGCCAAAATTAAATGATAATCTATACCCATCATGAGAATACATGTATCAAATCTGAACCGGAATTTCTGCTGACAGGCCTGAATGTCATCGCGATGGCGCTCAAACCTCTGCACATGGCAGGTGGAGATGTCACATGACTATCTATACGCCGGTATGTGCTACCCTCCCCATTCCTCAGTCGGCATCACGATCAGTGATCACGAGAGTTTCACCCCAATGCACGTTGCGCAACATATTATCGTTAAATTTCTTATAAATGAAGGCGTATGACCGGCTGAAATCTTACGATGACTTCAAGTACAGTTTGGGGAGCCTGAACAAAACCCAAGTGTATTACTGGCACAGATAGTTTGTGGCAGGACGAGCAGAAATTGATCATACCCCCCCCCACACACACACACACACCCAGCAAGTTTGACACAGGAAAACAATGGCAACGTTCAGGAATTTCTCGAAAGTGCTGCCTATTACTGCCAGCTGTTTCACGAAATGAAACGTGCATATTGGCTGAAAAGACGTAAATTTCCGATGAGTTTTCTTCATGACACTGCCCGTACCCATATAGCCATCCTGAGTCGCGAAAAGTTTCAAAAATGCATTGGACAACACTGGAATACATTCCCTATAGTCCTGACTTATCGCCCTGTGATTATCACATGTTTGGGCCTTTGAAAGAAGCATTCGGAGGCGTAAGATTAGACGATGACACTGCTGTTGAAGCCTTCATGTGCAATTTTCTGGAGAAAGGCCACTCTTCTTTCTATGAAGACTACATCAAAAACTTGCAATCCGTTGGGAAAAATGTCTTTTAAAATCAGGAGATTATATAGAAAAATAATATATAACTTTCTGTTTTGTATCTTGTTTCAATAAAATAAAAGACAAAAATTCCGGTTTATATTTGATTCATCCTCGTAAAAAGGAGATATAAGCATCGCATTTCTCAAAGAGACCATTGAAATTCGGCATCCACCCTATTAGATATCAGCAACCAAAATTCCTAACCTAAGTTGTATAAAAGTGACACCTTTTGGGCGGTATTTGGACAAGACTAATAAGCATCTATTTAAGTGAAAGTGTAGCAGAATATCAAATTTAATTAAATTCCTTTTTGAGATACAACTATCACGAAAATCGTGAACATTGCAGCATAGTATACCACCTCTTATATGATTTACAGAAAAGCCTAATCAGAAACAACTTATGACAAAGTCGAACTGAATCTGAAGTTTGTTGAAAATACGTGCATTAGTTTTTGAAAAATCGTGCTATTGCAGAAATCGGGAAAAATTCAGGATAGCATCTCCGCTGTTTAGGCTATTTACACCAAAAACTAATTAGCACCAATTTATGTCAGGGTTTAACTAAATCTAAAGTTTTATTAAATTCTGTGAGTTAGTTCTTGAGATACAGCGTCCATATTTTTTTTGTCACAGACAGACATTTTCTAAAAATAGTCAAATCTTGTCAGGACCTTCTAAACCGTATAAATCCGTCAAAAGTAGAAATTTTTCATGAAGCCAATAATTTCTTCTTGTAGAAGATAGAAGAAAGTTAAAATATGAAAAAAACATGTGTGATAAATTAACAAAATTAAGCATATGACAATTACTTATTCCGTTTTTTTTTTTTTTTTTTTTTTTTTTTTTTTTTTTTTTTTTTTTAATAAAGTATTTGCTTTAAAACCTCTTCAAGCTTAATTTATTCATTAAAAAATCTTAAGTAAAAGTGTAATTTAAAAGTGTAGCAGAGAAGATTTGTATAAAATATAATTTAATTTAAAAGTATCTAAACAAACGATCTAAACTGACATGGAAAAATATTTAAAAAGCAGTTTAAATCGCATGAATTAGATTAGATGTAAGGCGATTAAAGTATTAAAAAAAAAACATTCATATACAGGCTATTAATAACTAATTCGAAAAATAAAAATGACGTCTTGAATTTACTAGACCATAAAAGTGAATTAAAAGATAATTAACTTTGTTACTCGACCAGCAACGGGTCCAATTACCAGAAAACATAATGCTGCACTTTAGACTGAAAAGCGTATATAATTCTTTTTCATTGATAAATTACCTTTTTGTTGTGTTGAAATGAATTTTTTAGTTTAGATTAACTGTTATTTTTAATTTTAAAAAAGGATATTTAATTAACATATCATTGTTTAACGATATATTTCTTATTTTATTCTGTAATTGTTTCATAAATTTTCTTTCGCTATTGTTCAGTATAAGTTATCCCATTACGTTTACAAGTTTTTTAACTCCATAATAAAGAAAACTAATTGGAAGAGATAAAATAACAGCAAGTAAAAATTAAATCTTTCGGTAATTTTAAAAGAGAGTAATATAATTTTCATAGGTAATAGTGAATCAACAGTGCAGTATTAAAATTTACGAGGATAGTAATATGAACACGCAAATATAAAACTTTTACTTGAACAAAATATTTAAATAAGATGAATTAGATTAAATATATTTAGAAAATTATAAAGAAAAAAATTAATTGATACTATTAATAACTCTTTCAATATAAAGGTAAAATAACTTAGTATGGAATTTAGGGTACCATGAATGTGAAATTAAATCTAATAAGTTTTATTATCCACATTAAAAACGGTAAATAAATCCTGCGAAAAAAAAAAAAAATGCTGCACCCTTCGGGTAAAAACACGTTTTTTCTAAGTCAATTTACATTTGTATTACTTTGAAAAATAAAATCATTTCAATTATAGTGCATTTAAGTATTAAATAAATGTATTTCGTTGTCTCGTAGTAATGTAATGGTATAAATATAAATTATTCTATTATTTGTTATATAATTTTATTCCTTTATTTAGTAATTATTTCTTCTCCGCAATAAATCAAATTGATTGCAAGAGAGATTCATAGCATAGTACCATTAAATCTCCATAAAATAATTAAATGTGCGTGAAACAAATTTTCTAACATAAATATTAAAATGATGTTTTCAATTCCTCTAAATTTTGTTATTTGACCATTTTGCCCGTTTGGTAGGAATTTCTGAAAATTTTTTTACACTATATTATACTATATTTTTTACAAAGTATATTATACGCCACTGTTTTTTAAATATAATAATAGCCTATGAAAAATCCTTATTAGAATTTTTGTCAGTGATAGTAAATAAAATACATAGCATGTATCCGGACGTGGATTTCCAAACTTGCCTTATCCACAATTTAAAAAGAAATTGTGTTTCTTCTATCAATCTCATTTATTGTTAAACTTGCACACACACACAAAAAAAAAAAAAAAAAAAAAAAAAAAAAAAAAAAAAAAATATCCAAAAAAAACTAGTTTTATTCTGTACTTCTGCAATTGTAAAATCTTGGTTTAGAATGTAAACCAATGAACTCGTTTTGAGTTTTTTCGCGATTTCCCAAAATTTTATATTTTGGATATTTACAACTCACGTCCTCATATATATGTGTATATAGATGTATATACTCATATGTATGTATATATATATATATATATATATATATATAACCATTAATTAAACATAACCTTCCACCGTCAATTATTATGAATTAAAGCTGTAAGTATTAAAAAAAATAAATAAATAAATAAAAATTAATATAAGAAGTATTATGGAAGAAAAAGAAAAAAGTGGACACCGACAAAAATTGAAAAGCTTATACATTGAATTACGTTATCAAGGGCACAGAATTCAATGATATAAGCAAAATGGCTGTTTTCTGTGGGAAAAATAAGCTAAAGCTAAAAATTATTTTCCCCTGTGCCCAAACAACCACTAAAATCAAGTGAACTGATCAAAAATGAAAGCAGAACAGAAACAAATAATATGAAATGGAAGAATCATTAAAATGTATTTAAACATCCACAGGATATAAAATACAAATAATAAACACCATACCGATTAATATTTCAGTATTTTACAAAAATCCACGCGCACATGGCTGCCAGTATATCAAAAAGATTAAGGTGAATAAAACATTTAAGAAATCACAGTAAATGATACCAAAGGATGCAGTTAATACATTTTGAAATAAAATTTGAAATACCATGTTAAACACATTTAATCTAATATAAAATAAATAGATATTAATTACATTATTTAAAATGCACTATTAAATTAATTAATAACAGTTTAACAATATCGTCAAAATTTAGCTAAAAATACCCCCTGGTGTATTAAATTATAACTGAAATGGAGCTAGAAAAATTAAACATTAGAGCTATCTTAAAGAGACAAATTTAGTGCTGCCATCTAGTATTACTTCTATTAAACAACTAACGCAAGATAAATATTTGTAAGCATTTGAATGTAAATAACCGTATAAATAATTGTAAGCATTTGAATGTAATTAACTGTATAAACAGCAAAACCAAACAAATCCTTATATATAGAGAATTATAAACCGAATATAAACCACACAATGTATTTAAAAACTATTGTAAATAAAATTTAAAAGCATACAATATATTCTATTAGCTAACTTATTTAAACTAAACTAAGAATTTAAATAATTCTAGAACATTGATAATATATAGCATATAGCTATATGCTATAAAACAAAATAAATTCAGTAATAATTAATATAAATAATTATTAAAAATAATATAAAAATTATTTTTTAATGAATTATATATCAGATATATATAAAATGAACAGGAAATAAAAAACATGTGGAAGTAAATAGAAGGTTAAATGATACTTAAATACCCATTACTTAAAAAGCACAAATATAGAGTGTAGATTATTTTCAGACATCCATAAAAAACCATAAAGTATGAATGTGGGACATTCAAAAACATTAAACCTAGAATAAATATTAAAAAGAATAGAGTAATAATAATAAAAATAATATCCCAATTTTAATGCATACAGTATAACTATATTTATATTAAACATACTTATATGTATATTATTCACTATAAGAATGGCATACTATTAGTAATTAATATGATATTGTCCTTAGTAAATTTAAAATTTAATAACAAATAATTGTAAATTAGATTAATCAATAATTAGGCTAATTATAATATAAATGAAATTCTCCAATTACATATAAAATATCAAATCAACATCCATATAAAATACGTAACAAAAATATAGTAATAATACAAAAGCCCCCATTTTTTTATATAATTAACCATTGCGTATTATCCAGACAACACCACCCTCCTCCGTACTCTAACATCTACCCACCCAACCAACCTATAATATTTTTTTTATATTATTTTACAATTTTTAATTTTTTATAGATAGTTTTTTTATTTTATAATTTTTTTGTAATTTTGTTTACGCATGTGTTAATTTGTTTTAATAGATCATGTAAGAAAAGTACTAATTGTATATTAATGAATGTATGAATTTTTTTGGAAAACCATGATTTAATGCATCATAAATTAGTTTTTTAATATTATTGTTAATTAGAGGAGAAGAACATAAACATTTTATTCTATATAAATGATTAAGTATTATATTCCGAAATACAGAATGATGTAGACAAGATTTAAAATTTCTAAATGTATTAACTTTGAATTTAAATTCTTTACGTTTGTCATATAAATCTGTGATTGTTTTATTGTCTTTTATTGTAATTTTAAGATCTAAGAAGTTAATTGTATTGTTAGATAAAAGGTTTTCCGTTAATTCCAAATTAGTGGGATAATCAACTGGAAATCGAGTAATTGCAGATTGATCAGTATCAATTAAAATGATGTCATCAATATAACGATATAAATGTAGATTATTATTAGTAAAATTACGTTCATAATGATATAAGTATAAGTCTGAGAGTAAACTAGAAGTACAACCGCCTTGCGGTATACCGACATGCTGTAAATATAAAGTATTATCTTGCAATACATAATTATTATAGATAATGAAGTTAGTTAAAGATTTAAAATATGCAATATCTATATTAGATGGTAATTCCAGTTTTTTATAATATTTTTTAAATAATGCATTTATAATTTTATGTAAATCTAATAGGTCTATATTATTAAAAAGGTCTTTGAAGTCATATGTCGTTATATTATAAACACAATGAAGATTTTTTAAAATATTAACAAGTTGATAGCTATTTTTTATACAATGTGTATTATCATTATTTGTAGTAAGTACATATAATTGATTAAGAATTTTTAAGAGAAGTGTATTGGCTTTATTATTATATGTATTACAACCAATAGTAACAGTCCTAAATTTAATACGAGTTTTATGAAATTTGGGAATAAGAACTAAATATGGATAATTAAAATTAGTAGATAAAATATTTAATAGTTTATAATAACTTCGAATTTTACGATTATTGACAATTACATTTTCATTAGTTTTTTGAAATGACTTATTAGAAGAAATAGAATTTGTAAGAAGTTGGTGATAATATGATTTACAAATAATAGCATAATTGTTAGGAGATTTGTCTACATATGTAATAACGTAGTTTTTTTGTAATTTAGTAATTTGTTGGAAATAATGCTTTGTATTAATAGAAACCAAATCAGCAATATTATTTTTTAAAGCCATAGTTAATTTTTCAATTACTAATATCTTCCATTGATTTAAATATTCAATAGGCTTATTATAAGAGACAGAAATTTTATAAATAAAAATATCAATATCATATGTGAACTGTTTGATAATAGATTTAACATTAAATATAGATGGAAGTCTATATTTAGTACCATAACCCATTAGTTGTTTCAATTTAAAATCTTGAACAGTATCAAGATTTCCAGTGATTATATGTCCATATATATATATATATATATATATATATATATATATATATATATATATATATATATATATATATATATATATATATACATACATACATATATATATATATATACATACATATATATATATATATATATATATACATACATACATATATATATATATATATATATATATATATATATATATATACATAATTAATTTCCAAGTCTCTGTGTGTCCCTCACAATTCGGTTTGGACCTCCTCATTCATCGCAGTCATGCTAGGATTCCTATGGAGATATCAGTATAAGCTTCAACAATGAGTAATTGTTGAAAAGTACTAATAGCGGCCACAATAGGTTACCACAATAGAGCCAAATTTTGACTAACTCGGCGAGATTTCGCCAAATTTGGCGATATTTCAAAAAATTTGACGACAAAAATAAGTTTCCATATATGATGCCAACTTGGTGAGAGCTGGCTAATTTAACGAAATTCCCATTGAAACCCACTATTTTTTTTATAATCGAGCTCACCGAAATTTAATTTAAACTCTTCATTTAAGGTTTGTTTCAAAATGTATGGGTCAGAATTTAAAGTGAAATGTATGAAAATGTACGTATTTACATCTTCAATCCGATGCTACTAATAAAATAACCGCCACTAGGCGGCGCTGTACTGTCTGAGCTCCTAACTGCCAGATTTTAATATGCTTTACATAACCGAACTGCAGAAATTAAATTCTCTGGACTTCTTTGCAATGGAAACGAGAAAGTACAATGAAAGTCCATATTATACAGCTCACAACGAAAAAGTGTACAAATTACACAACATTATTACAAATCATAGAGCATCTAGACTACAAGATAAATTTAACTCCGTAGACATAAACGATGACTCAAATTTCGCAATATACGACCATTTAAATTTGATTGTTGCATATCATGAAATAAAAGAAAGAATAAAAACAGGCAACTTTATCCGTCTTAAACAAGATGACAGTCTTAGTGAGGATGAATTTGAGAGAGACTTTCAGCAATATGGGCATTACAGCTCATCGGAGTCTGACGAAGAAAAAGTTGAAGGGTCAGATGAAGAACCTAATACAGATGAAAGATATCTTTCCTCGAGTGAAGGGGATACTGACTGCGAGACCGTAGATAAAGAAAACAAATTCCTAGAAGAAGAAGAGAAAAATGATTTTGACGAGCGGATGTACATAATAAATGGTAAAAATAATCAGTCGGTTAACTTGGAAGATAAAATAACCTATGCAAATAATGAGAAAATATTACTAGAAAAAATAATAAGGGAAAAGCAAAATGAAATAAATGCTTACAAGGACATGTTAACTGGAAAAGAAGAAATACTTAATGAAGAAAAGATTAAACAACAAGAATTGGAAGAAAAAATGAATGTACTGCAAAATAGATATGAAAAAGAAAAAGAAACTAACTCTATAATACTAGAAAAACTAATTAAATTAGAAGAAAAATTAACAGAAAAACAGAATGAAATAGCAAATAAATCTACAAAAATTGACAATCTACACAAAGAATTACAACAACTACAAAAAAATAAGACTAATAAGAAGCAGCTTCATAATAAAGAAACAATAACAAACCATCCAAAAATTAAAGAAAAATATACTCAAACAAACAAAAACTCAAAAGAAGACAAAATAAACGAGCAAGTTAGTAATGAGACACATCTGCGAGAAGACAAGAATGATGTAACCTCGGAACTCGGGGAAATACAGGATACAAAAAAGTGAATATTATTCCCAGGAGGAGCAGCATAGTATAAGCCTAATAAAAGAAACAGCACTTATACGGATTGAAGAAAAGCTTTATAGATTGGAAAAATTGTTAGAAGAAACAACATTAAAAATAATCAATAGCTATAGAGAAGAAATAACAACAGATAATTCCATAAGGGAACAGGACAATTATACAGAAGAAGCAATTCTCATAAAGGGTCTTGAAGGATCAAAAATATCAGAAATCCAAGAAATAATTACTGCAAAATTATTGCAAGTAGAACATTTGCCATTATTCTATAGCAGAACATCTAAAAACAGAAAAGCTATAATTATAAAAACCCAACAAGAATCGCAGTTACTAGAAATATATCAACATATAGAAAAAATAGAAGATATAAAAAGTACCACGGAAATACAATACAGAAAACATAACACTAAAAGAATTATCATTATAGGTATCCCAAAAGATACACAGGGAGAATATCTTATAAATCAAATAAAGCAACATCCAAACATAAAGAAAAGTTCATACATCCAGATTCAAAAAGTAATACAAAAAACTTCGTCAAGATATTATCAACTGCTCCTCGAGGTAGACAAGACAGCTTCAGACACACTTTTGAGCATGGAACTTATAAATGTGGGATTACGAAACTGCAGGATTCATCCTTACAGGCCAATCATCAGGTGTGCGAACTGTCAATTGTACGGACACTCCGAAAGTAACTGCAGGAGAAATTCAATATTCGCATTCTGTGCGATGGGTCATCAGACCACTAGTTGCACGAATATAAACAAACAGGATCTCAGAAACTGTGCAAATTGTATAAACTTACCAAATTATTATAAACAAACAGCGAACTCAACACAATGCCCCACCTTTATGAATCAGATTAAATACAGGAATGACATTTCCAGTCCAGGCACTAGTGGCCTTGGTGGTGGTGGCTGGTTTTGATGGGACTAGTTATAACTACAAGGTGTATGAACTTATACATGAACTTATATGAACACTTAACTTTAAAAAGTTGTGGGTAATCTATAAACCCTCGTTTGTACATAACAATATTTAGAATAGTTATAATTAATCTTAAAACTTATTTGTTTCCAAAGGGTTCCGCAGGTAGTAAAACTTTTCCCTACCCTGGGCTTGGGGGTTACACCCAACCATAAGCCAAAAGCGGGTTCCCAGGGTGGGTGCTTACTTACTTACTTAGTATAGGGTCCTTGGCAAAATAGAGAAAACTGTATATAGCTTGATATCCCATTTTCCTTCATTACTGACGGGCTATCTTTCTAGTATATGTATAATACTGCCACCGAATATGCCTGAAAAAGGAATTTATTCCAACCGCTGACTTAGTGTAGGCGTAATAAAATATATAAAAGATAATGAAATAGAAACTATTAATGAGCTTTTCAAAAGAATATTACAATAAAATATTCTTCTTGAATTTACAAGGCAATAAATGTAAAAGAAAAGCTAATAAACTCTGGTGTCTACGTCAGTAATTGTTAATAATACCCTGTAAAAACAATAAAGCGTCTTCGATAAGATAACGTATGGTATATATATATATATATATATATATATATATATATATAGTTATTAAACAAAAGCGCAAGATAATTAATAGAAAGTCACACTGAAATCTGTAAATATGTTTAATGAATGTGGAATTTATTTTCTAGAGTAGTTATTAATTTTAAAATCTATTTTGGTTCTATATTTCTGTGCTTTGGTAATTTCGTCAGCCTTTTCTGTCTAACAAATGCTTTTCATAACTTAAAGAAATTCCATTTACATATAATTATATATGTACATATATTAAGGTGGAGTGAAAACATTGAAGAAAATAAGGGATCGCGAATCGATTCAGAATGGAAACATGAAACAATTACGTCTGGGGTTGGCTAGAAATAGGGATTGCTTCGCGATGCCGAAGCTATTACTCGGGGGGTTGCGGAGCGTAGCGAGCAGGGAGGTGGAGCCCCCTTAGTATATATAGATAAATATAAATTGCAATAATTGTCAATTATATATGATAGTAATAATAAACAAATAAAATTGAAGTATCAATTATTTACATCCAAAATTAAATTATTTACATCGGATGAATTTTATTAACTATATGTCGATTAATATATAATTAAAAACAAAATGAAAATAGAGACTGGTGATAACTTTTTAAATAAAATAAAATATAAGATTTTATACCCGGCAGTAAAAACGACATAAAGACTAAATAACTTTTTTATCTTGATCAGACAGTTTGAATTATACTGAAAGGAGTAATGCAGCATATTTGGTTAAAAAAGTGCTACGTTCTTTTTCTCTGATTATTTTTTTTTCACATTATGAAATAAGAAATTTGTTTAGACTTTCAATAAATTTAAGTTTAATATCAGGATATTCAATTATATCATCATAGTTTATTGTTATCTTTGCTTATGCTTTTATATTTGTTACATAAATTCTTAACTTTCAATTTATAGTCATTAATGTAATTTTTTTAATTCTCTAAACTAAAAAAATGAAATAATTAAAAAAAAGCTTAAAAAAAAACTTAATATATATTACAAAATTTAAATTTTTTCGCCAAGGTTACAAATAGTCTATATAAATTTCCCTTTTTCATAATATTCCATATTGTAAACCGGCTTATGAAGTTTAAACCCTAGCCTATTAATCTTCATAAGATCCTAATCCATCTAATTATATTTATTCCAAAGTGCGTAAATCTAAAAATGACTCTAAGGCTAATGTCAGACGAACGTCTTTTTTCACGCTTTTTTGCTTACGTATTATCCATTCACAATGTTATAGCATTGTGAATGGATAATATTTCTTTCATACAAACATGCATTATTTAAATTCCTATTAAAATTCGCTATTAAAACCCGGTACATAAAATCCCGCTAAATTCTTTATTTAGTTGCTAAAATATTTAACTCATAATTTATCCCGTCTAAAAAACCCATTTATTTATTTTTATTCTTGTATTTAAAAATATCCAGGTGTCTTCTAAAATAGTTCAATGCTTTAAAACTTATGAAGAAATGAATTCATTTTTCTTTTTTTTATCGTCTGGGGAGGAAAAAATTATTTTCAGAGGCAGTCTTGACGGCAGAGACTAATTTTTGTTTATACCTTGCGCGTCTGGTTCCCTTGTTTTACAATATTCTGGAACAATCTTTGGCGACAGGAAACAAGTTTACTTCAAAATTAATCCGACCGAAGTATAAATAAACCGCCAAAAAGTAAAAATGATTGGGGAAGAAGTATCAGTTAATGTTATTGTAACTTTGTGCCGATGAAGTGTAATATTGATTGCAGCAGCAAGATAAGAGACTGAGCTGCGAAATAAGGTGCCGATAGTAGTCCAGGCAATAGGGAATTTTACCTAGCAAAATTAATGGTAGTACTGGAAATCGGCTTTCTAGATGTTTTTTGGGTCGCTGAATCCGAATTTGTAACTTCCCACCAAAATTTCCGCCGGCTACCTCCCCAAATTTTGGTAAAAAGCCCCCCCAAAAAAGTTTTTATTAAAAAAATCCATTTTGTATTGTTTTAGGGGAAAAGTAGCTAGAAATTCAGAAAGTAGACAAAATTTCCAACAAATTAGACATATGACATTATGACTTAGGATGAATAGGAAGGGGGGATCTGCCTCGGAACATGTTCGCGGTGCTGCGTAAACTAAGTTGCGCAATTCCACTTAACCACTCACACGTTTACATTCGCCCTCCCATCTCCCCTCCGAACTTTCTCTATAAGGTTTACTTTAAAATTTTTGGGTCGCTGAATCCGAATTTTTAACTTTCCCCCAAAAAATTCCCCCCTGAACCCCCCCCCCAAATAGTTGTTTTTAGCTTAAATTTCTTATTGTTTAGGGGAAAAGCATTACGAAATTCAGAAACTAGACAAAATTTGCAACAAATAGGATATATAACATTATGAATTAAGATGAACGGGGCGGGTGAGGGCTGCCTCGGAACATGCACTGCGGCGCTACGTGCACTAAATGATGAAGTCCAGGCAATAGGAGATTTTATCTGGCAAAATTAATGGTAGTACTGGAAATCAGCTTTCTAGATGTTTTTTGGGTCGCTGAATCCGAATTTGTAACTTCCCATCAAAATTTCACCCGGCAACACCCCAAAAAATTGATTTTTTGAAAAAAATTCGTTTTTGAGAAAAGCACGCGGGGAATGTTCCGAGGCAGCCCCCTCTCTCCTGTTTATCCTACGCCATAATGTCATATATCCTATTTGTTGCAAATTTTGTCTAGTTTCTGAATTTTGTAATGCTTTTCCCCTAAAGCAATAAGAAATTTAAGTTAAAAACAACTATTTGGGGGGGGGGTTGGGGGGGGGGGATTTTGGGGGTAAGTTAAAAATTCGGATTCAGCGACCCAAAAAAATTAAAGTAAACCTTATAGAGAAAGTTCGGAGGGAAGATGGGAGGGCTAATATAAACGTGTGAGTGGTTAAGTGGAATTGCGCAACTTAGTCCACTCAGCACTGCGGCGCATGTTCCGAGGCAGATCCCCCCTTCTTCATCCTAAGTCATAATGTCATATATCTAATTTGTTGCAAATTTTGTTTACTTTCTGAATTTCTAGCTACATTCCCCCTTCAGCAATAAAAAAATGGAATTTTTTAATAAAAACCTTTTTTGGGGGGGCTTTTTACCAAATTTTGGGAGGGTTGCCGGGGAAAATTTTGGTGGGAAGTTACAAATTCGGATTCAGCGACCCAAAAAACATCTAGAAAGCCGATTTCCAGTACTATCATTAATTTTGCTAGGTAGAGTCCCTATACGGTCTTTATTGCCTGGACTATAGGCTGAGAGCTGGGGAAAATACTGCGAGAAAATGCAGATACGTGTGTCATGCAGAACAGCGGGCATTACAATGTGCGGCGTGCAGACAGTAAACAGACTAGTGTACGGGTATCGACGTATGTAAAAGTTGTAGAGTAAAGAGAATAAATGTGGGAGGTCAGAGTTCAGATGGAATGTTTTGTAAGTGTTCGGATGTGGACGTGACTTTTTACTTCACAAATTTCAATTACTACCTAGAGTAAATCATATGTCTAGCATCGATTGGAATGAGCATTTCCCAACCAAAACTATGATTTAATATGCAAAACAAAAGTGGAATTTAATCAGTGGACTGTTCTCAATTATTTATTTTCATCTATTTTGCTCATTATTACCTAATCGGCCAACACGCTTGTGCGAGTTAAATGGAACCCCATGAAAACATGTGTGTTGCCAAAGTCTACTGCTATTGCATCCAGGGTTGTGCAAAATTTAAATTAGATTAACGATTAATACGATAAGTTAACGATTAATTTTTTAATCATGACTAAAGATTGACCGATTAAGCTTAGTTTCAATCCAACTCATAGACTAACGATCAGTGATTATTTTAATGCACTGTTAAAAATATCGTGAAAAATTACCTCTGTTTATAAAGGCTATCTATTTTCTGACCAATGAGAACGCTACATAAACACCTATGGATCGTTCTCATTCGTCCGAAAATAGATAGCCACTAAAAACAGAGGTAATTTTTCACGATATTTTTAACAGTGTGTAATCAATGCTTTGATTACAATTAAATCAATTCAATCCTACTCATAGACTAATGACCAATGATTATTTGGCATGTAATTGCTTGCTTTTTTTACGATTAAATCAATTCTTAATCTAAATAGTCAATCTAAATAGTCAATCTAATGAAGGATTTATGATTGAAAACTTCATGTATTGTTCTGGCTTTGGGGGCTTTATTTTATCTGTTTTTCAAGCTTCTTCTGGTTTAATCGCTCTTGATCGCTGCTAGAATCGGGATGTCTTTTAATATTTTGGATTTGGTTCGGTTTCGAGTAGGTTTTGACTCTTTCTTGTCGGGCTCGGTATGACTCGATTTTTTTAAAAAAAAGTTCTGAATATTTTTCGAATGAAGTAAACTGTATATGAGAACAATGAAGCCGATTCAGGCGATTCATTATTTTATTTAGTCTTAATAATGTTGTCCAAGATCATAATTTTTTCTCGTAATTCTATTACCGAGTCACTTTTATTCACGACACTCGCTCTATAAGGGAAAGTAGGGGAATGGCGCTCACTTAAGAGAAAACATGAATAGCTACTCAAATTTACACAAAAAAATCGATATTTTATTAACAAAGTATAACTCCAAAGCATAAGGAACAGTTTGCAATAAACTAATTTGCATAAAAGTTTAACCTTTAACTGATGTCACAGAAATTGTCATGCAACTAGTGTGAAGCTGTCTGTGAGACCACTCCATTGAAAGATGAATAAAAGGCACGATTAACTCATCGCATGGTGTTTTTGTACTAAACTTTTTGTATAGGACTGTTATAATTAAAATTCACCTATTCAAAAGTATCTGGTGATAGTACTAAAGTTCCAAACGGAACAAAATATCGGTAGTGTTTGTAGTTAAACTGAAAATTGCAATTTAAACTCTAAAAGCCGCGGTCTGAGAGACCGGTAACATCAGTTAAAGGTTAAGGAATTTTTTTTATCGTTTTATTTACATAACATCGTTTGAGCGGTCATTCCCGACATGGTAGGGAAATTGCGCTCAGAATTTGAATACAACATTTAAGTAAGTAAAAAGTCACATATCCATTTGTGTGGGCTGTTCACACCACTGCAGACATTTTGAGACCATTTTACACATATTGTGTACACATATTGTGTTACACATATAGTGGCTACTTTTTTTAATTTAGGTTTTTTGATTTTAACCACTTTTTTGAAATCGTAAAATTCTCCTTGTTTAATGACATATTAATTAAGGCGAAAACGGGGAAATTTTACCATTTCAAAAAGGTGATGTTAATCAATAAATTTGAATTTTAAAAAAGTTGCCCGCTGGCAACACTTCTTCTGGAATTCCACGCGAGCACCATTACCCGTTATCGCCATGTTGGGTTTTAATGCATTATAATTGGCGTAACAACGCACTACAGAAAATAAAAGCATGAATGTGCAGCTAAATGTATATATTTTGTAGACATAATGAGCAGATTAATAATTTAAAATAAGAGTGTGCACTTACCTTCAAGTTAGATGTTGTAGAATTTTATAATAAAACAACTGCAAACAAAAAACGTGAGGACACAAAAATACTTTCCTTATGATGGTCACTATATCCTTACTGGGAACTCAATATGAAGTTCGCTAGGTGCCGGTACCGATCGCGCGTTTTCAATTCTATTCTGTTTAAAGATATTAAGTGAGCGTGATTGCCCTTCTCAGCTTCATTAGCCTACTTTGCCCTAACAGTTGATACTTACAACTTGGAGTAAAAGTTATCTAAATAATACTAGATGATTAATAATTAAATACGAAGCATTGATTAAAAAACAGAAAAAAAAATAATAAGTAATAAAAACTTCTTAAATTTAATTTTTTGACATTATCCAACATTCTATATTCCAGGAGTATACAAAGGAGTACAGAAAACTAAAAACGGACAGGTAGATATTAACTTTTAACTGATGTTACCGGTCTCACAGACCGCTGCTTTTTTCAATTTTT
Organism: Maratus speciosus; assembly: GCA_963932465.1. NCBI lineage: Eukaryota > Metazoa > Arthropoda > Arachnida > Araneae > Salticidae > Maratus > Maratus speciosus. The sequence goes on along the minus strand of OZ010789.1, from coordinate 34,512,175 downwards.
ATTGTTTAACTTGTAACTTTCAGTCTAACTACAAACATCACCGAAATTTTGCTTCGTTTGAAACTTTAATACTGTCACCAGAGAATTTTGAATAGGGGAATTTTCATTATAACAGTGCTGTACAAAATGTTTAGTACAAAAAAAAAAAACATCCTGAAATTTAATTGCGCCTTTTGTTCGTCTTTCGATAGAGCGGTCTCACAGACCACTTAACAGTAGTTATGTGACAATTTATGTGACATCAGTTAAAGGATAATTCAATATCGGCTGCTTATCAACTTCATGTATTGCATTTGTACAGTATAATTAAGACCTGTCATTTTTTTTTTTTGAAAAAAATGAATCTGATTGTATTCCTCTTTTTACAACACTAGGGGGCTCTGCGCCCTACAAGCTACGCTCACCAACCCCCGATCAGATACCCCAGATCCCAAAAGCACGCTAATTTCATCGGCTTTAAAAAGATTGAATTATATATTTTTTAAAACAGCCCGATCTCCCTGTAATCGGGTTTTCATTTATTTTCCTTTGACTGGAGATTTTTAAGGCGAAATAAGACGCTCTTAAGAGATACAATGGCTGTTTTCGCCTTTGATTAAAAAGCATTAGTTAAAAATTTGAAAATAAGCTAATGTAAAATGAAGTAAGTAAACAGAGTCTTTGTCTCTCGGTATTTTTTTAAAAACGCTATAAAATTCTTTTAAATAAGACATTTGAAATGCATCGTTTTAAATCTGATGCAATAATCACCAAAATTTTCTTTATATTTTTAATATTCACATGAAAATACTTTTGTTGTTAGAAAGCAAGTATTGTTTGGGCTGTCTTAGAAATCACGATAATAGTTGAAAAGATTATCGCAAAATATGAAATAAATGTCTCGCGCAAATATATTTTAAAATTTAAACTGTTTTGCCAACTGTTGATTATTAGGCCTTTTTAAATATGACGTAATTTCCTCCATTTATGTTTGTTAATGCATAAAAATGAATTTATTATTTAAAAGTTTTCTTTCTCTTCTAAAATTCCCGTGTAAATATAGATTTTACGACGTTATTTTCAATATTCTCCTGATATTTAACACGCAAACACTTAATTCTAATTTGAAAGTTTTTTCTGTTTATAATAGGCAGGTATAAATTAATTTTTAATTTGAAGGAAATATTATTCTTTGCGTTGTTATTAAAATTGGCAACAGTTTAAAATAATACCCTTTTCTAAAACATGTAAAACATATATCTCGAAATGCTAAAAATTTGAATTTAAAATGGATGTCAATCCTCAAAAAATGAGTCAAATTAAAAAAATAAATGCAGTCTGCACACAACGAGAACTTCCAATGTTTAAAATAATCTAAAAATGTTTAAATTCCTATGTATATTTCTTGCTCCTATAAAACTTTTTTAATGAAACGATTTTGATCAACTTTAACATTAAATATCTCTTTAAATAATTATCGACTTAAAAACTGTCTGCATCAGCGTGTTTGTCAGATATTTCTCTATAACACCACCGATTTTCATATTTTTGTAAGAAGCAGTTTTCTTAATATTAACGAAGAAAGACCCCCCCCCCCCCCCACCCCGGTCACGAAAAATGGGGATGTCGATCTAGGATCTGGAAACCGGGAATATCTACGCAGATTTTTATTGGTCCATTTCTAAATCGTTACTTTTTTTATGTATAGAAGGATTTATAATATTAATTATATATATTTTACCTTTTAAGTAAGAAGTTAAATTTAAAAATTCAGATTAACTGAAAATTATGAAAATTACGTTATAAAATTCTGTTACTTTGGTAACATTATAGTAGAATGCTTTTTAAACAGAATACAGACATATATACAATGCAATTTCAGATTGAATTTTAGGCAAAACCTTGTTAATCCTGGCATTATTTTAACCCCTGAACTGTTTTGACCGAGTATCGCTCGGGTAATCAACATCAAACTGTTACATTTTGCTTTTACGATAGACTTTCTTCTTCAGTTTTTTGCAAGTTTATTTTTATGATATAAGCATAATTTAGTATGTTCCCGTAATGTCGTATGTTTAGCGAAATTTTGTAAGTTTATTAAACGCAATTTGCAGCTGCAAATCAGTTATCTGACACATAATCTTTTTTTCTTTCCTTTCAATTCTTTAAACTGTTTAAAAATTGTCTAAACATATGTAAATGTGCACTGTAAAAATATTTGTAACATTAATAAATAATATTTATAGATCATTTCTCCATATTTAATTAGATTAAAATTCCTACAAAAAAATATTTGTATCTTTTTTTTTCTTTCAAATTTTAATGAGTTTCAATTAAGAGAAATACACTTGGTATACAAATCTTTAAGATTTTATTTTTAATCATTAACAGCGTTAAATTCAGGCCGGAGGGATTTTTGTGGCTCCGGAGATGGGGGAAGGGGATTTCACTTTTTGACCATTGTAAATACAAAATCTCAAATCTTCCGGGAGGAGACACGTCATCGCTCCGAGGGGGGGGGGGGGGTGAATTCAACATTGTTCATTAAGTATGGTTATATATATATATTTTTTATTTTGCGAAAGTTGTTTCTACACTAGAAACTTAGAAAAAAGTTGAGTTGAATCTTTTCTATTTTTAACTTGAAAATTACTGCCATTCAAGAAAAACAAAAAATACATTTTTATAATTTTTTTTTCATATTTCCCGTTAAAAGGCGCTTTTTCTCCCACAGCTTTTTATATTTCAATTTTTAAAAAAATGTAAGGCGCATATATTTTTGTCTTAAAAGTAGCAACCGTGTATAATTTCAAGTTTGTATCCTTAACATTCCCACAAAAATCGTAATTTTAAACGTTTTTTTTAACGCATTCGCCATTTATTTCAACCTTTTAAATATCTAAACTTTTTAACTATTCTGTGAGACTAGTCTTAAAAGTAACAGCAACATCAAATTTATATTTTCTATCCTTAACAATTCCATTGAAATCGTAATTTAGGACGTTTTTAGAACACTTTTTGCTGATTTCACCGTTTTAATTTTCGAATTTTTTATAAACTGTTCTTACATAGCATTTAAAACTTTTAAGTAATTATCATCATGCAAATTTCAAGTTTCTCTCCCTATCAATATCATAAAAATCGCAATTTCAGAACTTTTTCGCTTCTGCATCCATTGAAGGTAGTGGCACCGACGTGAGGTCTATGAGGGAGCAGGGACTATCGCCATCAGTTTGTGACTATCAAATGATTGATAATATTGCTCCTATTAGTCTAAAATAATTATAAAAGAATATATCAGTTTTATTAAGCGTGTTTCAATTGCCCCTAATTCCCCCCCCCCTAAATAATTTAAACATATTGACCTCGGTTTATATGAATAATTTTGTGTGACCTTGTATAATCAATAAGGAAAATCGTATAGTAACACTTAAAAAGAATTTCGTAGCAAGGAAAGCGAATTTAAGAAAGTAAACAGGGCGGTCATATTTAATTTTTATCTATGTAATTAATGATTAAATTAATCACGATTGAATTAATCCAGATTGAATTCATGCAAATTGAAAGAATCATAAAAAAAACTTTTTAAAGAGCAATTACTTTCTCAATTCCCATCATGATAAATTGAATTAGGCGTCAATTTCGTATGATTGAATCTTTAATCGACTAATCAATCGATTAAAAAAGTAATCGATTAATGCCAACCCTATTGCATCACATATACATCTAATGTTATTGCTGTAATCGACGAATAAAAATATCAATTTTAGTTGTATAGACTATTTAACCGAAGCAGTACTGACACACCTCATCAATCAGACACCCACTGTCTAAAGAGCGAATCTCTAAAGTGAGATCGAAATAATGATTTAACAACAGCATATCATCGTTTAAAAAAAATAATACTTCAATCAAAGCCAGTGCAATCATTCCATTCGTGTAACGAGTGAAAATTAATCATGGCAATTCTAGAATCTTCCTATTGCTCCGATAAATGAATGCCACACAGCCGTAATTCCAACTTCTTCATCACATGATCATCCTTCAGAATAGTGAAGCACACTTAAACAAGTGGGTAAGTGTAGTCGCAGATCACACATAGGGTTCCCTTTAATAATCCTTTCAAAACATCCAGTACATTTATTTTGCCATGGAACTCATTCTAAATTACGTTAAACCCTCACTAACTACCTTAAAGTTTCAAACAGATTCGCCTTGTTATACAGGGTAAGTCAAAATGAATATAGCGATTACAAACGGCTATAACTATTTAATGGAAATGAACTTATCGATAAGATTAACACAGAATGTAGCCGGAACTTCAAAATTTCTTTACGTAAGGCGCAGGTGCTGTGAAGAGGAAGCCTACGCATGCGCGAGTTCAAACTTCGCAACGACAAGAACCTGTTCATTGCGGGCGTCTCATTAGTAAAAATGGCGATTCCTGTGCAGAAAACATTCTGCATGTTAGAATTTAACAAATGCATGTCTGCGATATTTTTTCTATGGGGTTATGGGCCTCTCATGCCCGAAACAATTGAAGAACGCAAAGTACGCGTTTGTAATGCGCTAGAGTCGGTGACTGAACAAATGCTTCAGAATGTATGGCGTGAAATGGACTACCGCCTAGATGTTGTTCGTGTGACTAAGGGGAGTCACATATAATACCTATGATGTATGTATACAAAATTTTGAAGTTCCGTCTACATTCTGTGTTAATCTTCTCGTTAAATTCTTTTCCATTAAGTAGATATAGCCGTTTGTAATTGCTATATTCATTTTGACTTACCCTGTATTTCCTAATTTTGTTCGTGCCTCTTCCATCCCCCGAAATGTGAATAACCATTATTTTTTATATATTTTTTTAATATGTGTAATAAACTATCTTAAAGTTTAAAACTGATCGCCGTGTTAGATTTCTTAATTTTAACAAAATCGTGTTCTGTTAGTTGCACATTCCACCACTATTCTTAACAAAACTGTATCGGTACGAAACTCCGTTATCCTGTTAATAGTCGCGCGTTGGTCTTTTCCCCGCCCGAAATTCGTTATCTTCCTGTAACTCATTTCCCGTTAAAGTTACGATAGCCAAATTCCGTGTAGCTGACCTTGAGTGTTCACACTCTTGTGTAATAAAATTGCAAGTCATTCCTGCTATTTCTTAGCATTTTATCGCATTCTTAAGTTTCAATCGGTCTAAATGACCGCGTTGCGACCACTTACGTTAGTTGAATTTTTCCCCCTCGTGTTCATCCTTTCCCATTTCCGCGAAATCTGTGGGGGAAAGTTTCTTCGAAGTACGGACTCTCTATCTGTTGTTATTTCGTCTTTATTTCTTTCTGCTCTTTTACCCGTTCATAGAGTACTTTTTTTACTTTTAGAATGTGACTTAAAATTGTTTTATTATATTAGTTGTGAAGTCAGTTCGCACAAAAAACTGATGGATGGTCACTTACATTTTTTTTCATTGTCAAATATTGCGGGAATAAATTCTGAAATTGATAATCATTTAAATATGGAAAAAAATGGAAATTCATCATCATTATTTGAAAGAACTTGCTTTCCATTTATTACCCGAACATATAAATGAAAGAAAACACTGCCAAATCATTAAAAAAGAGAGAAGAGAATTTTGTGGAAATCAGTAAAAAAAATCGCCGTATCTCCAAAATCTGAAAAGTATCGTTTTTGTACAATAAAACAAATTCGAAAGATAAAACAATTTTCTCAGAAATGTAGTGTGTATATTTGCGAAGAACATACATATAATTTATTTGTACAATAAGAAAAATAATGAGAATTTTATAATGTAGGTTTGAAATTACGCAAATAAAAATCTCTTTTGGATAATTCAGTGAATGTTTATACTACGATTTAAAAAAATATTTTAAGGGTGTATTCGAAATAATATTTTTTCCACCCTCAACAGCTTGAAATTTTCTGAGCCATTTTCAGACTCATTTTTAAAAGTAAAAACATGAAACTTGCTGGGGTGATTTCTGAAGACATGTTTAACATGCCGTGTGATTTCATTTTCAGCTCAATTAATTAAAATTTGATTTTTAAACAATTATTTTCTCAGTATGACCATTTTTTTTTCATTCCCAGATCGCCCGCTTCGGAAAATTCGGTTCAAAACGCCAACTTTGACAGCGTTTTTTACAGCATTTTCTGCATTTATCAAAAAATGAAGAAGCACGGCACATTATATAGTTTCTAAATAAGAGAATTTCCGAGTTTGATGCGTTTAAGAGCAAAAATGAATTTTAAAATGAATCAGAAAATAAGCAGTTTGGATCGGAATACACCCTTTTCATACTGTAAGTAAAAACGCATTTTTTTTTTTTTTTAACAATGCCGCAGAAAATGTTTTTTTATTATTATTATTGAAATCCAATAGAGGCTTGGGGACAGTATCTAACAAATTTAAATTTGTTGTCCTTCATCAATTGTTCAAACTATTTTTCAGAATAATGTTTTCCAGAATATGAGAGAAAATTCATTTAAATTAAATTATTGCTGCATATTTATAATTTCGGAGAAAATTTTGTTATTGTTTTTATTATTTTAATGAACGTTATTATAAAACAATAAATTATAACATTAATACCTTATTATGAAATGTACAATTGAATATTTATTTTAATTAAATAGTTTCTGTACAATACATCCCTATTAAGATGAACCTTTCAGTGATTCTATTAATCTAAATAATTTATCCATCTTAGGATTTAAATTTACAACTGCAAATGTATTTAAATTAAATATGTAATTTCAATAACTTATTTATTATTCACTTTATATAAGCGAAGTTCGTATCCTGAGTTTTTACTCAAGGGCGCTGCTCCCACCCTGAAATAAGTAGAAAAACTACAAATCGTGCATTTTCATTTGAAAAATGGATTTAATCACAAAATATCGAGAGCCTCCTCCCCTCCTCTCCCCCCTCACACACACACAGACACCCCACAAAATAAATAAAACATAGTTACAATATTTACATTTATAATTTCGAAGTTAAGTATTTTTTACCTTTTTTCTTTATTATATATATATATATATATATATAACTATACATTTTTAATAATATTTGGTTTATGTGGTATTTGTGATTTCATAATTATTGGTCATTTTCCTTATTTTTCAATGGTATTATTGTACAGAAAGTTTATATATATATATATATATATATATATATATATATATATTATATATATATTATATATATTGTCTTTAATTGTTTATGGCATCAAATTTGATGGTTTTTCATATGTTTTAAATGAATTAATCGTCCGCAATATGCTGGTGAATTAGTGGTATTGTATTTGATTTTCTGTTGCATGTCATAGGTTCCATTTTTATTTTCAGTTTAATTGTTCAGTTTAATGTCAGTGTAATATATTGATGCTAAATTTATTAATTTTATTTTATAAAATGGATATAGAGTGCCGCAGTATCAAAAAAATCTACCTGACTCTGATTCTGTCCTTCAAAAAAAAAAAAAAAAACCTATCATGAATTTAGATTTATATTAGTAAATGTTTTCCTACTAATTATTGATTCATAGTAACATCAGAATTTCAATCAAATCATTTACTATTTACTTTTAAGTATTTATGCAAAACGAAGAAAGAGTTATTAAAAACATTTATCTAGATGCCAACTGGATATATACTTAAGTAAAATAAACAATTGCTGTAAAAGGTTGTAAAATGAATAATTGTTGTAATCTTTTAAAGTTCAGTCAAAATTTTCACCCTACGTTATCCGTTTTCGATCATCTGATAACACCGGCAAGTTTCCCCTTCGTTTTCGGCTTGCTGGTAACGGCGGCAAATGGACCGAACGCGACTACTAACGTTCTAAAAAATGTCGCGACTACTCTGGGGTTAAACAACTTATTAGTAGATATATTACGCGAGGTGTGGCCGTTTTTGACGGGGCCCTCGTTTGCCCCTCCCCCCCCCCTCCCAACAAAAATTAAACTCACCTTAAATTTATAAAATTCTTATAAACTATGTCAATTTTTAAAAGATATCGGTTCTTTAATTTCCTTAATTTTAACAAATTCCCGTCAATTGTCCGTTCAAAAAAGCAAAAATCATCTTTTATTTTGTACTGCGATTATCGATCTCTAGCATAAAATCTATCTTTCTTTCTGTGCAAAAAAAGCAATTCTGGAATTAATTACCGAAAAATGAATTATCTTCGCTGCCGATTGTCGAAAAAAAAAAGACATATTCTGAAAGAGAATGAAATTTTACACCGAATGGTGTAAAAATCGTAGCTGAAAAATCGATATTTTAAAAAATGTTAATCCTGTAATTCTGTGTCCGTTTTTGACCGCACCTGTTTTGTTATCGCCGAAAAATCAATCTCATCAGACCTCTGTAACTATCACAAATAAAGGAAAATAAAAGATTTTTTTCTCGATTTTTAACGAACTTTCGGGTTTTTATGATACGATCAAGATAATTTTTAGAATTTCTGAAAGCTGATTTTTTTTTCCGTCTTGTGGTACTACATTTGAATTTCTGAGATGCGTAGGAAAAAAGTAATCACATCTCAAAGAAATTGCCAGTCCTTATCTGCCGTTAAAATGACACCTGTTTTTAATCCGTGGAAGAGATTGTTTTTCTTATTTGATAAAAAATACGTGCTTTTCTTGAATTATAAATGCCTTTCCGATCTTGTAATTGGAGTTTTTTAATTAATAACGTACGTTAATTACGACTTTTTCAAAATTTTATGGTTTGTCGTTTGATGTGAGTTGTTCAGCTATAAGTATGCAAAATTTCAAGTCTCCAATTTATATAGTTTCTGAAACGGGCTCTATGACGGACTGACAGACAGACAGAGGAGTGAGACGAATAGAATTTCGTCAGATGAATGAAACCATAAAAAGGGTGTTAGGTTGAAAATATTATAATTCGAATTGACTTTCTTCTTCCAATTTTGCAGAATCTTTTCAGATTTTTCTGATTGGTTTACTTTTAAGAAATCAAAAACACTGAAAAAAATGCTGCTGAAACAGGACAGAAATTATTTATAGTGAGTGTATATGAATACAAATATCTGCATTATGACAAGAGCAATTAACCAACTAACCAGATAATCAATGCTAATGGTGTATTTTGTCAAAAATATTGACTGGTTCCTTAACCAGGATTTTTATTTAAGAAATTTTCTGAAATTACTATTCATAAATAATGAAAGCACTACTCATAAATTAACTTTAAGAATTTGAGTGGTGATAATTATGATATTAATTTGAAATTAGTTTCAAAGAAGTATTAGTAACAAAAGTTGAGTTATTAATATAGGTTCGATTAAGTAAAATTAGATGAAGGAGGGAAGGGGAGAAGCAAATGCTCTTTTAGAAAGTACTAACTAAGACTGTTGGGGTGCTTCGTAAAAAAACTGTACTGGTTCCTAAGCCAGGCACCTAACTTAAGAAATTTTCTGAAATTACTATTCGGAAGTAGTGGTAATATCACTATTTAAATTTCTGTTTTTCATGTTTTAGTGTTCTGATCAATAGTTTCAGAGTTAACTTAAATAATAGACACCCACTCCACCCCTTTTAAAAATTAACGCTAAAAATATACAAAAACCCTGGCTAAAATATGAAATGTTTTAGAAACTATACTACTAAAACATTCATTAAAATTTAAAAAATATCTAGCTAAAAATACCGCTAAAAATATTGAAATTAACGTATCAAAAATTAATAAAAGAAAATAATACAATAAATGCTGTAAAATAATAAATTTCCATAGAAATAGTCAAAAGCAACACATAACATTGGAATGACTGTTGCCAATTTCTGGTGATAAAAGTGCTAGTAATCAGGGTTCTAATTTTTTATTTAATGTTTAAAAAAATATTTATTGTCACCTAAATACTTTGAAATTTTTGTGAGTAATAAATGTAATTTTTTTGGAATCATTTGTATAATTTTCGTGATAAAATGTCGATATCTAATTTAAACAACTGTAAATTAAACGTGACAAATGAGGTGCGTTCCTACTATAACTGGTTTTATAAATATTCAGATCTTGGTGCAAGATATAGCTGTTGCACTCTTATGCAACAACGCATAAATACAAAATTTGTTTCAATTATATATATTAAATTCTGTAATACGGAAATAATAGGACTCCATCTTAAATATGACGTCATCACCTTGACTGCCTAGAACCATTACCTACCATGGGATAGCATTGAATTAATTACGTATGACAGGATTCAATAGAATAATCAGCATGGCAACCTAGTATCATTACCTATCATGGGGTACGATTGAATTTATTACGTATGATAGGATTCAATAAATAAATCGTGTACACTGTAAAAAAAAAATCTGTAGTTCTACAGATGTAAAATTACATGTTTACTAAATTTTCATCTGTAACTGTACAAAAAATGCTGCAAATCTACCAAACTAGTTTCTGTAAAGCTGCAGAAATCTGTAACTTTACAAATGAATGTGCTAAAATTACAGTAATCTTACTAAAATTTTACCTATAACCCTGGTTGCAGTTGCATGAAACGTCCTAGGCATCCGAGTTTCCTAGCAAATTCTTAGTAACCTTCCAGATTTTTTGATTTTCGGCTCAAAAGTGTGTCTGTTACATAAATTTTTGTTGTTTCCGTTACATAAAAAGTTCTAAGAATCCCAGTTTCTTAGAAAGAATTTAGTAACTTTACAGATTTTTATTTTACAGTGTAATAATATCTTTTTAAGTTTTTATTCGATTTTCATAAAATTTGAAACGTCTCGACAAAATTTCGCAACGATTATATATATATATCAAATTTCAAACCATCCGGTTTTGTAGTTTTTGCGCTGTTATATGTGGATGCATGAATAGACAGACGGATCAGACGACGAATAGAAGTGATACGTACTTATATAATTAAGACCATAACTCAAAAACAGTAAATTTTGAATCATTAAACGATCAAATTGCATTCTATCGGGGTTTATTTAATTACTTCTGCGAAAACTTTATGCAATCAAATAATTGAAAGTAACCGGAGATTTAAAAAAAAAAAAAACGATTTTTCATGAAACTTAATTTTGGTTCTTAATTAGTATTTCAACTAATTAACAAAAATTACAAATTCTGAGTTTTAGGTGTATCAGGTGTTGGGCTACCCTCACCTAACTTTTCAGCTTTCTACTTGCGGTATACTTCTCTAGCCATCGCAGATAGTCACACACATAGAGAGCAAACTTTCCTTTATTAGTATATTACATGTTCCTAATGGACATAAAAAAGAGTAAAAGTAATAGTTTTTTTTTTTTTTTTTTTTTTTTTTTTTTGAGTAAAGTATACCAAAGTATGAAGATCGACTAATCAGAGGTATGTAGAAGTTAAATAACTATATTAAATAAACAGATCCAAATAATAATAATTTCCCATCTTATATTTATATACTAGGATATGCATACTTAATCTGTTAAAGTTTAAAGCTTACATATTTATGTTTGTAGGATATATATAAATTTACTGTAAATTGGTTCAATTCTACCCATCGAGATATTAAATTTGCAATTAAATTCAATGCAAATAATTTGTTTTAACATTAATAGTAAAAACGTCTCATAAACATGAGAAATCTATCTATAGGTGCATTTAAAACTCACATAAATATACCCTTACATTCGATATAACTAATTCCTTTCTTTTCATAAATAGTGGAAAATTCCCATAAACATAGGATATCATACATGGATAAAATTTGTATAAATATTCCCCTTAATTCTATATCACAAACTTGTTTTTTACATTAATAGTAAAACCTTCTTATAAACATGAGAATTCTATCTATAGCTACACGGTTAAAAATTGTACAAATATATACTTAAATTTGATATTTCCAATTTATTTTTTAACACGCATAGGAAAAAACTTACCGTAAACATGACAAAGTATCTACCGATTCAATGGTAATAATTTTACAAAATATCCTTATATTTTATATAACTATTTTGTATTTAAAACTTCATTTTGGAACAAAGGCTATATGGAAAGATTATCAAATTTGAAACAGTTTATTTTTTATATTTAATTTTAAATTTAAGTCAATATAATTGTTTTAAAAACAAACATATTTAAAATATTAGTTGTGTACCAATTTAATATTGAAGATTAAAATATATTACATCGCTCAAATAAAAATATATATATTTAGGACACAATAATAAATAATTAATTTTGTAAAACCATTTCACTGATATACATTTTAATACAAATTATTCTTAAAATATACTGTGGAACCGCTGTGTTACATTATTGTATCAATTCCTGTTTCTTCAGATAATGATTTCTTAAGATTTTAATATAACTACTGTATATATCTTCATGGTAGAAAGAAGATATTCAAATATTTAATATTATATATTATAATTTTATTTCTCTAAAAATCATGCGATTGTTATTTGAGCTTTATTAATTAATACATTATGTGACGTGTTTAAAATAGTTTGGAATATTTCTCTAACTATTCAAATATATAAATAAGTCTTTCTTTACAATAAGTAAAAGCACATCAACAATTATTTTAGAATATTTTTTTTCAAATATCAGATCTATATTCAGAATTTTAGAAAAGATTTTGGAAGATACAATCAAGAAACATTTTATCTTTTTGAAGTAAAAGCAATTAGATGAAATTACTTTCACAAAGATCATAAAAGACCAAATCTTTCTTTAAATTGCTTGCAATGTTTCAAGAGTGATTTCAGAGTAATTTCAAAGTTTTATGAAATCAATCAGAAAGAATTCCAAAGGAATTTTTTTTCGTATATTTATAAAGATATATATATATATATATTACCTTTATTTTCCAAAAATAAGATTTATTTTCGAGTTTTCATCTGAATTAAAGCAAATAACAGTTTAGGATTAAGAATTATTTTATACGTAATGTACATTTGTTTTAATATTAAGGCCACATTTAATAATAATTACCTTAAAAATAGGCCAACATTGACGGATTTTTTTCAATGGGGGAGGGGGAGTGCGATAGACAACACTTTTGAACGTTCCGTATTTTCATGTTAGCATTCATGTTCACAAGGTGTACTTTCGAACTAAATCGATGATGCTCTATAAATTTTTCATTCACTTTTAATCCATATTTCGAACCGTTTTCACGATAGGAACGCTAATTCCGCCATTTTGCACGAGGTGGCGCTGTAAGCTGTCTCATCTAGTAGCATATAGCCTCTTTACTATACCTAGACATCACGTTTATGTATATAGATGCAGTCGTTCGGCAGTTAAGTGATGGGAACGGACTTTAATGGGCACCCTGTATTTTTATTTTAAGATATTGTTCTTAAATAACCAAATATTTATCATTGTTTGAGTATTTTATTAGTGATGCATTAAAAAAACAGAAAAAAACTAATTAAACTTCAACGAAATAATTTTGTCCACCTAGATCGCCAAAATGTCCCACTGTGCGCCGCACTGAAAAACGTGTTTAAAATTTTACCAAAAAAAAAAAAGTGTTTAAATGTTTTTGGTTGATATTTATAAATTAAGCTTACAAATATTAAGGAATTGTATCTCATTCGCATTCCTGGATTTATACCCAAAGAAACCAGCGCGCGTGCGACTCTGTACTGTAAGCCTGTTTTTCAGCGGTCCACCCTAGATTTCAGTTGACTATAACTTCAATAATATTTCGAATTTCACCTAACCGTTCTAAGAGATTATTCTACGCTCCATTGAATTTCAAAAAATATAAAAGAAAATCTTTTTTTCATGAATGGTGCTAATATTTCCTTACATTCTTACAAATTATATGTAAAGTTAAAATTTAACAATATTATCTGGTTAACCAACAATGTATATTTAATGCAATATGAAACTAATGACATTTTTGGCACAGTTTGCTTAATAAAATATTTATTACACATTCGGTATAATGTTACTGTTTTTTTTTTTTTTTTTTTTTTTTTTTGTTCTGCGTGTTCTAACATTTATAACGAGTTTTTAAACATAAAAATGTATAATGTTGTCCACATCCCATTGTGTAAATAAATAATAATATAAATATAAGAACTGTATTAAAAAATACCTTGAGCGCAAAAAAGAGATATAATGTTTCTTCATTTAACAAATACGATAGGAAAATATCTAAAGCGAATCTCTTCATGAACAAAGTGCCTTTTAACTCTAATCTAAAATCGAAGAGATATTCTAACTTAACTGAGACGTTTTGAATGACACGGGTTCTCAAAGCATGTAAATGACTGTATTGTCCTAGAAATTTAGATTACGTAATCTAGAGATAGTGTATTTGACTATTTCAAAGCCGAAAGCAAGGCTGAAAATAAGCACGGAAACATCGCATTAAGTTTATATCATGTAAGTTTAGCAATTTGTTTATCGTAAGAACATACATCACAATAAATTTCAAATCCCATGAAACTATTAAATATATATGAACATTTTCTAAAAAAAGTTCTTGCTTTTGCAGAAACAGTAGAATGTTTTATTTCTTGCATATTAAAGAATTCTAATATTAAATATCTCCGTCTGTACAGGATTATAGAATGGAAGTGAAAAAAAGTAGCAAACTGACCCAAGCTTATTTTGATAAGAAAATATTACCTAAAAATAGACAAAGAAAAAATATTAGCGCAAAGTTTTACTAAAACTTTTAAAAAAGAAAGAAAGAAAAAATTTATTATTGGCAATATTTTGTATTTTTTTGTGTGTTTTATCTTTTTTAATTTACATTAACTGTGGTCGATTTCAGTTAAAAAATGATGAACTTAGTTTATTTCTAGGAAGAGTTTCTGTCTGCAATTTAGTCTAAATCCAATGAAATAGCTTACAAATGTAAATCATTATTTCTTATACTGATACACGGTAAGTATTTTGCACGACTAAATTAAAAGTAAGTAAGTAAATGCATTACTAAAATATATTGTATTTTATAGAATAATTTATAAAGTATTGAAGCTTAGAAATAAAATAAAAAACTATGCCGATTAAAAATCATTAATAATCGAGAAAAAATCTTTTTTTCAGAGAAAATTTTGAATTCTATTTGTAATATATTCTGACACATATGTAATGACATATTTAGTAAATATGTACTAATTAAAAAAGTGCTATGTATTAAGTTTTGCCAACCCGAGGATTTTGTTTTCATGTTCATCTGGCTATTTTAAATAATATTTTTTTTTTCATTATAGTTATTCCGCAAAGTATTACATCCAAGATTCCAAAAGAAATTTTGATGTATTTGCACGCTAATACATATTATTAGCTATTCTTTAATTTTAAATCTAAAATTCATCTAAGATTCATTTACGTGTATTTATCATACCTGATTAGGGCAATAAAATCATTTTTAATTTACATTTTTGCGAAAAGTTTTTTTTTTTCTGTTTAAAACCAAAATTATTCAAAGGTAACAATAAAGATAAAAGAAACCTGAATATTATACACTTTTAGTAAAACTAAAATCTCGTTTCGCGTAAATATTTCCGCAAATTTGTTTGCCATCAATAAACTCGTTTATGACATTGCATTAAAAGCTACAGAATTTTATGAGCAATAGCATATAAAAGCAGTAAGAAATTTTGTGGTTTGTTCTTAGATTATTTTTATATTCCAGTATTTTTTGTCAATTATAATTTACATTAATAATGATTGCGCAGACTTAAATTTGGATGTCTTTAAAGCGAATCTGGTATTTTTCCGTTAGACGATCACTGCTCGCGACAAGTAGAATTGTTGGTGCGAAAGCTAACAAAAGCAATATTAGTATGTATTAAAAAAAGTACATGCAAAATTCATATACGTTAAAAATAATTAATCTCTAATTACACCGCCGGTAAAAAGATGATTATTCCATAGAACACCACTGTTTATGTATTTATTTATTTATTTATTTATTTATTGTATCCCAGTGGCACTATAGAAATTTGATTAACCCTCTAACTGCCCGAAAGAGGGCACAATTGAAATGTTGTTTTTAATATATTATTTTTAAATGCTAAAAAAAGTATTTTTCTAACATCATATAAAAAAAATAATTACGTTTATGAATATAATCTTTGATAGAACTAATGCAAAAGGGTAAACTGGGATCTTGTATTTTTTTCCCTCTTTTTTTAATGCTAAAATATGATTTTCCAACATGATTAACTTGACAAACCAACACACGATAACATTCCTATATGAATATATATATATAATTCTTGAGAGTTTTAATACGAAAGGAAAAAACTGGGTTCTTGTTTTCACTGTATTTTTTTAATGCTAAAAAGGGGGGTTTTCCAACACGATTAACTTGACAAAACAACATAAAAACATTCCGACATGAAAAATTTAAATTTTTTTATATAATCCTGAAGAGTTTTAATCATTACTCGATGCTTTAAAACTGTATTATATCTGTAAATTTCTATTAATTTAAATAATGTTCTATTGCAGTGAAACCTAAAGCCTAGTAAACGGATGTACCAGTTCACAGAACTGAGAAGTTTAAGAAATGAAGACAGTACATTCTGAAAAATCGAGTGATTAAACCAGAAGTATATAAATTTGACAGCAATTGTTAAAAATGTGGGAGTCTTGAAATTATATTTCGGTGTGTATAATTTCGATTTTTTGTACCCTCTGCCATTTTAACATTTCGAATACATTATTTTTTGACATACTTATATAAATAAATATCCCAGTGTATTAATACATATCTGCCTCGACAAATTTCGTTCAAATGTCAATCTGTGTAAGCCATATATATATATATATATATATATATATATATATATATATTTGTAATAAATTTTATATTCATTCAAAAAGAAGTATGGGAAAGAAAAAAAAATTAAGTGACCATTTATAATTACTATATAACAGGCATAAAGCAAACAGTTTACCACATTTGGTGCTTTAAAGCAAAACTGATACCAGTGTCCGTCAAACAAAAACGCGACGTATATTGTGCTTTATTTTAGATATTCTAAGTTATTTTTTTAGCATTGTGGCTTTTCTTTGTCATTGTTTTCTCTTTCTTTTGAATGCCTTTATTTATAAATCCTTCGTCGTTTCAGTTTTTTCACTTGAAACATGCAATATTATTTCGGGATTCTTAAGATTTCTTTTTGCATTTCCCAAAGTATCACATTCTGCTGTCTTTTGGCCATTAAAAATGATCTTTCTAATGATAGAATATGTTTATCATAAATCTAACAAATATGTAATTTATACTTTAAGCTTATTTTTTAATCCACAAGAAAAAGTGAAAAATTTAATTGTATAATTATTAAGTCAATAACTGTATTAAGGTTTTAAATAAGGTTTTCAGTAAGGTTTTAAATATCTTGCATGTTGAAACTTTATTTGTGCTTTCGCATTTCTACATAATAACAATAATAATAACATTTATGTTGTTTTTTAAGACATATATTTTATGCATATATGTATACATGTAGGGGGAACGGGAAACCTTTTATCTAAGTACAAAAGGACCAGTGTACACATAAAATTCTGTAGTGAAAATCTAACGTATGGATTGTGCGTTAATGAATGTGTTTACGTATACTTTAAATTGCTCCCCAAAAGAATGATTTGCACGAATAAATTCGATATTCACTAAATATCTATACCAAAGAATTGTAATTCGTTATCCGCACATTTTTATAGATAGTGGCGAAAGCT
The DNA here is from genome assembly GCA_963932465.1 of Maratus speciosus. Taxonomy (NCBI): domain Eukaryota; kingdom Metazoa; phylum Arthropoda; class Arachnida; order Araneae; family Salticidae; genus Maratus; species Maratus speciosus. The sequence continues at coordinate 34,494,497 of OZ010789.1, read as the reverse complement.
TAATGGTGATACGAATAAATATTATTTATTTATAAAAGTTTTTCAGTTGAAACACTGACCTTGTCGTTACGGTCTTTCTAAATTTTTCTCCGGATCCTCTTCGCCTTTTTCGGGCAAAAACAATACATTCTGTATATTTTGTAATTGTTCTTTTAACCTTTTAAGTGCTGTTCTCTTGTTTTCTGTATATTTAGAAAATTATACCGTAAAAATTATGTTATTCTACTGTTATTTGCTATTTTGATATACAAACCTAATTTCCTAAAGAAATCGAGAATAAATACATGTTTCACCAAACAATATCACGAAAGGAAGTGTGATGTAGAATCACATAAATTTTTCTTAAATTATTCTTTGTCTCTAAATTTCAGTTAAAACTAATTTTTAATTACTTACTCATTTTATCCCAGCTTTTACTCCAGTTCCCATTGTATTGTTTCCCTCCAAAAGAAAATATATTTGAGATATCCCTTTATCACTAAAATGGCTCCCACATAGATTGAATTCATTTAGATAATTACTCACCCTCACTAAATACAAAAAAAAGAATAAAGATCGACTTTGCTTTCGGTCAGTAGAAATAACTCTTTGCTCTGCTTAATTTTTGAGTTTCAATTCCTCGTTAAGTCATAAACATTTCCAGTATATGCGGTCTATTTTACCTTTCATGCTAGGTTCCCAAAATTGCACTCCTAGCGTACAACTTGGCGTTCGAATTCCTTCTTGCTCACTTTTTAGGACTGCTTTTCTGGTTACCCTGCCACAAAATTTGAAATTTCTCCGTGTAACAGATAATTTTTACTCATATGATATCATTCATTTTCATGTGCTCTCTCTTTTCGACAATTATGTGATACCAATGTGTGTATTACAGAGTGATTAATTGAATTACTAGTACTCATTTCAAGATCCCAGTCATGTGGAAACGTTTCTTAAAAATACTCTAAGGCACCATCCCTATCCATTTCTGTATGAAATGCTTTGATATTATATTTCTACTTCAAATAAACATATTTCGTAAAAAAGCAATTTAAAAGCATTCATTTCCATAATGATCGCAGCGTGCGGCTATTTATAAGATCCAGTGAATGCATTCATTATCGAACCTGGCCATAACTTACGATCTACATATATTGCAAAGTACCGAACTATATTTTATATTATATAAACATAGTCAAAAATGCTAATCGTTTAGTAGATTAATTATTCGGATTCTAAGAACAATGATTATCCCAGAGACTACGTCTTAAAATGATTGAAAAGGTATTTTTTCGCTATTAGACCTGGCTGCGTAAACTTACCCCGTTTATTTTGCCTACACATGCCCCCGCTTATTTATTTCAGATGCAAGTATACATATGTGACTTCATTCTAAACTGTTCGTATCCTCTATCTATACGTGGGTTACTTAGGTAGGTTGTCTATACGTACCTACGTGACAGGTAGAAAGTTTGGGCTTAGGAGGAAAGAGCATGTATCTGATATAAAATTTGGTAGGGATAAGACTGCGTTATCAAGGCTGTTTTTAAAGAGGGGGGGGGGGGGTTAATATTTGTTTCAGAGATAGTAGATTAGTGTTTGTTTCGAGTTTATACCGCAAGTCAATCATCCGGGAATCTATTGAGATATATTCTAGGAGGGATACTGTGTGTAATGATTCTTTATCCTTTGATATTCCAATTTTATGATTGGAATTCCTTAATAAATATTTAAAAAAGGGAGTCTGATAGAGGGAGCCGCGGTAGCGTAGGCTATTTGAGATCATAGAGGGCGCAATGTTTGCATTTTTATGTTTTTTTGGTTTTTAGATTATTTTTTGGTACCCGTGTCATACATTTCTATTGATTATGTGTGTGTTATGATTACGGTTTTTACTATTAAACCGAAACATGTCAACATATTTTGATTTATATTTGTGACACCTATTTAAGTAAAGTAAATGTATGTTTTTATTTATATGTCTATACGTAGTTAAATTACTGAATTAAGTATTTAAAAATAACTTCTCGTGAAACCTGTTTTAGTAACTTACATGCCGACACAAACCTGTTAAATAAGATTGTCATATAAACACTAACCGATTCAACAGAGTTGCCCACTAACACACTTTATGGGTGAATAATGAACCAATATCCATTGACAATTGTAAAAGTTCGCTCTTATATTAACTTTAATATTTGCAGTAAAATATTAGTTTTACTTAAATTGAACCCGCAAAATGGATTTACCTCAGAAGATGAATTATATCACTGTTTGTGTTTCGGCTCTAAAACTTCCATCACTTTTTATCGAAGTGGATGTTATAAAAGATAAAGCTTTAAGTGATGTGGAATCCAAAAGCATTCAGCAGAATATATAGCACAGAAATATAGATGGCCAATGTCTTTGGAAAGTTGGCTGAACCCTTCTGCAGATAATAGCTAAAATAAAAATATCAAATTTCATAATAACACTTTTAAAAATAACACAATACCGATAACAGCAAAGGATAAAAATCTTATTAGTCACTAATAATTACTTAATACTTTTCAAGTATAATTAAACAATTTCACATCTCAAAATACAAGGTGTCCACTAAAGTCGTGCCCATCCCCATTAACTTAAGAACGGCAACAGCTACATTTATAAATGTAGCGTGTATGTGTAGTAAAAAGGCTGTAGCGATCTCATATCGCTTGATCAGTATAAAGCGAGTTAATAGCTCAGAGTAACTGGCTTGGCCTTTAGCTCGACGCTAGCGTTTTCGCCTCCTGATCATGCGATCCGTGGTTCATATCCCATCGGCGCCAATCCACCACTCTCTCTAAAGTGGTGAGCCGGACAAACACTCAAAAACAACCTTCAGCAACAATCACCTCCTCTCATAACCAACCGATGGCAGCACTAAAAAATCATCCCCTTCAACCAAAGCCTGTGAAACGGTCACAGCACAAATCCTGTCCTCACATGCATCGCATATGCGTACAACAGCATCATTCACTAGTGCATATCGCTCGTCAGATGTCAGCAATGCGTCTTTCTCATTGGGGACGGAGTGTGTAACGATCTCATCTCAGTTGACCAGTATAAAGCGAGTTACTAGCTTAGATTAACTGGCTTGGCCTTTTGCTCGACGCTAGTGTTCTCGCCTCCTGATCATGAGATCCGTGGTTCGTATCCCATCGGCGGCAATCCACCACTCTCTCTAAAAGGCTATTCTCAATCAGATGGGACCGTTTATAGCCCCACGCGAAAAACTGTGCCTATAGCATTCCTATCTTGAAACACAGTGCGAGATACGAGGAAAAAATAACTTAAAAAATTGTAGACAGTCGATTTAATATGAAATGATGTTTTAGAACTAAACACATCTTCTTTAGAATTTTCGAAATGAGATTTCTGCATAAGAGTAGCATTATAAGATAGACACACATGTACTAATAAAATTAAATCATCTAAGAAAAGTACAGTATATTTTAATAAAAAATCAAGTTAAATATGTTTAATCTGTCTTCCATATGCAGCAATGTATCATGCATTCTACATGTATTCCGATGGTAGTTACAATCAGCAAAACTATTTTGATTTTCCTATCTAAATAAACTGTTTCTTGTTTAGGTTTATTAATACATGTTTATCTGACTTATAATGCTAAATATCTGCTTGCAATTTGTAGGCCTATTTAAGCTAACGATAAGATAAATTATCGCATCATAATTTCTAAAAAGGTTACTTTAACATATAATACGTTATTACATTTTAAAGTCGAGGACATTTTACAACTTTGCAGTTAGCAGGGTGTCCCTAAACTCATGGTACAAACGTTAGGGAGTGATAGAACACAACTAGACAAGTACAAATTGCTATACAATCCATGGTCGAATGCAAGCTGTAATGCTCTAGAGGGCGCTTCCCAGCGACCGCAATAAAATGGCTGTTCACCGTAGCTGTCTTCATTCATTATGTGGGTCATCAATGAGATGGATGCGTACTCAAATCAGGAGAAGGCTCAGATGCATTACATCTACGGAGTGGCAAGCGACAATGCAAGGGAAGCTCAAGGATTCTACCAATCAACTGGCCGGCCCGGTCATCCGATTTGTCATGTCTGGGGTGACATGAAGAGCCTCATCTACAATGATGGTCCTATAGATTCCGTTGAAGGCCTTGTTGCCCGAATATCCGTAGCTGCTGACACCATACGAGAGATGCCTGGTGTTTTCGCCAATGTACGGCGGTTCGTCGATGGTGTGAAGCTGCGTTACTGTTGGTGGTCGCAATTTTAAGCAGTTGCTGTGATGCGGACGTACGTGTTGTTTACTTTTATTTTGTTGAATAAAATGTTTTTCTTCACATTACGGTTTTCTTTCATTCCATCGCTGTCTATCTTCTTTCTCCTCATTTTATGCCACTGAATGTTTTGCACTCTCTTTTTTTACGGCTTGCGTTCCGATTATGGATTGCATGGTAATTTGTACTAGTCTAGTTGTGTTCTATCACCTCTTAAATATTTACCATGCGTTTAGGAACACTCTGTATATATATATTTAATTATCTCTTACCGTTTTCTTCCTAGGAAGCCTTTTGTAGCTAGGTACTAAAAATAATCTTAAGATTATCTGAAGAAATCTCCACTTTCTCCAGAGAATCCACAGAAATCTGAAGAAATTTTGTAGATTTAGCTTTACCTTCAAAAAAATCTCCAGAATTTTTTAAGATATTCTTAAAAATATCTACAGAAATGGGCTAATTACCTACAAATTTTTGGCCAAATACCTACAGATTTTATAAAGATTTTTTTTTAGTGGGGAGCTGTAAAAAGTTTTATTACCGAGCTGCATAGCCACTTGAATATGATATGACACTACGTTTGCGAAAATAGCTGCTCCTTTCTGAAGTTACTAGATGTGGGGGAGACATTAGGGGGAACCCTGTAAAACAATTGTATTTGTTTCAAAATACTGCATAGCAATAATGCCCCATCTACGCAAGAAATTTCAAAACATTATTTAAATTCTTCACAACCCTGTTAAGGGGGCTCAGGGCTTGATCGATACCGAAAAACATGTAAATAGAACTCTCGCTTCGAATCTGTATAAAAACAGAAGTATTCAATATAAATAATTTAAACTTTTTAATATTTTAAAGGTATGTTTATAGTCTTATAAAATTGAAAAATGGAGTACTTCTATGTAATAAAATAAAACAATTATAGCAAAATTTATGTAACACAGTTTTCGAAAAAAATAATTAGGCGTCATATCACCATCCGTAAGATATCTTAACGTTGAACTGACATACGAACCTTATTTTTGCTTTAAAAATTTTACGAGTTTAGAATGAATTAAGGATATAATTATCACTCAAAGGAAACCTTATTAAAAAAACTCTTACATTTTAAAATTTAAAAAACCCTAAAAAATACAAGTTTTTTTTTCCCTTAAAAATATTCAAAATATTAAGCTATCTAAAATATATTAATTCATCCTATAGATAATAATGTTATATGCACGCAAAAAAAAAAAAAAAAAAAATATATATATATATATATATATATATATATATGTCATTCCATAAAATATTTTTTTTAAATCTTACGGATAGTTGTCAAAAATCCAGTTTTGAGAAAACGCCACTTAAAGTTGCTATTAAATGTGTGCAGCTATGAAAGTGACTGTTACATAAAATGCTTATAATTCCTTTAAAAATGCAAATATTTTTATGCGGTTTTTTTGCACTGTTTTCAGAAGTAATTGAATAATGAAAATAGATACTAAAAAAATCATTTTTTTGAAAAGTTTGAAAGCCCTGGGCCTCCTTAAGGAAGATTTTGATAAAAAAAAATTAATACTCTTTAAGCTCTTAATTCTTTAAGTAAAATCATACTATTTTCATTTCTAAGAGATCACTAATAAGAATATCCTTATTTATTTCTAGAGGATAAAAAAAAAAAAAAAAAAAAAATAAGGTTAGTCTACATTTATATGTTTATAATATTATTTTAAAACAATCATAAGAATTATGTTTTTAAACTTATAATTGATGGCTAAAATATATATTACAGAGCGTTTCAATTTTTACTACTCTTTCATGCGTATATGAAAACAACAAAAATATATTCCTAAGGCTTAAAATAAGTTTAAAATACATTTTTTAATATTCAAAATAATAATATGTTTTATTTGAAAAAAAAAATGAATGTTGTCAACAAAATTTATTTAATATTTTATACTCTTTAAGCTCTTAATTCTCTAATTAAAATCGTACATTTTTCATTTCTAAGATATCACTAATAAGAATATATCCTTATTTATTGCTAGAGGATTAAAAAGAAATTAATGTTAGTGTCTATTTATATATATTTTTAATATTATTTTAAAACTATCACACATTTTATTTTTTTAAACTTATAATTGATGGGTAAAATATATTTTACAGAGAGTGTCACTTTTTATTACTTTTTCATACGTATATGAAAACAAAAAATATATATATTCCTAAGGCTTAAAAAAGTTTAAAATACACTTTTTTCATATTTATTATAATACTTTGTATATTAGCAAAACAATGAATGTTGTTAATAAAATTTATTTAATTTTTTTTCAAATAAAGAAAGCATTGAAAACTTCAACATATAACATATATATTTTTCTTAAAATACCATCTACTATTAGAAAATTATCTCCTCAGAAGTCTTTTAAACTCAACTTTAATTTTTGATTACTTAATTACAGAAAGATTAGTGAAACTCTGCTAATCCTCTTTAAGTGCTTAACTCTTTAATTGACATCATATATTTTTCATTCTTAAATGTTCAGTAAAAAGAAATCCTTAATTATTATTAGATTATAAGAAAAAGGAAAGTCTTGTTAAAATTTCTTCTTATTATCAGTGTATATTTAAAAAGTGAAATACGTTTCATTTTACTGAAATATATAATGGATAACTTGAACATAACATGTATTGTCATTTTATTTAAGATTCTTTTTGTCAAATGGTTATGCAAACGAATGGTATACATCTTTAAAGTTTTAACTCAACAGACATTAATTTTTCAGCATTCATAAAATAACTTTAGGGCATTATTAACAAATAAATTGTATTTTCGGTTTGAAAATAAAACATATTTAACTCTTTTAAAAGATTTTTTTTTAAGTCATGCTGAAGAAACATATTATCAGTGTTGTATTCAAAATAAATTATATACAGTTAGTTAAACAAATTTTTCGACAACTAATTATGAGATGAAATTTATATATATATATAAACTCGGTTTATGGCGTCAGATGCCGCCATCCGAAGAATCTACAATAGTCTTTTCCCATTTTTTCGGGTCAAGGGTCATTCTTCCTCAAGACCTCTATCCCTCATTGCCTTTCCAATATCATACATCCAGTTCTTTCGAGGCCTTCCTCGTTTCGTTTTTGTTTATTTATTAGGTAGATTTCGTATGAAATACTACCTATTGGGATCGTTCCTATGTTGGAATTTCTGAAAAAATTTTGCAGATCTACACCGATCATGACTCCTAGAACCCAAAACCACCCTCAGTAAAAAACTTTATCTATCTATCTATCTATCTATCTATCTATATATATATATCACTTTCTTCTGGACACGATAACTTTCGTAATTCTGCACCAATCTCTTCCAAACTGATACATAAAACCAAAGGGCATAAAATCTCGGTCAAGTTCGTTATTCACTCAAAATCAAAACTGCTTATTTTCTGACTCATTTTTAAATTCATTTTTGCTCTCAAACGCATTTAATTGGTAGATTCGCTTATTCAGAAACTATATAATGTACCGCAATGATCGATTTTTTGATAGAGGCAGAATATATTTCAAAAAATTATGTCAAAGTGGGCATTTTGAACGGAATTTCCCGAAGCAATTGTGTTATCACTTTCTTCTGGACACGATAACTTCCGCAATTCTGCACAAATCTCTTCCAAACTGATACATAAAATCAAGGGACATAAAATCTCGGTCAAGTTCGTTAATGGGCAAAATCGGACCGAGGGGTGGAAATAGGGAGGGGTTTTGTGAAAACCGAAAACCCCCCATAACATCTTAATTTTTGTACATATCAAATCAGTTTAAAGTTTTTATTACTTCTAAAAATAGTGCCAAAATTTTATGTATCACAGATTTTTGATAAAGTTAAAACTGCGCTCAAGGGGCGCAAAATGTAGGGTTTTTGGGAGAAAAAAATTCATAACTTCGTCAATTCTCAAGATATCAATTCCAATTAATTTTATTATAAATCTCCTTAATATTATCTACAACTTTTACATTCACAAGTTTTTGATAGGACCAATTCGTACCGCAAAAAAAATTAAAAACGAAAACAAAAAGGGGGTTTGAAGAAGTAAAAAATCCATAACTCCTTCAGTTCAAAAGATATAAAATCCCCATGAATTTATCATATATCTTCTTAATATTGTCTACAACATCTATATAGACAAGTTTTGGATAGGACCAATTCTTACAGCAAAAAAAATTAAAAATACATAGCGGTTGAAGAAAAAAATCATCTAAGTAAGGGTGTATTCAAATCCAAACTGCGTATTTTCTGACTCATTTTCCAATTCATTTTTGCTCTCAAAGGCTTCCAATTGGTACGTTTTCTTACTCAGAAACTATATAATGTACCGTAATGGTCGATTTTTTGATAGAGGCAGAATATATTTAAAAAAAATGCTGTTAAAATGGGCATTTTGAACCAAATTTCCCGAAGCGGATTGTGTTGGAAAAATCATTGCATTAAGGATGCACTCAAATCCAAACTGCTTATTTTCTGACTCATTTTTAAATTCATTTTTGCTCTCAAACGCATTTAATTGGTAGATTCGCTTATTCAGAAACTATATAATGTACCGCAATGATCGATTTTTTGATAGAGGCAGAATATATTTCAAAAAATTATGTCAAAGTGGGCATTTTGAACGGAATTTCCCGAAGCAATTGTGTTATCACTTTCTTCTGGACACGATAACTTCCGCAATTCTGCACAAATCTCTTCCAAACTGATACATAAAATCAAGGGACATAAAATCTCGGTCAAGTTCGTTAATGGGCAAAATCGGACCGAGGGGTGGAAATAGGGAGGGGTTTTGTGAAAACCGAAAACCCCCCATAACATCTTAATTTTTGTACATATCAAATCAGTTTAAAGTTTTTATTACTTCTAAAAATAGTGCCAAAATTTTATGTATCACAGATTTTTGATAAAGTTAAAACTGCGCTCAAGGGGTGCAAAATGTAGGGTTTTTGGGAGAAAAAAATTCATAACTTCGTCAATTCTCAAGATATCAATTCCAATTAATTTTACTATAAATCTCCTGAATATTATCTACAACTTTTATATTCACAAGTTTTTGATAGGACCAATTCGTACCACAAAAAAAATTAAAAACCAAAACAAAAAGGGGGTCTGAAGAAGTAAAAAATCCATAACTCCGTCAATTCAAAAGATATAAAATCCCCATGAATTTATCATATATCTTCTTAATATTGTCTACAACATCTATATAGACAAGTTTTGGATAGGACCAATTCTTACAGCAAAAACAAATTAAAAATACATAGCGGTTGAAGAAAAAAATCATCTTAGTAAGGGTGTATTCAAATCCAAACTGCGTATTTTCTGACTCATTTTCCAATTCATTTTTGCTCTCAAAGGCTTCCAATTGGTACGTTTTCTTACTCAAAAACTATATAATGTACCGTAATTGTCAATTTTTTGATAGAGACAGAATATATTTTAAAAAATGCTGTTAAAATGGCCATTTTGAACCGAATTTCCCGAAGGAATGGAAATGTTGGAAAAATCATTGTATTAAGGATGCACTCAAATCCAAACTGCTTATTTTCTGACTCATTTTTAAATTCATTTTTACTCTCAAACGCATTTAATTGGTAGATTCGCTTATTCAGAAACTATATAATGTACCGTAATGATCGATTTTTTGATAGAGGCAGAATATATTTCAAAAAATTATGTCAAAGTGGGCATTTTGAACGGAATTTCCCGAAGCAATTGTGTTATCACTTTCTTCTGGACACGATAACTTCCGCAATTCTGCACAAATCTCTTCCAAACTGATACATAAAATCAAGGGACATAAAATCTCGGTCAAGTTCGTTAATGGGCAAAATCGGACCGAGGGGTGGAAATAGGGAGGGGTTTTGTGAAAACCGAAAATCCCCCATAACATCTTAATTTTTGTACATATCAAATCAGTTTAAAGTTTTTATTACTTCTAAAAATAGGGCGAAAATTTTATGTATCACAGATTTTTGATAAAGTTAAAACTGGGCTCAAGGGGCGCAAAATATAGAGTTTTTGGGAGAAAAAAATTCATAACTTCGTCAATTCTCAAGATATCAAATCCAATAATTTTATTATACATCTCCTTAATATTATCTACAACTTTTATATTCACAAGTTTTTGATAGGACCAATTAGTACCGCAAAAAAATTAAAAACGAAAACAAAAAAGGGGTGTTGAAGAAGAAAAATTTTCATAACTCCGTCAATTCACAAGATATAAAATCTCCATGAATTTATCATATATCTTCTTAATATTGTCTTCAACATTATTATAGACAAGTTTTTGATAGGGCCAATTCTTAAAGCAAAAACAAATAAAAAATACATAGCGGTTGAAGAAAAAAATCATCTTATTATGGGTGCATTCAAATCCAAACTGTCTATTTTCTTACTCATTTTTAAGTTCATTTTTGCTCTCAAACGCATCCAATTGTTAGATTCTCTTATTCAGAAACTATATAATGTACAGTAATGATCGATTTTTTGATAGAGGCAGAATATATTTCAAGAAATGATGTCAAAGTGGGCATTTTGAACAGAATTTTCCGAAGCATTGTGTTAGAAACGAAAAATATTGCCCTAGTGAGAAAATAATCGTTTATTAATCAAGTTTCAATTAATTGAAAGAAAAATAAAAACACAGGTTGCTTATAAATCTTTTCAAAAATCACGTCAGGCATGTTTCATATTTTTTTTTTTTTTTTTATTAAAAATTAATCTGAAAATGTGCCAGAAAATTTTGAGTTGTTGAGTATGGAAAAATATTTTTTTAATATCGCCTTAACATGATTCTGATAAAACCAGCTATTTTATAAAAAGGAAATAAAAACTCGTCAAAAGCAGACAGATAAAACTGTTAAAGTGGATTTATATCTAATAATGATTTAGTTTTTGTTGGTGAAATTAGTATACTTAACTTCGAAATCTACCTCTGCCTGTAGGCCGTGCCGGCAGGGATTTTTTTTTATAATTGAATGTGTTTTTGGGTAGTCTTTCATCACTCAGTCTTTTAACATAACTATAGCAGATTAATTGCTTTTTTGAATATCATCTAATATGGTTCCCTTTATTTTCACCATTTACTTGATTCTTTGATTTCTTATTCTTTCTATTCTTGATATCCTGCATGATCTCCTTAGGACATCCATTTCTACCGCCCCTAATTTATTTCTTTCTGTCTCCATAATTCTCCATCCTTCTGCTCCATATAAACAAAACAGATTTTTTCCTTGTTTAAAATATCTCGATACCAAGATTAGCAACGAAATTATATTTCAAGAATATCATTAAAAATTATTCACATTGTTAAAATAAAAAAAAAAGTCAGAGTTGAATAAGTATCAACTGCATCAGTTGTATGTTTCTATAGAATATTTTCTGGCATTTGACAGTCCACTCTTCAGATGACATTTAAGGTGAATATAAACTTTTGATTAACCAATTAATAGATGTGGCATTATATATTGTTCATTCTTAAGAGATCATTAATAAGATCATCCTCCTTCGGAAGATGTTTGAGACCCTTAGTTTCCTATTTAATATTGTTTGTCTTGTACTTTGTCTTGATGGTTTTTCTTGATATATATATATATAATGATATATACTGATGTATATTTATACAAAGCAGATATTTGTATTGCATATTATCACATTCGTTCTTATTGCATTTCTATTCTCAGAATTCGAACGAAATCACTCGTATCTGTACGGGATTATTTTACAGAATGAAGCATGCCATTTTTAATTAATAATATTTTATTCCAAAGATATTCTAATTAATTTCGGACATTCTTACGGTTAATTTGAAATGTAAAATAAATTTCACTCATTTGAAATATTGCACTGGCGTAAAAACCTCGATAACGTAATTCCAGGTTGTCATAAAAAACTATTTAACTATTTTCTAATGTATGGAATCTGTATTTCTAGCATCAATTAAAAGTCTTCACAGAATAACTTTAAACTAAAGTTTAATTTTTGATTAACCAATAAGAAAATTCTATCAAAACGCTGTTAATCTTTAAATCTTTAAGTGATATTTTACATGTTACAATATATTTTTACACTCTACAGATCACTAATCAGAATATAGTACTTTTGCACTCCTACAGAATAAGAGAGAGATAATAAACTATTCTAAAGAAGTTATTGTTATTTTGCAATTGCCTGCGTTCTATAAATTCCTTTTTTTATTTTTTATTTATTTTTTGTTGTTGTTTCTTTATTATTAACACGTTCACGCCGGCGCGGTGGGTCACATTCGATTGTCTCAGAGATGTCAAGTCTCCGGCTTTTTTGTACACCACTGTTATTTTAGAGAAAATGTTGTTCCTTTAAATCATCCAATTGTTCTAATTAAATAAAACAACATTTTTTGTATTAAAATACTGGTATCCAAAAGGCGGGAACTCGGCAGACACTGAGATTATGTTGAAGTTATATTCAAAGTGTATTTTATATTTTTGAAAATATTATTCTTAAAACAGATTTTATTTTTAATAACATGATACGTTTTTGAAAATAAAATAATATGATTTCAAAATACTGATGTTTTTATTTAAAATATATAAAATAAATACAAATTAAATAAAATGTTGTTTCGCATTTCAATGCATGAAAATTTCAGTGTGATATTATTTTATTTGAAAAAAAGTAATATTTATATGGATGCGTGATGAGATACTCGCAAACAATAGTAAACAATTCTAATTTTTCTTTTGATGTGTTTTACTGTTTTATCTTCCTTTATTTGCCAGTGCTGTTTATAAAAGTTAATGTAGAAAAACGTTTTTAAAAGTGTGTTGTTATTTTGATAACAATATTTTACAAATATATATATATATATTTGAATTTTTCGTTTATTCGATGTGTATAAGAGATGTCAATATTTGTATTAATTTTATAGCATTTGTATCATTAAGTTTTATAAAACCATGCATTTGTCTACACACTGCAAATGTTAATATAGGTCTACAATGGAAATTCTTTTTTGACAATTTTAATTGTCCTTAAAATAATTTTTGGTGCTGGATAAATCGCAAAAAGTTACGTATAACGCATTTATTTTGGTCAAACTTGAATTATAGGACATGTAAGCGACGTTACGGTGTCTAATTTTACATAAATGGAAAAACAGTTTCCACTTCACCTGCAACCTTTATTGGATTAAAAATTTTTCTGCCGTTTTCTGCTCAAATTGATGTTTAAATCATGTTTCTATCTTAATTAGAACAGGAAATATTAATTTTTTCGTTTTGGTTTGTTTTCAAAATCTGCCTTTCAAGCTATGGTTGTCAAGGAAAGGAGTTCTTGTGAAATTGCGTTTTTCTTGATGATAGGTTTTTTCACAATTTCTCACATTTAAATTCTTATAACTCAAGAACCGTTAAAGATACAGGGTTGAAACTCGGAACATATCTTTTTCAAATATTTTACATTATTTTTGAGCCAGCATATTTGAAAAAAATGTTTACCTTCGAAAATATGATTTTTCTTTTTAGTTGTACAACTTTTTTTGTAATTTTTTGTTAAATATTTTTAATTTTTTTAAAAATTAATAATTTTTTTAAATACTGGCTCTAAATTAAAATATATATATATATATTTGTTTATTTAAATGAAAAACAATTTAAATTCTACAAATAATATTTCGAGTTATAACGATTTTAAGTACCACTTTTTTCATAAATTTTAAATTCAAAAAATTTTTAAAAAAGATATGAGAAGTTTTATCATTTGATTTTGTTTACAAATGATATGGTTAACCATCACAAAAAAATTCAAAAATTTAACTCAATAAATAATTTTTTTTTTGAAAATGTGTCCCGGACCTCCTTAAAATAGTTACAAAATATTTTTAAAACAATGAGAATTAAGCAAAGACCGAAAACTAATTTTTTGAAAATTTAAAGGTCCTGTGACCCCCTTAAGTAGCTGACTTCTTCTCCTCCACCATAGTAAAGTGATAAGACATCTCTGTTTTTCCTTGAGGTGCATTTTTACAAACAAAGTTGAAACTGCTGGAAAATTCTGCGCAATGATCACTAATTTCAGTTAATTATCCCCCTGTATGCTGTTTCTTTCCCCCAGCTAATAAAGTGTAGTCTCCAAAAAATAACGTTCCGTTGTATATGCCAGCTGCAAAACAAATCAGATGTATCATTGTACTGTGAAATACCATTCTGCATTTTTTTTTACTTCTAAGCATTATGCATTTTTTATTTTTATACCGTCGTATTGGAAAAAAGCTACTTTTTAATGCAATTTTTTTTGAAAATTGCATCTCCATTTATTTTTGAGAAAATAAATTTTTTGTAGTTTTACCGCAATTTGTTTAATTTTGGCAACTCAAGTACTCCATTTATGTAGAAAGTAAAGAAATAATCTTTGGAAATTAGTAATTATATATATACTAGGGGGCTCTGCTCCCTGCAAGCTACGCTCGCCAACTCCCGTTCAGACACTGCAGAATCTAAAAATCAAAAAACATGCTAATCTGATGGGTTTTAAAACTATTAGAGACGATTAAATTATACTGAAAAAAGCTGTGCATATCTCCCTGTAAACGGGTTTCCATTCAATTCCCTTTGATTGCAAAAATTTAAGGGCGAATCAGTTGCTGTTAAGACATCCAGTCGTTGTTTTCGTTTTCGATTAAAGAGGATCAGTTAAACATTTGAAAAGAAGCTAAAATAAAATGAATTAAGTAGTCAGAGTCTTTGTCTCCCGATATTTTAAAACAATCTCTATAACAATAGCCTAAATCATGTGACTATCATCAACAGTTCCCGGCGGAACATTTCGTTTTTTATAATCTAGGTGCCATTTTGATAATTTAATGTTATCCTGGCACAGGTGATAAGTCTCCAAATATTATTCTATCCCCCATCATTTCATCTATATTATAATAGTTCAAGTCATCAAATGCCATAAACAAATACGGTCTGATCCCTTCGCTTTTCATATGAAAGTTTGGCCCAGATATCAATTTGGGGAAAGCATCAACAGCATACACAATAGCCGGCTTACCATATCAAGCAAAATAACAATATTTTGGCGTCAGTTAAGTACCCGTTGCGTATATGACATTGGCGTCAGAAAAAAATCGCTCCAATATGGGGCCGTATATGACATCTGTGCCGAAAGAAAAAAAGCCGCGTGCAAATCTCGCCAATATCTTTTTTGCAACTCGCCAGTTAGAATTTTTTTATTCTTCGAGTGGTAAATTAAAACATTGATTTGAAGTTGAAATTAAATGTCATGGTTTGTTACATAATTTAATATTTCGCCAGATGTCATATACGCAACGCATGTTTGGCATGTTTTTTTTTTTTTTTTTTTTTTTTTTTTTAACGAAAGTTTGGCGAAAACCTCGCTTTCGAATACCAATTACATATGTATTTTAGGTACTACTTAGTATTCCCGTCGACCAAAAATCTATCACGAACTATAAGATTAAATGCCAATAACGGTTGATCGAAAATGTCACATTCACTTGACTTTTAGCAAGTTACGCATGTTTACGTCATCAAGTGATTTTTATTTCGACTTTTTATTTTTATATTTATTAATGTTATACTAATTTATTTGTTCTTTCGCTATTTAAAATAAAAAATTTGTCAACCTGTACAATTTGGCGAGTGGTTTGGCGATTTATATAATTTGCGAAATTGGTTGACGGAATAACTACGTTGTAACGTATTCTTTAATTATTTTCTATTATTTTCAAAAGGAAATAGCAAAAAAATAATTAATAACTATAGAACAAAATAATTTATGCAAATTAAAAAAAAATAAATGTAAATAAATCTTTATTATTAAATAAACGACAATAGCCATGTCAATCAAAATAATGCCATTTTTGCGCCAATTAGGTACCCTAGTACGTATACGACATCTGTGCCTAATATTTTTCTTTTCGTTTTTTTTTTTTTTTTTTTAAAGAAAGATGTGAAAGCCATCAATTTAAATGTTTCATTTTTAAATGAAAGTTTTGTATTAAATAAAATGATAACGAAATACAAAAAAAAAAGCATTGTTCTTAGCATAGATTTAAAGGAGGCCAAACTGGTCGCCAAATTAATTTAAAATAGTAAACTTTTCTGAATTATGAAAAAAAATATCTGTTATGATTAAAATTTGAGTTGCCATCATTAGAAAAATGTATTTAAAATTAGAAAAAAATTAATATTTCAAAAACTAATTCGAAATTAAAAATTCTAATACCAGTTTTGAGATCTGTGGATCAATACGGATTTTTGGTGTTAATTTCATCGCAAAGTATTCCATATTTTAGGAGAAATCGCTGTGAAACATAATCAGTTGTTTAATCAGTCGATTCAAAGAATCGATACACATTTCAGCCGTTTCATATATTCGTTTCATAAAGTCGTTTCATTAGGATTTTATATATATAGGGTAGGTATATATATACATATATATATATATATATATATATATATATATACATATATATATATATATATATATATATACATATATATATATATATATATATATATACATATATATATATATATACATATATATACATACATATATATATATATATATATATATATATATATATATATATATATATATATATATATATATATATATATATATATATATATATATATACATATAATATATATATATATTTTTTTTTTTTCAATTTTCCCATAAATACTGAAAAAAATATAATCAAAATACGTGTTATTTTGAAAAAAATATATATATAAATGAATGATTCCCTATAAAAACATGGAGCTATTATAAGCTATATTTAATTTAATTATCTATATTACAAACAAATGAAGGCATATGGATCATGAGATAGCCGATTTTTTTTTCGAGTTTCTTAAGTAACATGTTTTGTGGATTTGTGAATTATTCAGCGATAGTTGCGTCGTATGAATATGAGGAATTCTTCAACTTCTGCGAATGACGTTATTTTATGTAAAATAAATGCGTGTTTTTTAATTCTTAAAACTGAAATATATTTCATATTATCTATATTTATATACATGTACATTTTTATCATCGGGGGTGGGGCGACACTAAATTCTGAAAAAGCAGAATTACTGTTTTCTAGTATTTTCTATTTTTTCCCATCATTCCAAATCTCATGAATAAAATGTATAATTTAAGTAAAATGCAAATTTATAATTTCATTGAAATACAATATTCGAATATTAAGTTTAAAATGTTTCTTTATTTTACATTTTCTGTATGCGGGGGCCGGCGGCAAAAGGACCGAGCGCGACTAATAACGTTCTGGAAAAAGACGCCACTACTCTCGATTTTAAATGAAAGCAGAAAGAAAAATATATGTATTATGTTTCATAAAATATGAGAATGAAGCAAAATATAATTAAATTTATTACAGAAAACAGTTCTTTCAGTATTTCGAATTTAAAAAGGAAATACGTCTTTTAGCATCGGAATATATGTTATATTGCTGAGCTTAAATTTTAAATTTTTATGCAAATGATTGTTGCTTTAAATTTTCAGTTAAAATGATACATCATCATATTTGAATCCAACGTATTTTATGCACAAATATATAAGATTTATATTCTAAATATGTATATATATTTTTTCTTATTTGAGAATGAAAAACGTTTAAATTTCAAAACAATTTTAATGTTTGATGAATTTATAGACTTTTATATTTTTGCAAAATTTAATATAAAATGTTCATAAATGTTTTTAAAAATTGATGAATGATATGAATTCTAATAAGTATTTTTTTTCTTTTTATAACATTACTTGTAACATTTGCATTTGAATGAAGTCATGTATAACATAGTATCATATGCATATCTACATAAAAATACAGTGTGTGTAAAAACTATAAGGACAGCAAAAAATTGTAAAAATTTTGATAAATTGAAAATGCGACAAGTGAAATGGTAATTTAATGTTGATCATAAAATAGAAATACTAATATAAATGTCAACAGAATGTATCTGTGTCCTTTTTATTGCGAAAAATTCATAATTATGCAAAAAAAACGCTATTTTTGACTGTGTAAAAACTTTAAGGACACCTGCATTTTTTTTTTTTTTTATAGAAATGGCATATATAATTATTATTAAGGATCGACCAAAACCGGTTTTTAATGCCAAAACCGAATTTTGGAGATCTTCCTTTTTTCGGCGGAAAACGAAAACGAATATGTCCAAAAACTTGTTTAAAGTAATTAAATTGCATTTATTATAGTAACTAATAAATACATAAATATATTATTATTTAATTATACGTATTTATTAAATATGCATAATAATTAATGAATTATGCGTATTTTGTAAATATACATAATTATTAATTAATTATACGTATGGCCCAAATTGTCTCTCTGCGCCTTAGATCCAAAATCTGAGTTTCGCCGAAAACGAAACTCAACCAAAAATATCAGTATTCCGAAAATCTCGTTTCTTCCGTCGGAAATTTTTAACATTTCTCATTGATTTGAGCTTTGTCGGCCGGCTCAAATGAGACTATTTATTGCTACGAACTTCGTTATTTGTAATTATCAGCATGACTGACTCAAGACTTGAATGCAAATTATAAAGCAA
This sequence comes from Maratus speciosus, assembly GCA_963932465.1. Lineage (NCBI taxonomy): Eukaryota > Metazoa > Arthropoda > Arachnida > Araneae > Salticidae > Maratus > Maratus speciosus. The sequence goes on along the minus strand of OZ010789.1, from coordinate 34,475,598 downwards.
GCAATGTATATGTAACTAAACTTTTTAACATGCTCATTAGAAGCTGCAGACATAACAGTAATAGAAAATTTTCAGTTTGAAACCGCAGAAGAGTTTCGAATACTCTTTGAGAAAGTTCAAGTATAACAGATGATCATTTACAGAAATCATTATAAAAGATAAATCGAGGTGTGTATACTTAAAACTAAACTATTTTTTTATTAAATGAAATTCGTATAATTAGAAAATCTTTCTCTGTAGTTGATGAATTAATTACATTTTATTTTATATGAAGAAAAAAAGTTTTGAATCTAAGGCACAGAGACTTGAGCCACACGTATAATTAATTAATTATTATGCATATTTAATAAGTACGTGTAATTAATTAATAATATATTTATGTATTTATTAATTACTATAATACAAACAACTTAATTACTTTTAAAAAGTTTTTGGACATATTCGTTTTCGTTTTCGGCCGAAAATAGGAAGATCTCCAAAATTCGGTTTCGGCATTAAAAACCTGTTTCGGTCGATCCTTAATAATAATTATATAATAATCAACACTTAACATCACATTTTAAACACCACACAATTTAGAACATTATAAAACAGCACATCTAAAACACTTTCAAAACACTTTCTACATAGTGCCCTTTAAAATAATACACACACACATTTAAAACATACTATTTATTAAACATTTGTAGCACAATTTAAAAAATGAATGTTTTGAAAATACATTTTCTCCTCTTGTAATTTTTAGCAACACTTTTTGCACAATCTTTTTATTTAGCACAGCACATTCGCAACACATTCACAACACAAGCGAAAGTGATTTTAGTTAGAAGTGTGAATTATTATGTTCAGTTAGTATTGCAAAAGTATTTCACGAATTTGCAGTGTAATAAAATCTTTTTTGCTTGTTTATAATTAAATTTCTGTGTGTTTTACAATAAAGTTGTGTTTCTATAATTATAAAATAAACTGTTTCATAAAATAATGATACTACCAAGATGTTTTCGCAAGTTAAGCCTAACAGGTACATGAAAACGTCATTTTCTCGCCAAAATAGCAATAAATGAATAAATAAATAAATAAAATAGCGCGACAACCCCGATGCGTCTGAGACATATGCACCAGTAACTTTTCAAAATCGAATAATTTTACAAAGTCAAAATCTCCTATAATTTCTGGTAATAATATTTTTTCAACAAATTAAAGTGATATAAACCATTCTGTCACTAAAATATAATACATTTCTTTAAGAACAAATCCCTTTTTATTTAACCTACAGATTTTTACTCGAAATTACAGATATTTCCCTTCTTATTTCTTTAAAGTTTTAGCTGCGATGATCCTCTTTCAGCTTCAAATCGTATTATGGGAAGCGAATGGTTTTTCACTTTATTTTTAAACGGGTTAAATGTAGCTATTTTATCTTAACAGGCCAATAAAGCTTTGAATGAGACACATTTCAAAGCATTTAAATATTTGTAATAGCAAAGAATTTACATTATGGTAATCTAGAGAAATCTGTACATTAACAAGCACTCAAACATCAAATAGACAACATATATAGGATTTACAGTATACAAACAAATTACCAGTATTGTACATTTGTTTTCAGACAATATATAATACTGGTAAAACTTTAAAATCGCATACTGACTTCCTAACATTCTCAATTTTAGAAATTTTTTAACATAAAAAAATTAAGACGATTTTTCTAAAAGAATTGAGTACATTGAACTACATGGTAAACGAAATAATATATATATATATATCTATGTATAAAGAAACGTGTATCCCACTTTCGTAATCCCACTTTTCTTCAACATATGTTTATAATTTATGATAAGTAGTAATATTCATTATTGTTACATTAAAATTGAAAGTGGGTAAAAAAAAAAAAAAAAAAAAAAAAAAAAAAAAAAAAAAAAAAAAAATTAAAATTAAAATTAAAATAAAAAAAATAAAAAAAAAATATTTCCATATTACGTTAAAAATTAATTAGAAAAGTTTAAATTTTATGTTTCATGAAAATAAGTGTACATTATGCCTATAACTTTATGAAAATCTACCTGTTGACTAACAGGTGTTTGCACAGCATATGTGATGATGCGTAGTTTATAAACTGCTAGCGATTTTTCAATTCCTACTACTAGTTCACACTCTCCCTATATATATCTTCTTCAAATTTTCAATCGTTAATAAAATACTTATTATTCATCCAATCAAGTTCAAATAAATTTTTTAAATCTTGTAGTGGACGACACTTGATGTTAATACAGTTTCTTTTCAAATATTCATTAATTAATTCAATTTTAAATAATTAATTTTAGTTTTATATGGGAGACAAAATGACGGCCATTGGTTGGTGAACAGCATTTAATGCATCTCCATATCTATAAGGGCGGTTACCTTAGGGGGGAACATGTTCTGTTGCCAAATACCGCCAAGTGTATCACCAATCTGGTGATATATCGTCAAATTTGGCAACCAAAATGAGTCGCCAAAAGTGACGCCAATTTGGCGTATATTAGTATTTCGCCAAATTCCCATAGACTTCCATTGTAAACCAATAGGGTTTACTTGCTTATTGAAAATCAACAAATTGAGATATTTTAATGCAACAAAATCTAATAATAACTTAAGGGTTTATATTAAACTAGCGGGCATGACCGAGCTTAGCTCGGTCAAAATTAGCCTTCTGTTCAATTCGATATTTCATTCTCACTGTATAATTCTTGCTGTTTAGATAAAATTGGCATGATCCTGAGCCATAGGGACCCACTAACCGAAATTCTTCGAATACATGACCTAACCAATGTTCTACTCGAACCCGAAAACGATAGAATACAAAATTTAGTCAAAATCGCTAAAGTCATTTTATAGATAAAATTAGCTTGACCCACGGTAACCCAAAAAGGACCTTCAAATCTAAATTTATCGAAAATCTGACCTATCCTAATGGTCTTCTCGTGCTAGGAAACGGTGCAATAAGAAATTTTGTCAAAATTGTTTGAGTCATTTTTTAAATAAAATTAGATAAACCGTGACTCATAGTGACCCAAAATGACTGGTTAATCGAATTTTCTTGAGCATGCGACCTAGACCAATGGTCTTCTCGAACTCGAAAACGATAGAAAACAAAATTTAATCAAAATCATTAAAGCTGTTTTCTAGATAAAATTAACTTGACCCACAGTGACCCCAAAATGACCCATGAATCGAATTTTCTCGAACATGTGACCTAACCCAATGATCTTCTCGTGCCTGGAAACAGTATAATACAAATTTTTGTCAAAATCGTTTGAGCCTTTTTAAAAAATACAATTAGCTTGACCGACAGTGACCCAAAAATGACCCACTAATCGATTTTTCTCGAATATGTGACTTTGCCCAATGGTCATCTCATGCCCGGAAACGGTATATTGCAAAATTTTGTCAAAATATTTTGGGCCTTTTTTTAGGTTCAATTAGCTTGACCCTGACGCATTGCGACCCACTAATCAAATTTTCTTGAACATGCGACCAAGCACAGTGGTATTCTCGCGCCCAAAAATGATAAAATACAAAATTTAGTCAAAATCGTAGAGCCTTTTTCTAGATAAACTTTGTTTGACCCACAGTGACCCAAAAATGACCCACTAATCGAATTTTCTCTGATATGTGACTTAGCCCATTGGTCTTCTCGTAATCCAAAACGACATAATATAAAATTTAGTCATAATCGTTAGAGCCGTTTTTTAGATAAAATTGGCTTGACCCATAGGGACCCAAAAATGACCCGCTAATCGAAATTTCTCGAACATGTGACCTAGTCCAATAGTTTTCTCGTGCCGAAAAACGTTTGGATATAAATTTAGTCAAAATCGATTGAGCCGTTTTTTAGATATAATTAGCTTGAACTTGACCCATTTGACACAAAATGACTCACTAATCTATTTTTCTCGTACATGTGACTTAGTCCAATGGTCATCTCATGCCCGGAAACGGTATATTACAAAATTTTGTCGAAATGTTTTTGACTTTTTTTGGATTCAATTAGCTTGACCCTGACCCATTGTGACCCAAAATGACACACTAATCGAATTTTCTTGAACATGCGATCAAGCCCAATGGTATTATCTTCCCCGAAAACGATAGAATACAAAGTTTCGTCAAAATCGTTAGAGCCGTTATCTAGATAAACTTTGCTTGACCCACAGTGACCCAAAGATTACCCACTAATTGAATTTTCTCTAATATGTGACTTAGCCCATTTGTCTTCTCGTAATCCAAAACGACATAATATAAAATTTAGTCATAATCGTTAGAGCCGTTTTTTAGATAAAATTGGCTTGACCCATAGGGACCCAAAAATGACCCGCTAATCGAAATTTCTCGAACATGTGACCTAGTCCAATAGTTTTCTCGTGCCGAAAAACGTTTGGATATAAATTTAGTCAAAATCGATTGAGCCGTTTTTTAGATATAATTAGCTTGAACTTGACCCATTTTACACAAAATGACTCACTAATCTATTTTTCTCGTACATGTGACTTAGTCCAATGGTCATCTCATGCCCGGAAACGGTATATTACAAAATTTTGTCGAAATGTTTTTGACCTTTATTTGGATTCAATTAGCTTGACCCTGACCCATTGTGACCCAAAATGACACACTAATCGAATTTTCTTGAACATGCGATCAAGCCCAATGGTATTATCTTCCCCGAAAACGACAGAACACAAAGTTTCGTCAAAATCGTTAGAGCCGTTATCTAGATAAACTTTGCTTGACCCACAGTGACCCAAAAATTACCCACTAATTGAATTTTCTCTAATATGTGACTTAGCCTATTGGTCTTCGCGTAATCCAAAATGACAGAACACAAAATTTAGTCAAAATCATTAGAGCCGTTTTTTAGATAAAATTGGCTTGACCCATATGGACCCAAAAATGACCCACTAATCGAAATTTCTCGAACATGTGACCTAGCCCAATAGTTTTCGTGTGCCTAAAAACGTTTGAATATAAAATTTAGTCAAAATCGATTGAGCCTTTTTTAGATATAATTAGTTTGACCTTAACCCATTATGACCCAAAATGACCCACTAATCGAATTTTCTCGACCCAGCACAATTGTATTCTCGTGCCCGAAAATGGTAAAGCACAAAATTTCACCAAAATCGTTACAGCCGTTTTCTAGATAAACTTTGCTTGACCCACAGTGACCTGAAAATGACCCACTAATCGAATTTTCTCTAATATGTGACTTAGCCCATTGGTCTTCTCGTAATCCAAAACGACAGAATACAAAATTTAGTCAAAATCGTTAGAGCCGTTTTTTAGATAAAATTGGTTTGACCCATAGTGACCCAAAAATGACCCACTAATCGAAGTTTCTCGAACATGTGACCTAGCCCAATGGTTTTCTCGTGCCGAAAAACGGTTGGATATAAAATTTACTCAAAATCGATTGTGTCGTTTTTTAGATATAATTAGCTTGATCTCGACCTATTATGACACAAAATGACCCACTAATCGAATTTTCTCGAACACATGATCTAGCCCAATGGTCTTATCGTCCCCGAAAATGATAAAATGCAAAATTTCGTCAAAATCGTTAGAGCCGTTTTTAAGATAAAATTTACAAACACACACACACACACATACACGCACAATTTTTGCTCGCATTATAGTATAAGATTTTTCTTTGATGACATAAGTAGGAATTGACTTTAAAAAAAAATTATATTACTTTAGTTGAGAGTCAGAGGTTTCTTGTAGAGATTTTGCTCTTATTAGGAACATTAACATACAAAGAAAAATCGATTTCATAATAAGATGTCTAAAATTTAAATGATATTATTTATACTTTTAAATTAGCGTCAAAGGGAAGTTTAATGTACATCTACGAAGTTAAATTAAACCAGCTGAGATACCGAATAAATTAGTTGGAGAAACAACTTCGGTAAAAACATAGCTGGCAATCTTTTGAAGGTTTATACATTTGATAAAGAAAAAACATTAACATAAAAAATACATTTCCTGATAAATCTTATATACCAGTATATGCTGAAGCTCGAATTGCTATAAATAAAATGTATAACATTTTAAAACTATATTACAAATTTTACAACATTTCACATTTAAAACAGAATCTTATATAAAATTAATATATCTTCTGAGTGTGAATCCAAAGGCCTGTGCTTCTTCTTGCATAAGAATAATTAGGAGGCAAGCGTGAAAAGCAAGAGTTTAATTCATGTATTTTTTAAAATCGGCTAAATAGCAATCTCTAGGTAGAGAGCAACATACAGTAAAGTAGAGGCCATACAAATTATCTTAACCTTGTCCTATTATAGGTGCCGCCACGAGTTACATTTTAAAAATGAAACAGTAATGGAAAAATCAACTTTAATTAAATTGTTCCCTGGTGCTCCGGAATTGTAATGTAAAATACGCATTCAAATCCGTTCATTAATACTTGACCACATCCAGAAAAGTATGCATACATACTACGGAGTAGCTTCGAAAAATAGCATTAGCATGTGAAAAACAAAAATAAACTTTTTAAAGAACTGGACAGTAAAAGTTTCTTCATAGGAACGCCAAACCGATGCAAAATCAAGAGTAGTATATTGTAATATTTTACTAATATGAATAATTGCATATGAATTTCAGATAAAGAACAACAATCTGTAAGAAAAACAAAATTTAGAATGTACTGCTTAAAAAAATATATAAATCTCTCAAGAAAAATTTTCAATATATTAACTAATATCGCTCTCTTAAATTATTTACCTAAATAATAAGCAGATTTTGTGTGAAAAAAAAAGAACTATGATTTATTGACTAAGCATTTTTTCAAAAAAAAAAAAAAAAAAAAATTCTTAAGTTATGATGGAAAATTTTTATTTAATAATACAGCGAGGTACTCCTTTAATTATCATGCACAGATAATTAGGAAAAATATAATTAATGCAAATAAAATAAATCAAATTATCCAAAAAAAGAAGATTTTTTTTCTTTCATTGATAAAATATTTCATTCAATGATGAAAAATTAAATGAAATGCATGTTTGATCAACTTCAGATTGTTTTCCTATTTATCAACTCGGTATATGAATTAATCAATTAAATGTATATTATATGCATATATATACAATTTACACTTCTGGACAAAATTAGAAATTCAGAAAATTTTCTATTTGTTTAAATCATAATATAAATAGGCTAAGCTTTACATTAATAAAGTAAGGATGGATATTAATAAAAAGACATCTAAATTTAATTTAGCTTATAAATAAAACGGAGCAAATGATTTGAATAAGAAAGTACATAACTTGAAAAAATAACATTATGTAATACCTGGACGAAACTATAAACTCAAATTGTGAATTTTTATATTGCGGTATTTTTTATAGCGAAAGAGCACCGAAAACTGGCGATATGAAGCAATTAATATAATAAATCTTTGTAAAAAATCACCCTAAAATAAAACAAAACATAGGACGCTTTCGAGCTAAAAATATTAACAGCTCGTCATCAGCTTATAAGAGACAGACACCCCTTATATTAGACACCCCTGTTTGTCGAGAACTAAAGAGCGTTGTAGAAAATCCGTTGAACCTGAGACTAAGGGGCCTCTACACTACAACATATACAAAAATAATCAAAATCTGTGATTACCATGGTTGTCTCTCTCCTTGTCAGATTTCTGTCTTGTTCAAGTACTCCAAACTATGTTACCCGGTGTCTAACAGTCTGTAGAATTTTAAATTTGTTTTTAAAAAGTATGATGAAAAAGCTATTTTTAAAAAGCTATTCATGACCCAGTTTTTTCATCATGTGGGACTTGTTTCAACGAATTCAAGTTTTGATGAATAAATAACAATAGTTGGCTCTGTTTTTTCTGGAGAAATCACCGGATTGCTAAATCCATTGAATTGCTACGCATACGCCCTCACCATCGGATTAATAAATACGACTGCAAAAACAATACTTGTGTCTCGACTGGAATTAGCCGATCAATTTCAGTTTACCAACAATTTCATGTAATTTGACAGGATTTGTCAACTGCTAAAATGACCCAACCTTTCACCAGCCAGTATTCCATGAATTTAATGCATTCAACTACAACCTTCCACTAGTTCGATGAGAATTTTATAAAACGTTTCATATATATATATTATATGAAGATGCTACTTGGCACAGAATGACATAAATTTAAAACACCAAGGACTTTACGCTAAACGCTACTAAAAGTGGTCTGCGAAAAGCTTGCATTTTTTGGCGTTCTTAACGTTGCTTTTAAATTTATATACATATATATATATCACTGCAAAAATATTATTAGGAAAGATATTTTTTTTAATTTTTAAGAAATCATTTGCATTTAAAAAATATAATGAGGCAAATAAAATATTGCCATTGTGGATGTAGACCATACATCAGATAAATAATGTCTATCTCTTAGACGTTGCATGGAAAGAAAATACAAACAATAATACATATGTAGATTATCATAAAAAAAGAAATCTGATTACTAGAGATGAAAAACTCCAAATAATTAGAGAAACATTCTTAAAAGAGCTCATTTATGTTATGGAGATTGGAATAAATACTTAAGACTTTACGATGTTAGCATTAAATCCCCATTTGTTCACTTACATGATCTCTTTCACTGCAGTGCTTCGATAAGATTCAAATTGGTTTATTTTATTATTTAAAAACTAAAGACCTAAACCTACTTGCAAATGTTTTTAGATACGCTGTATACAAGCTCAGAGAGGATATGAATTTCTTTTTCATAGTAACGCACTTTTATTATGATTCTAGGAATTAAAAGAAAGTTCCTTTATTTCCGCGAACTTCGCCGCTGTAATAATTTAGTTAGATGTATTTATGATACATTGTTTTTGTTATTTGTATTATATTTTTGATATAAATAACAGAATCGTCAAATTGTGAATTGTCCCCATAGATATTATTTGAAATGAGAAAGAAAATAGTATGTCTTTTTTTTTCCCTTTCGTACAATTCAGTTAATTTTAAAGATATAAGTACATGGAATTTTTCACTGATCTTGTTGGAGCAAAAGTAGAATATTTCTAAGAGGACATTTCCCCTGCAGGGGTCATATTGAAGTTTATTTGGATCATTTTTTTTTCTCAAAACAAATTGAATGAATATTTCCTTAAAGTATTCCAGCTTCGTACGTTAATTTAAACACTTTTACAAATTGCATTTGTTAAATATATCCAGCTGGTAAAATATTTAATCTCGTTTCATTTATTTTTGGTGACATGCAGAGTGGAAGCTCAGAGAAGATATAATTTTTTTTTTCCATGCGTTAACACACTTTTATTTTCCTTCTTTGTATATACGAAAACAATATTATGTCATAGAAGACCTTTAAAAAATATTGACAATTAGAGACAAACAATGAAACTTATTTACTTTGAAAACTAGATAAAAATGTCAAAGTTATGTTTTTAGTAATGGAAAACACATCACTTTCAGATGATAAGATTGTTTCAAATTGGTTTATTATAGGATTTAAGAACTAAAGAAGCAAACCTTAACGGAAAATATTTTTATATAGCTTTTATTTCAAGTAATGTTTTTGACCACACTTTCTGACAACTTTATGACATAAGTTTTAATTTATTTTTGTTCGGAAATGCATGAAACTAGCAGGTATTGTCGTTCAGAAACTATGTCTTCGAGCTCTGTTTTCCGTTTTTATGCAAACGCAATAGATCTTTCAGAAAACAGTGTCCAAGTGGGCGATTTGAACCGAATTTCAAGAAAATTCAAGAAATGACAAAAAATGTGTTTGTCACGAGATCAAAATCGCTTATAACTCAATAGGTAATTTATTTATAAAAAAATGAAAACACGGGTCGATTCCAAATCGCTTCCATGGTCAGGCTTTCCAATTTTATATCTCTCCGTTAACAAATTAATTTGTAAATGTGTCAAAACGTTTTGCGCTTGTTGAGTAGAGCAGTTGAGAACAGCCTTAATGCTTAAAAAATAAATAACAAATTATGTATATCAAATAATGCATAAAGCTTTTTTAAAAGCATCTTTAGCTAATTATTGCACAATTCACAGTATTCAATTGTTGTACGTTGTCTCAGCTATTATAAAGTTACATGTACAACCTTTATAACACAAAAATCAGAATATATAACGTAACAGTAATATATTATTTTATTAATTTGTATCTAATCTGGCTAACGAAGTACTATTTTTAGATTTCTGTACTCATTGTACATGGGACATGTTTTAGCATGCGCTTGAATGAAATTCAGAGTTCATTCTTGTTTTTTAAAGACTCAACAGAAATTTTGAAGATTGCTGTATTTTAAATTCAAAGAATGTGCAGACATGATTAACCTTTTATTGAAGATTATAATTACATTCAAAAACATAAATTTACGTACAAAAAAAAAAAAAAAAAAAAAAAAAAACTTATGTAAAGTGAAAGTTTAATGTAAAAAATAGATCAATAATGATAGCGAAAAAACAAATCATACATTAAAAAAATATTTATATATAACAAAAAAATTCCAATAATGCATTTTATTAAGAAAATAATAATCGATAAAATTTAAATGAAAAATACCCAGCTATAATGTTTTTTCTCCGATGTCATTAACACCTGGTTTACTAATTTTGCTAAAAATAGCTAATTAATATTAAAATGAGAAAAATAACTTATCACACTAAATATAAAATATGGATGCTTACGATTTTATAAAATATTTGATTTGAAGTGCAAAAAAACTTTTTTGGTTAATGACTGAAAAAATAATAATAATAGTGGATAAATCATAGTTAGAAATAATTTGTATATCTTTAAACAATGTGTCATTTATTTAGAATTCTGTAGCACTTAACAAAATAATACCGGGTGATTCAAAAGTTCGTTAAAACTTTAAAAAATCATAAAAAGGGAAGAAATTATGAAAAAAAAGCAATTTAACAAATTACAATGACCATTTGGAAAATGATTTTTTCAAAGACTAAAATTTAAGACATAAAAAATTGCACGGAGTTGATCATACATTACGTACGCCATGAATTAAACATTAATAGTGTTATTACACGTAAAAATTGCAAGCGACAAAAATCGCCTGCGACTCGTCAGATTTCCTGAAACTTCCGTATTATCCATCTGAAACTTACATATTATCCAAGAATTTCATTGGCTGTTCGGGAAAAGGCTTTTCCATCGTAGAAATCTGACGAGCCATTTTAAATGAAATTTCATTCTTAAACTTCTATACATCCCACACGATTACTTTTTACACCGTCGTATACAGAAAAAAAATGTACTTTTAAATGCAATTTGTTTGAAAGCTGTATCTCAATTTGTTTCTGAGTTATTATTTTTGTTTTGTAGTTTTTATTACTTTTTTGTCATGTGGCAACAGAAGTATCCATCTCTCTGGAAAGTAAAGGGAAATACAGATTACCGTATAGACAAATCAGAAAACGAATAAAATGCTGATTCAACCAATAAAACGCATCAGATATATTTTTGATTTCCTACCCTGACAGAGAACATTAACCATTTTCACAAATGGTTAATAAAGGAGTGCGGTTTGCAAGAAAGAGCTCACAAGGTAATCGGATTTTTTTTTTCAGCAAAAAAAATAAAATAAAATAAAAAAATATTTAAAAAATCACATGTATAGGTCGCTGAAACAGGAAACACAATTAATAGGACAACAGTTGTGCGTAGAATGTTCTGGAAGTCCTGATGATCATTTGGTATTGAGATAATAAATGAATAGGACGTACTGTTGTCCTGTTCATTGTGTTTCGGGTTGTCAGCGCCATCTACATGGTATTTTTAACTAAATTTTATTTTCTGCTAAAAAAAAAAAAAAAAAAAAAAAAAAAAAAAAAAAAAAAATCCGACTACCTTGTGAGCTCTCTCTAGCTAACCGCACTCCTTTATTAACCCCCTGTACGGTAGCTATTTCTTTCTCCCAGTTTATTTTGTGTCCCGAAAAATAGCGTTACCTTACAGAAGACAGCAATAAACACAGCAAATGTATCATTGTACGATTAAATGCTCTATTGCAATTTTCTAAATTTCTAAGCATCGCACATTTTCAATTTTTATACCGTCGTAATGAAAAAAAAAAGCACTTTTAAATGCAATTTGTTTGAAAACTGTATCTCCATTTATTTTAATTTTTTTATTATTTTTTTATTAATTTTTGTATTATTAATTTTTTTTGTAGCTTTTAGCACCATTTGTTTAATTTTGGCAATTCAAGTACTCCATTTTTGTAGAAAGTAAAGGGAGAATAGTTGAAATATAGGAATTATATCTTTTTGTTACCATTTTCTCATAACAACCGAAAGAAAATGTAATTTAAATACGTGCTATTTTGAAAAAATATAAATAATAATTTCTGTTAAAACATGGGGCTGTTATAAACTATATTTAATTTTTTTAAGTATCCATATTAACGCTACAAACAAATGAAGTCCTATGAATCATTATGTAGCAGTTTTTTTTTTTTTTTTTTTTTTGTCGGGTTTCTATAATGACGGCATCTTTTTGCTGCATTTGCGTATTAATTTGCGATAGTGACATCCTATGCATGCTTTACTATAGATGTTTAAGAGTGCATCGTAAATGTGGAATTATTGCGTATGCGAATGACGTCATTTTACATAAAATAAAAGTGTATGCTTTAAGTCTTAAAATTGAAATATGTTTTGTACTATTTATATATACATATACATTTTTCATCGGGGGCGACATTAAATTCTGAAAAAGCAGAATTCCTGTTTTCTAGTCATAATTTCTTCATTTTTTATGATTTTTTAAAGTTTTAACGAACTTCTGGCTCACCCAGTATTTTATGTTATAATTTCAGGAATTACCAAAAATGTGAGTAAAATAAATAACAACACATCATCTAAAATATTCAAAAACTTTTTGAAATCTTAAAAACGCCTAATAAAAGGTTACTCACTTTCACATGCTAATTACAAATGAGTGGGGTATGTGAGTTCACGTTCTGTAGCAGAGATTATTGCGATTAATTGACTTTTTTGTAAAACTTAAAAACTTGCCTTTATTCAGGGAGCATTGTGTATTCCGAGATATAGTGAACTGTTAAAATTGTAATTGAATTTTTCATTAAGTGTATTTTTATCGGTCTTATTAATTAGAATAAGTGATCCGTAGTATTATAAATTACCTTATTGATTAAAATTATCGGGCTAAAAACATTACGATGATTTAATCCATGGTTCTAAAGGATCTTCGTAATTCTGAGAAATGTTCTTGGGTACTATGTGAAATATTTTAATGTTGAAATATTTTATTGATCAGTCGTAACTTTTTGTAATATTTCTACTATTACAATGCATTTTATTATTAGATGATTAATTGACTGTTGAATGACTGTAAGTAAGATTTTAAATATAATTCCATATGTAAATACAAAACCAGGTTGAATTAAATAAAAGAGTGTAAATATAGAAAACATTATTTGTAAGGGAAAAAATTAATCATCTGACATTCCCCGAATCTGTCCAGAAATAATCTGCTTTGTTTTAAAAATTCTTCGAGATTTATTTATTCCTTCAAACCTCAAAAGTAAAAATAGAGCAGCTTTATACTTTTTAAGATATAAGAACTAAAAAAGATATAAGAACTAAAAAAATCTAACCTCACATCGAAAATATTTAAAAAGTAATTTAAATCGCCTGAATTAAATTCAATGTATGGCGGTGAAAATATAAAGATAAAATTTATATCATCATCATCATCATTATCATCATCAACCGTTTTCTATCTACTGTTGGATGTAGGTCTTCCCAAGATTTTTTCGATGTTTCCTGTTCAGTGGTTTTGTCGTCCAATTAACACCGACCACTTTTCTGATTTTATCACTCCATCTTACTTGAGGACGTTTTCTTGGCTGTTTTACTGCAGTCGCTCAGATACCACTGCAGGATATTTGTGCTCCATCCACTGTCTTGTCTTCTTGCAATGCACCCAGCCCATTTCCATTTTAGCAGTTTAATTCTTTGAATGATATCAAAAACTTTCGTCTGACTTCTTATCCAGGTTCTTCTCTTTCTTTCTTTTCTAGTTATACGTAGCATACATCTTTCCATACTTCTCTGTGTTTTTTGTAATCTTTGTATCAGTCGTTTTGTTAGTATCCATGTTTCTGCTCCATAAGTTAGTGCAGGCAGAATACATTGGTTAAACACCTTTCTTTTTAAACACAGAGACATGTTACTCTTCAGAATAATGTTGTTCTTACAAAAAGAACTCCATCCATTTCTTATTCTTCTATTGGTTTCATTCACTATACTATTATCTAATGATTTCCTGTACAAGATAAGCATAACTTTGCACTTCTTTAATCTAAGTGTTGTTGTAGATGATTTCCTTTTTTGATGCAAATGAATTGAACATCGCCTTAGTCTTTTCCAAATTAATTTTTTAATCCCACATTAATGCTAGCTTCTGCCAAATTTTTTATTATATTTTCTAATTTCTCAGTGCTGTTACTGAAAATTAAAATGTCATCAGCGAATCGTAGATGACTTAAATACTCCCCATTTATCCTAATCCCTTTATTTTCCCAATTCAGCTTCTTGAAAATATTTTCTAAGACAGCAGTAAAAAGCTTAGGCGAAATTGTGTCACCTTCGCTTACCCCTCTTCCAAGCTTAACCTTCCGTCTACCAGACGGGTCCATTGGACCCGACAGCAATATTTAATTTAAATTTTTCTCATGAAAAATAGCATTCAAAGTTTCGCGATTACATGACTTTTCCTGCAATTGTCTCCTCTATGTATATGCAATTGCGATTAAAATTTTGTTCGAAATTTTTTACCTATTTTTAATTTGTTTCATTGTTTACCACGCGGGTCCATTGGACCCAACATTAAAACAAACGTAATATACTGTTGCTTTCTTTTTCTAGGGTTGCCATAATCATGAGGAGGAACAGGGTTACCATAATTGGCTGTTTATCGCCCATTTGGCGATGGATTTTTAGCGCCAATCTCGCCAAATTTGGCGACTTTATAATGAAGTTTTGAGAACATTCTAGACTGATCTTGTAAACTTCGTGCTCTATATATAAAAGGTTACTTCTGGTTCAGAGAGTCATTTATCAACAGACACAGTTAGTGAGCGAATGGTGTCTATTGATGTTTTTGAGGATGTTGAGAATGCCAACTTGGCGATGCTTGCCATTTTCTGTTAGTCGGCATTGTAGCAACCCCCTTTTTATTGTTTTCCGATTTTCTTTTCAGTGTAGATGTAAAGTTTGTTTTGAACCGGTCTGACGGTAATAATGGAACTCTCAAATGAGAGTAATAATAATATTAATATACCTATATATTTGTAAATAAAATGTACATAGTTGTTTTTTAAGAAAGAAGTTTAATTTGAACTGTAGAGTGTGTTTACTTATTCAAGTTACGAATTTTATTTACAATATATTAGAACTAAGTTATGAAGACGTTTTTATTCTTCGATGCATTATGGAATAATTTGAATTTACCGAACCTGCAGTCTCAATGACAACGCATCATTTTTTCTGGCGTCAAAGCTCCAGGATGTCTGGATTTCATCATCGATTGAGGTAAGTACCTCAAATTAAATTATATTGAATAAATAGAATTATGAATACATTTATTAACTGAACTGTATCGAATAAATTGAATTCTTTATTTTCTGATGGATTACGAAACTTTGAAAAAAAAAAGAGCTACGATTCGTAGTCAAACTACGAAAATATTTGATAAAATAAGGGATTTATTAGATAATACACAAGAATTATAACTTGAGAATAGAAAATCACAGCTGGATCTTTTTAAACAGCAATTGAATGACAAAATGAAAACTTTAAAATCATTAAATTCTGAAATTGAACCACTGGTTCCAAGTACTGAATTTGAAAAAGAAATCGAGAAATCGGAATCTTATAATGAGAATATTATTGAATGGAAATATAAAATTTCCAAATTTTTAAATGATAACACAGTTACTCCTGAAACTAAACAAGATTCTTCAGACATTGAAAGTGATAGTAGTAGCAACAATAGTTCTCTACTAAAAAGTCAGAAAATTCTGAATCAAAATTTGATTAAACTTCCTAAACTTAAAATATCTAAATATTATGGTGATTCGTGTTTATGGCTCGAATTTTGGAGTCAGTTTTCGAATGCGATTGACAATAATGAACATTTAACTCCGATTGATAAATTTTCCTACTTAAAGTCACTTTTGGGCGGAAGTGCTGCAAATACTATAGCAGGCTTTTCGCTGACTAAGGAAAATTATGCTCATGCTATAGAATTATTGAAAAATCGTTTTGGTCGTAATGACCTGGTAATAAATAGTCACATGACTAAACTGCTAAATTTGAAACCAGTACGAAATTCTAGTAACATTAAGGCTTTTAGAGATTTGTATGATGAATGCGAAATTCAAATAAGAAATCTTAATTCTTTAGGTGTTGCCTCAGGTTCATATGGGCACTTGTTATGTCCGATTCTTCTGAAACTTATTCCATCAGATATTGCACTAGAATTTAATAGAAAACGAATTAAAAACACTGACTGGGATATTAATGAGCTGATAAATTTCATTAAAGATGAAATTGAATCTCGCGAGACCACTGTCCAATTAAACCATTTTGAAAAAATCCCTGAGAAGCAGGAAAATTATAAGAAAAATTATAAAAAATTCATTCCATCAGCTTCTGCCTTAACCACAAATATTAAAAATAACTGCATATTTTGTAATCAAACTGATCACGATACTGAAAAGTGTAAGTCTTTCACCATTCCGGAAATGCGAGAAAAATTAAAAAGGGAAGGAAGGTGCTTTAAATGCTTCCGTAAATTTCACATCGCGAATTTTTGTAAAATTTCGAATGAAAATTGCAAAGTGTGTGGTAAAACATATCATCATACTATACTTTGTAATTCTAATAAAAAAACAGAAGAATCAAAAAATTCAGGTAGTATTATTTCCTCCGTATCTCATTGCAAAGGCAATATAAATAATATCAGTAGAGAAGTAATATTGCAAACAATTCATGTAAAAGTGGAAGCGGGTGAAAATTCAGAAACTGCTCTTTGTTTATTTGATTCTGCTAGTCATCGAACTTTTATTACAGAAAATTTAGTTTCAAAATTAAAACCTGAGGTCATTAGAAAGGAAAAATTAATTGTCTATACTTTCGGTTCGAGAAAATCTGAAGAACGATGTTATGATGTCGTTAAGCTAAAGCTAATTCACTTGACGAATAGAAAACGTAGTATAATAATTGAAGCATTAGTCACACCGCTAATAACTAATTCTTTGATACAAATTCCTCCTCTTCCAATCAAAATTAAGAGAAAACTTTCCAAATTTCGTCTTGACACGTGGGAACATTTGGAAAATAGTGATGTTGATATATTAATAGGAGCTGATTATTTATATCAAATTAATGACAAAACATACCCCATAAATAAATCATTGTTCGTCTGTGAAAATTTATTTGGGCATTCCCTCTGCGGGACAATTGACGTAAATAAAAATAGTGAGAGTAAGCAAGCTGGGGTCTTGTCCACTCAGGTTATGAAACCTATTCAAAATGATTTGAAAACATTGTGGGAGTTAGAAGCTTTAGGGATGAACACTGAAGAAAATATTTCTGAATTAGATAAAGAGATAATCGAAAAATTCGAAAACAATTTGCATTTTCTTGAGCACCGATACGAAGCTAAATTGTTATGGAAAGATGATAGAAGAGATTTAGGAAGTAATTATAACAATGCTAGAAACCGATTTATTAACTTAAATCGAAAATTGCTTAAAGATAAGGAATTATTGCAGAAATATAAAGAAATTGTGATTGAACAGGAATTAAATAACATAGTGGAAGCATGTTCTAATAAAACTGTAGATAGCGGTTATTTTATGCCCCACCGACCTGTCTTGCGAGATGATAAACCCACAACTAAAGTTAGAATGGTATTTGATGCTTCCTCAAAAGAAAATAGCAAATCATTAAATGATTGTTTGTACGGTGGCCCAAATTTGAACCCCGATTTATTAGAAATTATTATTAATTTCAGAAAATTCAATACTGCGTTTTGTGCAGATATTGAAAAGGCCTTTCTTCAAATTTCTGTAGCTGAAGAAGACCGAGATTACCTTAAATTTCTTTGGTTCGATAATGACGCAAACAACTTTTTCAAAATTTTAAGATTTAGACGTGTACCATTTGGCGTTACATGCTCACCATTTATTTTGGCTGCCACAATTAAACATCATATAAAGAAATATCGAGATCAACATCCAAATGTTGTATATATGTTAGATAATTCCCTCTATGTCGATGATTTAATTTCCGGATCAGATTTAGATAACGAAGCTTATTATTTATCAGTTACAGCTTCGGAAATTCTTAAAGAAGCTGGGATGAATTTGAGGAAATTAAAAACAAATTCTATTAAACTTAGGGAAATGTGGGAATCTGGTAACTTAGGTATAAGTGAGGAAAACACAGGTAGTATCTTAAAAGTGCTTGGACTGATATGGAATGCTGAATCTGATATTTTGATGTTAGATGCGCAGCCCTTTGAAAAATATTACATCGATGATCCCACGAAGCGAACAGTTCTTAAAATGTTACTGAAAATTTATGATCCATTAGGATTTGTGAATCCATTTGTAATACGTATTAAAGCCTTGTTGCAGGAAACATGGCAAAGAGGTTTAGAGTGGGACAATAAATTACCTGAAGATTTGAAATGCGAGTGGAACACTTGGTGTTCAGAAGTTGTACATTTACGCACATTTGAAATAACCCGAAAATATTTTCCTAATATGATAAACATTTCTGAAAATTCACAAATTCACATATTCTGTGATGCTAGTCCCAAAG
Source organism: Maratus speciosus (assembly GCA_963932465.1). NCBI lineage: Eukaryota > Metazoa > Arthropoda > Arachnida > Araneae > Salticidae > Maratus > Maratus speciosus. Next base: position 34,456,677 of record OZ010789.1, on the reverse strand, counting down.
GGTATGGAGCAGTTGCTGATTTGCGTTCCATTTCATTAACTGGCGAAATTCAAACAAGTTTTGTTTGGAGTAAATGTAGAATAGCCCCCCTCAAGAAGTTAACTATTCCACGGCTGGAATTGATCAGTGCAGTAGTTGCCGCTAGAATGTGGAAATATTTAAAACAAAAATTACATATTTCGAATTTAAATATAAAGTTATGGTCGGACTCAGAAATAACTATTTGGTGGATTAGGGGTTCTACTACAAACTGGAAACCCTTTATTTTCAATCGTGTAACCGAAATTCAGTCATTGACAGATCCAAAGGACTGGAATTATTGTCCCGGAAAGGAAAACCCTGCAGATCTGCTTACGCGAGGGGAAAACTTATCGAAGTTAATGGGTAATAATGTATGGTGGTGCGGACCACCTTGGTTATCACTATCAGAAGATATGTGGCCTTCAAAAAGGGCTATAGAAATGGTTCCCGAAGCTTTTAATGAAATGAAAGCAAAACCAAATTTAACATTATTGTGTAACGAATCAAACTCTATTCCTAAGCCAGTATTTGATATGGCAAAGTTCAGTAGTTTAAATCGCGTGTATAATATTACTGCTTGGATAATGCGTTTTATTCATAATGCCAATTCGAAAAACCCTAAAATTTTAGGACCTTTAACTACCTCAGAAATAGAAATAGCAGAAAAATACTGGATTAAACAAACTCAGGAAACTTCATTTAAAGTTGAAATAGAAGCACTTAAACAAAAAAAAAAAACACTTAATAAAGATTCTTCTTTGTACAACCTTAATCCACAATTTGATGAAAATGACTTATTTGTTTTATCCGGAAGACTTCAGTTTTCTGAAGTTACAGAGCAGGAAAAACATCCGTGGATACTTCCTAATAAATCTTATTTTGTAAAATTACTAATTAAGGATGCCCATGAAAGAATGTACCATTTTGGTGTAGCTGTCACTTTAGCTCACCTTCGTGAAAGGTATTTTATATTAAAGGGAAGAAGATTTGTAAAATCCGTCTTAAGATCGTGTGTGATATGTCGAAAACTTAATGCTATTCCTGAAAAGGTGGAAATAGCACCTTTACCGAAAGATAGATTTATCAAAACACCAGTTTTTGAAACCTCTGGTGTCGATTTTGCCGGTCCGATTTATTATAAAACTGCTGAAGGCACTGGGAAGGCTTATATTGTCGTATTCACATGTGCTGTAACCAGAGCGATTCATCTAGAGTTAGTCACCAATCTAAGTACTGAAACCTTTATCTTAGCACTACGAAGATTTTTCTCTAGGAGAGGTTTCTGCAAAATAATGTACAGTGACAATGCCAAGACATTTTCTAAGGCTGATTTGGTGTTAAAAGATGCTTGGGAAAGAATTTCTAAGCAAGAAATTTTTGATTACTTGAGAAAGAATAAAATAATATGGAAGTTTATAATTCCCAGGGCTTCCTGGTGGGGCGGCTTCTGGGAAAGGATGGTCAGATCAGTTAAAACACCTTTAAAAAAGGTTCTAGGAAAAACTTGTCTCCGTTATGAAGAGCTAGAAACAATACTTACAGAAATTGAAGCGGTGATTAATTCACGTCCCTTATGTTATCTCTACGAAGAAAATGCTGAACCATCACCTTTAACGCCATCTCATTTTTTAGTTGGTAAACGATTAATGTCCTTACCTTCTTATGGATTACCAGTCTGTACGCAAGAGAAATCCAATAAGATTTTGTTGACGAGAAAATATAAATATAAGCAACAAATTACTGACCACTTTTGGAAAAGGTGGAGAAACGAATATTTGTTAGAACTTAGATCTGCTTTTCAAGCGAAAAACATAAATTCATCGCCTCAGTTCAAAGTTAACGATATAGTGATAATTCATGATGAAAAGCTCCCAAAACATATGTGGAAGTGTGGTCGTGTTAAAGAACTCATATTTGGTCGTGACTCTAAAATCAGATCATGTGTATTACAGACTGCAAAAGGCGATCTTAAACGACCTGTGCAATTGCTATATAATCTTGAATTGGACTTAGTGGACTAAAAGACACTAAAACTCTTACACTAAAAATAAGAACTATTATCGAACATTTAATTTGTTTTGTTACTCATATTTACCCTTATTATTGTTTAATTTTCATACAATTCATGTGTTTTATTTTCTTTCGTAGATTGCAGCATTCTTATTATTTTTGCTTTTATATCTGTAGCTGTATGTATCTGAAAATTTGTCATGTATGTAAGTATATTCTTATGTTTATTAAATTGTTTCATATAGATGCTGAACTAAGTGTTCAGCCCGGTGCAGGATGTTGAGAATGCCAACTTGGCGATGCTTGCCATTTTCTGTTAGTCGGCATTGTAGCAACCCCCTTTTTATTGTTTTCCGATTTTCTTTTCAGTGTAGATGTAAAGTTTGTTTTGAACCGGTCTGACGGTAATAATGGAACTCTCAAATGAGAGTAATAATAATATTAATATACCTATATATTTGTAAATAAAATGTACATAGTTGTTTTTTAAGAAAGAAGTTTAATTTGAACTGTAGAGTGTGTTTACTTATTCAAGTTACGAATTTTATTTACAATATATTAGAACTAAGTTATGAAGACGTTTTTATTCTTCGATGCATTATGGAATAATTTGAATTTACCGAACCTGCAGTCTCAATGACAACGCATCAGAGTCTTTTCATTGAAAATAGGACTTGATATTTGAAGACAAGTAATAAGTGTAGTTTGTACGTGCTTTGTTATTTTACAAATATTCATCATTTTCTTATTTCCTAACTTATTTTTTGTTAAAAACTGAATTGAAGATGAACAGAAAAAAAGTATTGACTCAAGAGGAAATTCAAAAAATTATGGAAAATCCGGACGATATAGAATTCGACACCGATGATGAAAATCTGTCGTCTGATGAAGGTGAAGTAGATTATGTTGAAATACATAATGAAATTTCTGATTCCTACTCAGAATCTGATAATGATTCCAATGAAGTAAATGTAGCAACCACAAGTACTTCAAATTCTACTTTTGTTTCCAAAAATAATTCACAGATCTGGTATAAGAATGAAGTTGCCAGACCACAAGGAAGACGTACTGAAATCAATATTTTACGTGAAAAATCTGGACCTTCAAGATTTGCAAATCGTGAAGTGGATTCCATATCATCCTCATTTCTTATCTATTTCCGAAAAAGACTTTTGGAAATTATAGTAAAATGGACAAACGCGGAAGGCAATAGAGTATTCGATAAAGAGTGGAAACCTATAGATATTATAGAACTTAAAAAATTCATCGGACTTTTATTACTTATTGGAGTATATAAATCGAAAAATGAAACAGTAAGCGAACTTTGGAGCATAAAAAATGGAAGACAAATATTTCGGGACATTATGAGTCGCAATAGATTCACAAGTATATTACGTGTCATAAGATTTGATGATGCTGCTGAGAGGCGTAAAAGAAGATCAACTGATAAATTAGAGCCAATAAGATAATGCTTTGAATTGTGGAATAGCTATTTACAAGACCCTTATATTCCTAATTGGTCTATGACTGTCGATGAGCAATTAGTTTCTTTTCGTGGAAAATGTCCTTTCCGTCAATATATGCCATCTAAACCTGGAAAGTATGGATTGAAGTTCTGGGTTATTTGTGACAGCGTAACATCGTATGCTTGGAAACTGGAACTATATACAGGCAAAAATGAAGTAAGAGAATATCATCAGGGAGAAAATGTAGTTAAAAGATTGACGAAGGAAATTGAAAATTCTGGTCGTAATATTACATGTGATAACTTTTTTACGTCATATGCATTAGCAACACATCTTACTTCAAAAAAATTATCTCTTATTGGAACAATTCGAAAAAATAAACCTGAATTACCCGCTGTGTTCACAAATCCAAAACATCGTTCTGTATATTCTACTTTATTTGGGTTTCAAGAGAAGGCGACCATCATCTCTTACTGTCCCAGAAAAGGTAGAATTGTTACTTTGCTAAGCACAATGCATAACACTTATGATATTGACAACAGCTTAGAAAAAAAGCCACAAATAATCCTAGATTATAATAAAACCAAAGGCGGAGTAGATACGATGGACAAAATGGTAAGAGCATATAGTGTGAAACGCATGACACGTCGGTGGCCTTTGATTGTATTTTATAATATGATCGATATAAGTGCGATGAATGCATGCATAATATGGTTGTCACTGAATGCTGAATGTGATCCGAAAATGAAAAAAAGGCGGAATTTCATTATTCAACTTGCAGAAGAATTAGTAGGTGAAGGAGGTATCGCCGTCTCAACATCTACTTCAGAACAACTTTACGCAAATAGTTTTGAACCGCCACGAAAAAAATCAAGATGTCATATTTGTCCCTCTAAAAAAGATCGAAAACACGAACATTATGCAAGAAGTGTACGAAAAATGTTTGCGGAGAACATTCCGTCGTTATTTGTACTTCATGTACAGAATAATTTTATTATGATGAAAAACGTTTTGTAGTCATTATAATATACTATATATATTACTTTCTTACTGTATGTGTTACTTTCTTACTCTATTACTATATATATCACTTTTATATATTGTATAAGGTGCATTAATAACAAATATATTCATTGTAGATAAATGGGTGTTTTGTATATTTTGAAATCCTATATATTTTACATATGGGTCCAAAGGACCCGAATGGTAGTTCTTGCATATACTTTTTTTTGGTAGTCTGAAGGTTAATCTTCGCTTTTCCTTTATCCACACGGATGGTTGCTGTTGCTTTCTTGTAAATCTTCTTTATGATATTGATGTAAGGTTTGTCTATACCAATGTCCTCCAGAGATTCTACTACTGCTGATGTATAGACCGAATCAAATGCTTTTTCATAATCAATAAAGGCAACGCAAAGAGGTAAATTATATTCTTTATGTTTTACTATGAGTCCCCTTAACGTTTGGATATGATATATTGCACTGAATTATATAAAAACTATCAAAAAATTTAAAAGAAAAATCGCATCTTGAATTTAATGGACCATAAAAGTGAATTAAAAGATAATTAATTTTGTTATCACGACCAGTAACGGTTTGAATTACCTGAAAACATAATGTGCCACATTAGATTGAAAAGCGTATTTGATTATTTTTCATTGAAAATTATTCTTCTGTTGTGTTGAAATACATTTTTAGTTTAGATTAATATTATATTTTAATTTTCAATAAAGTTATTTAATTAGCATAACAAATGTTAGAGATATATTTCTGTTTTATACGTAATTGTTTCATTAATTTTGTTCCGCTATTGTTGAGTATAAATTGTTCTATTACATTTACACTTTTTTACTCATTAATAAAGACAATTAATTAGTAGCGATAAAATAACAACAAATAAAAATTAAATATTTCAGTAATTTTAGAAGAGCGTAACATAATTTCTGGCAGAGTAACAAAAAATGTTTTTGTTATTTAATTTTATATTGTTGACTTTTTGTAATCTACTGGCTGCGTCGCAATCTAGTAAAATAGCTATTGGGAAATTGCAATTTTTATCATTAAATGGATCAAATACCATTAAAAATATCAAAAAATCAGTTTTTTAATAGGTTATTATGACAGTTTGATTCTTTAGAAAGACTTAAAAGAACCATCGTGAAAAATTTCGAATTTGACTGGAAGTTATGTCCAAAGGTGTTTAATCACCGTTTATATGATGAAGGGATAATATGATCTCTAAAGTTAATTGTTATTTATTTTTTATTTATTTTTTTTTTTTTTTTGCTTTATACGCGCAATATTTGTGAGAAAAATCTATACAGAATTTCGTGAAATTTTAACTTCAAGTATAAACCTTATAGATGCAAAAAAAATAGTATTTGCATAAAATAAAAATTATTAAATTAGAAACTATGACCTTTTTATTAAAAACAGATTGAAAATTTTTAGTTTTTTTTTTTCTGAAGAACTAATCTTTAACGCTTTTTAGTGTAGAACACTTTGAACACATGTCACATCCATGCTCAATAAAACATGTTTGGCTCACTGTGAATTCAATCATGAGAAATCTTGCGCGCATGTCATTTAAGGTGGATTCATATAAGTCGTATATCTTGTTAAAATTTAATTAAAATTAAAATTAAATATGTTCTTTTTTAAATGCATCTAATCTCTTTTTCAGAACATTAACTGTTAGTTAATCTCTTTTATTGCGTTTTGAAAATTTTCACATTTAAAATTTAATTAGAAGTGCAGCTCTGGAAATCCTTATTAGAGTAACTATTATATGTAATTCGTCACTTTAAAAGGTACTTACGTATTATACAGGTCAGAGGTAATTGTGTCAAGTCTGGCTCTAATAATAATAATTGCATTAACCCTTTTCTTTATTCTCTACATGGTAAACAAGCAAACAAAACGATTGATGCCACGAAAAAACTACTTCAGAAATATTCCTTAACGTGTAACATCTAAAAAGTTATCTTAAATACATTTTCAACTAGTAATTATTTATATATTAAAATGTCATAATAAATTGCTGTTTCGTATTATACTTATTTGTGTTATATTGGTAAATTTTACCAACCAAACTAACTTAAGTCAAATTACTGTTTTGAGCGTAAGTAGCTACCATAAAAAATAATGGCAACTGTCAACCTTTGTTGGCGATCATTCTCCTGGCCCATATATTACATAAGTACCGTTTAAAATGCACCTCAGCAATTAAATAGAGGACCATAAATTACATATAATTCATTTCGTTTTATGTAAGATTCAAAACTCCCCATTCAGTTAGAGGAAAAAAGCAAACTCTTTATTTCTGGCTCAATATTATGATAAATTTACCATTTACGGTATTAATATTTTGCATGCATAAAATAACAGTTTATATATTGAAATTTTAATATTTACAAACTATTTTAAATAAACAAAATCCGCTATTACAGAGAATGTTAATCAAATACGTACTACTTAATCAAATATCTCAATGAAATTTGAAATACGATTTTACATCTTTATTTAAGTAAGTCCTTAAATCGATATAAGAATTAATTATCTTCGTTATCTACATATACGATCGTAATTTCTAGCATACTTAATTTGTTTTGATTTATTTTATTTTTAATTTTTTGTATTTCCTTTTTTTAACCTACTTTGTCAGTATTTGCATCAATGAAACAGATGACTTTAAATTAGATATAAGTGAATTTGTTTAAAATAAGAATTTAAAACGTTCAATACGGTTAGAGCGAAAAACAAACCTTGATATATGGCTCAAAACTTTGTTAAATGTAATGAATTAAAATCTCTTAACTGATTTTATTTTAAAACTTTTGGAAGACGATTTTTTTTTAATTTGATGGACCTAAACCTGATTTTTGGGTAAGATATGTAGATTTTTTCTTCTGTTGGGCACCTGTGACACAAGCTTTGAATGAATTCCTTGAGGATGTTAATAAATTGGATTAAAATATAAAATTTACAATGCAAACAGTTGTGAAGGGAGGCGATTTTTCTTTGATGTTAATGTTTTAAGAGTAGATCAAAGTTTTTCATTTAACGGTTATAAAAAACCGATAAAATCAAACACAGTCATTCAATTTCAACCTGGTACTTCGTTTAACTACACGATTTCTGCTTTTTCTTCATTTATAAAACGCGCTTTTCTGCTATGCTCTGGTACCTTGCTCCAAGTAGAACTTAGTTTTATTAGAAGAATCTCAGCCAAACATACTTTTCCTGTAAAATTTATGGATAAAATTATTGTAAAACATATTAACCATCTTTCAAAATTCAAGACGATTGTAAATCCAAAGTTATCTACATAAAATTTTCTTATGTTACAGGTATTTACGAAAGGTTGAAAAAATACTTCAGACCATTTAATATTCTACTTATAGCAATTCCCAACACAACATTAATAATTTACTTTCAAGTATAATTAATGCTACGCTCTCGATACTTAATTATGACCCTGATAATGGCCACAGAGTATTGACACTTGACGGTTTTCAGACTTTTTTTTTTTCTTTGAATCTTTTGAAAGTTTTTACTTTTTATGTATAATATCAGTCTTTAAGTAAGCCTTTTTATTATATGTGTGATGGTGAATTAATGTTGTTATTTTTTTTTTAATTTATATAATAAAACACCATTTTATATATTGAAAATTTTATATTTATAAGCTGTGTAAAATATAGAAAATGTAGAGAATCTGAATCAAATGCCTACAGATAATCAAATATTTCAAACAAAATTTGAATTACGATTTTAAATCTTTGATTTATTAGGGTCTATTAAAAGGGTATGGCAATTAATTAGCTTCATTATCTACGTCGGTAACGGTGAATAATTCGCAGGGCCACAATGCAGCAACTTATATTTAATAGCTTATTATATTATTTTGTAATGTTCGTTTGAAAAATTTCTTTAAGAATTTTCCATTCATTATAATAAAAAAAATCTAATTTTTGTATCGCAGTTTAATTGTGTTACTATTATAAATTCTTTGTATTTATTTTTCTTATCCTTCAAAGCCGCTTTATTCCCTATCTTTCTCGTATTTTTTCCTTTTCTATAATAAGCAAATCAACCTTTTATCCCTTTGGGGTCGGTGTAATTAGTGGCAAACTTGCTTCGGGAAAAAGAATGAGTGTTCTGCGTCAGGTTTATCAACTCATACTTACCGACATTTAATTAAACTTCCGTAAATTGTGAGTAAATTTGACCGAGGTTATACGTGCTAATAAACCAGAAAATTTATTTGATGTATCATTACATATTTAAAATCATGTTTCTCTATGAAATTTATTTGAATTAATTTCTTTTGTAAAATTCTTGTTCGAAACGTGTTTAATATGGGTCAATTTAACTCACGTTTTACGGAAGTTTAAGGGAAAGTTGGCAAGTATGTCAACTTTCCGAGACATAGGGGAGACCGGGGATAGTTGACTAAAGGTGTAAGTAGGCGCAGTCCTCATAAATCGCCTGTTTGTGGATAGATTGCGCAACCAGTCACAGAGTACCTTTCTTCTTGCTTTTTACAATCCCCATTGTAGTTTTGCAGTGTTACCTACGTGCAGTGGGCATTTAATACGATCATTATTTTTATGTCTGTATAATTTAGAATTTACATTCTACGGCAACAACGCCTTTGTTTAAACTTACCGATAATAATGAAATTGATTTCTCTTAACTACGTGTATTATTTGAGTTTTTATAAAGCGTGTCCCAACTTACCCGATAGGTATAGGTAACTTGCCCCGTGACGAGGCATGTTGGCACACAATTTTCCTTTTACTTTAGGCTTCCGCTTCACATAAACTACAAAAGCTACAAATTCAAAATTCCGGAGTATTTATAGCCAAATGCCTGTTCTTTAAAAGTGCAGTTAAAGTTTGTTAAAAAACTTAAACAAAAAATTAATAAAAATCAATAACTAAAAACTGCGCCTACTTGCCCCGGTCTCCCCTATGTTGCATACCATTTCAGAGTCATGGCTCTGAAAATAGGGCTGGAGACGCGCGCTGTGGATTTTCGCGCGCAGACCTAGTTTTTCTTATGAGCAAAATGAAACTTAGTACGAACATATAGTAGCCTATTAACGATACATTTCTGTTAATTTATAATTAAAGTTGAATGGACATCGTTACGAGAATGATATTTTTGTGGCATTTCGGCTATTTTATGTAACTGATCTTAATTTCTTAAAATTACAATACATTTTTTTTTTAACCTAACGGTAGAATTTAGATTTTGATTATTTTCTCAGTAATAGTGTATCAAAAATGCAGTATTAGAATTCACGAGGATAATACTATAAAAACGCAAATAAAAACTTTTCACTGAAAAAAATAATTCATTGGACAAATGAAATTAAATATATGCTTGAAAATAAAAATAAAAATATTAAATTCATATTAATAATAACTAAATAAAAAATTGAGGTAAGTTTTGATATTTGGAATTTAGAGCAACATGAACATGAAATAAAAGCTAATTTTTTTTGTTAAATCAACCAAAAACGGCATCCTGTAAAAAATGCAGCACCTTTGACTAAAAACGCACTTTAATTAGGGAATTATTTCTTTATTATGTTGAAAAGATAAAAAAATGTTTTCAGTTATCAGTGCATCTGTTAACAAACGAATTTGTTCTTAGCGTAGTAATTTAAAAATATTTCGTTATTTGTTATATAATTTGCTTCATTCTTTTCGTAAATATTTCTTCTCGATAATAAAGATAATTAACCGCAAATAGAAAAATTCTGAGCAATTTAAAATGAAATCATGCAGCACATTAAATAAAATTAAAATATCTTTTTTCAAACAATTTTTTACGAGTCTAATAAATTTTGTATCATAATGATAAAAACGATGTTTTCAATAAAGTCAAAACACTGTTTTAAACACTAGTATCGTAAAGGAAATTTTCACCTTGTTATTGATAAACTGTATAATATACTTATAAATACTTAAAAGGTGACACAAACATATAAAAAAAATATATAAAACATATAAAGATATCAGGGTTTAATTAAATAATATTTTTATATGTTTGTGTCACCTTTTAAGTAGTTATAAGTATATTATACAGTTTACGATGTTTTCAATTTCTATAACATATATGTAGCTTCAATTAGAAATGTAACTACCTATTTTGCCGTTAGGTAGGAATTCTGGAACAATCCGGTATATTTTTACCGATCATGACTCCCAGACACCCAAACCACCCTCAGTCCAAATTTTGATTTATATATATATATCTATAAATCTCTCTCTGTATATATATATATATATATATATATATTTGGTTTTTACCATGCGATAGCACTTATATTTTTTAACTGATTTGGATGTGGCAAACCATGTGTATGGAACTTTCCAATGTCTGGACTTGCTTCTTTGGCCAGCATTATCCTCCATCTTGTTTCAATACGGAGAGTACTTAAAGATTTTAAATTCAAAAGCTGTGCGAAAATCCTAAAAGATTTTCCTTATGTTGTCCGGCCTTGATACAAGGATATAAAAGCATTTTTTTTTTGTTTGTTTGTTTTGTCTCTATCTTAAAAATGACTGAGATATAGCAGTTGGAATTTTTAACATGGCTGATATTTTGAAGCAAATCAGGAGGATTCCTTCTAAATGGGTTTAATTTATTACTTATAATGAACATTTTGTCTGACAAATCCGCTTTTATTGCTGTAAAAACTCCTCTTACTCTTATATGCTTAACACTCAATATCGAAATTTTCGCCAAAATTGGCGAAGCTTGGCAACATATCGCCAAATTTTTCGAATAAAATAGGTTGCCATAAATTAAGCCAACTTAGCTATTGCTGACTAATTAGACGAAATTCTCCGTCAAATTCAATATTGATGAGAACTGGGAATGAAACTTCAATAATCGGATTCCACGAATTTTAGCTTTCTCTTATCAAATAAAATTAGCTAAAATCTTAAAACCAAGAAATAGCGAAGCAATCTTTACATCCTGGCACATACCGAAAGGATTTCCGTAATTTGATCCTTTGATCCGTTTGGTTGGAATTTTTGTAAATATTAAACACTGTGTTCATTTTTTAAACAAACAACTGTAAATTACACTCCACCTGAATTATATAGTAAAAGTTCATTAAAAATTCATTATTTGAATTTTTGTCATACTAAATAAATTTTTGATAAATTTTAAATTTTATAATTTAATTCAAATTTTGATATTAAGTAAAATAAAATAAAAAAAAAATTATAAATGCCATCGAAAAGGTATGAAAAGAAATTTATTATATTCGACTAATTAGATTAGGTCTTTGTCAAATAAAGTATAAAGAAAGAAAAGGAAATAGAAACTATTAACCGCTAATTTAAAAGAATAATAAAGTAAAATTTCGTACCAGCAATTTACAAGGCCATAAAAGCCTAAAAAAGTTAATGAGCTTTGTTATCTAGGTCCGTAATTGTTAATAATTTCCAGTAAATATATTAAAGCATCTTTTATTACGAAACATACGATATTTTTTTCTCTTTTCCTTATTAAACAAAAACGCAAGAGAGGAATTAATAACAAATAAAAATGACTAAATATTTATAATAAAAGTGGAATATATTTTCTATTATAGTTATTTGGTATAGTTATTTTGAAAAGTCGCATAGATATCCATATTTCATTTCTAAATTTTTGCATTTAGGTTATTTTGTCAGATTTGCTGTCTTAACTCGATTTTTACAATTTCAACGAGGCATTTTTTCGAGAACTTTTTCTTACTTAACAAGCTTTTCACAATTCAAAGGAAGCACCTTAATTCAGATATAACAATTTTTATATATAAATAGAGAAACTTCGTAGAAAATTAGGGAATCTTCCTAAGGCCGCCTTTCCACATAGCCGCAGTGGTAAGTAAATAGTAATTACTTCCAGTAATTTCGAATTTTAGTGTTAAACAGACATTGCTGTGCAGTAATTAAACGCGAAATGAAGAAATTAGCATAACAAAAGTGCATTAAAAAGAGCAGAAATTCATTAGAAGTGCATTAAAAAGAGCGAAAGAGCAGAATGGATCGAAATAAAGCCGAATCATAAGATTGACTATGGTGAAATATGGTAGGGCGCGTGCATATATGCATTATGACGTATTGTGAGATTTTAAAAGGATATAAAGCCTGTTCGTCGTGAACGTTCACCATTTCTGTGAAAATATTTGCACGATGTCAATCGCTTGTTAAGATCCTGTATCAGTGTGACATACCCAACAGGCAATCCTGAAGATGACATCGAGACGATTTTACTCGAGTTAGAATCCTTTATAACATGGCCGCAGTGGTAAGTAAATAGTAATTACTTCCATTAATTTCGAATTTTAGTGTTAAACATGTATTGTTGTGCAGTACTTAACCGCGAAATGAAAAAATTAGCATAACAAAAGAAAGAGCAGAATGGATCGATATAAAGCCCAATCATAAGATCGACTATGGTGAGATATGGTAGGGCGTGTGCATATATGCAGTAAGACGTATCGTGATATTTAAAAAGTGTATAAAGCATGTTCGTCGTGAACGTTCAGCATTTATGTGAAAACTTTTGCACGGTTTCAATCGGACATCGTGTTCCTGTATCAGTGTGACATAATCAACAGGCAAACCTGTAGATGACATCGAGGCGATTTTACTCGAGTTAGAATCATTCGGATGTTAGATGACGGTCGAAGAGTGACTTACGTGAACGACGAGTTTGGGCCGCTTATACTTTCGATTTAAGAGCTTGGCGAGTTATTTTTAATGACAGGAACAGTTGAGCTAGTGCTTAATAATTTTTTTCGAAGAGCAACCACGGAAGAGGACGACTAGTATCTCGTTCTACAGGCGATAAGAGACAGAAGACAGGTATTGAGATAAATTACAAAAGGTGGTTTATTTGCACAAAGATGATTTGTTCGCACAACGGTGATTTGTTTGCACTTTATTTGTACGACGAATGGTACGGTGTGTGGCATTGACGTCGTTTTCTGCCAGGAACACAGTACTAGACAGATCAACAATGGGTTGGGGTGCTCTTTAGAAATTAAAGCTGCTAAGGACTATGCACGTATGGTTAGAACACGAAACCATTAACATTCTGGAAAAGAACTTGTTTGATGCAGCTAAATTCTCCTTTGTGGAAATACTATGCCATTTAGCCATACAGAACTTCACATCTTAAAAGGAAGTTCATTCATTGATACTTGGTATTGTACCAAGGTCTCCTCCATCACGTTCATATTTTAGAGGTTCTATGGGTTCTCAAATCCTCTTTATGGGCGACAACGGTAAACCTCATCGAATAGTGCCTGTTGCAGAGCTGTTGGTTAGGGAAAATCTCCATCGCATGAATTCACCTGCAAGGTCTCCGAACCTAACCGAACTCTAACCGAATTTGTGTGAGTTATTTTTGGGAGCACGTCACCAGCAACCAGCAACAATTCAGGAGTTGCGATTGGTGCTGCAACAGGAATGGAGAAATTAAGAATAGATAAACGATGCAAATGAAGCACCGTGCACAAAATTCACAATATCCCCCTTTATAGCTGGAGGCGGTGACACGAATGGCTACGTCATCGAGTTACGGGATGAAATCATGGTGCAGAACAAGATTTTTAAGAGTAGATTAAGGAATGACTGGTCTGCTTCGACATTTCTTGGTACGATAGGCGCAGCAGTGGGCGCCAACTCGTTATTTTGGCGTCAATATCACGTCATCGAGTTACGGGATGAAACCGGTGACAAATTAAAGGTAAAATAAAGTCTTTTAGGAATATTTTGGTCTGCCTGCGCATATCCTGGTAGAAACCCCCAGCAGACTAAAATCTATAACAAAAAAAATACGTTATAATGTACAATTAAAACCCTATAAACGTAATATTTTACATTGCATTGCCATATATATTCGTTCGAATCGACTTTCAAGATGAATTAAGGGTTTAGGAAAAGTTTATTAACAGTGCGTGAGAAAATGACTGATTCGGCATAACTTGGTAAAAAGCGAGAAGAACGCGCCAGTTCCCTATTTTGACAGTACTTTTAGGTCATCGAGTTACGGCTTGAAATTTTGGCACATTAAACATACTGATTAGTGCAATACGAATATATCACTTTGCCTCGTCATATCTTGGTAGGAGATGAGCAGAGCGGGGCGCTAATTCTTAATTTTGGCGGTGTGTCATAGAGTTACGGCTTGAAAATTTGGCACATTAAAGGTATATATAAGTAGAATAAGAATATTTTAGTCTGCCTCGTCATATCTCGGTATGAGACGAGCAGAGCGGGGCGCCAATTCTTAACTTTGGCGGTTTTAGCACGTCATCGAGTTACAACATGAAATCTTCATGTAGGACAAGATTATTAGAATCAGATTAAGGAATGACTGGTCTTCTTCGACATTTCTTGGTACGATATGAGCAGCAGCGGGCGACAACTCCTCATTTTGGCGTCACTAACACGTCATCGAGTTACGGGATAAAACCGGTGCCAAATTAAAGGTAAAATAAAGTCTTTTAACAATATTTTGGTCTGCTTGCGCTTATCCTGGTAAAATCTATAACAAAAAACCAAGTTATGCCGAATCAGTCATTTTCTCACGTACTGTTAATAAGTTTTTCCATAACCTTTAATTCATTTTGAAAGTCTCTTCGAAGTAATATATATGGCTACGTAATATAAAATATTTTGTTTATAGGGTTTTAATTGTACATTATGACATATTTTTTTGTTATAGATTTTAGTCTGCCGGGGGTTTCTACCAGGAAATAAGCAGACAGACCAAAATATTCTTAAACGACTTTTTTTTTTACCTTTAATGTGGCAACGGTTTCATCCCGTAACTCGATCACGTGATAGTGACGCCAAAATGACGAGTTGGCACCCGCTGCTGCGCCTATCGCACCAAGAAATGTCGAGGCAGACCAGTCATTCCTTAATCTACTCTTAAAAATCTTGTCCTGCATCAGGATTTCATTCCGTAACTCGATGACGTAATCATTCGTGTCGCCGCCGCCCGGTCTACTAATAAAGATTGCATTTTTCTTGTTAGATCCTGTCACAGTGACGTTTCTGTTTTCCGTCCAAATTTCCAGGAAACAACCTTTTCAATAAAATTCCTTTCGTGTCCTCTGATTGCCGTTTTTTAATTGGACGGTATGCTAACTTTAACCATAGTCTTACATCTTGAGGCTCTTATTGTACGATCAGTGTCGATTTGGGGCAATTTTGCTCGACATTACATTAAAAACCTACCCAGTTCTTAATTTTTGCACACCAGTATATATAAAAATATTTTTTACATACTAAATTACATTTATATGATGTGTGATAAAAAGCAAATTACATATTAAAACAGGGTGTGAATGAAATTTAGACTATAATTTAAATTTTGCAAAAGGCAGCTAAAAATAAATATATTTCACATTTTGAATTTACCAAACCTAAATGATTATATGTAAGCTAATTGGCTTTGTTCTCTACAGGGGTAAATTTAATAATTTATATAATACGCAATGCAATAAATACATGAAATTTCAATGTATTACTTTATTTTATGTTGAAATAAACATTTCATTTAGACTTTCAGTGTTCTTTAATTATAATAAACGTATTTAGTTATAGTATCACAGTTTAATTGCATAATTACAGTTCATACTGCTAATTGTTGTAAAAATTATTTCAATTAAATTCTGTGGTCGTGAATATTTCTGCTCCATATTACAGAAAAACAAACAGATGAATGAAATGAATATAAGATAATGAGTAAAGTCCAGGTATTTATAATTAAAGTGGAATGTATTTCTCAGCGTAAATACAAATACGTGTTTCTCTTCTTTACGTTGCTATATTTTAATGTTTAAATTGGATTTGCCTGAAATTAACAGATTTGTTATACACAAGAATCTACAAATTGAAAAAAAAAATTGTAGTCGATAAAAAATTCCATTGGCCAGTAGAAATGTTTTCCTTTCCCTGCTCCACTTCATCGCTGTTAATAATTTTTTTTTTATTTATAATTTTAAACAGTTTTTCAAAATGCACTTTTTTCATGAACTGGTTGGGAAAAAAATCTTAGCATAATAATAACATATTTTGAATTGCCTCAACTCTTCAACTCAGTTTATAAAATGTCTTAATTTTGAAAGAAATTACTTACGCAAAATAATGAAAAGCATCATTAAAATGTCGGCTTTAAGTCCCTGTGACAGGGTTTCTATTACAGGGTTTCTATTAATCTTTTTCAGTTAATTATCACACTTTTGTATACAAAGTTACATTACTTAAGGAACTTTAAATGTTTTTCTAAACTCATTTTTACTTGCTCCTAAATGTTTTTATTTCCTTTCGATTTTCAGGTTTATAGTGAACGCTATTTTATAACATCCGTTCTATTTAAACTTGTCTGCCAACTTATACCTATGCTTCTCTGCGGATATGTCGCCAATTCACAAAAAAAGTTGGTTTGGGCGTATGTCAAAATTCGTTATCTTGGCGGAAACAGCACGCTGAGATATGTATGTGTCCAGTATTTTGTATCAGAGTTTTTTTTTACAATCTTGATTTGTTTCTTAAAATATAACTATCAAAATCTGCTAGCACTTTTTAGCGGGACCACTCGCCGAGAATCTTTGTGTAAAGCTTTACTATAATTAAACATTAAACGCCACATGTGGAGTATTGTGTTATTTATTTCTCCTCGATCCTGATTATTTTCATGAACAACGTTTTATTGCACTTAAATGCTTAAACCTAAATAATTGCATGATGCTTGTTATCATTTACGTTCACCTCTTTGTCACAACTCCGTCACAGTCCCTTCACTTAAAATAAGGGTATTTTTCAAGAAAAGGTACATTTGACGTCCCCGAAGGGATAAATATTAAGAAGTGTAGCAAAACTGCTAACATTTTCATCCAGATATATATTTAAGTTTTATGTCATTTTTTAAATATATTTCTGACAAAATAACTTTAATATTTAACCCTAACTTTTTAATGAATACAAGTGGAAAATCTCTTCCGTTGACGTCTTTATATCTAAATCACAACTATCATTTCACTGACGCGACGTTTAAATAACTTCAATTTTTAAAAAAAATTACATAACTAATTATTACATTTTTTTCACATTTTGTTTTTCAATAACTATTTAAAAGCTTTTACAATATTTTTTTTTAATGGTTTTACTTTTACTAAGGAACTAAATTATAAACTTTCTCCCTAGACAAAATAGTCGTATTCCGTGGACACAGAAAATAAATTACCAAGTGCCACAGTTCGTGCCGAATCCTAATTAGATAGTTTGGGAGAAACAAAGCCTCTTCGTGTTTCCGATATACCTTTTTGTGTGTTGAGCAGTTATTGAATTATTTCCCATTTATAATTTTCATTTGTAGTTTTCTAAAGTTCTTAGCGAATACACCTTGGTCAGCATAAATAAGGTAAGAAAAAGATAACATATAAATATAATGCAAATTTAAGATAGCTTTAATATTGCATTTAATAAAAAGAAATGTACTATTTCAGCCGCCTGAAAAACAAAATAGTTAAAAATAAAAATCTTAATTATGTTTTCTTCGTTAACGCGTCCTCGCCGTGGACTTGGTATATCCAGTTTTACTGATATTGTCTACTTTATTGGTTAATTATCAAAGATTGTGTGCAGTATATTGAAGTCTGAAAAACAACGAAAAGAAAAAAAAAATAATAATGAAATCCTGATGCGATTTGCTTTTCAGAAAGTTAAATTAATTAAATTTAAGAGTTTGAAACTCTTTTTTAGTCAATTTTTAAATTTTTTTGTGAATGACCCTGAACAGTTCAATTATAAAAGATATATGTGCACGAACTACGCCCAATAATTACTCAATTATGTCTTCATTTACATTTTTAAAATGTAAATGCCAAATCCTAAATCATTTGTGGCCATGTCCAAATTTTCAAAAGATCAAAAACTTGTGAAAAATAAAATCTACTTGACAACTTGAACACTAATATAAGGTTATTTATAAGGCATAATTAAAACGAATAATAATTCATTTATTATTTTTTACATATATTTATAAAATAGATTACTTCTTTCTTGTAGGCTTTCATGAGAATTACCTATAAAGATATGTCTGTCATGGTTCTTGAAAATCTACATTTAAAAAATATTGTTCGTAGTGAGGTCTTTTAATGGTAATGCCTTCAGTTGCCAGT
The DNA here is from genome assembly GCA_963932465.1 of Maratus speciosus. Lineage (NCBI taxonomy): Eukaryota > Metazoa > Arthropoda > Arachnida > Araneae > Salticidae > Maratus > Maratus speciosus. The sequence goes on along the minus strand of OZ010789.1, from coordinate 34,437,967 downwards.
TAGGATACTTTTGTTGACTACTGTATTTGCGGAACTCTGGTTCACATCTCTTTTATTATTGAAGTCTTTATTATTAAAACCCTAAATGAAAAATTACCCTTTTTTACATGAATAGTGTAATATTAGATTTATCATAGTAACTAGATAGTGCCTGTCAAGATTTGATGGTAAATAACTTAAATGTTTCATTAGAAAAAATCTTGAATTTTTAATTATTTGCTGTTAAATTAATTATTAAAATCGTGACAAACTTCTATGTTGCATAAGTGATTCCTATTTCTTTCAGGCGATAGAGGGCGCTGTCAGTCTAACCTATTCAATGAAGTGAAAGAATTTTAAGTTTATAATTTACAACCAATTACGCTTGCTTTTTATCAGAAATTTACCTAAAAATACTGCGTAAAGCATTTACTTTTACTTTATATGGGTTTTTTTTCTTCTTTCCTTTTCTTTTTTAAATAACAATGTTTATTTTTATTAATTTATTTATTTTAAACTGCACAACCATTAAAAGCTGCCATGAATTTTATTCTTATCAGTCTCATTCTCTAAAACCTAAATTTGAAACTTTGTGCTTTAATTTATGATATAAACATTTTTACTTGAATTTTATTTTACATTTTTATTTATTTTTGAAATATTAAGCAATGGATATGAAAATAATTTCTTTTATAATTCTTATATGAATTTTTTTTTCTTTCTTTCAGTTTTCTTTTTTACGGAAAAGAATGACAAACTTTTCTTTCTGCCACACATATATATATGTATTCTTGATAATGGTCAGTAAATATAACAAAAATTGTAGATTAGCTCAATTTATTTAATTGATAATTACATGCAAAATATTTTAAATAAAGTATTGTTATTTTTGAAAAATATTGTTGCGTATTAAATTGTATTTAATTATAAAGCATTGAAATAACAATAATAATAATATAAAAATCGTAGAACTTCTCCTGCTAATAAAACATGTCATTATTGAAGAGAATCATTGCCAAAAATATCGCAGAAATCATTTTGCCGGACGTTGGGCTCGACCCCGCGTCCTCTACAAAAATTCACAGCTTTAAACTGCTGCTTTTGAGCGCTGCGCTAGCAGAGGCTCGCTCAATGTTGCTCTAAGTTAAAGAGGTTCGAAAAAGAGTTGACGCATGCGCAAATGTGTCAATGTAGGTCTTATTGATAGTGATCTTACAGAATTCCTTTTACGTTTTAGTATATATGATTTCAGAGAGAATCTAGCCCCACCAGTGGCCAAGAGGTTCTGCTCTCGAAGCTGGTAGACGGGAGGAGCTGGGTTCGATCCCAATTGCACCCGTCGGCCTAATCGTTCGGAGTTTTCGTGGTTTTCTTCGAACCTTGGTTCTACGAACGAAGCGAAATACGGGTTAGGTTACCTTAGAAAGTCCCCCACGGAGGGCACTTCGTGGGGTCTATATCCCTCGTGCTGATAATTGGCCGTCATAAACACAACCAACCTCAAGAGAATCTAAATATATATAAAAAAAGGTAAGGGCATTTTTAAAAACTGACTTCATTTAAAAATATTTATTTAAATCCAATTAATTCGATTACGTATATTCCGATTAAAACATAAGAAAATGTTATAATATGCGCTAAGATATACAAAGAAAAAATATAAAGACATAAGGATTATTAGTAACAATTTAAAAAGAAAATTGAAATGCAATTTAATTTTTTTTTTTTTGGGGGGGGGGGGGGATTTATCAAAATCATAAAAAAATAAATAAAAGTTAATTATCTTTCCTAGCTAAGATCAGTAATAGTCAATATAACCCGAAATTATAATGATATATGATTTTATAATTCCGATAAAAATGTACAACTGTAATTTTTCTTGTACTAAAATCCTTTTGTCTAAAAATAAAACAAAAAACATTTAAATCATCATCTTGGTTTTCGCCTTAAATAAAGATTTTCAATCATCGTATCATAGTTTAAAAGTGTAATTACATTTTGTTTCATTGTTTGCTGCATATGTCCTTTCATTAAATTATTTTCTCGTAAATATTTTTCACCAAAATTTATATAAAAAGAATAAACGCAAGAAGGAACTAAACAGCGAAATTTCAGAGTCTATTTAATAAAAGTAGATTTTATTTTCCAAGATAACTATAAATGTGATTATTTTCATTTTCTTTTTTGGACTATTTTATCTACTTGGATTTCATTTATAAAAAATAAAAGTAAACCGTTTTTTTTTTTTTTTTTTTTTTTTTTTTTTTTTTTTTTTTTTTTTTTTTTTTTTAACGAATAACCGTTATTTAGGTATATATATATATATATATATATATAGTGTTATACAATATATATATACATTTAATATGCAATATATATATATGCATTTAATTTTGCTAACGGTGAGAAAATATTTTATATAGGTATGACAATAAATTCATTTTAAACAAAATTAAAATAATTTAAAGCAAATATAAAATATAATAGATCACCCACAGCTCCTGCAAGATTTTGTTCTAAAAGTGAGATTATAGCAATAGATTATGAAAATGCAGAAATTATTTGGTCCCGTACTTATCCCCCAAAAATCAAAATTAGAGAATTCCAGGAAATTGAATTGAGAATTGGAGATGTTTGTAACATTGAATTTGTTGTTTTAAAAAATTGTAATATAAATCATGAATTATCAAATTAATATTCGAAAAAAATATGAATTACCTACAATTTTTGTGGATAGATTTATTATTTCCTGCTATATGGGAATTCTCAATTTTAATTTCCAAGTAGTTTTCGAATTATGTTTAAGAATCGTCAAAATGATGGTTTAAGGGACCGTTTATGATGCGCAGAAAAGCATAATTTGGAAAAATATATTACAATATACCCTTACATAAGTTACTGTTGAATATTTTAAAACAACATTTAACTCAAGGTTAAAGAGGTCTCACGCAGTTATTTGCATTAATATTCTGGTTTCTACATATTTTCCTCTGTTGAAAATGGACAGTTAAATTACAGCTGTAAAGATGGCGCTATGATGGTGGCTTGTGCTATAGGGTAATTCTAGGATAGATGGCTATAGAGGAGAGATGGCCAGTCTAAATATTTCCAAAACTTCATCATAGATTTCAACATAAACTTTGTTCGTATGAAATAGTTCAACAAGTTTATTTATTGCGACGTCAGTTGTGTTTTTCGATTATAAAAAGTAAGTGTAAATTTAATGTTTATTTAATTTAGTAATTGATTTTTTTTTCTTTTTTTTTACTTAAGTATTTGATTATTTTGCAGTGCGTATGTTATATATAATTTTTATTATATGGATTTTTAAGGCACGTATGTAATCTAATTTTTACTTCTAAACCTAAAACAAAGAAGTACAATGGCTATTGATGCTTTAAATTGGGCGACCATCAGTCCTGCAATTTCAGGAGAGATCGCCACATGAAAGTGGGGAGAGATGGTCACCTTTACTCAATATTTAAAAATTATGCAGAGTGATGATTTTAACTAAATATAATTAAATTTAAAATAAATATATAACATTTATGTTTATAAATATATTAATTGATATAATTATTTAAATTTTAACTGATATACATATTTTAATAATAATAATAATAATATAATAAGACCTAAAGATTTATTTGTTTCAGAAAATACTTAAAAACATCGGAAACATTTATAACAGAAACTTATAAATTTGATAAATAAACTAAATTAACGTAAGAAACCTAAAATTAACACGAGTTAAAAAAACGCGTCACTTCCAGTAGCGAAGAAAAAGAAATACATTTAAATTATCAGATTTACAGATTCCGAGTAAATAGAATTGGATTAGAATCCATGGGTTGGTTGTGCAAAACAATATAATATTACATACAAAAAGGATGTCTGGAAACAATGCATAAGGTACCTGAAATGGTTCCATGAAACTAGTAAAATTTATCAAGACCTTTGCGAAAAATGTTATAAGATTTTACGAAAAGTGAAGTATTGAAATTATACTTCAAATTTTGTTTATTCGAGTTTTATTCACTCATTTTTCATCAAAAAACTGCATTTTTAAAAATTGCTATATATTTTTCAGGATTAACTGTATGAAATGTGTTATTTTTTTGCTATTTAACTTCACTTTTTCTTTCTTGTATTGGATGGCCATCTCTCCTCGGCTTTAAGGAGAAATGGTCATCTGCCATTTTAATTTCAATTTTGTTTATCACTTTTTGTTTTCAATATGTAATTATTTATTGCATAAAATATTATACGTATCTCTATATAATAAAAGGCAGCGAAACGCATCAGAGGCGAACCCATCCATCTTACCAGTCCCCGATAAGACGGAGCCACGTTAGGCTTAATTACGATTTGAGATGTGTAAGAGGAAACTTATCTGCCTAAATATAAATCTTTTCTACCTGAAATTCCTTCTGTTCAACATAATTTATTCAAAACCAACAAAATTTGAATGATTTGCGCAGTTGAAAAACAATTTCAGAACTCGAGTTAAAAGCATACATTAGCGTAAAACGTAAACAAGCGGCAGCGGGTCATTCACTTGATTCATTGAAAAAAAATTAAACCATGGAGGTATACTCTTCTCGGCGCAAATCAACTTCTGTAAACAAATTAACTATGGTCTCCCTATCCGGCGACACAAACAGAACCACGCTCCCCCCGCACTAGAAAAACAGTTTCTCTAGAATGGACGAGGTCGAAACGGTTGCAAAGGACACTTTGGCGGTCGTTTTCAAAGCGCAAATGGCAAAAAGCTTCGTTGAAAGGAATGAAAAAGGATATCCATTGCCATTTTTATTCACAAGTAAGTTTTATGAATGCTTTTCACAGTTTCCCAAAAATCTTAATTTTTCAGATATGTATGTAATTTTTAAGAGTAGTAATACAAAGGAGAAAAAATTGTTAATGCCTGTTTTTAACTGTAGTGACATGTAGTGACTTTAATGTGTTGTAATGAGTTAATATGTAGTGACTGTCTGCCTAAAGTTTAGCTCAATATTTCTAGAATTGTTTGTTATTTATTTATATACTAAAATAAATTAGTTGTGTTATACGTAACAATAATTGATAGTCACTCAGATGAGTGTAAGCAAAAATAATAAGATGATCGCCTCCGCTTTCGAAATTTTTTCTTGATTTCTGGTAGTAAAATAAACGAGAAGGGCGAGGGGAGTTTTCAATATCACCAGAATGTCTTACGTGTATTTAAAAATAATTTAATGTGAAAGCATGGATTTTAAATGAATAGCCATGAATATCATTTTAAATATTTATTTTAGCATAAAAAACTATTTATTTATATTTTGCATTTATACTATTATTTATATTTAAAAAATAAGAAAATCTCATTGTGAAGAGATCAATACATACTAAAATTATTAACTATAACACTAACATATCAGCTTTTCATTCTCTAAAAAAATTATATAGTTATGTGTTATTTGGAAAATATTATGTAAATACACATAATAGTCTATAATTTTATAATAATTAATTATATAAATAAATATTGTATAAAACAGCGAAATTACATTGATAAAAAAAATCAAATTAAACATTATTAAAATTATTTAAATAATAATAATAAATAAGCGTTCATATGACTGATAAAACTAAAATTTGAAGAGGCATATATTTAAAGTCATTTAGTCAAATTCATTTAAATAAATTGAAAAGTAAGCGTCTAATTTTAGTCTGGATATTTTTTAGTGTAACATCTTTTTCGAGCAAAAAACATTTTCAAATTCATTTAAATAAGTTGAAAAGGGAGGGGCTAATTTTAGTCTGAATATTTTTTAATGTAACATCTGTTTCGAGCAAAAAACATTTTCCGCAGTTGTTAAAAATAGGCATTAACTATGTTTGATTCTTCTTTGTTTTACAAAAATTTAAAAACTACATAGATAAATAAACATATTAAGGTTACGAAACACTAAAAGGCATTTATAAAATTCATCCTTGAATAAAAATAGCTTTCGTCTTTTGCTTACAAGTTTTATTGGCAGATTTAAAACACACTGAGAAATTTATTTCTTTAAAATTTATCCCATTGATTAATCAATATACATATATATATTTAGAGGGACAGGGGGGGGGGGGGGGGTTAAACCATACAAATACAATTTCAAAATGTTATTTAAAAAAATTAATTATTAGTATTATTTCAATACTTGCAGCACAGCAGACTTTTTTAAAACTACACAGTTTTATTGCATATTTGTTAAATTTTTGTTTTATTAAGAAATCTTATTTTTGTTATGGTATAATAGCCGGAAAGCCTGGTTTATCCAAAAGTATTCTAAATGCTAATAGTATGTTTATCAGAACATAAACTAGCCGAACTTTGCTTATCTAAACGCTTCCATATTGTCAATTATTTTTATCAGTTTTTTCAAATTTTAAGTGAAAAACACAATTTTTACCCACCGTCCTAGGACGGGCATTTACACTAGTATGTATAACAATTTTACATATGAATAAATATTTCTTGTATTTGGATTCTAAGAATTTTTATTTCAATCTTTAAAAACTATGGCCATCTAACCTAAAGTTACCCTACACTGTAAAAAAAAAATAATACCAGTTTTCCGGTAGGAATCGGAAAAAATAGTTGCCCTTATCGTACCGGAATAATTTCCAACCCAGCTCGGAATAAAATCTGTAAAATCGGAATAAAACAGTAAAATACCGTTTTACTGACTATTTCCTTATTTTTACGGATTTTATTCCGACCTGGTCGGAAATTATTCCGGTACGATAAGAGCAACTATTTTTCCGATTCCTACCGGAAAACTGGCAGTATTTTTTTTACAGTGTACAGTATGTTTATTTTTTACTTTTACAAACTATAAATATTTGTGTCTTTCAATACTGAAGTATGACGCTGATGATGGCTACAGAGTCGTTGAAAGGTGTTGGTTTTTAGATTTTTTAAATTTTATTTTTATTGTTTTGAATGTTTTTACCTTTTGTGTTTAATATACGTCATTGAGTAAACACTTTTTTATACATATGTGATGACAAGACTAGTACTCAAGCATTTTTGATAGGTTTTTAAAAAAAGATTTTACATATTTAAGTTACCGGACCATGAAAATTATATAAAAGCTAATTCGTTTTTTAAGGTAGATCGGTAACAATAAATATTTTTCTAGAAAACATAATGCATCATGTATATAAAAATGATATTGTATTATTTTGTCGCTAAAATTTATATTTATATTTAACTTTAAATAAAATGGTTTTACAATCGTATATTAGTTTCTTAGTATAATTATATTTTATACCACCTTTCGGTGCACAAACAGTTTTATTAGATGCTCTACGTGTAAATCAAGCTAAAGTGAAATTTCTGAATTTTTTTAGTAAAAGTGGAATATATGCACAATTATAATTATTTTTTTTTTCATTGAATTTATTTTTTGTATTATGATATGCTATCTACGTGGTCTCAGTTTATGATATTTGCTATATACTTCTTTAGGTTTCTGAATGAATTACGGTAAACATATTCATTTCTTTACAGTAATAATGTATCAGTGACATTCCATGAAAAACGGATAAAATATCTCACACGTGACGCTTACATAAATACCTATATTTATTAACTTACATGTTATTAATATATAAACTATACATTAAAATTAACATAAATACCTATACTAATTAACTTATAAGTTATTAAACTATAAACTATACAGCAAAATTAACAAAAACACCTATATTTTCATATAAGAATAGTTGTTTTAATTTCAGGATACAATAGCATCGTTAAAACAACAGTAATATGTAGTAAAGCTGTTCCACACGTTATCTGAAATGGCCTATTAATAGGTTTAAAAATCTCCACATTTTGAACTCTAGAACTTAGCAAGCTGCCCATTTTTAATAATAAATAAATAATAAAAATAATAGATGATAAAAATCTCCACATTTTAAAACCTAGACCTAAGTAATCTGGCCATTCCATGAAAAATTGCCACGCGACACATACATAAATACCTATAATTATTGAGTTATAAGTTGTGAAAACACTGTACTTTAAAAATAACAGAAAACTCAAGAATTTCATATAAGCTTGTTTTTTTTTTTTATCTGAGGATGTAATAACATTGTTAAAATAGCAAAAATATGTAGAAAAGCTGCCCCACGCGTGTGCACTCAATTTATCTGAGTAATACTGACATAATCTATTTAGAATACATTATCTGACATCAAAATATTTCAAAAAATTATGTATGTACATCGAGTGAATTATGCTAGGTATATGCCGATTGAAATGAAACGTAGTATGGTAAATAGAAATTAAAGGAATGTATGTAAATGAATACATGTTAAATGAAATATTCAATCAAAAACTAAAAGATTTGAAACCTGTAAGTACATAAAGGTGAAATAAAAAATAATTATTTCTGTTGTCTGTATCAGTTAAAATGAATAATTTTTTAAATCTTAATATAGCACCTTGGATGAAAAATCGTATACATTTCTTTTTCCTTGACTAAATTTTCTTTTGTCGAGTCGAAAAGAAAAATGTCTCTTAAAATCGTATTCATTTTAACATTTAACAAAACCATGTGTTTATCGTGTCATAATTTAAAAGTACAATCATATTTTATTCTGCTATTTATTGTATAAGTTGTTTTAAAGCATTATTTTCTTGTACAGTCGTGGAAAAAAAGTAAGCCCCTCCACTACTAACTCTGCAACTAATTATAGTAGAAGACAGTTACTGGTACCAAACGATTGGATATAAAGTCTACATTTAAATGATATATATAAAAAAAATTAAGGCTAATATACATATCAAAGTGAACACAAACTCTTTTTTTAATAGCAATACATAAGTTTGACATCATAAATAAATTCTACATTCTTCAATTTGCATAAAAACAAATTTTCATGAAATTCGTACGATTGTTTCAGAGAAATTAGTTATTTTAAGATGAGTGAATTTCAGGGGTTGTATCAAACTGAAGTTGTGTATTAGATTGTTGAAATACAGAATGATTATGTCATTTTCTATTTGGTCCACTTCTATTATTAGTATATATTAGTTCTTGCCAATATGACCATTTCACTCGCTTAATATGTTTCGACTATTGCCACACCAAACGTTTCCATAAAATGAGTAAAATATATATTTTTTTCAAATTACACAAACCTACAAAATTTGGGTTGTGTCATACTGCTTATCTTTTGATAATTGATTTTTATGTATTTTGTAGCGCTGAATCCGAAAATGGCCTTCATTATTTACCATCAAGTCAGGATTTTTTGAAAACTTTTTCCTTTCTAACTTTGAAATTCACGATTTGCGAAAAATTCTGACGTGTGATGGTTAAAAATGAAGGTTATTTTCAGATTTAGTGCTAAAAAGTACACAAAAATAAATTATCAAAAAAAAATATATAACCATCACATCTATTTTATAATATCAGAATTTTGCTATGTTTTGACTTTGGAATTTACGATATGCAAAAAAATCCTCATTTGATGGTTAGAAATGAAGGTCATTTTCGACTTCAGCGCTAAAAAATATATAAAAATCAGTTATCAAAAGTTAAGAAACACAACTAACTTCTGTATCTTTCAGTATCAGACGTTCTCTGTTTTTTGACTTTTTACCATTCAAATTTACGATTTGCAAAAAATCCGGGCTTGATGATTAAAAATGAAGGCCATTTTTGGATTCAGCGCTAAAAAATACATAAAAATCAATTATCAAAAGTTAAGAAACAAAACCATCGCAGACTTGTGATATGCTTTACTGCACATCACAGACGGACCCTTAAAGCATCATTTTGATGTTTTTAAGCATACTACTACTTGGAACTACTTAGAAAACTACTTGGAAGAAAAAATTGAAATTGAGAATTTTCATAAAGGATGACCTAAAGCTATTTAAAAAAATGTAGGTTGCAATTCATATTTTTTTCGAATATTAATTACATAATTCATAATTCCTATTAAAAAATTTTAAAATTACAAATTCAATGTATTTGTGTTTGGATTTTCATGCATTATAACCCCAGAAAAAATTATCACATTAGGATTATAATTTCTGGAGATATTGATAAAAATATGAAAATGTAATTTAACATTAGGAGCTCTAAACTTTGAATGTTTATAATTCAAACATTTAACATCCTAATCACATGACATTTCGTTTCTAGGCAAAGTTTGAAATGAATATTTCAAATTGTCAAAATTAGGTGTTGCCATTGAGAAAAACTGACTTTTTCTGGTTTTGATTTGTAGATGCCCCCGTATGCAAATGTTATGTACATCATTTAAAAGAAGACTTTATTTCCAATCGTTTGGTACCCGTAAATTCCTTCTATTAAATTAGTTTCAGAGTTACTAGAGGGTGTTTACCTCTTTTTCCCACGATTGTACATCATTATCGCATTGTTTTTCTAATGAAGAAAATTAATCAAAGTAGGGAAAATGATAGTAAGCTAAATTGAAATCTACCAGTACATTAAATATATTTAGATATCTTTTTTTCAAGCAAAATTAGATATTAGTCTTCTTATTTTTCACACTTTCCAACATATTTACAAACTTTTTGTCGCTCCGTATTGTTTGTCAATCTGTAATTCTGTCCGAGCTCTAATTCCCCTAACTACAGTGCCAGCAAAAAAAAAAAAAAAAAAAAAAAAAAAAAAAAAAAAAAAAAAAAAAAAAAAACTTGAAACTCAAGCCACAATCTCAATGTTCAGAAGTTTTATTTTACTTTTTCCTATTTTAATTAGAAGAGGCGGGCGAGAATTTCTATCGCACGTCGGTCACGTGGAGTGGTGACCCTTTCAACTTGAGATAACTCAGGCTTCTTCTTCATTTTTTTAGTTCTGGTAGTGGTTTGAAAAGAGGGTTTTTTTTTTTCTTTCAATGACTGTTAAATATTTTTTTGCTGGCGCTGTATACTCGGATCTGCCTGAAATTTGTGTATGGTCTTGATGTTTAGTATAGCACGATCGCTATTGAATATGAAGAGTGTAGCATTTCTAGTACATTTACAGGGATGGTCAAAAGTATTCCTGTACATTATGGTGAATAGGGAACTATTTTGAAGTTCCTTTTAATGTTAGACCATTTCAAGTTCCTTTTATTGATGTTAGACCTCTGTCTAGAATACGGGGTGGAAAGCATTTCTTATTCATTTACAGGGTCACACAATAGAATTCCTTTACAAAAGCATCTACGGGGGAAAAGTGTTTGCAGCATATTTTAGTTTTGCTACACGATTTCAATTATGATGAAATTCATAAACATTGATGAGGCTTACTACAAGATACTTGTTGTATAACATGATACGCATAACGTTTATCATTCATTTAAGGGGGCACACAAAAGAGTTAGATACAGTACATTATTTGAAGTACTGTCTATAAGCGATGATTGCTGGAAGTGAGATTTCATTTATGGTATGCATGTTTAAGTTGAATTAAATTTTTGATTACTACGTGGTGTGTATAAATGCTATAGATCGTATAGAGGACTACACAAATGAATTCCTAAGCATTGCCGGGAATCAGCGTGAATGGCTTAAATGCGGCTTTTAATTGAGTTATGAGCAAGTTGAACAATATTTAGTATACAAAGAAATGTCTGTACAATATAAATAAAAGCATATACAGGGCTATGCAACGAACTGGACACATGGTCTCCAAGGGATGATAATGTTTGGAAGCGAGATTTCAGTATGTTTAACCACATTTTAGCCAGAATGAAATTTTTGTTTAATATGTGGCACATAAAAATATCTGGTAGTAATATACATGGATTTACAAAATAATTCAGTAATGCGTTTTCAATTTTAACAATATTTAGTATACGAAGTGGTGTTTTTTAACTTAAATAAAATCATATACAGTGTCACTCAAAGATTAGGAAAGATGGCCTCCCAGATAATGTCTGGAAGTGTGATTTCAGAAGATTTATCCTATTTTTAGCCTGAATTAAATTTTAGCTTAATATACAGAGCATATAAAAAGCTGTTGGTAATATACAGGGCTGTACAAAATAATTCAAGTATGTTTCAATATATTGGTACAAATTGCTGCTGGTGAATTTTCAATCTGTTAAGCATTTTTTTTACTTAGTAATCAGCGAAGTTTTGCTAAGAATCCGGAAACGATGGAAAGCGTTAAATAATCTATGCTTGACACTAGATTTTTCTTTCTAGTTTAAATCTTTGTCGGCTTCATTTCAATTTTTGAAAACACTTAAATATTTTTTGGATGATACAAACAATTAATACTTAATTTTATATAAGTGATTTCTTTATGCTTAAATATCGTGTATATATTTTTTATTTTATGCAACATTTTGTAGGTATATTGGTTGAAATTTGGAGGAAAAATGTAATACTGGATCCACGCTATATATTGTATCGCCCGTTTAATTATTTATTTGCTTGTTTTAATAATTTCTTGTTCAATATATATTGTATATGATGCCTTAATAAATTACGATATCGCATTAAATTATCAATTCATAGCGCAAAACAATGTTCTTCGTATTATGCACAATTACATGAATTTTAAAATGTATCCAAAACATATTTCTAAACGGATATAACAACAAATCTTCTCTTTTTACTTAAAAAGTGTATTTATCAGTTGAAGCAAAAGGATCTTGTATTTAAATTATCTTGTTCGGTAATTTCTTAATCAGATTAACATCATTATGGCTGCTGGAGCTTATCGGGATATCAGTGATCTTCAAAGAAAGTTTGGGTTTATGCAGAATTTCATGTAAGAGAACAGGGATTATATAATCTGATTAAAGGAAGCTGTTTCTATTTAATCAAGTGTCGTTTAAAGATTGCTGTGCTTTTTTTATCTCATACATGATTATATATTGCATAAGGACTTGCAATATTTTTTTCGAGCTGCAGAAATTAATTAAATCATTATTTAAAATTGTTACAAAATTATCATTTTTAAATAAAAATGAATATTTATTAAAGTACGAGAAATAAGTACGAGAAATTTGCACATGCATTAGAATGCAGGTAACGTAGACTTAAATTAGGAGTTAAAGATTAATACCGTATATACTCGCGTATAAGTCGACCCCCTAACTTTAGAATGAAAGTTCTGCAAAAAATCAAAAACCCGCGTATAAATTGAGCCCTAAATTTTTACTTCAACTTTGCAAAAAATCAAACCAAAGATTTCCCTTGTTAATGCGAAAAAGTAGTAAGTAAACAAACACAAATCATTGAATATTTTTTTAATGATAAATTATTATTATTTGTATATTTTGTATAATATTTTATTATTCATAAACATAAAAAGCCTGAATTTTGCAATAATCGAAGTTTTTTTTTCTTTTTTAATTGACTCGCGTATAAGTCGATAAGTTGCCGAAAATTGTCTGAAATTCCTCGACTTCTATGCGAGTATATAGAGTAGTTTTAAATATCTTTTCTTAACAATTAAAGTGTCTTTACAATACAGTAGTGGCCAAAATCCCGGGTATTTTTTTAAGAATTGATTGTTGGTAAGCTGTAAGTAATTAGGATTACCATTATATCTTGTATCCTCGGTTTTATTATTGTTATTGTTGTTTAATAATTACTTTTTTAATTTAAATTACGTGTTCATGTCTCAATAAATTACGACCTTGCATTGCGTTATCAATTTAAAGAACAAAACAATATTCTAAGTACTATACATAATTGAATAAATTTTAAAATACATGCAAAACACCTTTCGAAACTGATCAAGCTAGATTCCTGTATTTTGACTTAAAAAGAGTATTTATAAGCTGAAGCAAAAATTTGTTGTATCTATAATATCTTGCTCGGTAATGACGTAATCAGATTAACATCATTACGGCTTCTGCGGTTTATCGGCATATCAGTGATCGTCAAAGAAAGTTTAATTTATACAGAAATTCATGCAAGATAACATGGATTATATTATCTGATTAAGAAAAGCTATTTTGATTTAATCAAGTTCCATTTACAGAATTTAAAGAAGAATTTTTTTTTTTTTATAGATTGTTGGTATACTGAAGTAATGGGGTTTACCGTTATATCTTGTATCCTCCGTTTTATTATTGTTACTGTTATTTAATAATTACTTCTTTAATTTAAATTTCGTCTGCATGCCTCAATAAATAACGATCTTGCAAGCGCATTTATCAGCTGAAGCACACATAAGTTGTATTTAAATTCTCTTGGTGGATATGACTTAATCAGATTAACATCATTACGGCTTGGTAACTTATCAGGATATCTGTGATCTTCAGTGAAAGTTTGGATTTATACAGAGTTTCATGTAAGAGAACAGAGATTATATAATCTGATTAAAGGAAGCTATTTCTATTAAATCAAGTGCTATTTAAAGATCGCTGTGCTGTTTTTTTAATCCCATACATGATTATATATCGTATAAGAACTTGCAAATTCTTTTAGTTGCAGAAATTAATATTATTTAAAATTGTTAGAAAATTATCATTTTTAATATAACCTTATTTTGCTAAAAATGAAATTTTATTAAAAATAAGTACGAGAAATTTGCACATGTATTAGAATGGAAGAAACCTAGACTTAAATTAGGAGTGAAAGATTAAGTTTATATATATTCTGTTAACGATTAAAGTGTCTTTATAATACAGTAGTTGCAAAAATGTCGGGCATTTTTTAAAATTGATTGTTGGTATACTGGAAGAAATTAGGATTAACATTACATCTTGTCTCCTCCATTTTATTATTGTTATTGTTATTTAATAATTGCTTATTTAATTTCAATTTCATGCGCATGTCTCAATAAATGACGATCTTGCATTGAATAACCAATCCAAAGCACTGAACAATGTTCACGTATTATACATAATTAAATAATTTTTTAAATACAGGCAAAACACGTTTCTCAACTGATCAAACTACATTCCTGTATTTTCACTTGAAAAGTGTATTTATCAGCTGCAGTTAAAATATGTTAGCATGCTTGGTAGTTATTAGCAGTAGCTTAGCAGTTATCATGCTTGGTAACGACTTAATCAGATAACATCATTACGGCTTCTGGGGCTTATCGGAATATCAGTGATCGCCAATGAAAGTTTGGATTTATTCAGAGATTCATGTAAGAGAACGCCGATTATATAATCTGATTAAGGGAAGCTACCGTATTTACTCACGTAATAGTTGCACTCTTTTTGCCAATTTTTCGTTGTGAAAGGTCTAGGTGCGACTATTATGCAGGACATTTACCACACAATATTGTACACTCTAATGCTAAAAAATGTTACTGGTATTAAAAAATAATTTATAATAAAATTATTAACTTGGCAAATGTTTCCAGATTATGTGCTGTTTATTAAATACTATTATGCTTTTTATGGCAATATTTTTATAGAAGTAAAATTTACAAATAATCTTTGTGAAAATGCTGACAAAAAATTCTCATAATAAATCACTTTCACTAAAGGTAGTATCACTATTGTAATGCAAATCGGTGCCTGAAGAATCTCCGTCATTCCATAAAATGCCATCTGCGCTCCCGTCCAAAGCGGTGGAGATGGCCGTCTTCTTAAAACTTTTTGAAAGTATATCTCTTGTTATTAAAGTCAAGCTTTGTAATATACAACTATGCAGTAGTTTCAGGGATGGACGCATTACTTTTCTACTGGGCGTTTTTTCTTTGTTCCGATTGACCATCCAATATCCATATACTCGTCTTATATTTTCTTTAAACGGTAAACCGATACGACCAATCGTCGCAGTGTTGATGTGAGTCCTCCCGGAATTATCACACGATCCGATTTGCTTTCTGAAAGTACCTTCTATACATCATCAAGAAGATGTGCTCGGAAACTATCGAAATTCAGTACGGCTGTTTTTTTAAGTAATGCTCCAGACCTTTTCGCCCAAACATTCCGAACTCAATATTTGATCATTTTTTCATCCATCCAATTTATGCGAAGACAATATTTTGACGATTTTTTTTCTGCTTCAAATCGGGGGTTCGACTATTACGCGAGTAAACACAGTATTTCGATTTAATCAAGTTCCATTTAAAGATTGGCGATTTGTTTTCATCCCATACATGATTATACAGGGTGTCCCAAAAAGATCCGTACAACTTCAAAATTTTATTAAAAAAATAAAGAATAGGCCTACTGCAAAACTAGTTGCAACAATAGATAGAATAACTCAAAAAGTTTTTTTTTCTACAGTATGTTTCTGGTGGTACAGTAAGTTGACGGCGCTGTACAACACGTAAACTATTATTAAAGAATTCAGTTATTCAAAGTAGTCGGCTTAGCGCTTGTGAAGAATATGTGGAACGAGTACGGGAAATATTTTCCAGGAATCTTACAAAATTAATTCATGGAATTGAGACAAAATATTCAAATAGCAGTAGCTACTGTTGATGTTAGCATGCTAAAACTTTCGTGGATTGAATTGGGGCATCGTCTTGATATTCTTCGTGCTTCGAAAGTATCTCATGTTAAGATTAACTAAGGCAGCAGAAAAAAAAAACTTATTAAGTCATTCTATCTATTGTTGTAACTAGTTTTGCTGTAGGCTTATTCTTTTTTTAAAATAAAATTTCGAAGTTGTACGTTTTTTGGGGGGCAACCTGTATACCGCATAAGGGCTTGCAATATTTTTTTCGAGCTGCAAAAATTTACGATATCATTATTTAAATTTGTTAGAGAATTATCATTTTTAAATGTACTTTATTATAAAATAAATAAGAGAAGTTTGCACACGTATTAAAATGGAGATAACGTAGACATTAATTAGGAGAGAAGGATTATTAGTTTTAAACATCTTTTATTTGAAATTAAGTAGTCTTTATAATATCTAATAGCCAAAATCTCGGGTATTTTTAAAAATTTGATTGTTTTTTTAAACTTAAATCCCTATAAAAACTGTTATACAGCATGCAGGTATATTAGGCCGCGAAGCGTCAGGACGGGAAATCACCTCATCGAGTTCACTGAGAAACTTCAGAATTAGTTAAAACTCGATTCGCATATTAAAACGCAATTGGTCTGCCAAGTCATAGCTTGGTGGAAAACTCCTCAAAATACGATTTTAGCAATTGACTCGTAGGTTTACTATTGTGTTTTCTTGTTCCCAGTCCTCCATGTTTTCATATCTTTGGTTGTGGGAAGACACACTGCTAAACCTACGAGTTAAGCGGTAAAATCGGGTTTTCGGGTGTTTTGTACCAAGATGTGAATTGGCAGATCGAATGCGTTTTAATATGCGAATCGAGTTTTAACCAATTCTGGAATTTAATCCGTGATCTCGATGAGGTGATTGTTTGTGCTGCCGTCTGTCGGTCTGTATATCAAATGAAAGAAAATTTAAAATGAAATTCTCACAATAATTAAACAAGTAAGAAAAAATCATACGTTACGCATAGATTATGGAACACTTTCCAACACATTCTGAATAATGTAACAAAACTGCACCTTTTAAAAAATTAAAATATTACGTCTAGTTCAACCATATTTATTTCAAAACCCAATTTCAGCTGTTCCCATCCACAATCGGAAAATTATCGGAATGTTTTCAGCAGCCCTGTATATGATTTATAGATTTGAATCTATTAACTACATGCAAGTCAAAATTTAGTTCACTTAAGATACATATACTTCAGTTGAAAATTTACCTTCAGAAATTCCCTCTAATAAGGAGAATGGTACGTGAATACTTTTGTGCAGCCCTGTATTTGAGGTATAGAATTTATATATAACGAGAAAGATGCAAAAAATTAATTAAATTTAAAAGCGCATACCGAATTTTAAACCGTAAACTCCAGAAATTATTACTCGATGACAGTACTGTACTGTAACCAATTTATTTTATGTGTCCCTATAAATGAATAAAAATGCTATGAATGTCCTGTTCAAACGTGATCGTTGAAATTCATTGATTTATATCAGTTTCAATACATTTAAAATAGCATAATGTCATTAAAATACTCTGCAAACGATTTTCCCCCATATAGCATAATGTAATGGAATACTTTTGACTGCCCCTGTAAATGAACGATTAATCCTACATACTTCATACACAATACCAAACATGCTTTGATGACCCTAAATTAACCTTTATCAATTTCATGAAAATCCGAGTATATTTACGGGAGTTAGAGCGTGGACAGACTGCCAGACAAACCGAATGCATAAACACTTTTCAACTTTGTTGGAAAGTGTTAAAAACCCACATTTGTTTTAGAAGGAAATTATGTAGTGAAAACAATAGGGTGAAAACCCTGAGAAGGTATCCCTGTCTTATCAATATTTGGTTATCAGTGTATTTTAATTTTTAAGACAGCAGCAAGATTGACGCTTCGTTGTACCAACTAATGTTTGTAACACTTCCTTCTTTATTCGACCGTGTCACGAGACTATTATAGCCTCAATTAATTTACTTTTATTGTATAGTCGTATCAGATGTAAAGGATTTTCATATGGAACCGGGGATGTTATATGGGGTTCATGCAGTGTGGCAGAAATCCGAATCCTGCTGTTAAAAAGGGGATTATCGTGGAAAAGACTACAGAGACGTATCAAATGGAGCTGCAAGTATTTGGAACGAATTGTAAACGGTTTTAAATTGCATTTTTGGCATCAAGAAAAATATGCGGAATCCACCTTTCTTAATCTTAGAATTATGTGGTCCGTATGCTTCTAAAGATTCTACTGGAGTGTGATTGCGCATCTTGGTGACATAAGAACAAAGTCTTGTTTTTGAAACACATAAAACTTGTAAGATTCATTAATAAATGCGCGTCTTGTAAGTAAAAAAAAAAAAAAATGTAACCATTAACGTATGAAAACTGGATTACAATTTATTTTATCTATTTACATTTTATACATTCTATTCGTTCTTTAAATATTTGTAAGACGATAAAATATCACAAAGTAACTATTGAAAATAAGTAGGACACAAATAAATACATATTTTCTATTAAATTGTGTAATCTACTAATTGTAAATCTAATAATAAATCTGCGTATATATATATATTCAGTAAACTCTCTGTAAGGCGGACTCTGTGAAAGACTGAAATCTGTCTAACTCGGAAAGATTTTCAAGCCCCTGCGAATCCATAGACATAGATAAATATTTGTCTAAGGCAGAATATTGTGTACTACGGAAAAAGTTTTTGGTCTCGATCGTTTTCGCCTTAGACACTGTTTACTGCATATATATACATTTAAACTTGTTTATATAGATTTTTATTAAAACTTCTTATAAAGTTGTGATTTATGAATTTTTATACGGCATTGTTTTTGACCGAAACATGAAGTTCGATATAGTATTTTCATTTAATCAAAATATAAAAATGCATGCAATAATTTCTTCAATTTAAACACATAGTAAAAAGAACAATGCAATAATAAAAAATAAAATATATTTTGAAATCGATAGGGTTCAACTACCTTTTTTTCAAATCCTTTATTCTACAAATAAATTAATAATTTGTAATATGTTTATAAAAATCTTGAAATGGGGGAGGCGGGCATATTCTTTTTAAACTAAATCTTTTTTTTTTCTCTCAGTACTGAACTTTCCACAAAATCCTTTGTTCTAATTTCTTCGGCACTTTTCTTATGTCAAAAAAGTTTTTCGGCACCCTAAAGCGTTTTATAAGCTGTCGACTGTCAAAGACAAGCTATCAACTTTACTTACGTTGATAAGTGGATAAAAATGTCGAAATCATGTTTTTAGAAAATAAAATAAAAAATTTCTTTCCTCTGCACTTATATGAAGTTTGGATGACAAAATAGTTCTAAATCGGTTCATTTTGTGCTTTAAGTGCTCCAATTAGTACCTTTAAAAAATCTATTCAAAGTTTTTTAAAATATTATATTAAAAATAATTATTTTGTATAATAGAAATAGATGGGAAATTTTCTGATTTTTTTATGTTAAAGAACATAAAATAAAATAATTAATATCACCAATTTTTTTATATAACTGAGCTGGGAAACAATTGATTATACATCAAATTGGGTACATCAAATCATAAATCAAACATATATCAAATGAAGCATAAATCAAATATGGAAGGGGGGAATGTTTCATTAGACATGTTTACGTGTTTGGTTCGTTATGTACTTAAGAACTTATGACAGCTATTCTTAAAATAATCAAAACCTAAAAATGATAACATTTAAAAAATTCTATAAGAAATTTTTATTGGGTACATGCTATTTTAGTCCAGCCATTTTGGTCCTAGTATAAAATAATATTGTTTTATAGAGGACAAAACATTGCATATAATGGCATTATAAAAGCAATGGCAAAAAGTCGAGGGTATCAGTTGTTAGCCCCTAGTCCCCCCCCCCCCCCCCAAATTTCAGATATTTATATAAGTTTTGCACTCTCATGTTTTGTATGGTAATCGTAATGTTTTACAGGGAACATTTTCTATTTTTTTTTTTTTTTTTTTTTTTTTTTTTTTTAACAGAAACCGCTACATTTTTGTACAGCACGAACATAAGTTACCGATAACCACAGACACATATAACCCGGATCAAAACTATATCAACCAACGCAAATTTTCTATCTTGAACATAAATGTTTTAAGGAACGAGGGTCTAGATTTTTCCCAAAGCCCCCTTTATTTTAGTGTATATTAAATAGAGGTTACTGGCAATATAAAACGCTCATAACTCGGATTTAAGTGCCGTAAAACAGATGTTCTGCATGCTGATCTCAATCAATATAGAGGGAATTTTTGAGGGGGGGGGGGGTAAACGAAGCCTGCTAAATTTTAGTATAACGCTAATATAACTCCCGATAAAAACAAACTCTAATAACTCGTATCCAAATTGTCCCCACACAAATGTTGTCATGTCAGTAGTAATTTTTTTAAGGATTGTGATTCAGTCTATTTTTATAGATTCCCCCTCCCCCTACCATATTTTAGTGTATAATATAAAGTACTGAAAACATAAACTGTAATTATAGTAGAAAACTCATATTTGTACAGTAAACGTAATCTTTACAAATGACGATATCGTCAGTTTTTTCAACCGAAGACATCTAAATTTTAGTATCATATTTTAGTAGTGGAAATTTTCGCACGCATCCAAATTTCGTATGCTAAACGTAATTGTTTAAAGAAGGTGGGGAGTTGGAGGTGCTCTGTCAATTTTTTATTAAACCTACCCATTTTTTAAAATGTCAAAGATATAAGGTGCTAAAAAAGTTTATTTTTTTAAATCTTGTCACGAAAAAAGATTCTCTCTTATTTCGAATACTATAATAGTTCTTTTTTTTATAAACTATTGTCATTAGATAGGATCTGTCACATAAAATTGTTAGTTATTGTCTGAGCGAAGCGAAGGCTAATACACAACGCAGTATTACTTTCCGGTCAAAAACAGCTACGATGGATATTAAAACCTTTCGTAAAACCTTTCGTCAAGCATAACTCAAAAAATATTTGTCGGATTTCTGTTCTGGTTTTATCAGAAGGTACCTATGAGGGTAGCCTACTGAATGCACCTACTATGAAAAATAAGTTCCAATTCGTTTAAAAATTATATTAAAAAAACTGATAAAAAAGCACAATTTATCTACATACGTCACGGAAATTTAGTGTATGTCATTTTCACCGGCTGGATGTTTTCAGCACATGGAGCATAGAAAATATGCCCGCACTAATATTAAAGTGCAAAAAAACATATTTAAATTTAATCAAACAGGAAAATAAATCCGGATTATTTTTTTCTATTTCAAAGAAAAAAGCCATAATAACGTAGGATTTCAGATTTTACGATAATCTACCCAATAGCATTTTTTAATCGCCAAAAGCAACCAACATTTATGTTTTGCGTGTGAAAATTTGAAACAGTTATTTTATGTTTAAATAAACAATTTTTATTTGTGGCATCATTTATTCTTAATTTATTTATTTTTGTCTTTTTAGTATTTTAAATGAAATTTGGGTACTTGTTAGATATCCCGTCGACCAATTTCGCCAAATTATATAAATCGCCAAACCACCCGCTAAATTGTACAAATTGACATAATTTTTATTTTAAATAACTTTTTTAAAAAATAACTTAATATTAATACTAACTAACTTAAATATTTTAAAGAACAAATAAATTAGTATAGCATTAATAAAAATACCAATAAAACGTAAAAATTCAAATCACTTGATGACGTAAACACGTGCTGCCAAGTGAATGTGACATTTACGATCAACCATTATTGGCATTTAATCTTACAATTTGGCGAGAGTAATTTGATCGACGGGATAACTAACAAGTACCGAAATTTGTACTTTTCCAGAATAGGCGTCTTATAGGTAAAGAAAATGGGTTTGGCGAGGGAAGTAAACTTTTCATGCATATTTTCTGGTAACCTGCTCATACTTTCATGTACCCAAGCATTTTTTTAAAGATTTAAACAATTAATTTAGTGTAAACAAGACATTTACGCACAGATGTCACATGCGCACCACGTTGATGCGATTTTTTTTCTGACGCTAATGTCATATACGCACCGGGGTACTTAACTGGCGCCAAAGTGTCGTTATTTTGCTTGATGGTAACCTAGATGTTGTTGTTTATTTATTAATAAATTGTTTATTTACTTTTATTATCTTTGTTTTTAAATATATAAATTGTTTTGTTCTATAGTTATTAATTAAATTTTTTTATTTATTGTTATTCCCTTTTTAAAAATATATATGTAAATGGTATTCGAAAACGATGTTTTCGCCAAATTGGCGTCAGAAAAAAATCGCGCCAACGTGGTGCGTATGTGACATCTGTGCGAAAAAGATTTATATTTACTTGTAAAAAATAAACATAAACGTTCATCGGGTTTCTAATAAACTGTCAGGTTTGTATCTTTTTGTAACAAATCTCACTTTCTGAAGACAAAACTGCATAAAGCTTTAAAAAAAAAAACGACAATGCAAAGTAATGTTGTTAAAGTACAGTGAAATTAGTTAAAAACGTGTATTTTAAAGGAAGTGAATGAAAGCTTTATATTTTAAATGAAATCAATGCAAGATGAATATAGTATGGAAAAATATTGTCAATTTATCTTAGCCCGTTATATTTTAACCCGGTTCAGGTTTTGCCAAGAGTATTTTATTTTTATTTTTTGTCAAAAGCCGCCTTTTTTCCCCCGCAAGTGTAACTTGTGTTGATGTTGAAATAAATGTTTTGACTTATGCTATTATCTCTTCTTATTATTTTTATTTATTTATTTATTATTATTTTTAATTAAATGAGTCAAATCGTGTTTATAAATTTATTTAATGTGTGTATTTTAAATTAAAAGAATGCATTACGAAAGATGGTGATAAACTAACTGTGTGTTTGATTAAATTAAATGTATCAATATTGCAATTGGTACATGCTATGCAAAATGAAACAATTATGTTATAACCACTCTTCGTGCAAGAAAAATGGCCAATAATTCGTATTCAAATACACAGGCAAGGTTGACGTCAAACAAGAGTAATACTAACAGCAACATTGTTATAACGGACGGGAGTTATAATAGCTAAATAATAATGGCTTTAAGCACACATACCACGCAAGCAGTTTTTTACATATGTTTCGAGTAAAGCTCGATCATCAAGGTGCTAATTATTCATACAAGCAACCGTTACATAAACGAAAGTTTAAAATTTAAATGTAAATATATACAATCTCGCATTCTCCCCCCCCCCCCCAAAAAAAAAAGAAAAAAAAAGAAATTAAAATTAAATGTTACAGCAATGAAATTTAATTGATGTTAAGCGAAGCTTTTTAAAATACGATAGTGGTTGAAAACCAGATTACGGAATGTTCCTATAATATTTGAATTAATCACGGTACATTTTCTTTTAGCCCGGTTCAGATTTTGCCAAGAGTATTTTATTTTTATTTTTTGTCAAAAGCCGCCTTTTTTCACCCGCAAGTGTAACCTGTGTTGATGTTGAAATAAATGTTTTGACTTATGCTATTATCTCTTCTTATTATTTTTATTTATTGACTTATTATTATTTTTAATTAAATGAGTCAAATCGTGTTTATAAATTTATTTAATGTGTGTATTTTAAATTAAAAGAATGCATTACGAAAGATGGTGATAAAAACAATATTTGACGATTTATCAATTGCGCTCACCTAAATGCTTTATTACCATGTGTTTAATTCCCTTCATGGAATTTCATTGTTATATGGACTTTGCTTTTTTAAAAAAGCTTGACGCAATTCGAGTTTAAGAAAGTGAGATTTTTTGTCAAATGATATAAACGACTATGAAAATAAAACTGAAGAAATATTATACTGGTTTATGTATGTATTTTAAAAAATGCAAAAATATCGGTATGAAACAGCGAATAGGTTGTCCGAAAGTACTTGTAAATGTGTTCCTTTTCTAGGCTATTCTATCTCTTGCCAGGGCCCTTAACAGAGGGAAGAGCTGGTTTAAAATTGATATGATTTTTTTTTCAGGTTCACTAATCTAGATATTTGATCATTTGAATTAGTAACCAGTATATGGCCAATTAAAGATAGTATCTCATTTTCTTTACTTGCAACAAGTTATTATTAAATCTATGTTCTCGGCAATATCGCTCAGACTAATCCCTCTGAGGGAAGTCCTAGTATTAAAATTGTTCCTCTATTAAAAAAATGCGCCAAAATTTTGAGAATAAAAAATAAGCATAAGTATTAAAAAAATCACTACAAACATTTGTAAAAAGAATAATTAAAAATATATGTATCTAATTAATTATTTAAGCGTCATTTGATTTCGACTAGTAATAAATAAGTACTGCTTATAAGTACTGTTTGTGGTAATGGATTACATATTTTTAAAATTGAACATATGATTGCTTCAAATGAATAACAATTTAATGAATTATTATGACAAAAAAAGCAAATCTGAACCTAAAGTTTTCAGCTATAATGCAACTAATTCTAAAGCTACAATCCATTCTTTTTACTTTCTTCTATCTTTACAAGAAGAAAGTATTGGATTCGTGAAAAATTTCGACGAATTTATACGTTTTAGAATGCCCAGGACACAATACGATGGTTTTTAGAAAATGTCTGTCTGTCACTCTGTCTGTGAGTCTGTATGTGACAAAAATTTTGTGGGCGCTCTATCTCAAGAACTAATGCACGGAATTTCACAAAACTTTATATTTAGTTAGACCTTGATATAAACTGGACCTGATTAGTTGTTGGTGAAACTCGCTCACCAGGTGGCGCTGCTATGCGGCATTTTCTCTATTTCTCAAATAGCTATATCTCAAGAACTACTGCACGGATTTTCATAAAACTTCAGATTCAGTTATTCCAGGATATAGTTTGGTGCTGATTACTTTTTTGTAAAAATCGCCCAGCAGGTGGTACTGCTATGCCGCATTATTCCTTATTATCGCAATATCTCTAACTCAAGAAAAAAAGCACGAATTTTCATCAAACTTCAGATTCTGTTAATCCCTGATATAAATTAGTGCTGTTTAATTTTTCGTGTAAATCGCCCAACAGGTGGCGCTGCTGTGCTGCATTTTCTACGATTTGCGCAAGAGCTGTATCTCAAGAACTATTGCACGGATTTTCATCAAACTTCAGATTTAGTTAGTCCTTGACATGAATTGACGAATAAATTAGTGCTGTTTAATTTTTGGTGTAAATCGCTCAATAGGAGGCGCTGCTATGCTGTATTTTTGCGATTTCCGCAATAGCTTTATCTCAAGAACTAATTCTTGGATTTTCAACAAACTTCAGATTCAGGTATACCTTGATATCATTTAGTGCTATTTATTTTTGGTGTAAATCGCTCAACAGGTGGCACTGCTATGCTACATTTTTCAGAATTTCCGCTATAGCTCTATCTCCTAACGCACGAATTTTCATCCAACTTCAAATTCTGATATACTTTGATATGAATTGGCGCTAAATCGTAGTTATTTCTTTTACTATTTAAATGATTTAATTGACGTGGTTTATATAGAAGAAAGTTTTGTGATGGCCACAACATATTAGTTTTTTGTGCGTGTGTGTGTGTGGGGTGGGGGGGAATTACTTTGATAGTATTGTTGTGGTATCACAAAATATGAGTGAATTAGAATATGACTGTACTTTTATATCAACTACATTTTATGTTACATTCTGTAATATTTAAAATGTAAAGACTCTGAATAAGAATTATTGATTAACTGAACGTATAGTTACAAATAAAAAAAATAATCGTTTAAGACAATCCGTTTAATAAATATGTATCTCTCAATAAAATGTTGGCTTCGAAATGCGATTGAGCAATTACTATGAGGTATTACTTTATTTGAGTATTACTATTTCCATGAACTTTTTTTTTTACAACTCTGGGTCTATCTCTGATGCTTTCGGGCGACCAGTAGCATTAAATCTTCAAAAACACATTTTTACTTCCTTCTATCTTTACAAGAAGAAAGTATTTGATTCGTGAAAATTTTCGACTTCCGGTTTTCGACGGATTTATACTTTTTACAGTGTCCTGAACACGATTTGATGGTTTTTAGAAAATGTCTATCTGTGAGTCTGTCTGTCACTCTGTTAGTCTGTATGTGACAAAAATTTTGTGGGCGCTTTATCTCAAGAACTAATGCACGGAATTGCAAAAAAAAAAAAAAAAAAAAAAATCGATTCAGTTAGACCTTGATATAAACTGGACCTGATTAGTTTTTCGTGAAAATCATTCAACATGTGTCGCTGCTACGCGGCATTTTTCACGATTTCTGCAATAGCTATATCTCAGGAATTACTGCAAAAATTTTCATAAAACTTCAGATTCAGTTAGTCCACGATATAGTTAGGTACTAATTACAATTTGGTGAAAATCTCCCTATAGGTGGCGCTGCTATGCTGCATTATTCATGATTATCGCATTAGCTCTAACTCAAGAAAAAATGCACAAATTTTAATAAAAATTTATATTAAGTTAGCCCTTGATATAGTTTAGTGCTTTCTAATTTTTGGTGTAAATCGCCCAATAGGTGGCGCCGCTGTGCTGCATTTTTCATGATTTCCGCAATAGCTATATCTAAAGAACTAATGCATGAATTTTCATCAAGCTTCAGATTCAGTTACTTCCTGGTATAAATTGGTCCTAATTAGTTTTCGGTGTAAACCGCCCAACAGGTGGCGCTGCTAAACAGAATTTTTTACAATTTCCGCAATAGCTCTACTGCACGGATTTTCATCATAAAAAAACTACTGCACGGATTTTCATCAAACTTGAAATTCACTTAGAAATTGCCAAAGTTGTTTATAATTAGATTTTGATGTAAATCATCTAACAGGTGGTGCTAATTTGCTGCATTTTTCGGGAAGTATTAACATGTATGAGATAGAAGAAAGTTTTCCGATTGTCACATCTGACTAGTTTTCTCCTGTCTCACATACGCATCGATATTATCAGAATTATTACCAAAAACATATGATAAAAATTAATAAAGCCATATTCAGCTTTTTATAAAATTTAAGGGGTTTGAATAAAAAAAATCCCACAGAGTATTTCATGAGAAAAGAGTTTCATGATGCTGATACCTATAGGGTTTGTCGTACCTACCACAATTAGAATCCAAGTTATGGGAAGGGGGAGGAGATAGCAAGGCACCGAAATGACATGTCCAGTCCATCTATGAACCGCTTACCGTGTACAAATATTACATTACAAAATAAAGTTTTCCTGCGACAATTACAAAGAGTTATAAATGCTTTTAGTTGTCTGCAACTTGTATTTAATATGTACAAAAATATGGAGTTTCGATAAAAAATCCACTGAGTGCCCCTCGCCCGCCACCTCTTAACACGGTTGATCTTTTGAATCAGAATTATAAGTGATTGTTTTTTCGGGGCCTTATATTCGCGCTATACTAGAGTTAAGGGAGTTTTGTGGAAAAAAAAAAAGAAGAACATGCAAAATCCTTCCTTTATAAATATTACCACACCAAATATTAGTTATCTATGCAGATTACACCCACACAGATACAAATGTTTTAATGGGGAGCTTCAATATAAAATCATTAAACACCATCTCCCCCCCCCCCCCAAAAAAAAAGCAATTTAACAAATTACAACGACCATTTGGAAAATTATTTTTTCAAAGACTAAAATTTAAGACATCAAAAATCGTTGATCCCATATTACGTACGCCATGAATTAAACATTAATAGTGTTATTACATGTAAAAATTGCAAGGGACAAAAATCGCCTGCGACTCGTTACTTTTTTGTCATAGTGGCAACAAAAGTATCCATCTCTGTTGAATTTAAAGGAAAATACAGATTACTGTATAGACCAACCAGAAAACGAATAAAATGCGGATTCAACCAATAAAAAGCTTTTGAAATGCTTTTGATTTCCAACCCTGACGAAGACAATAACCATTTTTTCAAATGGTTAAAAAAAAGGGTTACGCTTACTACATGAAATTTGTGTGGCTTTGTTAAAAAAAAGAAACAAAAAAAAAAAAACCCGACAATATCTTATGTAATGTTTTGTAATTTTGTACACGCTAGAGGTCTGCACGGGCCCGGGCTTGGCCCGAGGCCCGTACCCGGCCCGGCCCGCGGGCCGGGCAGGGCCGGCGGAATGGAGAAGAATTTTCAAACGGGCCGGGCCGGCAGAAGTAGGACAATTTTTTCAACGGGCCGGGCCGGGCCGGCAAAAAAATTGAACGGGCCTGCAGGGCCGATAAAAAAAATTAATCGGGCCTATCGGCCCGATGTAAGATTTTGAGTGGAGCAGATAAAATACGAGGTCATTTCCAATGAATATGACTTTTTCGAGAAGTATAAATGTGCGTTACGAGCCGATGCTAGTTTAACAACATCAATACAGAAATGTAACATGTTCATCGTAGAGATCGGCATCGTACAGTTACATGATGCCTGATCCCGGGTTTAATTTTTTCGACTGACTTGTGCCTGGACGGAACTGGTCTTAATCGTTCTCAGAATGTGTAGGACAGGCATTATGTTTTGTAAAAGCATTAATAGCGATAATGAACTTCTGTTTACAGTATCTTTGGAAATGTACCTTAAGGTGGTTCTCATATTTACTGCTCATTTTTAACTATAAAGGCATAAAATTGACAGACCTGAGTATTGAAGGCATTTGGGATCGAATAGCGTTTCCATTTTTCATAAATTACGTACAGATATAACAGAGACTCTTGTCACGTGACTGTACGTTTTCTCCTTTCCTGTGCTATCGCTTCCGGAAATTCGATTCAAAACGCTGACTTTGGCAGTATTTTCTGAAAGATATATTACTTTTATCTAAGAAAAAACGGCATTTACATGGTTTCTGAATAAGAATACCTGCCAATCTCATGCGTTTCCGAAAAGAAATGAATTCATAAATGTATCAAAATGTAGCTCCTTTGGATTTGAGAAAAGCCTTAAAAATGACAGAAATATTTTCACAAATCTACCTTTTATTATAAGCTTCAAAAGCTATCATGTTTTTTAACCCTTTATTCTAAACTACAATAATCTTTTAATGAACCCTTATTTAAATTTTGAAACGTCTGTAGAGACGTTGACTAAAACACTGTAAGTAATCGTTAACGTTTACTATTGTATGTTTTCTATTTTGCGAACACATAGTAATTTAAAATATACTGTAAAATGTTCCCATAAATATGCATGTAGTATTCATTAAAAGAATCTTAATTGTATGTCGAGAAAAAACGGAATTTTTTTTAGAAATTTAGTCGGGCCGGGCCGGGCCGGGCCTGTTTTCACTGATTTTTGTACGGGCCGGGCCGGGCCGGGCCGGGCTGAGAACGGTAAAAATGTAAACGGGCCGGGCTCGGGCCGAACTTTCAATTTTTACACCGGGCCCGGGCCTGGAAATTCCGGCCCGTGCAGACCTCTAGTACACGCACACAAAATTTGAACGCGCTGCAAAAAATTGATAGAGAGTTAGAAGAGTTTGAATGTCTAGTGCCTTTATACTCAGCATTTTTCAAAATAAGGTTATAATGTTGAGCGGAACGATGAGAATTAGAGTCGGAGAGGGACCGATATAGCAATGATCCGAAATGGCATCGGTACCGAGACTTCTAAACCAAAACGTCCTGCTTCGTTTTTCACTATTTCATTCCATCATATATTTGTATCAAAAGTGAGAAATTTTCCTTGCTTTATAAAATGTTTGAAATGCATTTAAAGTATGAAAAAGATATTTAAAAATTTGAGAGGCATAAAATTTCTGACAATGTAATTTGCTCTAATATGAAATATAGTATTTTTAATAATTCAAATGAAGAAAATTAAGATGAGTATCTTATCAAGTATTTAGAACAAAGATCAACCACAAGATTTGCGATAGAATAAATAATGAATCTTGGTATATCAAAAATATTTTCGAAAATATAGCATAACTTCTTTTGAAGCACGCATGATTAGGAAAAGCATTTCTTTATCTTCTGATACATCTGAAAGAAATAGATTGAGAAAACTAATTAAAGCATTTCTGAACGAAAAGTATCTTTTGTAACCTGTATTTTTCAGAAACGTTTCGAAGTAGATTTACTTTGTGATAATCAATTTTCTAAACCAGGAATATCACGCTATATCGATTTTTTGGATTCTATCATTTGTCAAATAAACACTTTATGTTTAAACTAGTATGGTGTAGCCATCGCAAAACTTTCTTCTATATAAATCACATAAACAGCACTAATTGGTATCAATGTGTACCTGAATCTGAAGTTTGATGAAAATTCGTGCATTAGTTCTTGAAATTGAGCTATAGAGGAAATTCTGAAAAATGCAGCATAGGAACACCACCTGTTGAGCGATTTACACCAAAATGTATAAAACGTCAATTCATGTCAAGGACTAACTGAATCTGAAGTTTGATGAAAATCTGTGCGTTACTTCTGGAGATTAAGCTACTGCGGAAATCGCGAAAAATGCTGCATTGCCACGCCACTTGTTGAGCGATTTACACCAAAATGTGTAAAACTTTAATTCATGTCAAGGACTAACTGAATCTGAAGTTTGATGATAATCTGAGCATTAGTTCGGGAGATTTACCTATTGCGGAAATCGTGAGAAATGCTGCATAGCAGCGCCACCTGTTGAGCGATTTACACCAAAAACTAATCAGAATCAATTTATATCAGGGAATAACTGAATTTAAATTTTTATTAAATTTCTGGCATTGTTTCTTGAGATAGAGCGCCCACAAAATTTGTGTCACATACAGACAGACAAACTCACAGACTCACGTACTCACAGACAAACATTTTGTAAAAGCATGTTTTTCGGAATCTCTGACCCCTAAAACGTGTCAATCCGTCGAAAACCGAAAGTCGAAAGTTTTCACGAATCCAATTCTTTCTTCTTGTAAAGAGAGGAGAAAATAAAAGCATGTACAACAAAGAAACATTCTTAAATCACTATTTAATACACATTATTTTGTTATTTGTGAATGTTTTAACTCTTTTCTGCAGCTGAAAATGTTTATTTGGGAAAAGGATTTTGACAGTGGGTTGATGACTAATAATACAATTTAAAAACAACTTCATAAACATTTCCGAAAGAAGATTTTTATTTCAGAATAAATTTATTAAATTTTTGAAATCAATTGGTTTTGTAAGTTTCTGTGGATAAGGTAATGCGTTTTGGATTCTATGTAATTTTGAAGAAGTTTTATTATATTTTCATAAACCTTTTTGCTAAATCGAAAAACATTAATTTCTTTTTCAGCCGTGTGGGCATATGAGGAAGTCTGTGTTTGATAGATCGTAATGGCTTGGCCTGCACTGAAAAATAGTAAACTTATTCGTAATTTTTGACTGAATTGGAAAATATTCACGTTAAACTAAATGAGTTGCGAAAGACGCAGGGCTAACGGTAAACCGGAATTTTAATTGAAGAAATAATTTTATTTATAACATTTTTATGAAAGGGGAAAAATTATGTAAATGATTAACTATTAAGATTTAAATTAACTCTCGACTAAGTGAATTTGTTCGTTCCAAAGTGTTTTATTAAGATTAATTATTTATGAACTGTTAACGCGATATTGTTGCAAGTGAACGTTTTTGGAGGTTTCAGTGCGGAATTTATATTAAATGCATAATTATGTTCATATTTTCATCTCATTATGTTGTATTATGAAATGCAATTGCTGTAATATTAGATTTCAATGTTAATATGATGAAATGACAATATGTGTATTTCTATCTTTTCAAATTAGTAAAAAAAATTTCGTTATATTTTTGAAAATATTTTAACATGTTTTCATGTATTTTTCAATTGTTTTATATTAGTTGACGTTATGAGATAGCGGTCTTTTACTAATTAGGGGCTCCAATCGTATAATCATTTGACAGTCGATAGTGTATTTATTTAAATAAACAAAAATTAAAAAATGCAATTTTAAGATTTTTTTAAAACATATTTTCTAATACAATATCACAATTTACAATATCACAAAAAAATTTACTTAAAATCATATATTTAATTTAACAGTATTTAAAGAGTCATAGTGCAGTGTGGCACAATAAGGCACATAATAAAACGAGAAAAAAATTCGTTAAAAAAGTTCGTGAGAATTCATTATTTTGAAGGACCGAAAATTCCTTCAAAATGTCAAGCATAAATTCAGTCATTATCTTGAAAAGAGTAGAACGCACTCAAAAACTTTTTAAAGAAATAAAAAAGTACACATGTTTTCTGTTATTTCTTAAGTTAATCAGAATAAAACTCTCAAAATATGAAAACTGAAATTTACAAATGAAACAATCAAGGAAAATTTAATCTGACCTTTTCGCAAACTAGAAAAACATATATCTACTTTCATTGAATTATTTAAAAAAAATCTGAATTCAATTACGGGTACTTTTCCACTAATTTAGGTATTTCCCAGAAAAAATGAGAAAATATTTGATGCAAAATTCGCCATTACCTTTTCCACTTTCATTATTAAATTTTGCATCAGAGAACTAGATATATTTTTATTTTGAACGAATAAATTGATTTCTTTTATCTCTAATTCACTGTATTAAAATTTGTTTATAAAATCAACGTAACATAGTTCCTTGCGGGGATATTTGAAAACACCACTTCTTCAGAGTGGTTCTTGATTAAACTTTTTTGTATAGTTTTAAAATTGGTGTTACAAAATGTTCAATAGGACAACATGTCTTTAACCTTTTTATGTCTCAGTGGTTAAATCAGCTTTTCGATTAAATGGAATTTCCTAAGGGAGGTATCAGATAACTACAAGTAGAAATCATATAGATAATACACAAAGATTATGCGCAATTTGCAGCAAGGATCTAAGCGTATAATATTTAAAAGATTGCTAAAACATTTAGCTGTTTAGGTATATATAAATATATATAAGATACCAATATTAAGGACAAAATATTTCAACATGAAAAGATATCATAAAAAAAATATTATATATATATATATAACCATTAATTAAACATTACCGACCATAATAAAAAAATTCAATATTGTGAATGATTGACTACACGCCATAAACCAACAATATAGAACTGTATGTGTAAAATAAAGTACCGTATACCTAATTACAAGAATTAACATGGAAGAAAAGAAGAAGAATATGGATTCTGAAAAATTGAAAAACTTATCTATTGAATTACGTTTTCAAGAGTACAGAATTCAATGATATAAGCAAATCGGTTGTTTTCTGTGGGAAAAAATAGCTATAAGCTGAAAAAAATCCCCCCCACCCCCCTGTACTCAAACAACCAATATATTCAAAATAATAGTTTCAAGATGAATACAGAACATTATCAAATGGCATGAAATGGAAAAAAACTACAACCCATTAAATATTTAATTTATAGCAATAGAAATCTTACAAAACATACCGTATTAATTCCCAGTAGATTTTAAAAAATATATTCCCGCACATGGAATCCAAAAAGCATGATAAGATTAAGGTGAATAAAACAATTAAATTAACACAGAAGCTATGAAGTCAGTTAATTCATGTTGATTTATTGTGATAAATATAATTAATATAAATAATTACATTATTTATAATACATAAAAACACTTTTAAACTGTATAATAAAAATTTTACAACATTGCCATTATGCAGCGTTAATTACCACCTAGTGTAAATAATTAAAATTATGACTTTAATCGAGGCTATTTAAAAATACAAAATTTATGGTGCTGCCATCTATTACTTTATTTTAAAAACTATTATGATTATACAAATGTCACAGTAAGTAGAACCTAATACATGCTAATGAATTAAAATATCAACTGCAATCCTACACACATCCTAATAAAAACAATACCATACTGTATTTCATTATACAGAAATTTTTTTAAATAAATTAAATGTTAATACAATATATTCTATTACCATACCATTAAATATACACTTAGAAATTAAAAAAACTTTTTAAACTTGATAATATATAGAATATAGGCTATATGCTATAAAATAAAATAAATTATATATTATAAAAATATAATAGTCTTAATATTTAGCTTTACATATAAAAAATGAACAGGAAAGAAAAAAAAATAAATAAAAATGGATGTTTATATAAGATTGTAAGATACTAAAATTCCAAATAGCCTAAAGATCACATATATAGTGTGTGAATTATCCTTATATTAGTCATAAAAAAGCTAAAAAAATATGATTGTGCCAATCAAACATATAAACCGATAATTAATCATGGAATAAAATGTTGATAATAAAACAATATTAAATAGTATAGAGGAATAATAATAATAAAAACTATTTACCAAATTTTAATACATGCAGTATAATATTAGTTAATCAAATAAACCAATATGCATAATAATCACTAAAAAGTTGGTATACTATTATTAATTAATATGACATTGTCCTAAGTAGACTAAATTAAAAGTAAGTTAATATTGAATTTGATTAAAAAGTTAAATTTAATATGAAATTTAAAAAAAAAGAGGAAAAGGCACAATTACATATAAAACATCAAATCAACATCCATATAAATTACGTATTAGAAATGTAGTTATAATAAAAAGCCCCATTTTTTTTAAATATATAAATTAACCATTGCGTGTTATCCAGACAACACCATCCTCCTCCGTACTCTAACATCTACCCACCCAACCATCCTATAGTAATTGTTTATTTTTATTTTACAATTTTTAATTTTTTATAAATATTTTTTATTTTATAATTTTTTTGTAATTTTGTTTACGCATGCGTTATTATTATTATTATTATTATTATTTTATAGATCATGTAAGTACTAATTGTATATTAATGAATATATGATTTTTTTTGGAAAACCATGATTTAATGCATCATAAATTAGTTTTTAATATTATTGTTAATTAGATGAGAAGAACATAAACATTTTATTCTATATAAATGATTAAGTATTATATTTCGATATACAGAATGATGAAGACAAAATTTAAAATTTGTAAATGTATTAACTTTGAATTTAAATTCTTTACGTTTATCATATAAATCAGTTATTGTTTTGTTGTCTTTTATTGTAATTTTAAGATCTAAGGATTTAATAGTATTGTTAGATAAGAGGTTTTCCGTTAATTCCAAATTAGTGGGATAATCAACTCGAAATTGAGAAATTTGAGATTGATCAGTGGCAATTAAAATTATGTCATCAATATAACGATATAAATGGAGATTATTATTAGTAAAAGTACGTTCATAGTGATATAAGTATAAGTCTGATAATAAACGGATGTACAACCACCTTGTGGTATACCGACATGCTGTAAATATAATGTATTATCTTGCAATATATAATTATTATAGATAATAAAGTTTGTTAATGATTTAAAATAAGCGATATCAATATTAGATGGTAATTCCAGTTTTTTATAATACTTTTTAAATAATGCATTTATTATATTATGTAAATCTAATAAGTCCATATTATTAAAAAGATCTTTGAAGTCATATGTCGTTATATTATACACACAGTTAAGATTTTTTTAAATAGTGACCAGTTGATAGCTATTTTTTATACAATGTGTATTATAAATATTTGTAGTAAGTATATATAATTGATTAAGAATTTTTAATAGAAGTTTATTGGCTTTATTATTATATGTATTGCAACCAATAGTTACAGTCCTAAATTTAATTGGAGTTTTATGAAATTTGGGAATTAGAACTAAATAAGGATAATTAAAATTAGTAGATAGAATCTTTAATAGTTTATAATAACTTTGAATTTTACGATTATTTACAATTACATTTTCATTAGTTTTTTGAAGAGATTTATTACAAGAAATACAGGTTGTAAGAAGTTGGTGATAATAAGATTTACATATGATTGCATAATTATTAGGAGATTTGTCTACATATGTAATAACGTAGTTTTTTTGTAATTTAGTTATTTGTTGGAAAAAATGCTTTCTGTTAATAGAAACCATAACAGAAGTATTATTTTTTAAAGCCATAGTTAATTTTTCAATTACTAATATTTTCCATTGATTAAAATATGCAATAGGTTTATTGTAATAGATTGAAATTTTATATATAAAAATATCTATATCATATGTAAACTGTTTGATTATAGATTTAACAGTAAATTTAGATGGAAGTCTATAATATATATATATATATATATATGTATACATATGTATACATATATATACCGGGTGTCCCAAAAAGGACTAACTGATTTTAAAATTCAATAACATGCAAACGGTGACAGATATTTAAAAAATTCTTGCAGGAGGGTTATGCATAAGGTCAAAAGTTTTATTACAGTGATTTTCGATTTTAGTTCGAATTACAAACAATAGATGGCGCTTAAGCAATAGTTGCTAAATACAGGCTCGATTTCTGGTCCTTTCTCTTGTTCCATGCTGAAAAAGGAGATGGAAATGTATTATCCGGGCCACGAAGTACCAAAAATCGAGCCTGAATTCAGCGTCTATTGATCGCAGCGCCATCTACTGTTTGTAATTCGAACTAAAATTGAAAGTCACTGTAAAAAAACTTTTGACCTTATGCATAACCCTCCTGCAAGAATTTTTTAAATATCTGTCACCGTTTGCAAGTTATTGAATTTTAAATTCAGTCAGTCCTTTTTGGGACACCCGGTATATATATGTGTGTGTGTGTATACATATGTATATATACATATATATATATATATACATGTAAAGAATCCGCGCTACTCCCGTTGTTTTGGTGTAGATCGGGCCGACGTAGGATCGCTCCCTCTGAGCTTCTAACATCGTTAGGTAGTCGCCGTGAGTGGTATCCGGGAATTAATGAAAGTTTATGTGAGTCTCTGCTTAAAGAAAGACACTGTTTTCGGGGATCTGATTTATTAATCCTTTATACATCCTTTTGAGAAATCAGGCCCCTTTTGGCTTGAGAGCTGTTCAGTTACTTCTTTATGGACAGGGGAACTTAGGTGGATCGCAAGGCGATCCCTGGAGAGCCGAGTAACGTGGAGTTAGTGCATTCTTTTGATGGTAAAAAGCCCTGTCCTGGGACCCGTGCAGTGGTATAAATATGCTGTATTTTGCATTATTCCTGCTAGGGGCCGTTGAAGTCAAAGGAGGCGTATTTAAAATATAATTGATGGTTAGCTGAATGATTGATTGCCCAGGACTTGGGCGCTGGCTCATGATCGGCCAACGGCCGCCGCAAGACTTACAAATTGCACTTATTCAGCAAAAGCATTCTTATGAGATGTGCCAAAACGATCTTTGAAAGTTATAAGCTGCGATGCTGAAAAACTAATTTACCAGGGGCAAAGGCGTTCAATCAACTGAGACACAATTACTAAAGCCTTTTTAAAATTTTAATTTTCATTTCTAAATTTAAATTTATGTTTTTTAAAACGAGGATTTCACATTTTAAAAGGGACAAAAAGGGAATTTTAAAAAGGGCTTAGCTTTTATCGTTTCATATCCCCCCCCCCCTCCACTAAAACAAGAGCCACAGGGCTCGCCTGCAAGACCTGTGGGTCTTATCTCGTGAATTTAACCCAGGGTGTTTTTTTTTTGTTTTTCTTTTCATCGGTTTCAGATTCTTATTTTCTCCAGCTCTCAAGTTAATTGGACCTATTTTTACATTCATATATCAAGTTTACATAAAAATACTGGTTACACTAAAACATTGGAATTCTTTCAAAGGTGCTGCAGCAAAACAATATATCTCGAGACATATCTGGATTATAAAATTAAAAAAAAAATTATCATAAAACAACAGCGTTTTTGATGTTTCCTTTTCTTTCCAGTTTTTGTTTTAAAGTCCTTAGTAGAGTTCGTTGGGAAACATCTTTTTGTGTGAAATTGAAAATTGCAACCATAAAATATATAATACTCTAAAATAATCGAAGATAAATATACTGAAAACTATACAACATATTCAAATGTAAACAATATTCACAAATACAGGATATTCAAAAATATAAAATATTCATTAATACACAATATTCAAAAATATATAATATTCAATACTATAAAATGTTCAAAAATATAAAATATTCAATAATATAAAATGTTCAAAAATATAAAATATGCACTAATATTATCAACACAAATATATTGTTTACCAAAATACAATTTGGAAAGTTTGCATTTCTAAAAATACTGAATTTTCCCTCTGAGATAAAATAAAAGTAAAATACACTATAATACTAATATCAACAAACACATTTCTTCTTATTCTGCCTTTCTGTTTCGGTAGGGACTTTACTACTTTTTGATGCAGCCAAGGGTTATCTTTATGAAAAACAAACTAAGTTGTCTAAGAAGGAAAACTATAGCTAAAAAAATACAAATATATACTTGCTATAATTTTCACCATGCCCAGGGTCAGTGTGACATGGGTTTTCATACTCTGAGGTGAATATCATCCCAAAAAATGTGCCTCTTGCACGACCGAAAAAGGAAGGTGGGCAATCGACATTCACCTACAGAGGGGAAGCGAAGCAGTTTTGCTAGATTCTCCGTTCAACCTGGAAAGAGAATCCGGGGAAACAGTCCGGCTAAAGATGGGTGGCCACGGAGTGGAGGACCCCTTCATATGTCACAAAATCATCATAATAATATAGTTATAAAAAAACAAAAATTCTAACAGTACTTTTAAACTGCCACCATCATTCTACGCCGCTGGGGGCTGGGTTACACGCCCAGCTGGGTCCTCGTCCAAATGTTACGAGCAAGGGGGACGATAGGGAAGCAAAAAATAAAAAAAATTGAAAGATGAAAGCGATAGCTGGGGTTTATTCATGGTTGAGTTTAAGATTTTGAGGAGGGTGGTAGTATCTTAACTTGGAGGAATGGACAATTTCGGAATTCCTCTTAAAATGTGGACTGGATTTATCAATTTC
Organism: Maratus speciosus; assembly: GCA_963932465.1. Lineage (NCBI taxonomy): Eukaryota > Metazoa > Arthropoda > Arachnida > Araneae > Salticidae > Maratus > Maratus speciosus. Next base: position 34,398,638 of record OZ010789.1, on the reverse strand, counting down.
AAAGGATACCTCAGAAAGCTGTTTTAAAATAGTGTATGGGTCAGAATATGGCGAAGTCAGTTTACGGATATTAGGGTAATGAAATTCTTCATACATTACAATGTCACCAACTTTAAACTTTACAGGAAGGAAACGAGCATCATAACGGACTTTATTCTTTTTATGGTAAGCAATTGTTCTCTCTTTAGCCATTTTCTAGCTTCCTCCACAGGGGGATAATCACTATTATTTGGTAAAGGAGGATCATATGGTAATTTTCCTAACAATAAATAACTAGGGGTGAATTGGGCTACAGAATGAGGAGTATTATTATACTCATATAACACTTCATCTAAAAGCTTAGTCCAGGGTACTTTCTTGGTTGTGGAATTGACTTTACATTTTAATCTAGTGACAATAGTCTGATTTAGACGTTCAATTTTCCCATTCGTCTCTGGGTGATGGCTGCTCGTCAATCTGTATTTTATATTGTAAGTACGAAGAAATCTCTTAAACCTGGAAGCTGTAAATGCTCCATTTCTGTCGGTAAACAATCTATCTGGTACTTGTATCTGAAATAATTGTTTCAAAATATTTGTATAAGTTTTGGTCGTTACACTTTTTGAAGGAAAACCACACACATAGCGAGTTGCATGGTCAACGACTAAATGCAAATATTTTTTTGTAGAATTGTAATAATTAAATCCGCCAACAGAGTCTACTGCTAAGCATTCAAAAGGTATATCTGTTGGGGGCATTAATTGCAATAAGCCAAATCTTTTTTGCCTACATTTTTGGTTTATCTGACAAGTGTGACAGTATTTTACAAAATTTTCAATGTCCTGATAAATGTTAGGCCAATAATACTGCGGAGAGGTTAAATTTATCATCTTATAAATTCCAGGGTGGCCAAATTGTGTGTGGGTTTTTTCTAAGAGGGGTAGACGTAAAGACATAGGGACCACAATCTTATAGAAACTTTTCTTTTTAATTACAACAACATCATTTATCTCAGTGTATTTTTTACCATCAACTGTTACATTTTCTTTTTTCTGATTGTCTCTTACTTCATTCAAGTCAAGGAGATGTATAATATGGGGTAGATTTTCTGAAACAGGCTGTCTAGAGAGCATATCAGCTTCAACATTAGTGGAGCCTTTTTGGTATTTAATTTCATAGTCAAACATACTAAGTTTTAGGGACCAGCGGAAAAGACGACGTCTTAAATTTTTAACACTTTTGAGCCAGGTAAGTGCCACATGGTCTGTATGTATGACAAATTTTTGACCGTGTGAATAATGATAAAATTTATCTAAAGCATCCACAATCGCCAAACATTCTAACTCAGTAATTGCATAATTTTATTTCATAATCGCGAAGATTTCTAGAGTGATATGCTATAGGATGTAATGTTCCTTTTTCATCGACTTGTTTCACAACACATCCCACTCCATGACTTGATGCATCTACAAACAAATGACAAGGTGTTTTGGGATCAAACAACTTTAATATAGGTTTTTCAATTAAAGCATTTTTTAACTTTTCGAAAGAATTTTGACAATTTTGGTCCCACACATAAGGGACAGTTTTCTTCAACAAATTGTTGAGAGGGTATCGAATGATAGCATATTTTGGAATAAATTTGTGATAAACATTTATAGATCCCAAAAAACGTTGTAATTCCTTTACATTCGTAGGTGGTGTTAATTTCTTAATTGTCTCTATATTAGGGTTGTCAGGTGTGATACAACCATTCGAGACTTCATATCCTAGAAAATTAATTTTGGATTTAACAAAATTACACTTTGACAATTTGAGTTTAAGGTTTTCTTGGACACAGATATTAAATAATGTCTCTAAATGACACAAATGTTCCTCTTCATTTTGAGAATACAATAACATCATCAAAGTAACTACAGGCAAAGTCAATTTTGTATTTATTAAGGATTCTACAGAGGGTACGGTTAAACCAAGCAGGCGCGTTTTTCCATCCGAACGGTAAACGATTCCACTCATATAATCCAAAGGTAGTGGCAAACGCCAGCTTCTCCGTATCTCGAGGGTGGATAGGGATGTGCCAAAATCCACTGGCCAAATCAAGAGTGGAAAAAACTTTAGCATGCGCCAATTTATCTAACAGGGTGTCTATTCTAGGTAATGGTTCTGCATCTGTTTTGGTAATGGCATTTAATTTCCGAAAGTCGATACATAACCAGGTTTTCTTCCCTTCACGTTTATACACCAAAGTTACGGGTGATGGATAAGGGGAATAACTTTCTTTAATGATACCGGCTCGCAATAAATTTTGAATTTGTTGTTTAATTTCCTCCTCTTCCTTAGGGGAAGTGCGATATGCTCTTAAAGAAATGGGGAGGTCTGATGTTAATTGTATTCTCTGGGGATCAATGTTTACACAGCCTACATCATATTTATCTTTAGCGAAAATACAGACATATTTGGCTAGAAGAGCAGGTAATTGTTCCTTGACAGTCTGAACATTTGGCACATGTTTAGTGGTCTCGAACAACTCCGGCTCAAAATTTTATTCGAATATCTCTGCATTTTCAATTTCTGGCTAACTAGCATAGGTCTCTGATAAATGTAAAATATGATGAGATGAATTTTTTGAAATATTGTCCATGAGAGGTACTCTGTCATTCTCTTGAGTGATTTTCATTTTAACACAGTCAATATTTAATTTAAACAGTTTACAGTCGGTTAGCCCAATCAAAGCATAAGGTAACTGATTATTAATTATAAAAAGTTCAACATTCTTAGCGATACGTCCTAATTTCAAACTAACATGGTATTTTTCTTTCAAAGCGAGAACACCTTGTGTTTGTGTGACCGATATACTCTGCTGAACTTTACAATTTTTAAGTTAAGTTTGTGGGCTAAATGACAAGGAATCACACTGATTGAACTCCCTGTATCGATCAAACAAGGTAGTGAGTCTTCACTTTTTACATCAGTAATTTTTTGACAATTTCTATTTGATTTTTTATAGCTAGCTTTTTCTTTTTGTATATGTCCGGACATAAGAAACCGTCATTGATTACTAGATATATTTTCGGATGACTCATTAGCTATATGATCTGGGTTGGGGTTCGCACAAGTCATATTCGGACTAGGGGTTGGAGTTGCTAAGACTTGTTGTCGAAAAGGGCAGTCTCCCACCCAATGATACGCATTTGGTATTCCTATATTAAGGCAAACTTTGCATGGGGAGGGTGGCAAAGTGGTCTGGTGATGTACATTTGGTCTCGGTTGAACATTTGTCGTCGGTCTAACTGTATTTTGGGGATTTCTTGTTTGATTAGAGGCAAAAGGTCGAATCGGGGGGTTTTGATAGATAACTCTGTAGTTCCACTGCCGATTATAATTCTGTCCTGTCTCATATGGGGGGCGAAAGGGTCGCCCTTGTCGGTATTGATCGGGGTTTTGCGGGCTTGCGTCAACTTTACCCTCATTTCCTTTTCTGTCCAGTTGCAGTTTGCAAATTCTGAATACTAATTCACGCCATGAATGTGTAGTTGAGGAGTTGCTTGCAATAACTAACTTTTGCATTTCTAACGGCAAGCCCTCCTTTAGTCCTTCCAAGATAAGCTTCTGGTCTAACCCTAAAGTTCTCCCTATTTCAGTCTTTTTCTGATAGTATTCGTTCAGGTCCTCTCCAATTTTGTACCTGATACGGGAAAAATCAGTTAAAGAAAGAGCGTCAGGAATTTCGTAATGTTCATTGAACAAAGTGACAAATTCGGACCAATGCATCACATTTAGACAATTATTAATGTGCAATGTAAGTGCACTGTCCTTTAAGTATTTCTGTATGTGCCTAATTTTCCAGCAGTCGTCTTTTTCCTGTTCTATACAGATACTCTCGAAATAGGCGAGCCATGGTAACCAATTCATACCTGATGTAGGCGAAAACGCAATAATATCATGTTCTATTGACACTTTCGGGACAGCGGTTACTGAGTTGTGACCAGACCCAGCTTGAGCTGACAGGATCTGTTCACCTAATGTTGTTGCATTATGTGTCTGTGTGGCAACCCCGGACTTCTGACTATTTTTCTCTTCAGGTTTAAGACCTGAACTCCCACCGTTACCCAGAAGCTGATTTTTCTCGTTGCCAGAGCCATCTGACTTATTTTCTAAGTCGTTCGTTTCTTTAGAAGGGTCTGGGGTACTCATGTTAGAATACAAAATATTACAAGATTACACAAAAATATAAGGCACAAGTAAAACACATAAAAATAAAAATACAATATTTTTCAAAATATTTGTAAAAAGTGGGCTTAAATCTAAATGAAATTCAAATTTGATACATTTTTTTTTCCAAATTGAGATAGATAAAAAAAAACGAACTTTAAAATAAAATTTTAAAATTCCAAAGATTTAACTGCTGTCTAAATTTCCGCAAATTAATCCTCTTTTCTAACCAAAAAAAAAAATAAAATAAACCTTATTCTATTTTTTACTATTACAATAACAATCAATTAAAAAATTTTACTTTTTTAAAACTCTTTTCTTTTTCCTTGTTTCCTTTCTTTAATTAATAAAAGAAAGCGCTTACCTGTTATCTTTTTACACATTCAAAATAAAACTAATTGTGTAGTACAAACATCATATACGCAACACTTGTCTATAAAATCTGTTGAAATCCACGTTGTCTTCTGATATAACGTAAAACAGTCCCACTATGTTTGTTTTTTCTTTCTTTTTTATCTTTCTAATTGTCTAGAAGTCGAAACTAATCTGTTCTGAAAACAGCTATTCACTTTGATCTAGATAAGGCCTCTCTTGGGTGAATCACTGGATCGCGAACTTGACCTAATTTCCACTGATAACATTCCTTCTTTTCTTTCATTCTTGAAAAGACTGTTTCAGAGTTTTAAAGCTTGCTTGCAGAGTTTTAAGGCTTGTTGGTTGGAGAAAGAATTGATTTCAGGACACAGATAGATCTTTTTTTTCTTCTTCTAATTACTGACTATGGCAAATGAACGTTTTTTCTTGTTTTCTTTTTATTTTTCACTAATGGATGGAAGAAAAAGGCTTTATTAAATGTCTTTTTTAGAGCTTTCTTTTCGTCCTTTTGCTGAAAACAGATTCGTCATTTTTCCACTTTTTTAGGATTTTGTTACACACCTCCTGAGTTTTGCTGGAATTAATTGCTGGAACTCTGGGATTTGACCCGCGTAAATGCACCGTCGTGCCGACTTTTCGATGTAACGAATCCGCGCTATTCCCGATGTTTCGGTGTAGATCGGGCCGACGTAGGATCGCTCCCTCTGAGCTTCTAACATCATTAGGTAGTCGCCGTGAGTGGTATCCGAGAATTAATGAAAGTTTATGTGAGTCTCTGTTTAAAGAAAGACACGGTGTTTTCGGGGACCTGATTTATTAATCCTTTATACATCCTTTTGAGAAATCAGGCCCCTTTTGGCTTGAGAGCTGTTCAGTTACTTCTTTATGGACAGGGGAACTTAGGTGGATCGCAAGGCGATCCCTGGAGAGCCGTGTGACGTGGAGTTTGTGCATTCTTTTGATGGTAAAAAGCCCTGTCCTGGGACCCGTGCAGCGGTATAAATATGCTGTATTTTGCATTATTCCTGCTAGGGGCCGTTGAAGTCAAAGGAGGCGTAATTAAAATATAATTGGTCGTTAGCTGAATGATTGATTGCCCAGGACGTGGGCGCTGGCTCATGATAGGCCAACGGGTCCCCGCAAGACTTACAAATTGCACTTATTCAGCAAAAGTATTCTTATGAGATGTGCCAAAACGATCTTTGAAAGTTATAAGCTGCGATGCTGAAAAACTAATTTACCAGGGGCAAAGGCATTCAATCAACTGAGACACAATTACTAAAGCATTTTTAAAGTTTTAATTTTAATTTCTAAATTTAAACTTCTGTTTTTTAAAACGAGGATTTCACATTTTAAAAGGGGCAAAAAGGGAATTTTAAAAAGGGCTTAGCTTTTATCGTTTCATATATATATATATATATATATCAACATTTGAACGGAATGTAGTTTCGGCGTCTGGGGTCATGATCGATGAAAATATACCAAATTTTTTTAAATCGCTTTCCTCCGAACGGCTGCAATGAGTAGGCTTTTGTAACGAAAGCTACCTAAAAAACATTCACTTAATATTTTTTGTGGTTAAAGTACTATAATTCTTCAAATATAATTCTTAAAGTAATATACTTCAGCAAAGTTGCCATATTAACTTTGCTGAAGCAAAAGTTATAGTTCCGTGCAATAACCCCTTTGAAAGAAAATTAGAGAATCAGTTGAAATCATTGCACGTGAAGATAAACCTTGTAACGATAATTTATCGTACATTATCCCAAAAATATGGCATAATATCATAAAGTCATAAATATACATCTAATTACAATATTTCAGCTTAAACTTATATTATGTTGCCAATAGTTGAATGAAAACTCAGTTGAACGTGGTTTTGTCCCTCATGTGTAGATAGCGGCACTTGAGTTTTCTTAAATCGACCTTTTTGATTCATTTGATCTCAATTCATTAAAAATTATTTATTTTCAATAGATGGCAACACTACATTTTTGTATTCAAATCATTGATAAAATTTCGACTAATTATTTCTTGCACAGGAAGCTTTCGTCTCTGAACTTAGAGCCTTTTTACCATCATATTTTCCTGAAGTCGGCTGTAGAAACAGCTCGAAACGTAGAAATGAAATTCGTGTAAGTTCGTGTTTTGTGCACCATTAAGCAAAATTGTGTTTTTATTCATTTAATAAATTTTACAAAGATTTTAGAAGGATTGGAGGATTTAGAAGGATTAATTAAATTTGAATTTATAGGGATTTTGTGCAATATTTATAACCCCACTCAAATCTTTTATTATAAAGATGTTTCTTAGTATTTTGTAGAATAAGGAAATGTACAAATATAATATTCTTACAATAGAAATATAGAAATATGTCTGAATTGAAAAATCCCTCCCACCTTCCCCTTCGCCAAGAAAGCTGAAAAGATGCAAAGGCAAAAGAAATGATCCTTTTAAAAATATTTTTGTTTTGGGTAACCAATAATGCTTTTAGAACAATATAAAGTAATGCATCTGTAACTCATTCTAAACAGTATTACTACTAATCGATGTACTAAATAAATTTTATAACAAGTTATTTTAATGGTACGTATAAATACCGCCAGTAGATAAAGGGTTAAATTCACTAGATGAAAAAAATAATAAGCCAATGGATGTAGATAAATCTAATCTCTTTTCTACCAAAAGCAATTAGAAGTTATTTTAATTAAGTTAGATCATTAAATAGAAACTACTTACTAAATTACTGATACGCATTGAATACCTCATTTAATATCTTGATAAACAGATAAAAAAAATATCAGATGCAAAACTATTCCTTATTCTTTCTTTATTTCTAAAAGTTTCGTTACTATTCTTTAATAAGGTAAAACAGCATTTTACAATCCCGCCCAAAATCTTTTTATAAATAATATATGTATTCGATTATAGTTATTTGGTATTGAGTTACATTTTAATTCATTTCCAAGAAATCAAAGTCTAAACATTTTTTTCTCTTTTTAAATTATGCAAAGGTTTACGTTCATATTATTATAAATAAGCAAATTGTCAGTTAAAAAGTGTTAGTGGTAAAACGCAAACAGAAGTTTTACCATTACAGATAAAATCTTGATTTGAATAAAGAGGATTTTATACTAGTGCGTATATTTTGATAAAAAATGCAAAAATATTTGAGTTTCACTCTTTCAAATTATTGAGAGGTTCCAAATTTTGTATTTAATGTAGAAAATATGTTTAAACTATCACCTGCGCCATTTTCTTTTTTGCATTGAGTGACATTTTTGGGGTTTTTTAACTGCAAAGAATATAAATATTTAATTGTAATGCTAATTTTGATAAGGGCTAAAGCACTTATCTTAAATTCCTTGTTTAGTCATTTTTTACTTCGAAATAAAATATTGAAAGGGAAAAAGAAAGAAGAAGTTTCACTTAATATTTTTTGTAGTTGAAAGAGTTTGTAAGATTTTGAAATGTTAAAAATGAGTCTTTGTTTCTTCAATTGAAATAAAGAGAATGAAAACTCTTACAAAACACAACCACCTAAATTCAGAGGTTTCATTGAAGTAAAAAAAAAGTCAGCAGTGACGATTGAAAATCACAAAACAAACATTCACAAAATAAATAGAATTACACATGTTTTTCGGCATTCCTCAAGCTAATCACTATTAACCCTTTATGTACTGAATTATGAATTCATGAAAATTTTATCCACTAAAGCATTTTCGTGAATTTTTGAATCTAAATTAGAAGATTTACATAATCATTTAATAAATTTTAGAAGGATTTAGAAGGATTAATTAAATTTGAATTTATAGGGATTTTGTGCAATATTTATAACCCCACTCAAATCTAGTATTTTAAATGTTTTCCTTACTATTTTGTAGAATTATGAAACGTACAAATATAATTTCTTACAATAGAAATATAGAAATATTTCCAACTTCAAAAAATTCCACGTCATCCAATGCCACGAAAGCTGAAAGATGCAAAGGCAAAACAAATCATCCTTTTAAAAATATTCTTGTTTTGTGTAACCAATAATGCTTTTGGAACAAGTTATTTTAATTTTGATAAGGGTTAAAGTAATTTCTTAAATTCATTGTTTAGTCATCTTTTACTTCGCAATAAAATATCGAAATCGAAAAAGAAAAACGAAATTCCACTTAACATTTTTTGTGGTTGAAAGTATTTGTAGGATTTTGAAATGTTAAAAATGAGGCTTTGTGTTTTCAATTAAAATAAAGAGAACGAAAACACAACCACCTAAATTCAGATGTTTCATTGAAACAAAAATGTCACCTGCGATGATTAAAATTCATAAAACAAACCTTCATAAAAGAAATGCAATTACACATGTTTTTCGAAATACCTTAAGCTAATCACTATTAAACTCTCAAGATAAGAAAAATAATACGCCAAAAATCTAATCTTTTTCCTACCAAAAGCATTTCTAAGAAGTTATTTTGATATAGATCATTAAATTGAAACTACTTCTTTAATTATCAGTAATCTTTGAAGACTGCATTAAACATCATGCGATACAAATATCAAATTATCAGATGTAAAACTTTTGTTTATTTGTTTATCATTATATTTTAATACGGAGAAACGAAATTTTACCTTTGTTCCACCCCCAACTCCCAAGAAACATTAAAATAATATTCCAAATCGACTATTTTTATTTCCTATCGAGTTATCCTACATTATAATTCATTTTCGAGAATTTTTAACTTGTAAACCATTACTTTTCTATTTAAATTGGGTTAAAGTTTGCGTTTGCATTCAGTTAATTAAACAACTTGTGAACTTGGAAGTCAAATTTAAGGGTGATAAGAAAAAAAACAATGGATACTCTTTTTTTTTAATTGATCACCCTCTATATTCAAAATTTCAAAGCTCTATATCAAGAGAAAGTGGGTGAAAAATGAGTCATAAAATGTGAATGCCAAATACGAAGAAATTGTAAGTTAAATGAAAGCATGTAATAATAAAATAAAGAGTTACAGCAAGAAAGATGGACAGATAAATAATATTCATAATCACGTGTCAACTATTTTGCGATGTGTTTAAAAGATGCATGTTTTACAGCATTTATCACGATAATCAGACTAACTCTTTCAAAAGAAGGAAAATAATAGTTTAGGATTTATGTAATTAAAAAAACTTCTAATCTTGTTTCTTGCAAACGAAATTAGAAGAGTTTTCTTAAAATGGATCGTTAAAGAGAAAATCCTTCTTTAATCACTAGTATCCTTTGATGACTGTACTTTATTTTATTTTATGCCTAAGTGGAGCAAGATCACCAGATCACTAGGATCTGGTGTAGACCTTATTTGCTCCACCCGGTAAGTTCCCCGACATGCGGGGATTAACTACACATAGTTCCAGTCCTCGGACAAAAGGCACATGCCAACGAGGGAAAAAAAATACATTAACACATAGATATACATAAAAACTAGCCGCTGGAGTACAAAGCTCTTACGCGACAGGCAGCGATGGGTTGATCCTGGAGATAAAAGTCCATAAATCAAAAAAAGAAAATTTGAGGATTGTATCATGATTCCGTTGGCAGTGCGAATGCAAATATATTAAATATAAAAGCTTTCCTTAATTGTTTTATTTATGTTATTGAATTTGATATGGCGAACATACAATTTTTTTTTTCATCAGATTAAATGATTTTCTGTTTCTTTTTAATGAAAATTATTTTTCTTACTTTTCAAAAATGCCATTTTATGAGTTATAATAACAGATATTTGCTCTCAACATTTTAATATTTCTTTTAATATTTTGCTGTTATATGTAAATATATGTTTACGTAATTGTACAATCAAAATGAGACATTATTTTCCAAATAAAAAATAGGTTTATCAAAACCCTTTACAACTTTAGCGAATTTAAATACAGACATTTTCGATAAATAACAATGTTAGTAAATATTTTTTTTAAACACAAATAAATGTTAACAAAATAGAAAAGTATACATTTTTTTAACACTTTTTGGAGATAATAAATAAATGATTGTTAGAGTATAAGTTAATAAAAAATAAAGTCCATAAAAATTATTTTCTGTTAAACAATATATTCCCATCAAACTGCGTAAAACCTAACATTTTGTAAAATAGATACTCAAAAACAATAAGTAGGACGAGTGAAACAAATCAAAATAAAGGTCAACAAAATAAAAATCCCACCTGTTCTCAAGTCTGTCTTATTTCTAACCTTTAAGAACACGAAGGGTTTGCAGTATCATAAAATCAAGGACAGAGCATCATGTAGGCAAATGTTTTCCAGATTCGTCGTTTTAAAGATTAAATATTCATTTTTAATGATACTCTTGATAAGGCAATGTGCGGGAGTAAGGTAAAAGAAATTATCCTCAACTGATTACATAAAACTCCTTTATTTTTAATTAATATATCAAGCGCGGTTTGTAGTTTCATAAAAACAGCTGCAGCGTACTGATTGCGCTAGCGCCTTTTAAAGTCTAAATTTCAATATTTGATGATGTTCTACATTATTTTAATGTCTATTAATATTATAAAAGCAATAAACATCCATGGAATACATTACAGAATCGCACAGGGTGTTTTTGATTCACTAGTAGTAGCTTGTCAATAAAAACTAATCAGAAAAAAAATTTATTTTAAACAATATTTGAACACTAAAGGGACATTTGAAAGAACATAAATAATCTACATGTGTTCACGATGTAATTAGTTTTGTAATTTGTAGTGAATGAGTAGAATATCCAAAATGAAAAGTAAAAACTCCGCACGTGCTCTGTATTTCAAAGAAGTAATAAAAATACATCTTTTGATTGAATTGATTTGTTTCATCATCTTTTGATTTGTTTAGAAATTAATCAATTAAGAATAATTTTATGTCCTTTCGGGCAAATACAATTATAAAAAGGAATATTTAAGCTCAATAATTAAAAAGAAAACCCTTCTTCAATCTCCCATATAATTTGAATACAAAATACTTTAGATATTTTGCTTTAAATATGGAAAAATAATGTTAAACTTAAAATTGGTAATTATTTGTTCTGATTTTCATATTATATTCATAATAAAGATCTTACATTTCTGTTCTTTAAAAATATAACTCTTTTGATAAAATTATTTTTTCTTATATTTAAAAAAAAAAAATGCGTTATTATCAAACATAAATTTAAACCCATTTCAATCTGAATATTTCATTTAAAACCTTTTTGTTCATAAATGATTTTATAAGTTTTCGTAATGTTGAAAATGAGAATTTGTTCCTTTAGTTAAAAATAGAAAAATGCAAACTTGAAAAAAAATCTAAATGCAGATGTATTATTGAAATAAAAAAGACAGTTATGATGAGTAAAAAAAAGTCTGAAAAGAAATCGAGAATTACACATGTTTTTCGGTATTTCGCAAGCTAATCATTATAAAGCTCTCGAGATAAGAAAAATCATAAGCCAATGAAGTTATTTAGCGAAATCTAATCTCTTTTCTAGTAAACGCAATTAGAAGAAGTTATTTTAAGTTAGATCATTAAAGAGAAACTACTTCTTTAATTACTGTTACTCTTTGAAGAGTACATTAAATAACTTGGAAAATAATAAAACATTATGAGATGTAAAAGTTTTCGTTTTTTCTTTATCATTATATTTTAATAGGGAGAAACAATAATTTGCATTTGCTCACAAAATATATTTAAAAAATAAAATGCACCTTCGATTATGATTATTCCGTATGGAGTTATCCTTCAATTCCTTTTCAAGAATGTATTTTTCAAACAGATTTTATTCTATTTAACTTACCCTAAGATTTACGTTCGTATTTTTTAATTAAGCACTTTATCAATTGGAAATTGTTTGCGGAAAACGCAAATGATAGTTCTATATTCATAGCTGCCAACTTGTACGGATTTTTCATACCACTAAAGTTTAACAATATATTTTAGTTAATTGAATCACCGAAATTCAAGACATTTGAACCTTTAAATAAGTCAAAATTTTCTATTAAATTTTAGTGGTAAGAAAAATCCGTACAAGTTGGCAGCTATGCCTATTTAAAGTTTAAATTTGTATTCAAGCGTTGATGCTTATATGATGTTTATATCTGATGATATTTTGATAACACACAAACAAAATATGCAGTATTCTTTATAGCAAATACTTCGTCCAATTTCATTATTCAGTTTTAAAGCAAATTTCCCAATTTTATATTTAACCCCTTGCTATGGTTATGAAACCTCTTAATTTCAAATCCCAAATGCCACAGTGGTACCAGAAATTTGGATAAAAAAATTCAGTTTATTAAGTATGTGAAATATAGTTTTTTCTTATTTACAAATAAATTTATTTTCTAATTCCGGTTTCATTCATTATTTTCAATCATTTAGAAATGGAATTGCTTTACACCTGAAAGGATTAAATCAGACGATATGCTGAAAATGCACGTTCGCTGCTTATTAATAGATCAGTATAGTGGAAAGAATGGTTTATTGGCCAGTGCGGGCAAAGTGTCAGTTTGAGTTATTTTCCGATGTGTAGTATCCCCACCACACTGGAGCTGGGCGATACAGTCGTTACAGATGCTGTTAATATTGTCTGCTATTTTGAAAGGAAAGAGACATTTTTTCTAATTTTTAACTCATTTTATTTTTATTTCGAACAGATCGTCAAGAAATTCAACTCAATCACAAAGATAGTGCTTTTTATCAAAATGGTACTCTTCGAGCTATTTGTAGGATCATTAAGTTATCACTAACAAAGTTAGTGACTACTATGTCGCAAAAGTATGATTTTTTTTTTTTCATATTTTAGCATAAACTGTATATTTTTACAATTAAGTGCTGAAACTTAGAAGCAAATATAACTTCTGGATCATAGTTTAAGGGTATCTTAGGTGTTCCATCCTATTTCAAATGCCTGTTGAGATACAGAATTGTAATAAAGATTAATCCAAATCTTAATAATTAATAATATATATATCAATATATAATATATAATATATATAATAATATATAATATATAATAATATATAATAAATATAATAATATACATATGCATGAAAAAAGCAGTATTTTAGATATCAAATATTGCATTATACTTACAAATTCATGAAAATGGAAGCCGCAAATCTTTCGATGTGTAGTTGTCTATTTTAACACAATATTTCGTTTATTTAAACGAGAATATCCCAGCTTTATTTTGGAAAAAATGTAACAGTAATTATATTTCCCTTTCAATTCGAAACACAGTAGAGCCTCTTTTATCCAAAACTCTTTTAACCGAAATCTACTTTTAAATATTTTTTTTCTTGTACTACCATATTTTTTGAGTGCTGCAAAATTCATTTTGAAAGCTTTTTTTTTTTTTTTTTTTTTTTTTTTTTTTTAAACTACCCTATTCCTTGCGAGCAAGCGGTCCTTTCCTAACTACGAGTGCATATAAATATTTTCGATCCCTTTCATTAGGGTTCCTTTGAATTTAACTTGAGCTCTCGTAAGCTGCAGAGTGGAACGTAGAAAATGGACAAATTAGCAATTCTGAAGCTTTTGAATATTTTGCAAAAAGTTTGGCATGACTAATAAGCAGGAAGACTGTGATATTGGTGAAATAATAATATTAAAAAACTCCGTGATAGTGCTTCAAAGCAAAAAGAAACAAATATTTTTTTTTCAAACCCTTGTGATACATGTAAAAGGCACGTAATTTCAAAATCAAAATTCAGGTAATTTATTCTTGTTTCTATTTTGCTATTGTTTTATTTGTATTAAGCACTTATTACCATAATAAGAAATATTGCATATATTTCATTAATCTTAAAATGGAAGGATTCTCGATTATCCAAAAGAGGGTCGGTACCAATTTCTTCGGATAATCGAGATTCTACTGTAACATTAACCTAAATTTAGGCAAAATTAACCTAAAAGTAACTTAATTATTTGCAATACAATTAAGTATACTTGGGTTTTAATTTATTTTATTGTGCATGACATTGTTTTTAAATATTGCTCCCACTTCATTGGTACTATAAGCCATGAGACAACGTGCTTTTCTTAGTATTTTACATCTAAATTACACTTTTTTAGACTTAGAAAATATTTAAATAATTATTTTTTATAACTTAATTAATGTAAGTGTGTCTAGATACTTTCTTTTTAAATATCGATAAGTAATGTAAATGTTGTTTTCAAATATATACATGAACTTCCAGCATTAAAGAGAAACAATTTTTAATTTTTTATACAATAATTTATTTCTATAAACCATTTTGCTTTTAAAAAAATGGAAAAAATGATGTTTTATGTGAGACATAAATTCAAGACTATAATTATTCTAAATTTATTCTAATTACATTCTATGAAAATAAAAAGTTTCTAAAATTTACAAGACACAGCTATTTAAAAACGTACGACCAAAGTTATCTTTTCGACTTTCAGTCCAAAGCATCGGTGTATACTTATAAAAATTTAATAACGAAAGTAAAAGAAGTAGTGAAAAGTTTGAAGCTCAGAATTCCTTCTCATTAGATCTCCAAAGCCTCTAAATAAGACTTCAAAAGCCAGTGGTGATTGAGGTATGGTTTTCCTTCACTACTTTTATGAGTAAAGTGTAAGTAACTCCTTTTATAATGCGGCTTCTAGTAGAAAGATTAAATGTTGCTTGATGTATCACTCAAAAACTTTCTCCAAATTTTAATTTAAAGTTTCGAAAAAAGCAAAGTATGAATACGAAAAATATAGTTTAATTTTCTTTATCTTTGCGATATTTTTTGACCGTAAAATCTTTGGGTGTTTATGAATCTATCTTTAACCCTTTCAGGGGCAAGGCACTTCTATCAGTAAAATACTGAAATGAATGAATGACACCGGAATTTAGAAGCAAATTTATTAGAAAATAAGTAAAAGCTTTTCTTCGCGTACTTAAAAAAACGAAAATTTTCAAACGAAAATTTTGGTGTCAATGTCCCACTTAGGGATTAAAATTAGGTGGTCCAAAAATGAATCACCGCCCTTGGAGGGGTTAACATTTTTAAACGCAAATATTTCCATAGTGGATATTGTTTTAATTAGAATATGCAACTCATATATAAAATATAAAATATTTCGGAATTCTGTGACAGTGTCAAATTATTGACCTTTAAAGTGTAAATGACCGCACCAGATAATTTATCCACTTACATATGTAGATATTTAATTTAAGGGGGTCCGGAGCTAAAAATTCTCAAGAAATACAATTTTTTTATTAGCTTAAAAAAATAGAGTTTTTAGCGTTAAATATCGCAAGGCAAATACTTTTATCTTCATTAGATCCAGAGATCTTTTGACTTCAGAAGAGAAGCATAGCTGCCCTCTGACGAGAACTTTAACTTCGTTTATCTGAGAATGAATTTTTTCACGATTTGTCAACTTTAAAAGAATATATCTAAAGTTTCTTTCAAGGTATATGTATGAAATTTACAACAGATACTTTATGCTGTATTTCCAACAGATCGTCTTCAGGATTTTTAATTTTGAGTTATAATTGCGAAAATATGCTAATTTATGCAAAACTCACTCATAAAAAAACTTCATTTTTTTATTTAATTTTTTTTATAATCAATTTATAATCAATATTTTAAGAAAGTCTGAAGACAAATTTAAATGACTCATTTTCTGTACACAAAAGGGTAAAAGTTTTGTAAATCGAGTGAGTACTTCCAGAGTTATATGAAAAATTAAATATGTTTCAAATTTTAAATTTAATTTTTTTTTAATATTTAAAAAAATTTCAAATATTTTTACATTTAATATTCTTATTATATTGTAATATATTTCAGAAAAAAATTTCATAACAAAATCTTTTAAATAAAAAAAAATAGAATTTTGAGCCCCGGAAACCCCTAATTTGAATGTAGTATATGCTGAAACTGAACTTCGTGATGCTACGTTTCATAAAAGATCATGGCCTGCATTGCATTGCATAATCTATTTTCTTTAACTTGCTTACAACTTGTTTTTAGGCTCGTCTAATGTCGTCATTTATTATTTTAATTATAACAAAATTAAAAATAAATACCATAGTACTTTCTTGACAGTTGAAAAAAAAACTTATTAATCCCATCGTCTCTTTATAGGTAAAATGAACAAAAAAGATTAATCCAACTTAGATATGTGCAAACAATCAATTCTTATCCAAAAATGCGTCTTTGCTCCAGCAGTTAATAATAAAAGTAAATGCAACAGTTATGTAATAATGTATTTCCATAAACAATTTGAATTGTTAAACAAAATTTTGAAAAAAATTATGTTTCGTATGAGACGTAAATGCAAAACCATAAACCAATTCGAGACTATAATTATTCTATATTTATTCTAATTAAATTCTATGAAAATAAAAAAATTCTACAATTTGCAAGACACAACTATTTTGAAACATACGACCAAAGTTATCTTATCGACTTTCAGTCCAAAGCCCCGGTGTATACTTGTTATAAAAATTTAATAACGAAAGTAAAAGAAGTAATGAAAAGTTTGAAGCTCAGAATTTCTTCTCATTAGATCTCCAAAGCGTCCAAATAAGACTTCAAAGGCCAGTGGTGATTGAGGTGTGTTTTTTTAACTACTTTCATGAGGAAAGTGTAAGTAAGTCCTTTTATGATGCGGTCTCTAGTAGAAAGATTAAATGTTGCTTGATTGCATCATTCAAAAACTTTCTCCAAATTTTTATTTAAAGTTTCGAAAAAAGTAAAGTATGAATGCGAACAATATATTTTTATTTTCTTTATCTTTGCGATATTTTCTCGCCGTAAAATCTTTGAATGTTTATGACTTTATGTTGAACATTATCAAACGAAATATTTCTATATTGGATATTGCTTTAATTAGAATATGCAACTCACGTATAAAATGTAATATATTCAGGAATGTAGCGACAGTTTTAAATTATTGACCTTAAAAGTGCAAATGACATTAATAAACGTTTAGATGCGCACTAGAAAATGTATCTATTTACACATGTACACATTTATTTTAATTTGAATTTAGTATGCGCTGAAACTGAACTTCGTGGTGCTAAGTTTCATGAATGATCATGGCCTTAATTGCATTGCATATTCTATTTTCTTGGTAACTTGCTTTTAGACTCGCATGATGTCGTCATTTATAATTTTATTTATAACGGAATTAAAAATAAACACCATAGTACTTTCTTGATAGTTAAAATAAAAAAAAATATATCAATTCCATTACCTCTTTAGTAGTAAAATGAGCAAAAAAAGATTAATTCAACTTAGATATGTGCAAACAATCAATTCTTATTTCAAAAGGGTTTTAACCCCAGCAGTTTATAATAACAGTAAATGCAACAGTTATGTAATAATGCATTTTTATAAATGATATGAATTATTAAAAAAATAAAATTTCGGAAAAATTATGTTTCATGTAAGACATAAATGCAAAACGATAAAAGAATTCGAGACTATAATTTTTCCATATTTATTCTAATTTCATTTCAGGAAAAGAAAATATTCTACAATATACAAGACATAGCTATTTTAAAACATAAGAGCAAAGTTATCTTTTAAACTTTCAGCCCAAAGCACCGGTGTACACTTCATATAAAATTTTAATAACTAAAGTAAAAGAAGTAATTAAAAGTTTTCAACTCAAACTTTCCTCTCATCAGATTTCCAATACTACTAAATAAGACTTCAAAAGCCAGTGGTGATTGAGGTACATTTTTTCCCCCTCTTGTAGGATTAAAGTGTAAGTAACTCCTTTTATAATGCAGTTTCTAGTAGGGGGATTAAACGTTGCTTGATTGCATCACTGTGAAACTTTCTTCAAAATTTAATTTAAAGTTCAGAAAAAAGTAAAGTATGAAAGCGAAATATTTATTTTTATTTTCTTATCTTTGCGGTATTTTCTGATCTTTAAATTTTTGAATGTTAAAGATGACTCTATGTTTAACGTTATTAAACGCGACTATTTCCACATTGGATATTATTTTAATTACAATATGTCAAAACAGATGTAAAATAAAAATGTATATTCTGTAATAGGGTGACAGTTTCAAATAAAGAACTATTAAAGCGCAAATTACACCAATAAACTCTCGGTTGCGTACCAGAAAATTTATCCACTTATATATGTTCATAATTATTTTAATTTGTATGTAGTACTAGCAGGCTATGCCCGCTGCGCTGGTCAATATTTCCAAATGAAACTTGGATTAAACTAAATGGTGA
Source organism: Maratus speciosus (assembly GCA_963932465.1). Classification (NCBI taxonomy): domain Eukaryota; kingdom Metazoa; phylum Arthropoda; class Arachnida; order Araneae; family Salticidae; genus Maratus; species Maratus speciosus. Next base: position 34,379,859 of record OZ010789.1, on the reverse strand, counting down.
ATTTGAACTTGTATTTTAAAAAATATGGATCTTCAGCTTGACCTTGCACATTACTGAAAACGATGCGAACGCCATTGCGATATAATGTTATCTTAAGCGTTGGACAAAATTTAGCAATTAAGAAGTAATTGTTTTAGTTGATTATAAACAGCGCACTTATGGTCGGGTAATGAGACCGTTATGACAACAGGAATTAATACCTCTGTAACTAATCCACATATAATGAAATCGTATATACTAACACCATTCCTAAAAGTCATGCAACAGGGCCACTTGTAACAAAATATGTTCTGTAGATTTTTTTAAAAAGGCTAAACTTTCATAATCAGGTTCACTTAATTTTTGAACTTTTACTGTTGCTCTATAACTAAGTACCCTTGAACAATATGTATACACTAAAACCTTTCCAAAATTATTACCTAACTAATTGTGGTATATCCTACGAAAGTATTATAAACAATCGGAATGAAATACAAATTTCCGTTGTAAATATATAGTAGATGATGATGATGCGATTTTGTGTAATAGAATTCATAGTAAAGTTTTCGCTTCAAACAAAAACGATGCTTTCAACATTAAAGCTAATACACCAATATGTGAAGTATCCGATTACGGAAGGTTAACTTGAATTCTCATGAGCAACTACTTAAAGAAAAGTGAATATGTGGATTTTGTGATACTTTTATGTCAGCCGGGCGCAGGTAATAAATCAATAAAGATTGTTTTCATAGCATATACTTATTTTATTATTTTCATTTAAAACACAAACCTTTCACTCATTTAATTTAAAATGCATGCCTTATACTAATTTCATTTAAAAAAATGAAAAGATAAACAATAATAGGAAATAATGCCATAATTAAAAGAAATAAAATATTTTTAATTTACATACGCAAAATGTAACTACTGCTACTGGGAATTTTAAAAATGCTATCAGCGAGATGTGCGCACGGTTGTTATAAATGTACCCATTTTTTCTTCTTATCGAGGAGCAATTTATAAATCGCACAATATTATTCCAATTCCAATTTCTTTCATTGAGGAACCTATGACCGGAAAAATGGAAAAAGACTCTTGTAGATTCTTCGGATGACGGCATCTGGCGCCATAAACCGAGTTTACATATATGAAAATAATTTTTAAGTCGTTACAAACATTGCTTTCATACTTAAATATTTTCATTTTTACTACTTGTTATCCCGTCGACCAATTTCGCCAAATTATATAAATCGCCAAACCATTCGCCAAATTATATAAATTGACATAATCTTTATTTTAAATAACGAAATAACAAATAAATTAGTATAACATTAATAAAAATACAAATAAAACGTCGAAATTAAAATCACTTGATGACGTAAACACGTGTAGTTTGTTTAAATTCAAGTGAATTTGATATTTACGATCAACCATTATTGGCATTTAATCTTATAGTTTGACGATAGATTTTTGGTCGGCGGAATATCTAAGTAGTACCTTTTCCATTTTTGTTTTATAACGCTAAATTCTCAGTAATTTTTCCCCTTTTATTTTACATAAAATCACTATTTTTTAAAAAAAATTAAGATGCTTGCGTTTTTATTTCAAAGTCATAGAGCCGTTTTTATTTTTTAGCCAAAAGGGTTGATTTGAATTTTTTCCGTTGCTAGATTAACGGATGTAATGATAGATATTTTGAGGTTTAGATGCCAAAGACACCGCCAAATTAGAAAAATATGAAATGTGTCATGAACTGTTGGACTTATAAAAATTTATTTGGTAGCATTCGATTCAGCATACAAAACTACATTAAAATATGCTATCATTTGACACATAATTTTGATATTCGATTTTTTTCCCCTCCCCGTTGAAAAACCATTAGGGGTGACACTTTAGAAAATCCTTTCTTAGCAGAAGTTTATGTCATAAGAAGTATTTTTACCACGATTTTCAAGATTTTAGGTTCAGTAGTTTGCGCTGTGCGTTAATTAGTCCCCTAATCCAGACTTTATTTTATATACTATATTAGATATGCGATTTTGCGGTGAATCGATGATCGAAAATTAGTCCAATATCATTTGAAATATTACATAACAGAGGAGAAAGTACGAAGAAAGACGAAGAAGAAATGACGAATTACAAAAGACTTGTAATTTTTTTTTTCAAAATGTTGAATTTTTCCATAGTAATAACGTATTAAAACATAAATTTCCTTAAAAATTATCTTTATTTCCTAGATTTCGAATCTGTGAATTTTCCAATAAATGAAATTGGCGATATGACTTGAGAAAATAGATAATATTTGCTTAAATAAAATGGGTAATATTCGTTGATCTGAGTTCGAGTTTATAAATATCACATGCTTTCGGAATTACGGCGAAAAACATTTTAAAAAGTATAAAATTATTTTACAATATGTATGTGTGGCAGAAATTCACACTGAAATTTAAGTATTCGATTCCATTTTTAAAATATTAACTGATATCTATATAAGTTACAATTGAATATGAAAATGTACTCAAAAAATGATCTCTTTCACCTAAAAAAACACCATCCTCAAGCTAATGTCACGCTTATGCATTTTTGGCTTAAAATCACATTGTTTGGCGACAAAAGAAAAATAAAAAATTGTAAAGAAACAAATAGTAATTACACATGTGACTCACAATTACATCTGCTTGTTTCTTCTATAAGTCACGTGATGGGACAATTAGATATATAAAAAAAGAAAAGAACAGAACAGAAAGAAAATGTCGTTAAAATTTCATCTAATCAAATTTTCAGATTCGTTTCCATATCTAACGCAAGCGATAAAGAGCCAAATATTGCGTATCAAGTGTAATATTTCTTATTAAATTAATTTTTAAGCATTACAAATATTTCTTTCAGGTTTTGATTAAATGTTTCCGTTTTTTAATATTATCACTCATTAAAACGGATTTTCTTCTTCTTTTTTTTTTTTTTTTTTTTTCATTTAAATAAAATTAGTAACAGTTTTTCTTTTATTTTTCGAGGTTTAATAGCCGTTTTAATTTTTTTTTTATCAACGATGAATTTCGCCAAGAAATAAAATGGTAACCTTATCGCCCAAAATAACAGAATTTTCCGTCATAATTATAAAACTAATATAGGTAGAATAATGTGTTATAGCTTAAAACCTTCCCTGAAACAATACCTATATAACGGTATAGGTTCCGTAAAAATCCATGCAGCAGAACTCGAAATCTAGGCGTTCGGAACGAAATTTCCGTTTGGATTTTATATATATAATAGATAATAGAATAGATAATAGATTTTATATATATATAATAGAATAGATAATAGATTATGTGTTATGAACTATCTCAAAGTTTAAAACAGATCGCATTGTTAGATTTCCTAATTTTAACAATATCGCGTTATGTTAGTTCCACATTCCACCACCAGGGAGCGCACTCTATTCTCAACGAAAGCGTATCTGAACGAAACTCCTTCATGCAACCTTTCCGTAGATACATGAATCGGGAGGGTGGCGGTCTTAACCAATAATTTAAGATAATTGCTGAAATTACTACGAAAAATATTTTAAAGGGACCCTACGTGGGCCCCTAATAGAGTTAGAGGAAATCGGAAGACGGCAAAATAATCGCGGGGAAAAGTTTGCTTGGGTGCTTCGTAGCTACTTTTGGCGCGAGATCTAAGCTCTACGACCAATAGGAGCCCAGATATTTAAGGAAATATGAAGTAACAAAGTCCAAAATAATAGAATTTTCCGTACCAATTCTATAACCAATCTAGGTAGAATAATGTGTTATAGCTTAAAACCTTCCCTGAGACGATACCTATCTAACGGTATAAGTTCCGTAAAAATCCATGCGGTAGAACTCGAAATCTCGGCGTTCGGAACGAAATTTCCGTTTGGATTATATATATATAATAGATATATTGATACTGAACTCTGTGGTGTTAAGTGTTATGAACGATCATAGCTTGCATTTCATAGCATAATCAATTTTCTTAAAAACGTGCTTTTAGGCACGTCTTATGTCATCAATTGTTATTTTAACTATAACGGAATTGAAATAAATTTCATTTTTAAAGACATAACTTATTTTGTATTTAATTACATAAGTCTTCTTAAGATTTAGTCAACATAGATATGTGCAAACAGCCAATTCTTTAAAAAAAAAAATGTGTTTTATCTAAAGTCGTTAAAGATAACAGAATAAGATTAAGTGTGCAAAAGCCTCTTTCAGTTTGCACATAACATAAATATTAATCCAAAGAAAATAATGATATATGTTACAACATACGACTAGTCCATATGTCTACTTATCTTATCAATTCACGTTTAATTGTTGTATTCATTATTGCCTTCTAACTACTTCGGTAGGTTACTCTTTTTGGCGGCTCATTTAGATTATATTGTAATTTGCCGCCTGCCAAGTGGCTTCTATTAAAATTCTCCTGAGTCGTTCTAAATCTATATCTAATATATAAAAATGACAAATTGTCTGTCTGTCTTTAATTCTATAGAAATCCACAGTTTGGAAGCCAGAATTGTGAAATCTTACGTACATGTGTATTAAAACACGGCCGAAGCAACTAAAGTAATCCGGGATCAATATAATTTATAGTTAGTTTTTAATTAATAAAAAACACCCATTTAACAATAATTTCCGATTACATTTAAACATTTTTCGTTATAGCAGTTCACAACAATTAAAATCTACACAATAAAATTCTTACCACAACAATTATTTTCCTATTGCAAGATTTCCGTGTAAAAAATGAAAATGAAATAAAAAGTTTGACGAATAAAAAAAAAAGTGAATATTACGTCATAATTTTTCTATTGCAATATTTCCACGTGAAAAATGAAAATGAAATAAATAATTTGTCGAATTAAAAAAAGGTGAATATTACGTCATATCTCATATATAACGAATTAAAAAAGTATTTTGAAACGGGATAAATCCCGACTATGGAAATTTGGCGTATTTTGACATTTTGTGGTTTTCTGAATTTGTTTTCGCCATTTTAAAATCTATTACATGTATATACGTGTGTGTATGCGTGTATATTATTATTTCCAGAAAGGTGTAGGTCCTTAGAGCTCATTCTTAGTGAAGACCTGAAATAAAGATGCCTTTTTGATTTTTTTATTGTTTGTTTTATACTGTATGTTTAATTTTAAAAATGATTTTTCAAAGCAAACTTTCTTAAAATTCCGTGCAACGTCGGGTACTTCAGCTAGTATACATATGTTTTTGTTTGCGCAAAGTTATAGAAGGTTTTAAATTGAAAATTTATATTGAAATATATCAAACGGCTATGGGAGTGGCATAGGCAGGATTTGTTTTCATGAAATGTGTAGAAATTCTTTTCAGGTTATATACACAAAAAACTCGATAAGGCGGAATCATAGGAGACCTGTGAAAAATTCCGTTTACACAGCTTTTATCTGATGTAAATAATTTTTTTCGTTGGAGCGCAAGATTTTTTTCCATGTAAAGAATAACTCCTTTATAGGGAGGCTCCTTTGTCAAATTTTCTTCTATATATATAGATGTATATTAATCCATGATTTTCAGGAACTAAGTTAAATTTTGAAATTTTACAATTCATGAAAGTTCATTTCAACACTAAACTTTTAAATTCGGCTTTCCGAAATCATGCATATATTGTACTCAGATTTAGTTTCTTTTATCACGAAACATTGAAACAATCTTAAAATGAGAAATTTAGAAATATGGATCTAGTTCCTTTCGACAATTACAAATACATATATATATATATGGTGGATAATAGTCATTACATTATTAATGAGTGTATTATGACTTTTTATTAATACATGAATAGTATCCATGAATTGGTATCGAGATATGAACCGTTCGTCAACATTCGTACTCCTTGAGTCGCCTGATACACTTTTAACCGCCCCCTGAATACTGAGACCTGAACGCTGACACAGAAAGGACGGCTGCCGAAGGCGGATTTTTTTCAGCGTATATACGATCCCTTAAATAATCGAACCAATAATTTTTATAAGTTTTTTGCGCTTTATTGTCCTGAGATTAAATAAGTCAGAGAAATCTATTATAAAATACTGGTGACTACATTTAAGGGGCCGTACCTACGTTAAAAATACCCTCCTTCCTCAGCCGCCATTTTTGAGTCAGCGCTCGGGCCTAGTGTTCAGTTGACAGTGCTTTTTTTCATGCACCCGTTTTCGTGCATCTGCCGAAGCTGAGTAACGTAAGTGCGGCATCTGACTCAATGATTCTGAAGGAAGACGAACACGTGATGCAAATGCGGCTGCTGTCTTTTTTGTGCTCCGAGTGCGAAATCATACTTTTGTTTTTTTCATTTTGCTCTAAACGTATACGTTTTAAAGGTTTTGATTCTTGTAAACTTTCCATGTACTTCGAGAAGGAAGATTTAGTATGCGCAGTTTGCCCGGTGGAATCCTAAACACTGCACATACTTAAATATAGTTCTGACTTGCAATAATTAACGGTAATATAATCATTGATCTAATTCCCAATAAGATATCAATTTCAGTTTTTAAAACAAACAAAACAGTAACTTAAAGCTTTTTAGACATAGAAATTAATTAACACTACACTGTTAAAAATTTGCAGCATTCTGGCAGGTCATTTGACCTTTTTTCCGAAAACGGTTACACAACCGTAATTTTAACACTATTCTGACCATATTATTGGTCATTTTATGATCAGAATATAGTTAAATTATGGTTATGAAACCGTTTATTCAAAAAACGGTCGAACGACCTGCCAGAATGCTGCAAAATTTTTAACAGTGTAGAACGCCCGGAAGGAGTCGATCCAACTCCGACCACATGATTAAATGTCAACTGTAACCAGAAATTCTTTCATGAAATAAGTTAAATTTAAACTACGCAGATTTAGGTTAAATAAATCAGTCAAATAATTTTAAATAAAAATTCTAGTGTCAAATATTTTTATGAAACTTGAGTGAAATTTCCGGGCGTTCTAGTGTTAAATAAATACTTTTATGTAGCGAGAGACCATGAAATCGGGACTATGTATCTCTTTATACAGACCGTATAATACAGTTAATTAATTTTTAACGCTTTCTAACATAGTTGAAAAGTGTGTTTGAGTATGATTTGTCTAGATATCTGTCAGTCTGTTTGACTTTCCGTGCTTTAACTCTCGTATATATACTCAGATTGCCGTGTAATTGTTCTTTGTTATTCAGGTTCAATATACAATTTTCTCTGATAAGTGTTTATAGTTCGTTTACAGCAGCGACGCACAAAATATCCTGTTACAGTGCGATCAAGGGTTAAAGTTATTTAACATGATTCAGATCCACGTCCTCTGTCGAAGGCAATAAAATAAAAGATATAAAGATAACGTATCTAAACTGGAACTAGATTTAAATCCTATTCAAAATTTGTGGGACATTTTAGTAACCAAACATCGTGATATTTCAAATGAAAATCAAATTTCAAAGTAATTGCTTAAGAGGCGCAAATGCCAACATAGTGAAAAAGGTTCCATGCCGGGACTCGAACCCGGGCCATAAATATAACGCACTGACGTTCTACCGACTAAAGCACATGGAACGATACCCAGCCTGGAAAATTTCTCACAATTATGGAAAATTTCTCAAATTTCTCACTCACCCCTCTTTCACTATGTTGGCATTTGCGCCTCTTAAGCAATTACTTTGAAGTTTGATTTTCATTTGAAATATTGTATGCAAGGCGAATGTTTCTGCCTAGAGTAATTTACATGTGTTAATACAAACATCGTAAGTTGAATTGAATTACAAAAATAAAACTGACTCTGTGATTCAGATATGCTTTGAGTTGTTATTTGCAGTAAACAAATATTTTTATTTTACATTAATAGTTTTAAATGATTTTTTTTTATACGTACGTAGTAAATAAAAAAAAAAGAAAAAAAAGTTTTGAAATCAAATTTATAATTTAGAAATTACAGATTGAGCTTTGCAATATGTATTCCTTTCTTTATTAAACTAAACTTAATAATCCGATCTAAAAAAATTAAATTCAACATTTTAAAAGTACTTTCTAAAAATACTACTGCAACATATTGTTTTTACAAAAAAGTATTTTGCATTTAACAATCTGTGTTTGAAACTTTTACGCGAAAATCTTTTTCCTCACTTTCAACTTTTGATTTAAAAAAAAAAAAAAAAAAAAAGAGCGGTTGAAAAATTGCGCTGAAGAAAAAAAGTGGGTATTTTTATGTAACTAATCTGGAAACTGTATTTCTACTTTCGTTTCAAATTAATTTTTGACTGTTTGAAATAAATATTTGAAAAACGCAAAAGAGTCAGATTTTTTATATCAAAAGTCTTTCTGAACAATTTCGAATGATAATTTTGAAATATCGAGCTATTGATTTTTATGAAATGAACGAAAAGTTGGTATTATCTTCTTAGTATACCAGGTGTTTCGTTAAATTCGTTTAGCTTCAAATAACTGCTGATTCATGAAAGCCTAGAATTGAATAACTAGGTATAACAAAATGGAGATCCACCATAGTTTAAAAATGTGTATGGATACACATGTCTCGCTGCCTGTCTGTCGTTTTTTTAGTTCTTTCACTTTCGGAATTGATACTTAGATTGCGATGTACTTTTTCTTTGTGATTGACGCTTACTATAAATTTACCCCTGTTGAAAACGAAGTGTGTATTGTTTAGAGGGACACAACAATAATTCCGTTACTTAATTGTGGTCAATAATAATTTGTCATTTGTTAAAATTAAAATTTCACCATGTGAAAATTACTTAAGAGATGAAAAAATATTTAAAAAGGTGTTAAATTACTTTAATACTTCTTAGTACTTTCAACTATTTACATTGCCTTAGTCAGAGAATACAAAAATACTGTTATTAGCATCTTATTTTCAAATTTCACATAGTTGGTGTCAAAAGGAGTGAAAGTGAAAGTCAATTTTTAGATCCGGAAAACATAGAAAAAATAAAAATATGTATATAGGTGAAAGTACTAAGAAGTATTAAAGTAACTTAACACGTTTTTAAGAGGACGGGTAAGCGAAATTCAACCAAAAAATTGATTTTTACTTTTTTATATCATTAAATAGTTTAAAATTGTATCTTTTCAACGATGTATTACACATGTTTATATATAAAAAAAATGTTGGATTTTCTCATTCTTTCTAAGAGAACTTCACAGCAGTGGGCTACTTTTTTATAATTCAGATTTGTGGATTGCCACCACTTTTCTGAAGTGGTAAAATTCCCATTCTTTTCGCTTTAATTAATATGTTATTAAATAAGGCAAATTTTACTATATTTTAAAAAAGTGGTGTCAAGTAAAAAATCAGAATTTAAAAAAAGTAGTCCACTGGCAACAGTACTTCACAGCTTTAATTGACCTTTTCTCAAAACTTCGATTTTTCAGGTTTGTGTTCCTGTTTTTTCAATACTCAGATTTTTCTAAATACTTATGTTATAGTGCCTACTTTAACACATGGATTTAATGATTTGTTGAGAATTTTTTATTTTAGGCATATATTATTTACATTATTATATTACCAAAAATGCTAATTTAAAAATGTCTTTCAAAAAATAATTAATAATTAATTTTCAGTTTCACTTAGAAACAAAACTGTCTGTTAAAATACGTAAAGCATGTTATTCAAACTACTCTAAACAATCTAGACCTCTATCTTTCACCATTCCTGAGAAAAAGGTACATAAAGTTGCTGTATTTTAAATTTTTGAAGTAATTTACACATAGTGTAATTTTAAGTTTAACTTTTTAAAGATAAATTTGGCTTTCTATTTAATTATTTGCTAATATCATTTGTTGCGCTTTTTAATTATGTAAATGTATTTCAAACACAGTCATATGTATAACTTAGGACCACTACAACATGATTTTCATAGAGCATCAAATTCCGATTCATGACGAGCATTTAGATGTGAATTACAGGGTTAATGAAGAAATTTTCATTAGATTAGGAATAATGTAAAAAATGCATTTTCGATGTATTTTGATGGAATTACGTTCTTAAAGCATAAGGAAGATGATATGGATCACTGCGGTGCACAACTGAAAGAGCGCTTGTAGCTGCGATATGTATTTTTAAACTTAACAACTAATTTTTATTATACTAACACATTAGCACCCAAATCAACAAATTTTAAAAAAGTTTCCTTGAAATTGATATTAATGAGTTGAAATTCATAAATTAAAAGTATTTCTAAATCATTTTAAGAAATTTTATCTGCAACCATATTTTTTAAGCCGTCCTTATTTGATGACACCGGGCGTTTGTTTGCAAAAATGTAATTTTTTTAAATGAAACTTTTTTACATAAAATTACTTAGTTTTTATATATAAGCAAACTAAAGAGCATAATAATAACGTTAAAAATCTAAATTTATTTTTTGGCATGTAAGAAAACTCTTATATTACATTTTTACGGTTGACTTTTCGGGTGAAACAGAGGAAAACATTGTATGCATATAATGTTGCATTGCATTTCATACAATATGTTCTTAGATTTGATCAACATTTATCAAATTGGCAACCCTTTTGTTTCTCTCCTTTGCCAATAACATGCTATATTTTGTCGAATTTTATGTCAAGAAGTTCATTGGATCTGAATGTTATATGTCTTTGTACTGGTACCAAGATTGCTTTTGAATCAACTCCCTTTTTTAAATAGGTTGATGCAATGTACAGTCGTGGAAATAAAAATAAAAAGTAAACACCCCTTACTAACTCTGCAAAAAAATTATCGTAAAAGAATGTAACTAGTACCACACGATTGGTAATAAAGTCTACTTTTAAATGATGTATACAAAATTTCCTTAAGGGGCCAACTACATATTAAAACGAACCATAACTTTGTTTTTTTCAATAGCAGTACTCAATTAAGACATCATAAATGAACTCTACACCCTTCAATTAGCCTAAAAACAAATTTTTATGCAATTCGTACGATAAGTTACCGAGAAATTAATTATTTTAAAACGAGCGTATTTTAGGGGCTGTATCCAAATCGAAGTTCGGTACTCGATAGTTGACCGAGAGAGCCTCCTTCTTGATCAAGGCATCCAAAGCACCAATTGAAGACTGCTAGATTACAGGATAGCATAAGAAATTTCAAAACATCTAGTCACTTCCATCATAGACGGCCCCTTAAAACATCATTTTGCCGTTTTTTAAGCATAATTTGAAAACTACTTGGAAGAAAAATGTGAAATTTTGGATCTCCATAAAGCAGGACTTCATAAATCTAAATCCATCAAAAAAAATTGTATGTTTTAATTCAAATTATTTTCGAATATTAATTTCATAATTCATATTATAAAATTATAAAAATTGCAAATTCAGCGTATTTATGTTTGGGTATTTAAGTATTATTGCTACACAAAAAAACAGCACATTAGGAGTATAATTTCAGGAGATATTAATAAAAATATGAAAATGTAATTTAACATTAGAATCACTAAATTTTGAATGTTTATAATTCAAAAACGTATCATTCAAATCACTTGAAATTTGGTGTCTGGCCATAGTTTGAACCGAAGATATGAAATATCTCGTAAAAATTGGGTATTTCCATTGAAAAAAAAAAGAAGTTTGGGTTCGTTTTAATATGTAGATGGCCCCCTAAGCAAATTTTATATGCATCATTTAAAAGCAGATTTTATTTTCAATAGTTCGGTATCAGTAAATTTCTTCTACGATAATTTGTTGAGGAGTTAGTAGGGGGTGTTTACTTTTTTTTCCACGACTGTACCTTCTAAAATATTTGATTGTCATCAACTAAGAACCTTCTTAACAAAAATGACATAGCCATTTACAACAGCCATGACTATCAGTCTAGTAATAAGGAAATAATATCCTTAATTCGTATGACTATAGAATGTTTCTGAAGAAGACAATACTGAAGGTCAACACTCCCCATAAATGAGGTATGGGAACTTATACGATGAGGCTGATTTATTTTCACCTTTTCTTTTTCTACTCTCCATCTTTGTAGTACTGACGACAATCGCAATATGGTATACAAATTAGCGGCCAAAGAAACACACTTATTTTCCTTCCATTAAACGAAAAGAATTTCATTTATTTTGCCAAATTTACCATCATAAAACCTCATTCTATTTTATTCCTTTTCTTATCGTCCATTATTAGGCATTTTTCATTGCGATTTTCCCGTATTGTTCCACTAGCTCTGAACTACATTTCTTTCTGTTTTTAGGAGCGTAGACTGGCAAAGAACGTATTAAAATAAACACAATGGCACACTGGATCTTCAACAATAGATAGTAAATTTTAAACCACTTTTGTAGCTAAAGGAAGTTTGTCAGATTCAAAAGTATTTGATTATTTTACACAATGCAGTTTAAAGTTGCAACAGTAACCATCTCCATCGTTGCCACACAGAACCCAGAAATTATACCCAAATCTAATAAGTTTAGATTTTATAAACAGTTTCAGTTTATGATGACCTTGATACTGAACGATCATTTCATCAACAGAAAAAATTTCATGGAAAATACCCCATTTCGGAAAATTCTTGGAAAGCATTTCTAACAAGAGGCGTATTTCAAATGATTTAACATGTTTGTTTTACTGATGTAATTTACAGCCGTGGCCAAATGTTTAGGACCACCGTGCAGAAACTAATGTTCTTTAAATTGAAACCACTGATAACGCCATAAATCAAATCGATTTTCGTCAGATGGCGTCATTCTGTCTGACAGTGGAGTTACTGTATTCTCTTCTCTTTTGAACTTTGAGTAATAAATGTCGCAGATGCAATTTATTGTCTGGATCTTAAATTTCAGTGGTGGTCCTAAACTTATGGCCACGACTGTATTATCTTGGAAATGTAATATTCTCTTCATCTCTAAGCAGGAATTTCTAGTAGTAACAATATTGTTACTCCTATATCATCTGCTTCTGCCCAGTATTTCTGTTTACTGGGTAAATTATGATAGCCCGAAAAGCATCAAAAATACTATAAATGTTTTTATTTCATCTTTAGTCACATTATAGTTCAATTTATTTTTCACTTCTTGAGGTTATCAATTAGATTCCTCTACGATCATATTATACAAATTTTCAGAAAAAAATTATCAAACTGTTCAACTGGGTTCATATTATTAGTTTCCGCTGTCAAAATACCAGAATTTCTTTTAGAAAAGTTTTAGACGAATCGTCTATAAATGACAAATAGGGTTAATCCAAATATATGACCAATATGGACAGCTTTAGTTGAAAGTGGGTTTTTTGCTGAGTTATGTTTTTTTTTCAATTCCTACTATTAGTTCACACTCTCCTTATATTTATTTATTTATTTATGTATATTTCTTGTTCAAATTTTCAATTGTTAATAAAATACTTATTATTCATCCTATCAAGTTGAAATAAATTTTTTAAACTTGTACTGGATGACAATTGATGTTAATACACTTTTTTCAAATATTAATTCATTAATTAAATTTTAATTAATTAATTTTAGTTTTACATGAGAGAAAAAAGGGCGGCCATGGGTTATTGAACAGCATTTAATGCATCTTCATATCTATAGGGGGTTACCATAGAGTGGACCCTGTTCTGTCGCCAAACACCGCCAAGTTTGTCGCCAACTTGGCGAGCAAAATGAGTCGCCAAAAGTGACGCCAACTTGGCGATATCTCTAATATGTCGCCAAATTCCCATAGACTTCCATTGTAAACCTACTTGCTTATAGAAAACCAACTTGAGATATTTTAATGCAACAAAAAGTAATATTAACTTAAGGGTTTATATTAATTTTTTCTTTGATGACCTAAGCAGGAATTGGCTTTAAAAGCAAAATTTTTATGTTACTTGTTTAATTGTTTATTCAGATTTATCATTTCAATGTATGTAAAAAGGAAATTTCTTAGCAACATTCTGTTTGGAAGTGTTCCTTTATATGAAGTGTCGAATTGAAGAAAGTTTGTTCTTGTTTAATTAATATTGAAAATAATCATTAAAAATGACATGTGTTTTTTTTTTTTTTTTTAAGCGGAAGAGGTAAAGAAGAATTTCAAAACATTACAGTTTTTAATTCCGTATAATTACATTTTACATAGATGACATACGTTTTTCCACAATAAGAAAATAATATTTTTTCAAACATTGATCCTTGCGAACTAATTTAGCATAATTATAAAATTTTCGTAGCGCATAATAAATCTCTCCAAAAGATTAAGAAAAAAATTTAAGAAAAAAAAACGAAAAGTAGAGAAGATAAACGTTTTATAAATTTGAACCAAACCATTTGATTTAATATTATTTAAAGACTTTATAAACACATATAAAATCTTAAGAGAAATTGATGAAAAAAGTAATAAAAGAAAAAAAGGTAAACAACATTTAGCATGATTATTGAAGTGAGAAAAAAAGTGAAGAAATTTATCTCTTAATTCAATTCTGCTAGTATTTAATTTACATTTTAAAATGAGTATTTTTTATGATTTTATAATACAACAAAATAAATCGAGACTGAAATAATTGCGGAAAGGAAATGACATTCATTTTCTTTTTAAATGTATATATCTCTCAGCTTAAGAATTATAATTAAATCTTTTATTTAAATACTAAGACAGGTGTTCATATCTAATCACTAAATGTTTATAGTAAAGGAGAAATATTTTTTAAGGAAAATAATGGAATGTGCATACATAAAAACTGAAAACAATTCATGAATATTCATAAAAAGATTCGTCAAAATTATATTAATACATTTTCTATCATGAAGGATTTACAGTTGTACTTCTAGAAAAATGATAATTTTTTTGATTAGAAAAAAAATCATACACAAGCTATAAAAATAGTTTTTATTGATTTTTTTAAAAGATTGTAAAAATTTTCTTACATTTAGTTGTTCTGTTGTAAAATTAATATATGAGATTAAAACATACCTGTCATTATTGTAACATCGAAAAGTGTATGTAGTTTTTTGCATTGGATTGAACCGTTTTTATTGTCTACGTTTTTGGACATGACCAGCAGATCCTTCTTGAATTTAGAAATATTGCGACTAAAGAGGGCGTTGTAATAGAGATTTTTGTGTAAGGGTCAATCCATTTCAAGTGGTCAGCACTGGTTGCTTGTCCATTTTTAAAAAATGTGGAATTTTTTGTATAACTACCCTAGCATGATGGAAGTTCAAGATGACTACTATTTTAATTTTATTAATTTTTGTTTTGTGCATGGCGGCCATCTTTGTTTCATCATCTGCAGCAATTTTCTCACATGAAGGGCTTACAGAAATGTAAATAAATCATCGTTTATTTCTCCAATTCAAGTGCGGATTAAAGCAATTTGTACGTAATATATTAGGCTAAAAATCTTGTAATAGAGTAGTTTCCGAAAATAAATCCTTATTGGTGAAATTTCAGCATAAAGTTTAAGTTTTTTTTCTCCAATTATTTGTCCGTTTGCAAAAGGAAATTTTTCTAGCAAGGAAAACTGTCGACATGACATAATTTTTTTTACAAATAAGCCGAAAGTACTTGTACTCACACGCCCAAGTTCCAGATCTGGAACTTGCTTTCTCTTTGCTAAAAAAAATCCCAAATTTTTAAAAATTCGCACTTTTGAGGCTTTGATATCTCTGGTGGGACACGAGATAAAAATCTGAAGTTCTGGTTTCTGACAGTGTTTTATGGTAGTGTTATGCGCAAAAAATTTCAGGATGGAGATTTGACTACAAGCTGAGATATGGAAAGGGCAGCATGTCAAAACAATGCTACGAAACTATTGTTTTGTTGTAGTCACAGGTAAATATTTATCTCAGAGTGTCATTTAAATTTATTTTTTTATTATATTTAAATAGTAGTAACAGAAAAAAGTCTTTTGAACAGCTTAGCAATTAATTCAAAAAATAATTATGCCTAAGGCCTACATTTTGTATGGTTTCAGTATTTTTTGTTGTAAGTAATTTTAGTAACTAAAAGAAACATCAGCAGTTTTACATAAAGAAAAAAATATTTTTTACAAGATCTGAGAAAAAAAAAACAGAATAGGGAAAGAGAAATGCTGTTAATTTTGACATACTTGTTGAGACATGATCAAACGTTTCCAAACACATTCCTGCTTGTTGGTTTAAAAACCACAATTTTAATGCTGCTTGCAAGTCCAGGAAACTTGTTCCTACAATAAGTATGTTTCTGTAAATGAAACATTTAAACGATGTTACCAAGCATCAGCCTCAAGTAATCTTTAAAAAGTAAAGATATCTAAAGCCCTTTCAAAATTTATACTGCAGAAAAATGATATTGTTGCACGATAAGAAGTAAGCTAGGAATTATTAATGAAGTGCAACTTGAACATAGTGATTTCAAAGTTCATTTCAATGAGTCAGCAGGGACAAGAACTTCCATCAAGTTATCAAGAGATGACACGACTTGGTTCCTACAAATAAAAATTTGTGAAAGATCACCCCTATGAAACTGACAGCAGTAACTGGTCGAACTCGTAGCATCTCTCCTAAATTTTGTGAAGATATTTCTCAGATCTTTGTTCAACATGTATAGTCTCTTAGTAAATTAAATATTTGCTACTACACTGTTTTCGAGAAAATATATTTCGTGTGTAAATATTGTAATAAAGCAGATAAATCTAATTAACCTTAAGGTACTCTTAATACCATTTATTGGTATATTTTTCTTGCTGTGCGATTTTTGACATTTTTGAAAAATTTGGGATTTTTTTTAGCGAAGAGAAAACAAGTCCCAGATCTGGAACTTGGCGTGTGAGTATAAGTGCTTTCGGCCCATTTGTAAAAAATAAATATGTCATGTTAACAGTTTTCCTTGCCAGAAAAATTTCCTCTTGTAAACGGACAAATTTCGAAAAAAAAAAAACTGAAATTTTATGCTGAAATGTCACCAATATATGTATATCAACATTAACTGTTGCTCTCCTTCCGTATTCTGTTTTTGTGTCAGGCCTTATATATATTTTTTTTCTTTATATAAAAGTGCTGAGGATTCTTTTAGTTACTAAAATTACTTACAACAAAAATTACTGAAACCATAAAAAATGTAGGCCTTAAGCATAAATTAATTTTTTAATTAATTGCTAAGCTTTGCAAAAGGTTCTATTTTCTGTTACTATTATGCAAAGATAATAAAAATAAATAAATTTAAATGTCACTCTGAGATAAATACTTACCTGTAACTACAACAAAACAATAGTTTCGCAGTATTGTTTTGACATGTTGTCCTTGCCATATCTCAGCTTGTAGTCAAATATTCATCCTGAAATTTTTTGTGTATAACACTACCATAAAACACTGCCAGAAACCAGACCTTAAGATTTTTATCTTTCGCCCCACAACAGATATCAAAGCCTCAAAAGTGTGATTTTGGACATTTTTGAAAAAATTGGGATTTTTTTTCAGCAAAGAGAAATGCCCAGATCTGGAACTTGCCGTATGAGTACAAGTGCATTCAGCCTATTTGTAAAAAAAAAAAAAAAAAAAAAAAAAAAAAGTCATGTTTACAGTTTTCGTTGCTAGAAAAATTTCCTCTTGTAAACTTAAAAATTTTGGAAAAAATCTAAAACATTTTTGCTGAAATTTCACCAATAAGGATTTATTTTCGGAAGCTAATTCTATTTTTCAAATTTTTAGCCCAATGTATTCTGTACAAATTACTTTAATCCGCACTTGAAGTGAAAAAATAAACGATGAGTTATTTACAATTCCGTAAACCCTTCATTTGAGAAAATTGCTACAGACGATGAAACAAAGATGGCCGCCATGCACAAAGTAAAATTAATAAAATTAAAATAATAATCATTTTCAACTTCCATTATGTTAGGGTTGTTGTACAAAAAATTTCATATTTAAAAAAAAAAAATGCTCAAGCAACGAATAAATGATTTTCTGGAAAACTTGAAATGGATTGACCCATAACTTTCTCGATTTTTTGTGGTTCTGTTGTATATTGATGGTTCGTGCAGCGACTTGAACTTCGCATCCTGCTAAGCTGGTTATTCGCAAACAGCTGATGTACAGAATAATAACGAAAAACTATAGATTTTAGTAAACGTCATGATCGAGATTAAAACATTTTTACTCCAAATAATTAAATGAAACAGAAATTTTAGATGAAAGTCAAAATTGGTAGACTATTGAAGTAATAATATTGAAGTAATAACATTTATAACTAGTTTTTGAAATATTAAGAAGTATTTGAGATAGAATAAAGTTTTGATATTGACACATGTAACTAGTTTATTTATTTATTTATTGAAATGTACATTTCAAACGAATCCATTTACAGTGCTGCAACAACATCATAAAAAATAACGAATATATATATATATATATAAACACATAGATATAAATCACATACAATACGAATACAAACACAAATTAAGAGATTAAAGGTTCGTAATTTAATTCATAATGTAATTTTGTATAAAATATTCCTATTAAAACTTAGTAAAGAATTTGAATTTTTATTTATAAAATAATTTTTCTGGCTTAAAATCATTTTTTACATTTAAACTTGTATACGTTTCTTGTGAAAAATAGAAATGTCTTACTATGTAAAAAAGCTTTTGATAAGAAGTTCATTCTAGTAAAAGGCATACTAGTATAATATAAATGCAGTCATAAATGATGAAATTTATTATTCAGGTATATTTCGGATATGTTTTTAGCTACCTCCCAAAAATAAATCCACAAACATTATTTATTTTAATCAAGCACATTTTTTATATAATTATTAAAGTTTCATTTTTTGTTACATAGATTAGAATTACAAAACATGAGAAATATTTTATAAAACTAGAATCGCCCTTGCATGAATTAATATTACTTATGCATCGAAAAACATTGTATTTTATAATTTTGATTACTATGTTACTTTAATGGTATTAAATACGTGTGTATACTAGTACTATTTTACTTAATTATACTAGTTTCAAATTATTGCAACAGCAAATCGCTCTTATTAAGAACTGTATTATTGTAGATATATTCAGAATCAGTTTGATAACTCTATGGCGGGAAATCATCTTGTAAATCAACCGTAATTGTGCAATGCTGTTACACGCAGACCAACAAGACTTAGTGAAATGGGACATAATATATCTCTATGTATTAATAAATGCGTAATAAATGCTTTTATGAGAATACTACAAGAGACTAGAGTATACCTGAGTTACTACCTGAAATTCTATTCGTATTCTATTTAACATAATGGGGAATATTGATAATTAAACGTTTTCTCTAATCTGCTATCGAAAGTATTAATACGCAAACTTGCTAAGATCTGGCTTCTTTTTAATAAAACAAAAATCACTCTTCGAACCAGAAATCCATTTAGTGACTGATATTAAGTAGATTCCAAATGACTTTGGAGATCATTTACAATATATAATATTTCTATATTTCTATTGTAAGAACATTATAATTGTGAATTTCCTAATTCTACTAAATACTAAGAAAAATATTTAAAATAAAAGATTTGAGTGGGGTTGTAAGTATTGCACAAAATCCCTATAAATTTAATATTAATTGATCATTCTAAATCCTTCATTCCTTCTAAAATTCTTCTAAAATTCATTAAATGATTATGTAAATCTTCTAATGTAGTTTCAAAAATTCACGAAAAATGCTTTAGAAGATAAAGTTTTCATGAATTCACGATTCAGTACATGAAGGTTTAAATAAGAAATAAATGTTGAATTTCAGGTCCAATTTTATAAATTAATTTCGGTTTTAATTTACATAAATAAAAACAAAAGTGGCTGCAGTAGGGAATATTGAACAATTTCAAATCATACCTCAAAGAGATTTATCTTTTCAACTTTCTGGCCAAAGTACAAGTGGATAACACAATATAAAAAAAAATAATAATAAATGAAACAAGGAATGAAAAGTTTTGTGCTTGAAATATTTTCTTATCAGATGTAGAAAGCATCTAAAACAGACTTCAAAGACCAACGGTGATTGAGGAAGTATTTTTTTTTTCAAAGTAAATCTTTTTATAATTCGGTTTCTAGTATAAAGATTAAATGTTTCTTGATTGCGTCACTGGAAATCCTTGTACACTTCTCAAAAATTCAATTTAAAGTTTTGAAGTAACTAAAATCCAGATGCAAAAAATTTATTTTTATTTACTTTAGCGTTGAGTTCCTTTTTTTCGCTTTAGTATGTTTGCGTACTTAAGATGAATATCAATTTCGTTTTAATGAATATCAAAGACTACTTTATTGGATAATATTTAATCATATTATTTGGTTTATAAAGATATTATAATGTATTGTAAGTACAATAGAGGCTATTTCAGAAACAAAAAACAATAAATTGAAAAAAAGTATTAAATTATATATATATATATATATATATATAAGAAGACATCTTCTTCATTCATAGGTTTTATTTGAAAAACAAATTAATCTTTTTAGCATAATAATCATTAATAAATTAGAAAAAAAAACTTATTTAGTTAAATTTATAAATCCACAAAAGTCAATTATTTGTAATAGTTTTAAACATATATTTTATGGAAAATGATATATTAGATTTATCTATGAAATATAAGAAATTAAAATTTTCAACTTTAGTTGTCCAGTCTGCGTAAGGATCAGTTTGTGTTAATAAAGGTACGGAAGAGTTAGATGTAGAAATCCGTTCAGAAAAGACGTGTTGGAAATTTTGTGTCCTCGATTGTTTGAAAGCACACTGTATAATAGGGATAGACTGTATGATGGATAGAGGAATTAGTGTGAAATTCTTTCAGGAAATTTGCTCTTGAATATAGAGGAGATTACTTACATGGACGTGTAGTCATCTGGGTCAGTTGATTTAGACATTTAGAGGAATCGGGTTTGAGTGACATGGATAAGGATAAGTTTACAGAATTTTTTGTTGGTTTTCGGGAAGTGTTTTCCGATAAACCAGGTTTAACGCATGTTGCTTGGCACAAAATTAATAAAAAAAATTGTAATTTAATAGATTACCACGACCATTTGGAATTCCGTCACATCCTCTTCAACAACAGATCGCAAAGATCAAACTTCAGACGACCAAAACCCTCATCGATAAACGCTCCAAGCCCCGTTTCGAGAAGAAAAAGAGTTTACAAATCAAAAGCAGTTCTACCAAATCATCCACAGATTGCGACAAATTACCAACGTTGAGCTCAATTTTTCCCGGTTAGAATCGACCGATTGTAAAACGCCGTGTCTAGTGGATTAGAGCCCCTCGAGACATGGCTTTTTGCTATCAATCGATTAAACGTTAGATTGTTTCCTTTTTCGCGTTCGTCTTTTATTCTGTAATCGATTTTCATGGGCTACATAATCAGTTAAAGACCTCTATTTTCATGGGCTACATAATCAGTTGAAGATTTCGATTTTCATGGCCTACATAATCAGTTGAAGATTTTTGCTTTTCAAGACGATTTCCATTTCGGCGTCGCTCTTTGGCTTTGGATTTTTCCATATCTGATAATTTGAGCCTACCCATTTTGTAAGTTTTTCAATTTTTAACGATTTTATGCCTTTCTATTACCTATTCAAATAAAAATTCTTCTAAAAGTAAAGAACATCGCTGAATTTCGTAAAAAAAATATAATGCGAGCATCATTTGGCCTCATCCAAGAGCGAAAACAACAACTATTTCCAAATGGTTAACAAGGCCAGCTGCGCCTATCGTTAGTAAACCATATCGTTATGATAAAATAAAACAGAGTACAATTGATTATCATATTAAGAAGATGCTTTAGTTGCCTTTTCAGTAAAACTGTGGACTTTTTAAAGTTTGCATTATATATCTATCTATATTATAAAGGACAAACATATATGTGCGTAACGCATACGTCATTTTGCGAATGGCAACACTTTGAAATTTGAAATAAAATTTTGGTTTTGCATTTTCTCTACTGCAAATTTTTAAACTTCTATGCATCACACATTTTAACTCTTCACACCGTCGTATAAGGAAAAAATTATCTTTTAAATATTATTTGTTTGAAAGCTGTATCTCAATTTATTTTTGAGATATTAATTTTTTTGTAGTTTTTAATACAAATTTTCTAATTGTGGCATCTGAAGTACTCCATTTATATTGAAAGTAAAGGGAAAATATTAATGGTTTATTATTTTTATTCATTATATCCTTATTGATGCCATTTTCACATTACAAATAAAAGTAACTTTTTTATAATTTTTGAACAGAAAATGATGTCAGACATTAAATAAAACACGCATTCTTCTTCATAAATCAGCTACATATTAATATTTTTACATTGCGCTGATAAATGAGTTTGAGGCGCTCGGCAAAATGATTCATTGAGTAAAAATGATATATTTAAAACAAAACGATCATTTTTTTTTTTTTTTTGATAAAACTAAATATTTGACCAATACTATAAATGGCGAATACTATGACAACTAAAGTCAAATTTCTGAATTTTTTTTTCGCGGGTACTAAGATTAGAACTTAACGTTTGTGCGAATGTTCACATGAAAAGTTGTATCGGACAAACGTGACTTTAACTTTGGAAATGCATTCATTAATAATCTATTCTTTTCCCCGATAAAATACTTTCAAATTGTGAATTTGAGTGGTGCGTATGTAAATTACGAGAATGTGAAAATAACGTACAGTTTAGATTTTATGGGGGGAAATTTTATGATGTGACAAAGCGAAATCCTTTTTACTGATTTTTCATCCCGTAAAAACAAACATAAGAGCTCCATCGATAACTTCATCATAATTACTCATCTTTATTACGTAATCTAATACAGTTTAATTTTTCAATAATTTAAGCAGTTGAAGTTTGTAGAAATAATATTTTGGTAATTTTGGGTTTAAAATATTATTTGTTTTAAGAGTTAGACAACCAATGTAAGATGGTTTTTTTGTTGTAATTATTTTTGTAGGTTTATTATAATTTCGATCTGACAGTTCCTTTCAAACATTTTAGTACGTCGAATTTTGACGGGTTGCAACTCGTACTAATAAAAGAACAGATCGCTCTGTGTGTGTGTGTGTGTGCATTTGTCGGCGAAGATTAACGAAAACTACGGCCCGTACGAGGCTCAAAAGGTTTTTGAGTGTAGCCCAAAGTGTCTCATGATGCACCTGAGCTTCAGAATTTTTAATTTTTAATTAACAGCTGAATAATTAATTACCAACCGCGACTCACTATCATCAAGCAGCCGAATTAAAAAGTATTTCTTTCTTCAAAACCACAGACTGACTAGAATGAGACTCCGATCCGAAGGTAGCAGTCCTAGCGTTACGGTTGCCTAGAATGGGACCCCGCTCCGAGGATAGAAGTTTACAGAAGGAAAAGGGATATAATAGATTGAGAATCCACATTCACCGGGTTCCTACATTTCAAAGTACACTAGGAGTTTTTAAGGGACGTTGTATATTTTTCATTATTGCTTTTATCGAGTTGAAATTAACACACATATGAGTATTTTAAACGACAAATCCAAATATTCTTTGAAAAACAACAGCAATTAGCGAATACAAATTAATTAACGATTTAAATTATTTTAGCGTTTTTTTTTTTTTTATCTCGCAGCTGTTTGATAAATCATTTGAACATAGACTTCTCAATGACAGGAGACCACATGTGTACCATTCTCGCAGGCAACCAGATGCATTCTTCCAGCAGAATTGAAAATTATTTAAAAAAAAAAAAACTTTTTTGACAACGGGTCTATCTGTATATATATAAAAAAAAAACCGCTTGTATTTGTTAGATTTGTATAAACGTGGAGGGGGGGGGGACTACTTTTGATTAAATATCGCAGTTAGTCCTCCTGACAAATATTATTATTATAAAGAATAGCGCGCTTCGCCCGTTATCGCATAATTTGTATTTGTTAGATTTGTCTAAATGGAAAGGGGGGGGGGTAACTACTTTTGATTAAATATCCCAGTTAGTCAGCACGACAGATATTATTAGGACAAAGACTAGCGTGCTTCGCCCGCTATCGCATAATTTCTGTGTGTGCGCAGCTAATATAAAATTAGATGCATTCTTCCAGCGGAATTGAAAATATCCCAGTCAGTCCGCATGGCAGATATTATTATGACAAAGACTAGCGTGCATCGCCCTGTATCGTAAAAGTTGTATTTGTTAGGTTTTGTGTAAATGGAAAGGGAGGGGACTACTTTTGATTAAATAGACCAGTTAGTTCGCATTACATATATTATTATGACAAAGACTTGCGTGCTTCGCCTGCTATCGCATAATTTCAGTGCGTGCGCAGCCGATGTAAAATGAGATGCATTCTTCCAGCATAATTGAAAAGCGTGCTTCGCCCGCTATCGCATAATTTGTATTTGTTAGGTTTGTGTAAATGGAAGTGGGGGGGTGGGGAACAACTTTTGCTTAAATGTAACAGTTTGTCCGCATTACAGATATTATTATGGCAAAGACTAGCGTGCTTCGCCCGCTATCGCATAATTTTAGCTGCGTGATATAAAATGAGATGAATTGTTCCAGCAGAATTGAAAATTATTTAAAATAAATAAATTTTTCGACAAAAGGTCTACCTGTATAAAGAAACGTTTGTATTTGTTTGATTTGTGTAAATGGGGAGGGGGTGGAGGGAACTGCTTTTGATTAAATATCCCAGTAAGTCCGCATGACAGATATTATTATGACAAAGACTAGCGTGCTTCGCCCGCTATCGCATAATTTCAATGCGTGCTTAGCAGATATAAAATGAAATGCATTCTTCAAATTTAAGGTTTATTTAAGAATATTATTATATGCCCGAGCAACGCCGGGCGGGTCTGCTAGTTTTATATATTTAATGTAAACAAAAATAATATTTAAGAATGAATATCTATTAACAAGATGGAATTATTATATTAACAAGCACTTAGAAACAAGCTTGTTTTTCTTCCAATGTTTAATGAATCATTTAATATTATATTAATTACTCTTTTGTAAAGAATAGAAAAGAAAATCAATTAGATGTGCATTTCCTAGAAACACGTAGATTTCACATCGGTGTAAATGCACATTCCATGCAGAATAACGAAAAACATTCGAACTTATTCTTGTTTAACAGGCAGCATTGAAATGCGTGAAAACACATCGAGATGTTTTGTTAATTATTTGCATAACTTCAAAGTTTCATACCATTATACAGGGAATTTGTAAATGAATATCGGGGTTTTAACCCTTTGTAGTATCTATTATATAAAACTTATAAAATTATACGTAATACATAAAATGAAAGAGCAACTCAAACAGTTTGTTGGTACCTTTGCATGCGAATGCGCACGCAATTTTTCTTCCGTCATCCGTTAGAAAGCGCTAGTAGCAAAAATGGCGACTGGCGAACAGAAAGCATTTGTGTTCTGCAGTTTGCAAAGACCGAATCTGTAGCTACTGTGTAACGTGCGTAACGGATTAAGTTCAGATGTGATCCCCCAAGTGATAATAAATTATGTAGATGGTATCATCAATTTGAAAATACCCTCTGCCTTTGCAACAAATAGCCCACAAACACTAACCAACGTTTGGGAAGAACTGAGCTATCGACTTGATGTGTGCCGTGTGACAAAAGGTGCTCACATTCAACACTTGTAACTTGTAGGTAAAACTGTTTGAGTTTCTCTTTCATTTTATGTATTAATTACAATTTTAAATTTTATGTAATAAATACTACCAAGCGTTAAAACCCCGATATTCATTTAGAAACACCCTATTAATGTAATCAAAATTAATATTTAAGAATGAATATTTATTAACAAGCTAGAATTATTATATTAACAAGAATTTAGAAACAAGCTTGTTTTCCTTCAAGTGTTTAATGAATCATTTAATATTATATCAATTACTCTTTTGTAAAAAGTATAAAGAGAATCAATTAGATGTGCATTTCCTAGAAAAATGTAGATTTCATATCGGTGTAAATACACATTCCATGCAGAATATCTTAAACGAAATAGCATTCGAACTTATTCTTGTTTAACAACTTGCACTGAAATGACGTGAAAATACATGAGATGTTTTTGATAATTAGTTGCATAACTTCTAAGTTTCGTACCATTATATTTTAATAGCAGTCTTCGTCTTATCTAATCAAAGAATTTTTGTCATAAAATAAGACGGGATTAGTATCAAAATACGGCAGAACTAGACTAGGCAGATGTAGAATTAAATCACAAATAATTCGTCTTCCATGGCCTATCTTTCCATAGTAAGTGCTAAGATATAGAGAGATATAGAGAGATATAATGACAATATTTCTATAAAAAGATATACGTGCATTTAAAATAAAGTTTTTGTTATTTTTAAATACGTTTAGTTTTATTCCTTCTTAGGTGTCAACGAAATGTGGTATTCGTAAAATTAAAAATACAAAAGATTCTGAGCAATTACCAGTCACAATCAAAAGTAAATATATAAGCATAAATTTCTAGATTATGAAAACGAAAAACAATATTTTATTACATCCGTCAAGAATTTCAGATTTTCAAATTTCGGAAGTTAGAAAAAGCACAATAGATAGCCCAAGCATACGTATCACATAAAAATTTCACAATAAAAATGAAAGTAGTAATCCAAAGTTTTATGCTAGAAATTTTTTCTCGTGATATCTAGAAAACAACTAAACAAAAAGTACATTTGATTGATGACGGATGGTTTTTTTAACGATGAGATACAAAGTTTTTTTTTTAATAATGCTTTTAGAGAAGACGGATTAAATGTTCTCGATTTCTTCATTTAAAAGCCTTATATCTTTCTCAAAAATTTACTGTATGTTTTGAAAGAAGTGGAGCACAGTTGGGAAACTTCTTTGGGGGGGGGGGGGGGGGAGGGGCTTGCTCCGTATCAGTTGCGCGCATGTCTGGGCCTCCAGAGGCCTATATAGCCCAACGAAGGCTTGCAGCTCCGCTTCAAGATCTAGTTTTTTTTTTTTTTTTTTTTTTTTTTTTTTTCATAACAAAGTAAAAACTTCATCAATAAAATAAAATAATGTAAATTAAATCAGAAATTTAACAGACATATAATCCAACTACGTTCTTAAACAACTCAAATGATCAGAAATGAAAACCACTGCTTTAAGTAACACAAGTTTTGGTGATTTCTTTGGCTATTATGTCACATAAAAGTATACTTCTTAATAAATTTTAAAATTTTATTTGAATACAAAATGGATGTCTTTATAATGGAGATTATTTTTGGTGTTGTTAGTGAGCTAAAAAATGTATTAATATAGAAAATGATTGTCTCTTATATTCTATAACGTGGGTGGTCCGAATTGCATCCCTAGTTTAAAAAGCAATGTAATAAAGGGAAAAAAATATTTATTCTTAAAAATGTTAAAAATGGAAATTTTCAGAAAACTATCCCTGAATTCCGAGAAACTACTATATTCTGATTAGCGAATACTTTAAACTCATAAATAAATACATTGTTTTAATAAGAAAACCAAAGAATAAGAACTGAAATATTTACACGTTATGAACATCAAGTACCTAATGCTCTTTGCTTTAGCCTCTTCGGTCCCTGGGTCCCCATATGGGGACCTCTGTCATTTTCCTTATAACAACTGAAATGTCCAATTTTTTTTTTTTTTTTTTTACATTTTCACTTCACTTCTTAATAGCTCAATGTTTTTTGAGTTCAAATTAAACGAATAAATGGCAACATCTCAGCTGATTCCCACATAAAATAAATGTTATTTTCATCTGAGTTTGCAAAATGCCTAAAAATGCACAAAAGACATTATGACCAAGAAAGGGAGAAAATTTCATAAGTATTTAACTTAAATCTTTTTCAATAAAAATTTTTGAGGATTTGTAGATTATTTACTTCTTTAAAGCTCTTAAATTTGTGATTGCGTTATTTTAGACTAATGATTATTAAATTGATGTTTTTAAGGGGGCTTGTAGTTTTAGATTCATACATTTGAACCTAAATTACTAAGCGCCTAAAAGATCAATTTCATAAAAGATATTTTTTTGTGTTATTTATGATGTCATTTTGTTTGGGAAAAACCAATGATTAAGCATTTGTATTATTATTTTAGCTTTGGAACTGAAGAGGTTAAGGGTAGTCTATGCAGGAAATGTTAAATTAGATATTTCTGATCACATTGGAATGGGGGATACAAATTATTAGTATATAAGCAAATACGTTATTACGAAAATATATTACTTAATATTACTTTATTAATATCTGCAACAAACTACTAAATAAAATTAAAATTAAAATAAATTTTACATTAACGACATATTCGAAGTGCATATATATAAAATAAAGTGTGACTATATTATATTATGTGCATTTTATAATCAATGCATTTTTATACTATATTAAAGCACCTATTTCATACTGCTCTAAACATATACACTGCTCAAAACAATTAAAGGATATTTGAAGTTTTATATAAAATAAAGATATCAACGAAATTTTTTTTGCCGAAAATAAAAGAAGAGAATCACAAATGCAAATTTTTCTGGTTTTCAAACTGTGGAGTATGCAAATTTTGAGTTCGACGTCGAAAACGTCGCTTCAGCGGCAGCGAATGAAATTTGACTTTCAACTGGATAAAATAGAATGAAGACAAGGATGATCGGCATTCAGTGATTGCTTTGTTTCGATGAGTACGATGTCTCAGCGAAGTCATTTGACAGATTCAGAAGCTTTGAGAATTGTTGGTAAGTTAGAAGGGGGCCAAACTCAAGCCGAAGTAGCGCAAGCCATTGGAGTGTCACAAAGTGTCATTTCCAGGATCTGGAACCGTTTTTTGGAGAGTGGATGTGAAGGCCGAAGACCAGGGCAAGGTCGTAGACGGGCAACAACGCCCAATGAAGATCGGTATTTAGCGTTAACAGCTCGGAGACACCGAACCATGAACGCTACTCTTCTCCAACAACACCTTAGCTCGGCTACAGGCCCCACGATTTCAACTCAGACTGTCCGAAACCGGCTCCATGCTGTAGGTCTGTATGCTCGCCGACCGATGATATGTGTTAGATTAACATCAAGGCATCGTCGCGACCGCAGGGAGTGGGCAACCGAGCATGTCAACTGAAGGAGAAATGAATGGAGCAATATTCAGTTTTCTGACGAGTCCCGTTTTTCTGTGCATCTGGATAATAGGCGTATTATCATCTGGAGGGACCGTGGCAGTAGGAATAATCCTGCATTCGTGCACGAAAGTGTCAGATTTGGCGGTGGAGGAGTGTTGGTGTATGGTGGCATCTCCATTGACGGGCGCACTGACCTCTACATCATTCGAGATGGAGCTCTGACTGGTCGCCGATATAGGGATGAGATCCTCAGACCTCTTGTAGTCCCTTACGCTGCAGCAATCGGAGATAACTTCATTTTAATGGACGATAACTGCAGGCCACATCGTGCAAACCTGGTGGAGGATTTCCTTTTCGAGGAAGGAATCATTCGAATGGAATGGCCAGCGTGTTCTCCAGACATGAATCCAATCGAGCACGTTTGAGACGCTCTAGGAAGACGAGTTTCTGGCCGCCAACAACCCCCACAAACTCTCCAAGAACTGGAAAGAGCTCTTCTGGAAGAGTGGGGCAGAATACCCCAACTCGTCATTAATAGCCTCATTGAGTCCATGCCTCAAAGGTGTTCAACGTTGCTGGCCGCCCGTGGAAACCATACCCCCTACTGAAAATGATTTTCTTTGAAGAAAACACCTTTTCTTATTCTTTTTTTCTCATGTGCACAAATTGTGTTTTTTTCCTTTAGTACACAAATGCGCAATAAAATGCATTTTTTTCTGCCAAACATGTGTAATTTATTCTCATATAACCTACTATGTCTGTCGACCATGTATCAATCAGCTAAACAGTTTACCAGATACAAAATCCACCTAAAACTGCAATATCCTTTAATTGTTTTGAGCAGTGTATTTTTTCACGATTTCTTTTTCAAAAAACGCAAATATTTTTTTTTTTTTGTGTCGATATATTTTTTTAGTAATGTTATGTTACATAAAGCATGTATGTTAAACACGTTTAGAAATAACTGCGTCATTTGAAGATTTTTTAAGCGCCATAGGATGTACAATTACAGCTACAGATTATTATTATCCCCGACCAAAATATTTCATGCTTCAGGCATTATTTTCTTACGTTGGATTTATTCCTTACTCAGTTATGCTTTACATGCATACACCTTATAAAATTACAAATAATATTTTCTGATTATAAAACACATAGAAGAACATTTAAGGAGCTACTACTGTCACCTGGAAAGATTTGCTCGATAATGCTGGTCCTATGGAAGAATTTTTTTAAGATATGTCGTTTGCATTTTAATATTTTTGAATATTTTGTTTTTCATTGGATAGATGAGATTGATCTCTACATCTGCATTGAAAAAAATGAGTACTCAAAATTGAGTAAAAATTACTCAATTTTAAATACGTCACATACTCAAAATAGCTCCGAGACAAATGTACTCAAAATTCAGAAACACATGTACTCATTTTTGATTTCATGATTGTGTTCAAATATGAATCTTTATGTACTGCCTTCTGATCCAACAAATTAAAATAAAAATGTACTGACATTCATTTCCCGTTCAAAGTTATTAACATGAAACGTTTAATTGATTATTTTTTAAAAAATATAGCAAAATTATTAGCAAGATAGCCAAATCGGATATTTTTATGACACTAATCACTAATCACTAATCGCCCACTCGTGGACAGCCAACCTTTCGGTATAGGAGCTAATTAGTCCACGAGGGGAAAACACATATCCCCTTACCCGCTGAAACCCCAGTACCCGCGAACGAGCCCTGAAGTCCCAGCAGGTTGGAAGACCCTTACTCTTTAATGAATACCCTACCTGTTTAATGAAAATTATTAAAATGACAAAACAAACAGAATGACTAATAAACAGTATAACAAAATGTCAGGAGCCCAAGAGAGCAGTATATTAAAAGTAAATATTTAAGATAAAAGTTAAATTGCAGCATAGCACTATTTTTACTTAATTATAGGTTAATTAATAATGAATAATTTTTATAATAAGGAATGGAGATAATAATAGATTTTGATAATTAAAGGTTAATGCTAAGAGATAAGGAATTTAATACGAAATTCCCCTCCAATGCCCTGGCTAAATAAATAAGATAAGAGAGATGAGTTATAAATTTTTAATTACCTGTTAATAATTAGGGAAATTAATGATTTAGCATACTAGCAGGACTACAGAGGAGGGAAATTTCTGTCATATCCTTTAAAGTTAAATATTTAATAAAATGTAAAAGTATTTAAAACAAGACAATTTAGGTTATTTAAAATTTGAGATAACACATAATATAACAATTAGTTCACTGATGAGACTTTCACAGACGACACCTAAATACAATTAACAAAAACACATTCAAGAAGTGTTCTATTTACAAGTCATTTTCCGGTAAAGCATTATAGTTATAAATTACTGTAGCTATGATTATTTTAAAATTGAACTATATTCTATTATTAGTTTAGCATTGTTTTCAAGCACTTTTAAATTACTTTAAAATACTGTACATAATTTAATATTTACATAATTAAACATCTTTTATGTCGCCACAAAATAAATAAATCATTACAGGGTACAAAATTACCGTTTTGTTAGTGTTTGATAACATGTGATGGATCAAAATTGAGAATGGATAGGTTCATTTTTGATCCAAATATACTCAATTTGATAGGAGTACATCGATTTGTTTATTTCTGAGTGCTTCATTTTTTTCAGTGTGCCCTTTTTCACTTTTACGATTTTGCTTGAGGATTTTTTTCAAGAGGATGCTTTCACTTTCGAAAAAGTTCTGAAAATTAAAGTGTCCTAATTAAAAATATCTGTACGCAAAATCGAAAAAGTAAAAAACTCCCTTTATACAAATCGATTTCAGCTAGCCAATGCAAAATGAATTATTTAAAAATACTGAAATGCACACGAGAAATCTTTAAAAAATTCTTCCATAGGATTATCATTAGTGACCGAGTCTTTTCAGGTGGCTGAAATAGTTTCTTAAAAACAAAAGATAATTGATCAGGAATCGGTAAAAGGCTAATCCACAACAAAAAGCAGTTTTCATTCATAATCGACATGTTCTTAACAGAAATTACCTAATTTTTCAATTTCAAATGTTCTAGAATACCTTCTAACAAGCTTTCTAAACATTATATGTATTAAGAAATACAATAAAGAATAAACAAAAAAATATTACGTACAAAAATTCTTTTGAAATTCACAAATTAATTTTTCTAAATAATATTTTCATTCGTTTACAAGCTTGTCGAAACATTCTTTTAAGAAATCAACTTAAATAGACTTTTGATAAAAATACTACTATTTTTTTGAAGTACATTTTTTTTTTTTGTAGAAAGATTTTTACATGTAATAATTTGTGTTTTAAATTTTAACATGCAATTATATTTCTCATTTTCGACTTTTTATTGCAAGAAAAAGAAACGAGCAGTGTAAAAAATTAATTAAAAGAATGACGTAGAATTTTTTTCAGTAACTAATCCGAACAAATTTATTTGTGTATAAACTTTCTAGAATTAAAAAGAAAATCTCATGAAAATGTAATAACGTAGAGGAATATTCCAAGTAAAAAATGTTCTTGAATTATTTTGCAATGAAGCTATTGAATATTATTCTAAACTTTGATCAAAACTTGAAATTCTAAAATAATTGGTGAAATGAATGAAACACCTGTATATATTTTTTGCTTACTTATTTCTAAGTTTTTTATAACATACATTATACCCATTATTTTACACTTGCAAATTGTTAAAAAACACTCTCGAATAATTCTGGGAATGCGATATTTCTCCTTTATTATTATTTCAAAAATGTATCGAACAGATAAATAATAAAATAAATTTTCGTTAAAGATATTACGATTTTACTAATCCTCAGAGAACTTGAGTTCGCTACATCTGCATTCTTTCTCTCTTTTCATTTTTTTGTCTTACTGTATATAAATTTTAATAACTTTAAAAAAATCGCTCTGAAAAGTGCCTTTTTTTTATCCTGTGGTTTTCGCCACCGCCTTCATGATTAGACTGCCCTGCCCTAACAACTGTTTATTTCTAAACTACTGCTAACTTCATTTTTTATATTTTGCAAATTTTCCTTTCACATTTATCAGCAGTTCACGTATCTACAGCTATACTCTCTCTACGATTTCATAAATTAACCTTATTGTTAGTGAAATATGTGTATAGCATCTCATTTCTCCTTAAACTTGATTTTATTTAATTTTATTTAAATTGTTCTCTTTTTATACTTTTTTACTATTTTAAACTTCTTTAACATTAATTTAAAGCTCATTAGTTTGAAAACTACAGACACACTTTACCCCAAATGCTCACATAGTAGCAAGACATTACATTTATAGATTGGACATGAAGTTGTCCGCAACTAGGATGCCCCTAAATGCTGCATCAATTTTCAGCAGTGTTCAACCTTCTAAGGTCTTACATAGTAGTCCTTATTTCAAAGGAAAAATAGTAATAGTGAGAAGTTCGAGGTTGGGTATCGTTCCATGTGGTTTAGTCGGTAGAACGTCAAGTGGGCTGTGCTGATGGCCCGGGTTCGAGTCCCGTCATGGAATCTTTTTCACTAGGTTGGCCATTGCGCCTTTTAAGCAAATGATTTGAAATTTTGTTTTCATTTGAAATATTGTATGTAAAGCAAATGTCTCTCTCTGGATAAATTTTCAAATATTAATATAGATTCAATCGATGTTGGATTTAATTATTGTGTCTTTGTTTGCCCCATGTCGGTGGCTCACGGAAAAATATTCCATCTTGTGCTGCGTTTGTAGCCTTGCCAACCTGTAATAGTGAGAAGTTCCAGGCTGGGTATCAGTCCATGTGGTTTAGTCGGTAGAACGTCAGTGCGCTACACTGATGGCTCGGGTTCGAGTCCCGGCATGGAATCTTTTTCACTATGTTGGCCTTTGCGCCTTTTATGCAAATAATTTGAAATTTGTTTTTCATTTGAAATATTGTATGCAAGGCGAATGTCTATCTCTGGATAAATTTCCAAATATTAGTATAGTCGTCCTTTTTTACGAGCAGTTGAATATGAAATATTATCAAATCGCATTCATGTATAATATTTACATTTTATTGTAATTAAGCTAATGTAACATAATTACATGGCAATGTCAATGTCAATATTCATATATTCTTTAATCACAATGCAATAAACTTAAATTGCGTAACAATGGTTTTTAATTTATGACGAAATTTTGCTTATATATCGTCGCCTGACAGCAACAGTAGGACATCTAATAATAATAATAATAATCTTTAAAAACAATTAAATTTAAAAAATCAAAAAACCCGACTGCGTAAAAAGCGATCTAATTAATTATTTCTCATCAATGTGAAACTACTTTTTTTTTCAATTCCTACTATTAGCTCACACTCTCGCTATATATAACTTGTTCAAATTTTCAATCGTTAATAAAATACTTATTATTCATCCAATCAAGCTCAAATATTTTTTTTTAAACTTGTAGTGGATGACACTTGATGTTAATCCAGTTTTTTAATATTAATTCATTAATTAAATTAAATTAATTTTCCGTAATCGAGAGAGCCCTCTTCTTGATCAAGGTGCCACTCAAGAGGTAAAAAGAATGGGAGAAAAAAAATTCTCTTATTGACCTAAGTTGGAATTGACTTAAAATATTTTTTTTTATTTACTTGTATTGATGACTTTTAAGTTGTGTTTAATTGTTAGTTCCTATCTATAAACACTGTTTTGATAAGGTCTATAGATGTCTAGGATGGTTAGAGTTGCAGTAAAGCTAGAGACACTACCTACACAACTTCCAGGTTGTATAATATTTAAACGGGGCTTCTGACTGTAAAATAGTCAATGAAACATCATCTTCATTTTGAAAGACCTATCCAATGATAGGCCACTCAATAGTGTGCGTAATTTTTTTTCGTCTCAACCGCCATTTTTTATTTTACGGCCATTATTTTGAATTTATAAAAACAAAACCTAGCCTATAACCATCGGGCCGTTAAGACGAATTAATACAGGCTTTATTTATTAAAATCCATCCAGCCGTTGGGAAGTTTCGAGGGCATAAATAAATCCACATACACAGATACGCGTGAAACACATAACCCTTTTTTTCAGTCGGGTAAAAAATGAGATGTTTGACATGCTGCTATGAGAAACTGTGTTTGTTTCTAGTGCAGGATCGGCGAACCTTTTCACACCCGCGTGCTAATTTTTTCCAAAAAATGTTTTCTTGATCATGACGAGCCAACAACCAAAAATATATGGGATCTTTTATTTGAACGACATTTTTGCATATTAGGTGGTGTATATAGGATTTAGGCCTTTACGTATTTCTATAGCTTTACAAAATCTAGTTTTGTAGCTTTACATCTTTTTTATACAGGTACTGATAAAATTTTAATTAGCATTAGACTTTACATCTCTAGAATTCCAGATTTTTTTTTTTACAGTGTACGGGTGTTGATTGATTAAGTGTAGTTTATAATAAGGTATACATTTTCTAGCTGAACTATAGTTGGTGTATTAGAAGTTTGTAGAAAATAAATGTAGCCATATACAGGGATAAACAAAAAACTCGATCCATTGCCGCTTATGGTTGATTATAAAAGGTAGCGCATTTATAGTTACTCATACGTTTTTTACTTGAAATTAAAGCTGCTTTAACATGCTGTGTATATAAAAATCTCTCAATAGTATAAAGAAATTTACAAAATAATTAGAGACAATTTCCGTCAATTAGCGAAAATTGCTAAGAATAAATTTTCATAATGCGATGAGTTTTTTAACTAAACAAATTATTTTCATGATATGTAGCACATAAATATAGGTACAGTAGCTCTCAAAAGTATTTTGACAACATTATATTCTCTCTTACTTTGTTTAATTTTCTTGGATTTTTCTTGTTTCACGTTTTTTATTAGCAAATCACAGTTAATTTGCTAAAATTCTATAAAACTTTGAATATGGTTTCATAAAATGCAAGTTGTATTTCTGTAGTTTATTACTGTTTTTATTTAAGTCAATTAGTATCTTTGTCAAAATACTTTTGAGCGCTACTGTATATAGAAAATCTAAAATCAGAAACAATGTTACCCAAAATAATTATTATTTTGACCATGAAAAGGAATTGCTGAAACTGGATGTTAAAATGCCTTATGCATTTTCTAAACTACTGTAAAAACACTTATTTTCGCGAGGCTTTAATTTTCTTGATTTTCGCGAACCCGTCGTAATCGCGAAAATGTAAGCCTCGCGAAATATTTTTCTTCGCCTCAAATAATCATGAAAAAATCAGGAATTTTTCACTTATCCATGATTTAATGATTGCAGTTGCTTAAATAAGAAATAAGTACAAAAATTTCTTGAATACTTTCAACTATTTCTTGAATACTATACGATAAAAACAATAATACAACTAATAGAATGCAGCTCATTCACTTACAATATTTATACCAGCTTCTTTGAAGCCATTCAAAATTATCTCATATTTGGCTTTAATACCGTTAAATCAAGAAGTGTGAATCGGTTTTAGTCGTGATATTCGCAGGTCCACAGATTCTTTTTCCTCTAGAAATTTAAACAATAAGGATTCTACTAGGTAATTTCGGGATTTTTCAACTTTCGCTTCTTTTCATATAAAATTCGCGAAATTTTCAGCTCACGAAATCACCGATATCTTCATTTTCGTGAAAATTACGGCTGGCGAAAATAAGTGCTTTTACATTATTTACTAAGATATCTTCATCCACCTTATTGGAAGGGGAAGTTTTATTAGAGTTTTTTAAAATTACTAAAAATCGTTTCATTATCAATCATAAAGCAACATTTTTCGTTCTTGACATAATTTAAATTTCTGTCTTAGTATATGACAGCACCATAATATATAGGGCGGATCTCAAAAAGTGGGAAAAACTTTATGGTGTGATAGAACGTTGCTATACCAGCAAATTTCGTCATAAGATGTGTGGTCGGAACGTAAACGGTGGGATGTTGAAACTTGTGTTTAACCACTGTGTTGAAACACTGTTCTAGGGCGATGGATTGGTCGAGATTTGTCTCATAGCTTGGCCACCAATATCACCGGATCTCTCGTGTTTGGACTTTTTCTCGTGGGGCCATATGAAAATCCTAATATACGAGTGCCCCATTGAATCCGATATGGATCTAGTTACCAGGATTGCCGTTGTTGTCGGTCGTATTCAAGAAATGCCTGGTGTCTTCGAAAATGTGCGTCAGTCCGCATCCCATAGGTGTGAAGCGTGTATTACAGCTGGCGGAGGATCTTTTGAACAATTTCTTTGAGCATGTACATTAATTACATTCCTGTTAGTCAAATGTTTTTTGAAGTATTTCCTCTTATTTTTGTGTTAATTCTTTAACTCCGACAGTGGAAAACTACCTTTTAATTTCTCACCGATTGCGTTCCGACCATACATTCTATCATGAAATTTGCTCGTATAGCTTAGTTCTATCACCAAATAAAGTTTTGCCTCCTTTTTCAGATACACTCTGTATATAAGTAATTTTGAATAATTCATTTAATTAATTTTGACTTCAGCTTTTTTTATTTTTTAAACTAGTTTTTTATGATTGAATGCATAAAAAGAAAAATGAATCCTTTTATTTTCGGATAATCTAGGATTCATAGAACAGATATTGGAACAACATATCATAATCGTGCAACTCGTGTACGACTCTCTCATTTTATACTCGAGGTTCTGAAATATATTCCCAAATATACTTAAATATCGCTCATTCCGAATATTTCGCACATTTTTGAAAGATTTATACGTACGATAGTTTAATTTGTGCACCTTTTTAGCTCATTATATCTCACCCAATCATAGCTTTATGGTATAATATATAGTAGTTTGCCCTTTTATAATGTATACTATAAAACAACATATAAGGATTGATATTTTATTCCAAGGCATTATCTATGTCGTTTCGTAATTTTTTTTAAAACTATAACTGAATTTTAATGCTCTTACATGATGTTCTTTATTTTAAGCGCTTTATTTCATCAAAAAACTATGTATTTATTTATTTTCATATTTATCCATCTAAATTATTGAAATAACAAGTATCTTAAGACAGGTATTATGATGGACTATTCAGAGTCAGTTTCGTAATTCTATAATTCTATGGTGCAAGATAATCTTGTAGTTTAGCGTTCAATATTGCTACATGTAGACAACAATGCTTTCTGAAATGGAACAGAATATATCTCTTCCATAAACTATGTCTTAATAAGGTGCAAAATAAACACCTATATTATCATATTTGCAGATTTATATGTTTCAGATGGTCAGATAATTAAATGCTCCGCCAACTGTGTATTCAATACGATGTAATATGGAAACAGTTTAATTGCAATTTATAGAAATGTAATCATTGAAAATTTTTAAGCATTGCAAATAAATATATAATCCAGGAAAAAGTTAAAAACACACACACACAAAAAAAAAAAACACTATTAATATCACATTGTGGCAAATAATATTTTATTATGTTAAATGTTTAAAGTACATTAGATTTTTACATACAATTGGGTAGATTTTTTTTTTTTTTTTTTTTTGATTGCATGGCCAAAAAAGATTCGCCTGCAACAAAAAATGCAAGAAACTTTATACAATTATTTACAGAATTTCATAAATTAAGTTATTATTGCACAAAGTTGTAGGAAATTTTAAATAAAAAATTATCAAACAAATATCAGCTAGATTAAAAAGTGAATACATAAGCATGAACTTCTAGAGCGTTAAATAGTGAAACAATATTATATTATACCGTCAAAGAATGTTAAATTTTGCACTTTTGGTAGGATTTAAAAGGAAAATTAAAAGCACAAGTATATATGTTACATTATTAGATCTAATTCCGCGATTTCCTTATCTTAGTCTAAATTACTACTTTATATTCACTAAACCCTTATCCTTAAATAATCTCTATCGTTAACTCTATTAAATTCCGTTTAATTTAATGTCTCACTTGTCTTAATCGCTTTAATATTACGCTTTTAGTATTCTTAAATTAAATGTTCCATTCCCGCGCTTTTTTCTTTCGAGATTATTCTTTTAGCTTCCATTTTTACTTCTCGCGCATTTCTGATGTTATCCTTTTTTCCTCCAAATTCATCCGCTAGTTCTGTTCGCACTCTTTATATGACGTGACATTCTTAATTATTCATTGGTTGAGAGCGCGACCTACGTCATATTTGTATCCATACATTGAAGGAACAAAAATTTGATACTCGCTGTGTTTCAGCAGATTTGAGTCGTATTTCCAGTTTTCATCCATCCCCTGGTCACCGTCCTGTTATTCGATTATCTGGAATTTTGTTTAACCCTAATTACTACTACGGAGCGATGACTAATTATCTTGGTGGAAACTGTACTTTCTGAAAGATGTTCTAATAAAGTGCTTAGTTGATTATGAGTTGTTTTCAATTTCTTCTGGGGAAACTTCACGGAACGATGCATTCCATTGTTTTCACTCGACAACTGCATTTCAACAGTTCGTTCTACTAATATAACAGATTCGAATTATCTGTTCTGACCACTTCTTTTACGCCATTATCGCTGCATGTGATCCACAACTACTATCGTGACAGCCAGTACGGCATTTTCAACGATAAAGCCAATCCAATGTTGCTAGAATGCAACATATATCTTATCTAAAAATTTAATTATATAAATAATAAAGCAATGAAAAGTGTCATTTTTTAAATTATTCTCGTAAAATATAGAAAGCACCTAAATCACACTTCAAAAGACGTAATTGATTCGGGATCAAAGTTTTTGTTTTTTACCATAATGCCTTGAAAGACGATATAATAAATAATCTTAACTGCTTCCAACAAAATCTCTATATATTTCTATACACGTTTATTTAAAGTTTCGAAAGAAATAGAATTTTACTGCAAAGAAATATATTTTCTTGTCGTATCTATGAATTCTTACGACGTCGTTGTATGTTTGTGCATTTAATACAAACATCTATTTCATTTTATTGTATTTAAAAAGTGTCATATAGAATGCTGCTTTAGTCATATTATTCAAATTCCCTTGGAAAAAAAAATTTTTTGGTTAAATTTTAATCTAAAATGCAGATGCTTTTTTTATGAGCAAAATGAATTATAAAATAACAGATACGAATATTGTATGTATTTTCTTTTTTAAATTCTAAATGCATAAATAATTTTTAAATTTTCAAAAACTATAAGGAATGAAAATAAGAATTAAAACATTCTGCTCACAGTAAAACATTAACATGATTCTTGCAAAATTGGATAAATATTTTCCTGAATGTGTGTATTGATTTTTTCCGCCTTAATCGCAAATAGGCCTGCACTGCTAATAATACCAGCATCAGGACAATGAATATTCTGCCGCTTCTCTGGTTAAAAAGAATAGCTGAGAACAGATTAGAATTTTGTCCATTTTCGATTCACAGTTGGATTTGTCAAAATAAGAATGATACACTGTCTAAAGGTAATTAGCATAAATTAGGAACTTCTTTAAGTTAAAATAAAGATATCACACGGTGTATCACTGACATTAACGTACATGATAATAAGTTACAAAAATAATGAACATTTAAGAACTAGACTCATGTTACAAAATAAATTTTCTGATTTTTTTTTAGTGGAATATTCCTGAAATTATGTGTAGCTTTGTGATATATTTATTAGTTTAAGTGTCATCAGAAATTCACACACAGAATTTTCTTTACTGTACAAGAATATGGAATACATTTTATTATGACAGATACATTCTGTCTCTGTGTTCATAGCATAGAAGTCCGAGAAATCAAATACTTTCTTGTGTCTGTTCTGTTATTTTTGTGTCTGAATTCATTTACTCTTATTCTACAAAAATAGAGACAAGACTCTGTAAACCAAGTGTATTAAAAATTTCAATAGGGTAGTAAAATATATGGACAATAAATTATCCTCTTCTTTAGCATTTAATTGTAGCAGAAAAATACAGTAATATTTCGCTTAATAAGATCAGAAAGTTCACCTAATAAAATAGTTTTTTTTTTTTTTTTTTTTTGGCTAAATATTCTTTGTCTATGTGGATGACAGTCAACATTCTGTATTTCGTTGACCGGTTGGAATAACAGGAAACGATTTGCAAAATATTCACATTATTGAGATAACTTCGTCTGCA
Source organism: Maratus speciosus (assembly GCA_963932465.1). Lineage (NCBI taxonomy): Eukaryota > Metazoa > Arthropoda > Arachnida > Araneae > Salticidae > Maratus > Maratus speciosus. The sequence continues at coordinate 34,338,653 of OZ010789.1, read as the reverse complement.
CTCTTCTCTATATATCTTTCCCTGCCAAATGATTGAGTTACAAGCTTTCACAAAAGGCTGATTTGTGAAATTTTTCAAAATTCCAAATTTTATAAATCAGATGAGAAAGCGAAAGCAGCGTGGTTTTTTCAGTGCATATTTAAATATATTAGTAACTGATATGAAAAATACATGACGTTATCTCTTTCTCCTAGAGGAGTATATGCTTTGAAATGTTGCTATATTGAAGACTATTTCAGTTCAATTTAAAGAACCCTATTATAAAAAATGACTACACTAGAAGTACATGGTTGGAAAAGCACAAAATTATGTCAATTTTAGATGAATGTTTAAACCTCTCTCTCTATATATATATTGGGTGAAAATGATACAAGATTTTATAACACTTTCGATTTTGCGAAAAAGTTACAAATTAATACGTTTCAGTTATACTCTAAAAAAAGATCTGCGAATTTCAATTTAATACAAGTTATAGTGCTTAACCACAAAAATTAAAGAAAGGTAAAATTAAACTCTGGGTACGACAAGTTCTATTTACACTCAAGAATATTTAGGATAAATAAACAATATAGATGCCACAAACTTCCGAATTTTGATTACTACATTTCTGGATAGACGTATGCGCATTATTTAATGAAAGGCGCCTGTGTTTAAATAATAAGGAGAAGAAAGAAAAGGTGCTAATCCAAAATGGAAATATTTGTCTACTGTAAAATACGCTTTATTATTAAAATTATTTTGATGCTGAATTCTATATAAGGAACTATCTCCATACTTATTTTTTTTAATATGTTTACCTATACAATGCACGTATTTGCATATAGCACATTTGCATATTACATATTTGCATATTACATATTTGCATATTACATATTTGCGTATAACAACTTCGAATACATATCATACAAATTACACTTTTTGAAAACTAACAGTTTTTAATGCGAAATTTTGCATACCCATCATTGACAGAAAAAGCAAAAACCCACAGGAATCTGCACATATTTATGATCCAGATACTGTTATCATGATCAACCTAAATTGCATAAAAACATAAATGCTTTTCTCATTATTAAAAGTAAGGAACTTGTGTTTTTAAACAGTACATTTTTCTATATTGAACTACATTTTTTTGCATAAAATATCGTATAAAATTTCGGAATAACTTTAATTCATTTTAATGACAAAGAAAGAATCAAAGAGATTTTATCAAATATATTTATGAATAATCATAATACATAATAATTAAATAAACATTACCATTGTTATAGCCAATGATTTTTTAAATAATAATAAAAAATGTGTTACAGAAACACTTAAAAAACTTGAAGATAAATGTTAATTTTAAAAAAATATCTTGAAAATTCGAAAATTCACAAATTAGATTTTTTAATTTTTTCTTTATTTTTCCAAACTTAAAGAAAGTATAGATAAAAAATAAATTTTTTACTTTCGAAGAAATACTGAATATTCGAACAGAATTCGAAGAAATTAGATTTTCTAATATTTTCTTTATTTCTGCAAACTTAAAGGAAGTATAGATAAAAAAATTAATTTTTTACTTTCGAAGAAATACAAGTTATTAAAAAAAATTACCGTTTCTTTCTTTTAAATATTTCTTGCATGTAACAATTTGTAATTAAAACTTTAACATGATATTCTTTTTCCATTTTCAAATTTCGATTACTGCAAAAAGAAAAGCACGTTTTAAGAAATGCACTTACAAAAAAGTGCATATTTTAAGAACTAATCCGGAATATTTTTCGCTCTAATTTTAAATCATTTTTCAAGATTTTAAACAAATTTCTTGAAAATTCAAAAGAAGGAGAGAGATATTCGGTGTGTTCTTCAATAATTGTTGGGAAAAGTTAAGGAAAATTCGGAACAAAACTTTGTAGAAATTGATGAAATATTAAACATATTTATTATGTGTAAAATACACTTATTCTATGATCATTGTAACATATAGATTGGTAAATACTTACAAGTTGTTAAAAATGGCCTAAATATTTGATACGTTACATATTTTATTTTATTTTATCATTATTTTTTTTTACTCTAGTTTTTCTATTTTAATTTGTAATTGTTAAAAAAAAAAATAGGAAAGTAAATAATTTTGTTACATTCGTTTGCTTTCTAAACTCTAATCTGTCAGGCACTAGATATTTTTTCATAAAACTAAATTGTATTACTAGTAATAACTTATTTTAATAAACTGTAAATTATAAATTATTTTTATTTGAATAATTTTATAGCTTAAATTTTGTTTTAAAGTATTATGATTTATAAGGAAATATTCGGTTTTTTTTATAGAAATACATATCACTAATCTGTATTCTAGAATGTCAACATATAATGAAGAATGCAATTAAGATTTCTATAACATGAATAAAATAAAATGTAACATTGCATAAGTTTGCATTACCAAGAATATTTTCTAGTTTACTTAATGTAATTTAGAAAACTAAATAATATTTTTATTACTATAAAATTTTATAAAAAATTACCTTCTGTAAAGTAAACTTTTAAACACACACTGTAAAAAAATTCCGCAACGTTCCTGGGAAAAAATGGGCAGCTGAGTTGCCCATTATTTACAAGAAACATTTCTTGAAAATCACTGGAACTTTACTGTATATGTTAAAAACTTTCTACAGAAATGCCAGTAAGTTTCCTGCGAAATACCAGGAATATTTCTGTTGACAGCAAAACATTACTGACATTTCACAGCATGCGGGATCCGCAGACGATTTTTACATTTCCAGTTGACAATTTTCGCTTTATTATCATTATTTGTTAGAATGAAAAAATATTTTGAAATTGACATCAAAATTATTATTTATAATTTACACGAAAAAATAAATTTTCAGTTAAAATTCAATAAAGTAAATATATATATGATATATTGTTTCTGAACTTTGCTTAAAATATAAAAATATATAAATGTAAATAATAATTAGAAAAAAAATCTAGGCATAAAATATTTTGGTTTTTCGTTAGTAATTATGTTAGTTTACAAGTTAGATAAAATACATATAAATTTTCATGAAAAAAAAAAACCTAAACGTAATTGTATATTTTTTCCGAAAATAAAAAAAAAATTCAAATTTGCAGCAATTCAAAGTGTCAAATATATATCAAATTTAAATAAAATTGTAATAAAGTGTTAAAATATAAAATTAATTAAAAAAGAAAAAAAAAAGTCCAGAGGTAGCATCGAACTCGGGCCGTACGGGTGGCGTGCGAGCTTTCTGCGTCCACACCACGAAAGACACGTTGAGAGCTGCAAACTAATGGGTATTTGAAACATATGCTAAACCTCGGCATCTAATTTCTGAAAATCTAAGTCCCATTTGAAGAAATCCTTTCACAAAAATAATTAGAGATAAGAACTCTAAAACAGACTTTAAATTAATCAAAATCGGTGAGAATCATGTTTGATGGTCCCCTGGTTAATGGAGATCCAAATAATAGGTGTATTTTTTTTTACACGGTCTGCTCTGCTCCTTAAACCTTCCACAGACAAGTACGAGAGATAATCTCTTAGCGATGTCACGGAGGTATTGTATTTTCATCTGAATTGTCTTGACAATAGAGACGTAAAGGATTATGTCGTCTATTGATTTATTTGCATTCCATATTGATTTTTTTACATTCATTTAAGGAATTCTTTTTCGACACTCGCGCGCGAGCAACGGATTATAGCAAAAAAATAATAAATGGCGGCCGCAGCGTTTTGCTGTTTCCAACCTTTGTTCAGGAACGTTTCAGATAAGAAAACCAGAATTTCACAGGAAAGAGCTAAATTATTCTGAAAACCTGAGAAAAGGCGAAATGTTCCTGGATTTTACATGGAACGTTACCATTTTTTTTTTTTTTACAGTGCATGAAGGAAGTACTGAGTGCGCAACTGAGTGAAAAAAAAACAAAAAACACGTAGGATTTCGAATTTAATTGCGTAATACCTGTGCTTGATTTAACCTTTTTCTAAAGTCCCTCTATGTCGCACTAATGTTTAAGACATATATAAGTATATATTTCATATATAAGTTTTTATTGTTTTTAATCGCAAGTCACCACTGGCGTTTGCAATATGCCGCCCACGGATTTGTGCAATTCATTCTACTTTTTTTTTTTTTAATTGGGTTATTTTTTATAATTGTGATGTCTCTATTTATACCATTATTGGACTTTACATATTAGAAAAAGTTTCAAAAGTTAATATCGCTCTCTCGCAAAAAAAGTGGCACATCTCGCAAAAATTTATTTTGCGTTTTATTCCAATAATTGGTCTGATTATCATATGTTCGTATTGCTACACATAAAGTTTCATAAGAGTAGTTATACGAAAAATAACGTTATTACGCTCTATGTACATTTCTGACCACAGAAGAAGGTTGGATTGTGTTTGGGGGTAAAATTACCCAACCCTCTTTACTTCGTCCGACATTTGCATTCTTAATTGGTCTCAAGACTCTTAAAGCTTCGAAATTATCTTATCTATTCTTAATATTATAATATAATTGTTTCTTTGATATTCCCATTAGAACAGAAGTTACGACTTTTAGAATTATACCCTCTCAATAACTGAAGCGGCGTTTCCGAAACTTTGAATTCATTTTTCTGCAAATGACGTTTTTGGGGATAACGCGCAGCATATTTTAAAAACTTCTGAATATTTTTTCATGAAATTTTCAAAACATATGTTTCATGTTAGTTTTTATAATCTGAACCTAATATTTATATTTTATTTTTGCAATTTTTTTTTTTTTTTTTGGTGTGGGGGAAGGTGATTATAGTGTTGAAAATTTCAAAATTTTGTATTTGCTAAATACAACTTTGTACTAAAAAAATAAAAAATGTATTAAATATAAATTTATTTAGGTTCTGGGCAACTCTTATATTCTGAAGCATAATTAGGCCCATACATTTTCATTCTAGTGGCCAAATTTATTTTGTAATCCTGTTCGCAAGCTGTTATACTAGTTTTCTGCTCAGAAAATGCCTGACAGTTTGAAGCGCCCTATAAATACAAATTTTGCATCTTGCAATTTTTTAAATACATGAAATGAAAGAGCATACTTATATCTTTAATCTCTATAAAAGTTGTGTTTTTAAATCATACACATTTTAAGATAATACATGATAAAAATGGTCCCTTTTTTCTACATTTTTCTCAATTTAGAGTCATGAGACACCTTAAGGGTTTTAAGCTGTTGTGTACGTTTGTATTTCTTAATGCAGAGATAAGTGCTATAATTTAATGTTACAGTAAAATCATGCATATTTTCTACCGCCTCTTCTACGAAATTTAATTTTTTCGAGATCTGTCACTTTTTTATGCCGGTGAACTATATTTAGGCTTTACAAGGAGAAAGATTACGCAGTACGCTGCAAGTGTTTTATTCTACTACAGACCGTCCATGCTATATTAATTTCAAATAAACTTATATTTTGTCTATCAATTTGAAGTTAATTACTACAACACACATATTGGATATTGCATTAAATAAGGATATAAGGATAGATATTCTTGCGTAAATCTACATAATTCTAGGTTTTTCTTTTTTTTCGATGTTGTATTCTCTTTAGTTTCGTGTTTGCACTAGAGTCGGTGGCTCACGGAAAAATATTCCATCTTTTGCTGCGGTTGTAGGTTTGCCAACATGTGATAGTGAGAAGTGGCAGGCTAGGTATAGTTCCAAGTGGCTCAGTTGGTAGAATGTAGATGCGCTGTGCCGATGACCCGGGTTCGAAACCCGTCTTTGGCACTTTTTTACTGTGTTGGCTTTACGTCTTTTAAGCAATTAAAGTTTGAAATGATATTATTGTGGCTTTAGTATGTCCTGGCGCAAACAGTGCGTCATACGTGTTAAATTGAAATTAAAACAAAAATCGTAAAAATTTAAACAAATATATATATATATATATTAAACAAAAACATAATTTGAAGAACAAATTAAAAAAACAAAATTTATTTCCTACATTGTTTAAGCCCGAGAAGGAACGGATATTAAGTTATTTCATTCAATTAGTTCTACATTTAATGTTAAATTTTTGTAACAAATTAGTTAAGCCAATTGAAGATTAAAAAATAAAAATAAACTTTATACAATATGATACTTAAAACATCCTAAAAAATTAGATTCCGTTCAAATGAAATCGAAATAAATCTTAGACTTCTTCAATTTTTAATTGAAAATATTTGTATTGCAGATTTTGTATTATGTTTATGACAATTCTGCATAAAATGATAAGATGCATGCAAAATACAAAACTTAAAAAACAGTCTAAGATTTATTTCGATTTCATTTGAACGGAATCTAATTTTTTAGGATGTTTTAAGTATCATATTGTATAAATTTTATTTTTATTTTTTAATCTTCAATTGGCTTAACTAATTTGTTACAAAAATTTAACATTAAATGCAGAACTAATTGAATGAAATAACTTAATATCTGTTCCTTCTCGGGCTTAAACAATGTAGGAAATAAATTTTGTTTTTTTAATTTGTTCTTCAAATTATGTTTTTGTTTAATATGTCAAGTTTTTTAATAACTACTGCACTCAAACGAATGCATTTCAAAATTAATAGAGGGTATCATCATCAGGCTTTGATGTATGCGGTAATGCATCACTATGTGGGATGCAGTTTACCAATGTATAATTCAAAATGTTTCACCACTGTAGTAATGTAGGTTGCGGTAGTTTAGACAAAAACTTCTAATCTGAATGTAAAAAATCTATAATCAAAACATAAAAAATTAACTTCACTTAAATTTAGATGCCCTATTTCCCAATCGGAACGCTATGAATGTAAATGTAAATTGTGTTGAATCCTTACAGCTAATATTTAACAATATTATAGCTGTGATACAGTAAAAATTAAAAAATAAAAGTTTTACTTAAATTTTTAAACCTTATTCTCTCCCGAGAGGTGATGTAAACACATCAGAAAATTATTACCTAAATTTAACTTGGGGTATAAATAGTTCTCATCTCGAAAAAAAAAATACATTTTAAAATTTAAGTTAGGTATTTTATTTCCCCACTAAGTTCGTTACCTGCATAAAAATAGCTATCTATTAGAAACTTTTTACTACAATATAAACATGACCAAAGCAAAAACGTATTCTGAAAATTTCCTTTTTATTTCCACTATGACGCCATATTCACCTTTTTAATTTTCGAAAAAAAAATTAGCTCAATTTAATATTTCACGTGAAAATCTTTCACCTAAAAAGAAATAAATTATTATTACGGCTTTTGAAATTTTTGCAACAATGTAGTAAAAATGTTACATTTTCTATGAAAAATGTCCGTTGATTTTCAATGAAAAAGGCGAAAATTGGAATTATTAAGAAAGATATTTGAATAATGTAAAAAAAATGGCCCATGTTTCTCTCTGGTTTATAATTTACCCATATGCAAAGGTATTTTTCCATTCGTTTTGATCCTGACGTCAAGGCAAACGTTTTTACGCTTTAAATTTATAATATCATTAGAATTTGTAAAGAATAAAAAATGAGTGGCATCAGGGACAAAAAGGTGGGAAGAAAAAATGAAAAAGTTATCATCTCCATAGGCTTTTCAATGTTAAATTAACATTGAGAAGTGACACTGGAAATAAATAAGTATTGCGCTGCCGCGCAATACTTAAATATTACTAAAAATTGTATTAATTGATGAACAGAAGTAAAACAAAATTATATTCGTAAAAAAATATACATACGCTTGTAGTCATTACAAACATATGGACCAGCCTAGTCATAATGGGAACCTCTCCCATTTTTTTTATTTTGTCCCCCAAAAACGGATATACTAATAGGCAATGATAAATTTATTGATAGTATCTTAAAGTAGATTAACGGCGTTATTATATCCATTTTTACTTTGTATTAAATGCTAACAAATATTAATAATACGAAATATTCCTTACCTTTAAGAAGTAATAACACGACTTTTTTTAGCCGAAAATTTCACTCTCCCTGCCAGTAGCGTCGGACATCTGATACGAATCCGCCTTTATTTTTATTTATTTATTTATTTATTTTTTTACTTTCTATCGTCTTGGGATCGAACGTATACTTCTACCCATTGAATTAAAAATTAAGTAAATGAAATGTATGACATTGGCTATATTGGGAACCAGGTCATAATGGGCCGAGGCACCATATATATACCTTTATAAACATTTCCTACAGAATTCTAAAAATTAAAATTATAGAAAAGTCTTAGAGAATCATATAGATTTATGGCCCGTTTTTCTATAACCTAGTTTAACTAAAAGTTATAAAATTATGTGTAGCAGTTCAATAGAAATGTCTGTAGAGCTTCTATAAAAATATCTATAGAAATTATATAGAGATTCTATAAAAAAAATGAATATAGTAGTCTATAACATATTCTATAAAAATATTCGAATAGCGGCAGCTGTTTTCAGTTGGTCAAGTACCAACCACGCTCGATCCCGCTTCTATTTTGGTGATCGAACTTGAACGGGTACGTCCGTTGACAATTTGTCAAATCTTATTATACTATTTCAACTTTTGTTTCTTTTGTGATTTGCGTTCCCAAATATTAAACCCGCATGGAATTTACAATGCTTCTCAAACTGTGTGAATTAGAAAATCAAAACCATTTATAACTTAGAAAAACATTTAAGGATTGAAAAAAGTTCTTGAAAATAAAGAATCTATTTATTTATTGATATTATTGGTGGAGTTTAAAAAAAATTAATGAATTATAAACAAACTAATTAACCATAATTTAAATCAGTATTTCGACTGATATATTATTACATTGAAATTTGAATCAAAATCTATTTGAACTGAATTAAATTGTAATCTTATTAAATGTATGGAATGCTAATATATTAAACTAATATATTACAAAATTAATTTTATTTTAATTTTTCAATATATAGGTGTAAATAAATTAGTGCATATAAATTTTAAAATACCAATATATATATATGTATGCATATATATACATATAAATTTAAAAAAAAAATCCATAGAATCATTAGTCTATAGAAATTCTATAAGGTTTATGTACTCAATAGAAAATTTTTCTATAGAAAGATAATCTACAGATTTTCGGTGAATTCTGCAGAACGTTTTCTTTAGAAATATTATTCCATATAACTCCTCAAAACTCTATAGAAATAATATTCTATAGAAAGGCTATTCTATAGAAACATTTTCTTTATAAAAAGTACTCTTCAAAACTCTATAAAAATAGAATTCTATGGAAAAGAAATACTATAGAAGCATTTTCTTTAGAAAAATATTCTATAGAACTTTTCAAAACTTTATAGAAATAGTATTCTATAGAAATGCTATTCTATAGAGCTTGTAAAGAATTCTATAGTGTTCCATACAGCTTTATGAACTATTTGCTTAAGGTTATAATTATATATATATACTAGGGGGTTCACCCCCCTTCAAGCTACGCTCGCCAACCCCCGTTCAGACACCGCAAAATCTAAAAACACGCTAATCTGATCGGTTTACAAAATATTATAGAAGATTGAATTATACTGAAAAAAGCTATGCAGATCTCCCTGTAAACGGGTTTCCATTCAATTTCGTTTGATTTCAAAAATTTAAGGCCGAATCAGTTGCTGTTAAGACATCCAATGGTTGTTTTCGTGTTTTATTAGAGAGGGTCAGTTAAACGTTTGAAAAGAAACTAAAAATTAAAGGAATTAAGTGTACAGAGTCTTTGTCTCCCGGTATTTTAAAACAATTTCTATAACAATAGCCTAAGTCATGTGACTATCATCTTGAGTTCCGGGCGAACCCCTTCGCTTTTTATATTCCTGGTGCCATTTCGGTACTTTAATATTAGCCAGGTACAGGTAATAAGTCGCCAAATATTATTCTATCGCCATCATTTCATCTATATTATAATAGTCCAAGTCATGTAATTGCCATAAATAAATACGCTCTGATCCCTTCGCTTTTCATATGAAAGTTTGGCCCAGATATCATGTACGGCCCCATATTGGCGCGATTTTATTCCGACGCTAATTTAGGGAAAAGATCAACAGCATAAACAACAACATCCGGCTTATCAAATCAGGCAAAATAACGATACTATGGCGCCAGTTAAGTACCCGTTGCGTATATGACTTTGGAGTCAGAAAAAAATAGCGCCAATATGGGACCGTATGTGGCATCCGTGACGAAAGTTTTCCATTTCGATTTAAAAAAATTCTCTTTTTCGAATAATACTACATAAAAGCCTTGTCGCAAAGAATTCTTGGTACTGTTACGCTAGCCGGGTGCAAATCTCGCCAATAACTATTTTTCAACTCGCCAGTTAGCATTTCTTTTTATTTTTCGAGTGGTAAATTATAACATTGCTTTGAAGCTGGAATTAAATGTCATCGTTTGTTACATCATATAATATTTGGCCAGATGTCATATCGCACCCGGTTTGGCGTGATTTTTTTACGAAAATTTGGAGAAATCCTCGTTTTCGAATACCAGTTACATATGTATTTTTGGTACTACTTAGTTATTCCGTCGACCAAAAATCTATCACCAAACTATAAGATTAAATGCCAATAATGGTTGATAAATGTCACATTCACTTGACTTTAAGCAAGTTACACGTCTTTACGTCATCAAGTGATTTTTATTTCGACGTTTTATTTGTATATTTATTAATGTTATACTATTTTCTTTGTTCTTTCGTTATTTAAAATAAAAATTATGTCAATTTGTATAATTTGGCGAGTGGTTTGGCGATTTATATAATTTGGCGAAATGGGTCGCTGGAATAACTAAATAGTACCGTATTTTTTAATTATTTTCTATTATTTTTTATTTTTAAAGGAAAATAACAAAAAAAATAATAAACTATAGAACAAAACAAGTTATGTAATTTAAAAAAATAAAATAAAATAATAAACACTTATTATTAAATAAACAACAATGGCCGGGTTACCATGTCAACCGAAATAATGTCATTTTGGCGCCAATTAGGTACCCCAGTGCGTATATGACATCTGTGCCTAATATTTTTCTTTTCATTTCGTTTAAAAAAAATAAAGAAGTGAAAGCCACTTATTTTAAATGTTTCTGCTTGTGTTAAATAAAATGATAATGAAATACAAATTGAATTATGAATAAAAGTAACATGATACTTTTCTTAGCATACATTTAAGGGAGGCCAGACTTCTCGCCAAATTAGTTTAAAATAGTAACGTTTTCTAAAATCTGAAAAAAATATCTGTTTGATTAAAATTTGTGTTGCCATCATTAGAAAAATGCATATAAAATTAGAAAAAAAAATTAATATTTCGAAAACTAATTCGAATTTAAAAATTCTAATACCAGTTTTGAAATCTGCGGATCAATATTGATTTTTGGTGTTAATTCCATCGCAAAGTATTCCTTTTTATAGGAGAAATCATCGTGAAACCTAATCAGTTGTTTAATCAGTCGATTCAAAGAATCGTTACATTTCAGGCGTTTCATATATTCATTTCATAAATTCGTTTCATTAGGATTTTATATATACGAGTTGGAACCCGTCGAAATTCGACGAACTAAAATGTTAGAAAGGAACTGTCAGATCGAAGTTATAATAAACCTACAAAAATAATTACAATAAAAAATTCATCTAACATTGGATGTCTGACTCTTAAAGCAAATAATATTTTTAACCTAAAATTACTAAAATATTATTTCCACAAACTTCAACTGCTTAAATTATTGAAAAATTAAACTCTATTAGAATACGTAATCAAGATGAGTAATTATGATGAATTTATCGATTGAGACTTTTATGTTTGTTTTTATGGGATAAAAAATCAGTAAAAAGGATTTCGCTTTGTCACATCATAAAATTTTCACCCATGAAATCTAAATTGTACGTTATTTTCAATTCCCATAATTTACATACGCACCACTCAAATTCACAATTTGAAAGTATTTTAACGCGCAATAGATTATTAATGAATGTATTTCTAAACTTAAAGTTACGTTGGTCCGATACAACTTTTCATGGGAACATTCGCACAAACTTTAAGTTCTAATGTCGGTACCCGCGGAAAAAAAAAATTCAGAAATTTACCTTTATTTGTCATTGTATTGGTCAAATATTTAGTTTTATCAAATTAAAAAAAAAAAAAAATGATCGTTTTGTTTGAAATATGACATCATTTTTACTCACTGAATCATTTTGCCTAGCGTCTCAAACTCAGTATCAGCGTAATGTAAAAATATTGAAATGTAACTGATTTATGAAGAAGAATGCGTGTTTTTTTTTTTTTTTTTTTTTTTTAATGTCTGACATAATTTTCTGTTCAAAAATTATAAAAAAGTTACTTTAATTTGTATTGTGAAAATGGCATCAATAAGGATATAATCAATAAAAATAATAAACCATGACTATTTTCCCTTTACTTTCAATATAGATGGTGTACTTCAGTTGCCATAATTACAAAATTTGTATTAAAAACTACAAAAAAAATAATATCTCAAAAATAAATTGAGATACAGCTTTCAAACAAATTGCATTTAAAAGAGCATTTTTTTCCTTATACGATGGTGTTAAAATTTAAAATGTGCGATGTTTAGTTTAAAAATTTGCCGTAGATTTAATTGCAAAACCGAAATTTTAACTCAAATTTCAAAGTGTTGCCATCCGCAAAATGACGTATGCGTTACGCACAGATATGTTTGTCCTTTATAATATAGATAGGGTAGATATAAATATAACTATGTAATTAGAAACTGCTTTAACTGCACAGACAATATCAAAAACGTTATACCACTGATAATTATAAATTAAAGCTTCAATATAAACAAGTCGGAAATTGTACGACAAACGTGGCAAATGAGGTTCGTTCGAACTATATCTACGTGGATGTTTCAATAATTACTGCCACTAATGTACAGGGTGATCTGTTTTAAAGTGACAGTGTTTGGAGCGCCCTGTAGCGTGATCTAATAGCCGAAATGGCACCAAACTTTGTATTCATACTAATCAAGACATGGGAAAAAGGATTCCGTAAAAAAATAGTTCCAAAAATCGCCGCTAGGGCATTTTGTGGCGCTGTTGTAGTTTACAATAACGAGAATTAGCATAAAACACGGGTATTAAAGGAAAATGCAAATGTTGTGCGATGACAGCGCCAGTAATAGGGACTATAAAAGCAAGTAGTAGACAGCTCCAACAAATAATCTCAGCTGAAGTAAACGAGCTCCAGTGGAAATGCCTCTCACGTTACCGGAACGTGCGTTACTGGTGAAGCTGTATTATATGAATCAATGTAATGCATCCGCAGCTCTCCTGGAATTTCGAACCACAGAAAAATTACGAAAGGGGCCTTTATCGCTGAATGGTCTTAAGAAAATTATTAAGAAGTTTGAGGAAACGGGATCACTGACCATTCGCGCTGGGAGAGGACGTAAACAAGTATCAGAATATGTAATAACGGATGTGGCAACTGAAAATGGCGAAGGATCTCAGGGAACCATTGCTGGTACTAGCAGCTCCCGAGGTGTAGCTCGACAACTGGACATGAATTATTGCACGGTATGGAGAGTTTTGCGGCACGTTATTGGATTTTACCCCTACAAAATCAGCCGCTTGCACGAACTATAACCAAGTGATTATGATATGCGACTGACATTCGTTCTATCGTTTCTTGCCAAGGGTAGAAATTGATGATACTTTCCCATGGCACATTCTGTGGGGAGATGAGTGCCATTTTTATCTCAATGGGTCCGTAAACACACAAAATAGCCGAATTTGGGCTTCTGAGCAGCCCCGCATCGTGCATGAAATCCCATTAAATTCCCCAAAAGTCACTGTTTGATGTGGTTTCACAGCCGAATTCGTAATTGGGCCATTCTTTTTTGAGACCATCACTCCGACAGGACCCGAAACGAGCACCATAAATGCAGAAAGGTACCACGAAATGCTGCAAACGTTTGTTATTCCACAACTTCAGCAAAGAAACCGTCTCCAACAGACAATCTTTATGCAAGATGGTGCTCCGCCACACATTAGTAATAAGGTAAAGCAGCTGTTGCGCCAAAACTTCACTGATGATAGAGTCATAAGTCGGAGTTTTTAGTTGCATGGCCGCTTCGTTCCCTGACCTCACGCCATGCGATTTTTGGCTCTGGGGTTATTTGAAATCTCAAGTTTATGTTGGTGGAGTATCAAATTTGTCTATTCTAAAGGACAACATAACAAAGACAGTGCGGAATATTCCTCGTGATATGTTAGGTACGGCTGTAGAGAGCGTTGTGCACATAATACACGGTGTTATTTCTGAGAACGGTGCTCACATTGAAGGTGGTCTAATTCCTCACCGGGGAAGTTAATGTAGTAAACAAACATTAATAATTTAACTGTACGATTGTATGTGTTAGTATTTTTCTTTTCTCACATTTTATACATTGCAAAGGGCCCCAAAATGCCCTAGCGGCGATTTTTGGAACTACTTTTTTTTCACGGAATTCTTTTTCTCATGTCTTGATTAGTCTAAATACCAAGTTCGGTGCCATTTAGGCTATTAGATCGCGCTACAGGGTGCTCCAAACACTGTCAATTTATAAAAGATCACCCTGTATATAAAATGTGTACTACGATGGTTGATCTGGTATATCAAAGCCTCATCTCTTAAATGCCTATATGCTCAATTTCAGAACCGTAGCTGCTATATTACTTTAGCTTTGGAGGGAGGGGTGAAGTTTTAAAGACCTATTTTGGGGGGAGTTTCGAAGGAAAGGGGTGAGGGCTAAATGCTGCTTTGGAGCTTATGAGGCTATATTTGCGACAGTGGATGAGATGTGGCTACATCACTACCCTCATAGCATGCATGGTCACAGTGACGTCATTGTGACGTCACTGTAAGTCACTGTGGTCACGTCACAACTGTGACCAAAATGCCACCACTAAGCGACGTCACATTGTGACTGATATGTGAACTTCTTAGAAAACTTTTAAAAATTACAAAAATTCTTTAAAACATGTTATTTACCGTAAAAAATATTTTTCTGTCAATTTAAAAAAAATTGTGACGTCATTGTTATGACACTACATGTAACGTACGTCTCATTATGTGACAAAAAACCCTACCATGTTGTAAACTCACAGTGTGACAAAACATATGTTGAGATTAAAACTTCCCACTTCAAACAATAAAAATAATTCAGTGTTTGTTCCCGGCTAATATTCCACAACAAAATTAAAAACTTCATCAAAAAATGTACATAAATAAAACACAAATATAATAGACACGTAATCTAACTACTCGCTTAGACTATTAAAACTATTTGAATTAAAAAAACTGTTGTAAATAGTAAAATATTTGGCGATTTTTTCGACTATTAGCTCTTGGAATGTTGCTAATATGAAAGTATCGCTATTGAATTTTAAAACTTTATTTGAATACATAATTGATATTTTTCTTATAGAAATGTTTTTTTGGGGTTATTGGTGGTCAATATAGAAAAATGTATTAACTGTAGAGATTTCAATAATAAGAAAATGTTTTTACCCTGTATTCTATAATCCGGGAAATTGGTTTGTTATCTATAAATTATTCTTATCAGCGGAAATGGCAGAAATTAATATACAGGTGGAGAAAGCAAAGATTTGTTTGTGTGTGGGCATGGGAAGGGACGGAGTTTTGCAATAAAGCAATGTTTTATTATATAAATAAAAACACTTGCATATTTTCAGTAATAAACTTTTCTGCTAGTGTTTAGTTATTTTTAGTAGCAATTCTTAAAAAATAAATTTGGCTACTTGTCCACTTTTTAAATAAATTTAACTTTTTCCGAATATAAAATAAAATATAAAAAATATATGCAAAACACGTGGCGTAATTAATTATTCATATTTATTTATATTTTTTTCGTTTCTGGAAATTTATTTTGAAAAATACTGTTATCTTACAAGATGTTTTATTCTACAGGAAATTAAAATAGAAAAAAATGACACTTGCCTGATCCCCCCCCCCCCACTCCCCCACTAAAAACATTATTTCTCCAGTTATTTTATTTCTTTTTTATGTTGCATTTACTACCTATAATATAAACTTTAATTTTCTATTTTCAAAAGACCTTGCACTATTGCATATTAAAATGAATTTTAAATACTCTAAAAATTTAAACATTCTTTAATTTGTTACACTCCCAATATTAGTTTAATTATTGTCATATTCGACAGTAGCTTTACAAAACTTAAAACTTGAACTATTTTGAAACACATAAAAAAAAGTTAAATGCATCAAAAAATTCTAGAAACGGGAAATTTTCATTGGAAGTATGCTTTATGTCATATAAATGTATAAGAACGGAAAAGCCATCTGTTCTTGCTTTCATAAACAAAACAGCGCTAAAAACCGCAGACGATAAAACTATACTGCGTTTAATCTTTAGAACAGGCAGATGGAGTTGTTTGCTGGACAATAGGAAGCGATATGAACATGCAGTCTGTCAGATATAAACATTTAACCTAAAAAATTCATAGGAATAATCATCCCAAGATAATACTTTAGACAAAAGTATGAGTTTGAGATATTTACACCAGCTTTGGTGTGGTTTAAATGATTCCCATCATTGCTGTTGTATGTATTATTGAACACATATTTTCTACTTCCAAAATTTGTTCTTCCTAAAACATGGATTACATCGGAATTTAAAGAACGACGTTAAGGGGGAAAAAAAGGTATGGAAAATATTTTATTCCAGAGTTTGCTTTTCTTTAAATTATAACGATTTTAGTATATTCTTATAGACATTTCATTAACCTAATAAAGTTTAGTAGATTTAATATTTAATTTTTTGAAATAAATAACTGTCTATCAACAATTTTAATCAGATGATTAAAATCAATTATATAAATTTATTTTAATCAGATTTGTTTTCTTTTAAAATATTATAGGATAAAATCACATATTTTCTCAAACTTTAAAATGACATATAAAAATATTATAATCAAAGTTTAACATAATTACCAAATATTTAAATGTATTTAACGTACTAAATAAAAAGGCCTTTTTATGGAATAAAATTTTTTGATAGTCTCAAGCAATTTGCGTTGCATATTTTTATTTAAAAATTAATATATGTTCAGAAGAAAAGAAGATAGTCTATTTAAAAGAAATAAGAATTTTTTTACTTAATGGAGAAGTACTATTTAAAGGATATCATGCAAATGTAGTATTAAGAGGGAAAAATCAGTGTCAATAAATATTATTAGATGTGACAAAAGTTATAAAAATTTATAAAGAGCTATCCTTAGTTGGTAAGAACTTTTCAGTTAAACATTATGAACGAAAAGTTTTCAACGTAAACCGGTGTCTCAATTTGTTCATAAATATAGAAATTATGCAACCCAGTGAGGATTTAAATATGGTTTTATTGAAATATTTTAATTATTAAAAACATATCCATGTACTTGAATGAAGGAAGTTAAAATGTAAAATATATTTCATTATTTTTTTTTTCTGGATACTTTTAATATTTTACTTCTTGAATGATTTTATACGCATAAACTTC
Source organism: Maratus speciosus (assembly GCA_963932465.1). Lineage (NCBI taxonomy): Eukaryota > Metazoa > Arthropoda > Arachnida > Araneae > Salticidae > Maratus > Maratus speciosus. The sequence goes on along the minus strand of OZ010789.1, from coordinate 34,321,119 downwards.
AAAATAGTTATACTATACATTTTATTAGAAAACAGACTGATTAACCCATATTGAAGCACACCGATTAAATATTTTTGAAAAATTTTAAAACTTCAATTACATCATTAATATTGTGTAATTAAGTAGATACTAGCAAAATTTTGAAAAAAAAGTTTTTAATTTTTAAGTAACTAGTTGTCCTTTAAACAGGACATATTAGTAGGACACATAGTAAGGACATATAAAATGCATACATAAAATAATTTTATGAGCAAATATTTTATTTTACTTTAAAAAACTGTTTCTGTTGTACAAAAATACTCTATGATTTCTCCAATAAAAAGATAATAATAACGGTAAAATTCTAGATTATAAGATCACAATTCAGAATTTTTTAAATAGATTTTTTTCAATTAAATTTTAATTGGTTACTTTTTTTTTGTTGTTTATATGTTACATTTTTATGTATTTTAAAGACTTCATAACAAAATGCATCCAAAAAATCCTTACCAATTTTATTTTAAAAAATGTTTTATTAGCTGTCCTATTTATAGGACAGCGGTACAATGTGGGTTAAAGGGGGCTTGTTATTTATAATTATCTAATCCTGTAAATAAAATAATAATAGTAATAATGAATCAATGTGTGTTTTTATTTTGTGCTTATGGTTTGAATTTTTATACATTATTCACATAAAAATGGCTAACTATTTTATATTATTTTCATTATTTTTTATTTTACTGCGTCATGTAAAAGTTAATAGTAAATATGGTTACATGCATTTGTAACAGACTGTATATATAAAAATTTCACCACACGTTATTCTAAAACCTTTATAGTAAATTAAAAACTTCATCAAAAATTGTACATAAATAAAACAAATTTAATAAACATGTAATCGAACAGCTCGCTTAAACTACTAAAACTATTAGAATTTATTAAAAAAAAAACTGCTGTAGGTAGCAAAATCTTTGGCGATTTCTTCGACTATAAACTCTTGGAATGTTGCTAATATGAAAGTATCGCTATTGAATTTCAAAACTTTATTTGAATAAATAATTGATATTTTTCATATAAAAATGCTTTTTGGTGTTTTTAGTCAAATGTATTAAAAAGAGGTGCTAGTTCAGTAAAATCAGAGCATGATGACAGAGCTTCATGAGTAAATGTAATATTGGTAATGTGTTTAGTAATGTTATAAGAAAAAAGTATATAATTTGTTAATATGATAAATAAAGTGACATTAATTTTTAAGGATTTTATGAATTACAAATTGAAAAATACAATTAAATAACGACATGATTGAACAATATCTTGTATTTTCTAAAGAAATAAAGTTCTATAATTTTTGCAAGGTCTTGGGCACACTGATTTAGAAATACTGTGGTATGGGGAAGTTTTTTAAAGAAATCTCCGATTGCAACTAAAGGAGAATTTCATTTTTTAAAAAAAGGATGTATTTCGCCCATTTTAAAAAGAGCAGGGTGCTGCAACTTTAAAAAATGGCCTAGATGGAACAGTAAGTAATTTCAGAATTAATAAAAACAGCAAATAAATATAATTTAGTTAGTGGCACAAATAACAAAACAAGCAAATATGGTTTGCAGCTCATCTTGTATTTGTACAAAGGAATAATACTATTAATCTCCGACGCTTTGGACAGAAGTGAAGATGACATTTTATGGAATGACGGAGATTCTTCATACACCGATTCATATTACAATAGTGGTACTGATACCTTCAGTGAAAGTGATTTATTATGAGAATTTTTTGTCAAAATTTTAACAAAGATTATTTGTAAATTTTACGTCTATAAAAATATTACCATAAAAAGAAAAATGGTATTTAATAAACAGCACATAGATTGGAAACATTTGATAAGTTACTAACTTTATTATAATGTGTTTTTTTTTATATATACCAGTAATGTTTTAGCATTAGAGTGTACAATATTGTGTAGTAGATTTCCCCGCATAATAGTCGCACTTAGACTTTCAGAATGAAAAATTGGCAAAAAAAGTGCGACTATTACGCGAGTAAATACTATAGTTGTTGAGCAGATATCATTCTTTCCTTCTTCTTTAGCTCCAATTTGCTGTAAATTTATTATTGCAAAAGCAGAATGAGAAAATATTACCTAATTATTCTTGTACTCTCAAAAGTTTTTTATACTTGCTATGATGTTTATAGAAAAGAAAGAATAGATTGGTTAAAGGTGAATTTCGTAAAAGGATCACGAAAAAATGCAAATTTCGTCAAAAGATCATGGAAAAAAAGCGAATTTCATCTAAGAATAGCAAATGTGGTCAAAATTTTGTAGAAAAAACGCGAATTTCGTCAATGGACCGCATAAAAGGCGAAATTTTTAAAATAAATCGCGCAAATAAGGCGAATTTTGTCAAACGATCGCGAAAAAAAATTTAAATTTCTTCAAAAGGTAGTTGAAAAAAACGTGAATTTAATCTAAGAATCGCAATTTCATCAAGAGATTGAAAAAAAAACGTGAATTTCGTCAAAGGATCGCGAAAAAATGCAAATTTCGTCAAAAGATTGTGGAAAAAAGCGAATTTCACCTAGGAATAGCAATTTTGTCAAAAGATTGTAGAAAAAACGCGAATTTAATCAATGGACCGCATAAAAGGCGAAATTTTGTAAATAAATCGCGTAAATAAGGCAAATTTTGTCAAACGATCGCGAAAAAAATCTAAATATCTTCAAAAGGTCGTGGAAAAAAACGTGAATTTCATCTAAGAATCGCAATTTCGTCAAGAGATTGAAGGAAAACGTGAATTTCGTCAAAAGATTGCGAAAAAATGTAAATTTCGTCAAAAAATCGTGGGAAAAAAGCGAATTTCATCAAAGAATAGCAAATTTTGTCAAAAGATTGTAGAAAAAACGTGAATTTCATCAATGGACCGCATAAAAGGCGAAATTTTGTAAATAAATCGCGCAAAAAGGCGAATTTTGTCAAACGATCGCGAAAAAATCTAAATTTCTTCAAATGGTCGTGGACAAAAACGTGAATTTTATCTAAGAATCACAATTTCGTCAAGAGATTGAAGAAAAACGTAAATTTCGTCAAAGCATAGTGAAAAAAAGCAAATTTTGTTAAAGCATAGCGAAAAAAAGCGAATTTCGTCAAATGATACTGAAAAAACATGACATTTTGTCAATAAATCGTACAAATAAGGTGAATTTCACCGAAGGATTTCGAAAAAAACGTAAATTTCGACAAAGTATCGTGAAAAAAACATTTTGAAATTTTTCTGCGAACTTCAGAATTTTCTTTTACTCATAATCACTCCTGCCTCCATTGCCATAGTTCATTGATTGAACTCGAATAGCGATTTCATTTTTCAATAAATGTATTGCATCTTAACGCTGTCACAACATTGTCATTTTAGTCACATATTCGTCACAAAAATAATGACAAAATCGTCACAAATTACACAATTTTCACAAAACTGTCAAAATGTGACTTCACAACGTTGTCACTGTCGTCACAGAATCATCACAGTGTTAATGACAATTTCGTCACAAATGACACATATTTCACAAATTGGTCACACCGTGACTTCACAAATTGGTCACAATGTGACGTCACAAATGAGCTCTAAAACGGCCATAACGACCTCACATTCTAGTCACTGTGACTTCACATCGACGTCACGTGACGTCACATCGACGGTCACAAAGTCACAGTGTGACTTCACAACGACGTCGCCGTAACGTCACCATGCCTTACGGGTATGATCCCGAGTCCAAACGACAGTAGTTACGTCTCATGTACTGACATAAATCTAGCCTCATAAGCTAAAAATCAGCCTATCACTCTCTGCCCCCTTTCACTCTTCCCTCCAAAACTATGTGAATATATAAGCTATGGTTTTTAAATTGAGCACATAGGCATCTAAGACATCATATATACATATATACCATCATATAGACATATCATAGGTATCTTACGCTTTGATATTGCATAACAACCATAGTAGTACAAATATTTTACATACACTAGAAACAATAATTATTGACCCACCCTCGTAGTTTTATAAATATTCAGATCTTGGTGCAATGGCTCTTATACAAAAATGCTTGAAAACAGAATTTATTTCGATTATATTTATTAAGTTCAGTAATACGGAAATAATATGACTCTATCTTAAATCTGACGTCATCACCATAGCAACCTAGAATAATTACATATCATGGGATATTATTGAAATTATAACGTATGATAGGATTTAACAGAATGAAGAAAAATTCCGCAATAATTATATACATTAAATTGCAAACCATTCGATTGGGTAGTTTTTGCACTGTTATATGCTGACCGACGGACTTACAAAAAAACGGACCAGACGACGAGTATAAGTGCTATGTATTTATGTAATTACGAACGCACCTAAAACTAGTATGTTGTGGCCATCACAAAACTTTCCTCTATCTCATACATGTCAACACTTCAAAATGTACTTCTCAGTGCCAAATTAAATGGCAATCTCTGTTCATCATGAGAATTCTAAAAATATGAAATTCCGTGCATTAGCTCTCGAGGTATGACTGTCACTGAAATCGTGTAAATCCAGCAAAATGCGGCACAGCAGCGCCACCTATTGGGTTATTTACACCAGAACCTAATTATCACCAACTTATGTCAACGTCTAACTGAATATGAAGTCTGTGGAAAATTCGTGCATTAGTTCTTGAGATAGAGGTATTGTGCAAATCATGACAAATGCTGCATAGAAGCACCACCTGTTGAGCGATTTCCAACTACACATAATCAGCAGCAATATTAATCAAGTTATACTTAAATCGGAAGTTTGATGAAAATTCGTGTCTTAGTTCTTGAGATAGAGCTATTGAGGAAATAGTTCAAAATGCAGGACAGCAGCGCCACCTATTGGGCGATTTACACCAACACGTAGTCAGCATCATTTCATATGAAGGACTAACTAGATCCGAAGTTTTATGAAAATGTGTGCATTAGTTCTTGAGATAGAGCTACTGCGAAAATAGTGCAAATCATGCAAAATGCAGCATAGCAGCGCCACCTGCTGGGCGATTTACACCAAAACGTAAACAACATCCATTCATGTCAATGACTAACGGAATCTGAAGTTTTATAAAAATCCGCGCATTAGGTCTTGAGATAGAGCTTTTGCGGAAATATTACAAAATGCTACATAGCAGCGCCACCTGCAGGGCGATTTACACCAAAAACTAATCAGCACCAATCTATATCAGGAACAACCTGAATACAAATTTTTATTAATTTCTGTGCGCTAGTTCTTGAGATAGAGCGCCCACAAAATTTGTGTCACATACAGACAGACACACAGACAGACAGACAGACGGACAGACTCACAGACAGACATTTTGTAAAAACATGTTTTTTGGAATTTCTGACCCATGAAACGTGTAAATCCGTCGAAAACTGGAATTCGAAAATGTTCATGAAACCAATACTTTCTTCTTGTAAAGATAGAGGAAAATAAAAATACAACGTATTCTCCAAATTGGTGCTGAATCGAAAATACATATATTGTGAGATAAAGCGTTCTCTCTATCTCTGTCACACACAAAAATACATACATGATGAATAAAATACATTCCTTAAAATATTTCTTCGGAAATTAATTTTGAAAACAAGTTAAACTGTCTGTCCTACATTTATAATTATTTTGTTTAATGAAATATGTCTATTTTTTACTATACTTTCAGTGACCTCGTACAATAAATCTTTTTTGTCCTGTTCTTCCATTGTCCTTCGAATCTTATAATTCTGACAATTATTTTGGGATCTAACACGGCGTGCAGTAACGTCAAATTCATTTTTAATACCTTAAATGAGAAGGCTTACATGAAAAAAGGAACATTGTAATTAATCATTCTTTTTTATGTACATTCTTTAAATGAAGTTTAATATAAAGTCTTTTTCACTTAAGTTATATTACTTCACAAAAAATAGTAAAACTAATGAATAATTTAAAAGGATTAGCAACAGAATCACGTTTAATTAACTTTGAATAAATATTAAAGATATTGTGTAAAAGTTTATATCCAACTTTTTATCTTAACAAAGGAGTGCACGTTTTCAATCATGCTTAGTTTTATGTTAAAATGAAGGATAACATCCTCGTAAACAAATTTTTAATATAAATAATGTATATAAAACAAGCATTTTCGAGGGTGGCTCAATAATTATTGTCCCTAGTGTATATAAAATATATATTCTTCGATGGTTGTTGTGGAATATCGAAGCCTAATGTCTTAGACGCCTATATGCTCAATTTCAGAACCGTAGCTGCTATACTCATATTGTTTTGGAGGAAGGAGTGAATGGGGGGAGTGGGGGTGAAAGGCTGAATTTTAGCTTATGGGGCTAAATTTGTGACAGTGGATGAGACGTAACTACTGTCGTTTGGACTCGGGATCATAGCCAGATCTCAAGCACTGTCACAAATGTAGCCTCATAAGCTCCAAACCAGCATTTCATCCTCACCCCCTTCTCCTTAAAAACTCCCCCCAAAATAGGTCTTTAAAACTTAACCTCTCCCTCCAAAATTATGTTAGTATATCAGCTATGGTTATAAAATTAAGCATATAGGCATTTAAGAGATTAGACTTTGATATTCCACATCAACCATCCCAGTACAAATATTTTATGTACATTGGGGACAATAATTATTAAACCACACTCGTAAGTTTTAATTTAAATTATTTTTATATAATGTTACATATTATTGTTAAGCTTTATTTTTATGTTACAATAAGGTAAAAAGTATAAAAAGACCGATATTTATTATTCATGTAATAACGCATACAAATAATAGGTTTATATATCTTATTTATAAAGAAAAATACCTAGGTATCCGGACAACATCGGAAGTGATTTTTTGAATTTTTTGAAATTTTCTCTTGTTATCCATTTTTTAAAATGACATTTACTTTAAAACTTTGAAAAAATATATAAAAATTCTAGCGATTACCCAGAAATAATTTTTTTTGAGAAAAAAGTCGTCAAAACTATGTCAAAAAGTGACGATTCAGCAAAACGGGATAACTCAAAAATGAAACAATGTATTGGCATTTTGTAAGTTGCATAATAAACAGAATAGCTTTCTCTAGGAATTAGACTATGCACATTATAATCGCATCTCTATCTCAGATGATATGGTAGTTAAAGTGCTAATGTAATTCTAAGTTGTAAGTACTAATAAAATTCGCAAAATTTGTCTCAAGCTTGTCATTTATACCAGTGTAAATATAAAACTATTTAATATATTATTGCAAAAATGAAAAATCAAACTTCACGTAGATGGGGACGTCTTTCACTCCTTTCGTCCCCATCTACGTGAATTTTGAAAATTAGACGTCAATAACAATTGTATTTCTTATATTTCTCTGACGAAGACTATGTTTTTTACAGTTGAAAGTACTAAGGTATTAAAATAATTTAACATCTTTTTAATATTGTCTCATCTTTTAAGTAGTTTTGCACATAGTATAAGTTTAAGTTTAACTTTTTAAAGATGAATTAAGCATTTCTAATTTATTTATTTACTAATCGATATTTTGTTCAAAAATTACGTTTTAAAGGTGTTCGGATACCTTATCTAAGTTCTCTGTAATAATAAACTAAAAAATAAATATTTTAAATTAGGATGTAATGAAATGTAGAAAAATATATTCTGTATTTTACTTGTCGCATGTAATAAATGAACTACAAGGATTTCGTACAAGTGATTTGGATTTTAGACCGTTCGCTTTTCACGGATGTGTCATATTTTAGATAAACACAGTTATGTGAAATTCATACCTATCTATATATATTACATAATTGAGTTTCCATACATTAAGAGATGTATTCAAACAATTTCATTTCACAGTCTTGTCGCACATGGTTATAAGTCTATCATATTGTGCTACCGCAGTTTTAATGCTTAGAAACTACATTACATGTCACCAATATCCCCAAATTAACACCTATATTGTTTTAATTTTTTTTTCTTTTTTTTTCAAGAATTTTCTTCTCACCATTATTTTCCCCACTTTTGTTACTTACAGAGATATAAAAATTACAAGAATTGAAAGTAACTAATTAAAAATATGTAGTTTTGTGAAGTACTTATTACAATTTAATAAAATACATATGTAAAATACCAGTACAAACAGTGTATGGAAATAACACATGCAAATTATAGATGCCAGAAAAACATAATATACTTTAGTAAAATACATGTTTCATAAGTTTCAATGGAATACAGTTCTTGTTCAGTTCTATGTAGAATTATGTAAGTTGCTTGTATTACTATACCGTTACATGTAAGAGATATTTGTATACTTGTACATTTTCAGAATTTAAACAATTGTAAACCGTATTATAACCTTCTCGTTCCCACAAAATATCATTTTTTTTTATTGAAACTTATTAAATTCGTTTGAATGCTACATAATATTAAAACCTGAAGAAAAAACAAGTCGTGACAAATACATTGTATGGAACTATTTCGTGGCATATATTGCAGTGATATATGCCGTATGTTATATATAGTGGCCAATAATTTAAAGATGTGAAAATTCAGGGACATTTTTGTTTCAGACTAGTGTGCAGCTGCATAAAATATAAAGAACTATCTGAGAAAATATAAAATATTTAACTAAGAAATAAATATTTTATACTAATTTTCTACTTAAATAAATCTTTACTACTTAAAATGCCTCTACTCTAATCATCGAATTTAATTATCTAAGTTTCAAAAATGGATGACTAAATTCCCATCATCTAGATCTAATCTTATAGATCATCTTATATTGACTACTATGTTGGAATGTGCAGTTAAAATTAACGTTAATTAAATTAGACGAAAATGATTCGCATCTTCATCTGATGATCTCTGAAGAATTCCCATAAATGATGACAAGAAATTTAAAGGTAATGAATAAAACAATGAATAAATCATTCCATATAATTACATATATTATAACATAATAATATTATTATAACGTAAATAAATAATTTAGGCTATTTTATTCAAAATGATATAACTAGGCTACATATGTATACACTGTAAAAAAATAATTAAAAAAAAATCCTCTAAAATAAGTTAATTGAAGAGCTGAGTGGAAGAACATGTTATGGCACATTTTCTTAAAAATTATTCTATCTTTTGGACGAAGGCATTATCAGGCATTCTATCACACGGTAAATCTAAAATACCAAAATTCTATTTAGCCTTGAAGATTTAAGACATTACTCATTAATATTTAATATTTTAATATTTAATAAAGTAAATAATATTAATATATTTTAATATTCAAAAATTAAATATGAAGAAGTTTTTTTGATAGAGTTCAGTACCACACCTGTTAATATTTTAAACACATTGTATCAAACAGAAAACAAATCATTAAAATTGACAACAATAACTTTCACATCAAATTTCTTCAAATGTAAATTTTGTTATTTAACATGTTCTTCCACTCAGCTCTTCAATTGTGCTGGCAATCGAAACGCCAGTACTATTTCCGTATTTTAACGGAATTTGTTCCCCATAAATTCCAGGAAAATTCCGTTTTTCTGGAATTTACGGGGGAAAAAGTCCTTTAAAATACGGAAATTGTACTGGCGTCTGGATTGCCAGTACAATTTCCGTATTTTAACGGAATTTTTTTACAGTGTTTATATATATATATATATATATATAAATCTATAGAGAACCGAAACATATACAGCGGACTGTGTGTTGTTAAATACAGTATCGCTTAAAAACGCTATAAAATGTTATTAGACAATTAATAATAAATTTATATACATGTCTAGAACATATTTTATTTATTTACTTTTAATTTTCTTTTGTTGTTTTTTATGTTTGTATTTTATTGCAGGCCATCTTAGATCACCTTTTGTTTTAGTATTCGTGGCGTTGCCATCAGATGGTTTAATAATTGTGAAATGGCGAGAACTACATCTGGAAAAATACTTCAACTGTTCGTGATGGTGCTATTCACTCTAACCAATGTAAAATATACATCACTGTAAAATATCAGAACGATAGCCAATACTCCAATTGTAACAGACGAAGTAAACAAACTGTTTGTAAGAAAGCTCTATAATTATGATTTTCTAACATCTTGTTGTAGTAATATTTTTCGCTCTAAAATTTTTAATAGTAACATCTAATTTTCACATCACATTTTAATTTTCCTGAAAATAAGGTTACAATACATAGTTCATTAAGATAATGATTAATAAATTTTGGAATAAAAATTTAATACACGCTATGAAAATTTTATATCATCGCAGTATTCAAACATCTTGTTAAAAGTAAAAATAAATGGAACCTTTATAATACTGCATACAAATTTATATTTCAATGAATTATAGATATATCCCATAAAGCGCTGCTATAAATCTGCTGTAAGTTATCCTGTTATTCAACCGATTTTCTAAATAAAGTTTACTTAACGATATTACGAAGAATTCAGATTGGTCGGTATTCATTCAATTTACGGTTAAGACACAATTATCTATATAAACGTTCAAATGATATTCAGTTTGTTGCGAATTTTTAACTGAGAGGTATGTAAGGATACCATCGTTTTTTTATTTTGTGGTTTGTTATGTTCATTGTACTTGATCATGAATTTTTTGATTACTTTATTTAATTCAATTTTTTATTCAATTTGTGGTGGTTGATCTCATTTCATAGCTATTTTTTCAAGCTAGTTAAATGTATCTGGTCTCGGTAATTTAGCCCAATATAGCAAGTTTTCTCCTAGTTACAATAAATTTTATTCAATATTCGTACAGAAAATTTTGAATTTTATACATGTTTTAAGTAACTTATTTGGCACTTTATTGATTATCAAATGTTTTCGGTATCTAATCCTTGTCACTAAAAGACAAATTAAATATACCTGTAGGAAAGAAACCTTCGAAAATAATAATAAATAAATAATAATTTAAAAAATATATTAAACTTATGCCTACCCACGAATAATAATAAAAAAAAATAATATAATTCTCAATCTCACCTCGCATCCGGAAAATGAAGAAATAAAACTTCCCTTCCTGTTGGACAGGAAAAAAAGGCTTATATGGTGACTAAAATGTGACTTTGAAACTAGCAAGGGCCACATATGCTGGATTCAACACGGCCAGAAATGTTCAATTCCGTTTCTTTTCAGAAGAAATTTTAAGTTGTTTATGGTTTTGATTATCATTATTTTTATTTTATGTTTTAAAAGATCGAGAGTTTTAACTATATACTGTACTTTGGCAAAATAAAAATTTTCAGTGTTTTTTTTTTTTTTTTTTTTTTTTTCCTCAAAGACGTTTTTAAGTATTAATTTTAATAAGTTATAAGTTTGATTTTAAGTATTAAAGAATAAATTAATGTGTGTCAAACGGCTATATTATGAATTTAACAACATATATAGCGAACTTGAAATGTTCCAGGTTACATCACGCAATTATAGTAAAATATAATGGACATAAATTTTTTGCGCAAAACGAATGGATTATCATATTTTTACTATCATATTATTATCTTATTTTATAATAATTATCTTGAAAAATAATTATACTGAAATCTATAAGTAAAAATATACTGCTGCCGTAATGGAAATGAAATAACAACTCCACTATCAATACATCTATCGATACTGAGGCATCAGCACTATCTTCCGACATCAAACCTGAAACTTAGGGTTCAATATCACTAATCTATTATCAAACATATTCAACTAAAGATCTTACTGTTAATATTTCAGACCAACATTCAATTACGAAATTGTCCAATTAATTAGTGTCAACTGTGTATTATATAAAATAATTTTATTTACTAAATTGACTGTTGTTCTTGTAGAAAATATCATGTAATATGTTGGTAATTTTAAATGTATATTTCTACAGCATAATCTCTTGTCTTTAGATTGTGGCAGCCGCAGAAAGGCAAGGGAGAAAATTCTTCGTTCGGAATGGCAGCTGGCCAGAGCCGTTGTCATAGCAGCGCAGACGAAAATGTTTACATTGCGTTTTTGTGTGTTCGAATACGATGAGTGTCAGAATCGACGTTTATCAATGTTCTACGAATAAAGGTAGTAAAGTGTTTTTAAGTGAGTGATTATATTATACGAGCGACTCACCACAATGGTGACCATGGACTGTTCTTATATAGAGCATCAGCCTTCCTAGATGAGTTGGAATGTTATCCGATCATCTTCATCTTTCAAAGAATACATCGTTCTACAGCGGCTCGATGGAAAGCAGATAAGTTCTTCTGAGTCATTTTCCTGATATTTTTTCTGTTATTTTATTAGAAAAATTTAACTCGCGAATTTATTTTGGTTTGATTGTACCATTTTATATATTTATTACCATAAATCATGTCTAGTGTCGATGCTGTTCAAATTCCATTATATAACAGATCAGATCCTGCGCTATGGTTTGTGATGTGCGAAAGCACATTTGCTTTAGCTACCCCCAAAGCAATATCAGAATCTGTTACAAAATATAATTATATAGTTTCGCATCTTCCACCCGATGTTGCATCAATCATTCGTGATATTTTAATGCAACCAGATGCTACTGACCCTTATGGTGTCTTAAAAAAGGAATTAATTGCGCGCTCAGGTGAATCATCCCAGCAAGAGATACGACAGCTCTTGTCTGGAGAAGAACTAGGAAATCGGAAACCTTCAGATTTATTACGTAGTATGAAACGTCGCGCGGAATCCCTAAATGTTCCAGACAATTTAATGTTAGAATTGTTTTTGCAACGATTACCAAATTCTGTTCAGACAATTTTAGCGGCTGTTTCTGAATTAACCCTTGATAAAGCAGCGGAAATTTCAGATCGTATTTCAGAAGTTACCCCTTCCCCAGCTTCTGCAATTGCCGTGTCCTGCTCGAATGAACAGGCGATAGAGGGTAAATTATTGAAAGAAATCGAAAAATTAAATAAGCGCATCGATCAACTTGCTGTTTCACGTGGTCGGTCCCCATACCGCAGAAACTGGAGTAAACCTCGAGGGCGAAGTAATAGTGATAATCGGGATTCAAGTATCTGTTGGTATCATAGACGATTTGGAAAAAAATGTAGGGAAGAAAAATGCATAAAGCCGTGTTCTTGGGCGGGAAACGAAACCAGCAAAGAGTAGAGGCGACTTATTCTTTGCCTCAACAGTCACGTCGCCTGTTCATTAGAGACCGGACTACAAATGTTTCTTTTCTGGTCGACACCGGTTCGGACGTGTCAATCCTTCCTGCCAACAATGTACAAAAACGGAATCCACCCGTACAAACGCTTTTGGCTGCTAATTCTTCCCCTATAAATGTTTATGGTCAACAAACCCTTTCTCTAGATTTTAAGTTAAGACGAAAATTTAATTGGACTTTTCTAGTGGCAAATGTTAGTACACCAATTTTGGGAGCAGATTTTCTCCATAATTTCGAATTGGTTCCAGATCTCCGCCACAAATGTCTAAGAGATTTAAAAACAAAATTTGAAACAACAGGTCACATGAAATGTGCATTAATTCATTCAGTAAAAACAATCAATATTGATAATATATATAATGAACTTCTTAAACAATTCCCATCTATTACAAAATTACCAGATCCCAATCAGCCTGTCAAACACAACACAATGCATTTTATTCCAACAAAAGGACCTCCAGTTGTGGCAAAACCCCGCAGGTTGGCTCCGGATCGCCTGAAAATTGCTAAAACAGAATTTCAAAATATGATACAACTCGGACATTTAAGACCTTCACGTAGCAACTATGCATCACCATTGCACATGGTTCCAAAAAAGGGAACTTTGGAATGGAGACCTGTAGGTGATTATCGTGCCTTGAATGCGCAAACCAAAAAAGACAGATACCCGATACCATGTATAGCTGATTTTACTGCTAATTTACGTGACACTAAAATTTTTAGTCGACTTGACCTCATCAAAGCATATCATCAAATACCAATCAATCCTGATGATATTCAGCGATATGCACACCTTTTGGATTGTTCGAAAGCACACGCATGCAATTTGGCTTATGCAATGCGTCTGCAACATTTCAGAGATTCATAGATGAGGTAATACGTGATTTACCAGGCGTCTATGCTTTCGTCGATGATATACTCATAGCCTCTAAAAATGCCGAGGAGCATTATCATCATTTAAAAGCACTATTTTCCAAATTAGCAGAATATGGTTTGTGCATAAATGTATCCAAGTGCACATTTGGTAAACCTACCATTGATTTCTTAGGATTTCGAATATCTGAACATGGTATTCAACCACTTCCAGATAAAGTTAAATGCATAATCGATTTTCCGCAGCCCACAACCTTATCTCAACTTCGAAGATTTTTGGGTATGTTTAATTTTTATAGGTCTTTCATATATCAAGCTGCACACATACTTGCGCCTTTAGTGAAATTGTTAGAAGGCCATACAAACAAAAAGAAATCTCGTTCCCGTGTTCCTAAAACAGAACCCCTTAATTGGAACGAAGATGCTGAAAAAGCTTTCGTAGCTGCCAAAAATGCAATATCTCAGGCTGCTCTTTTACGGCACCCTATTCCAGGCGCTCAGTTGAGTATATGGGTTGACGCCTCAGATGTCGCGATCGGCGGCACCCTTATGCAGTTTTATCAGGAACGTTATGAACCTTTAGCATTTTTTTCCATGAAATTAAACAACAGTCAGCGGAATTGGTCAACATATGACCGGGAATTATTTTCTATTTATTCGGCAATAAAAAATTTCGGCACATGCTAGAGGGGAGAATTTTTCAAATTTATACTGATCAAAAACCGCTAATTTATGCATTTAAGCAAAATCCCCATAAATGTTCGCCGCGGCAATCACGCCATTTAGATTACATTTCCCAATATTCCACTGACATTAGACATGTACCAGGTTCCGAAAACATTGTTGCAGATTGCCTCTCAAGAATTGAAATTGATTCTATTTCAAAATCTCCAATCTTAAATTTTGAGGAATTCGCAAAAGCTCAGGAAAATGATTCAGAGCTACAGAACCTGCATAATAGTACATTGCTCAAATTGGAATTGAAACCTTGCCTCATTTCTGATTGTAGCCTACTATGTGATACTTCAACAGGTACGCCTCGACCCTTAGTTCCTAGTTTCTTTCGTCGGCTGATATATGAACATTTGCACAACCTAGCCCATCCAGGCATAGCAGCTACCACAAAACTAATTTGTTCCAGATACGTATGGCCAAATATGAAACGAGACATCAAAAAACTGGGTTCGTGGCTGTGAGAAGTGTCAAAGATCAAAATACAGAGGCACACCAAAGCACCTCTTGGCACGTTCTCTCTTCCTGATGCACGTTTTTCCCAAATACATATAGATATCGTAGTCCCTTGCCTCCATCTGACGGTTTCAGCTATCTTTTAACGATGATTGACCGATTTAGCAGATGGCCAGAAGCCGTACCTATATCTGATACACAAGCTAAAACAATTTGTAGTGCCATATTAAAGCATTGGATATCAAGATTTGGTTGCCCTTCGCTCATAACCACGGATCAAGGCCCACAAATGCGATCAGCAATATTTGATGAATTTACGAAAATGATGGGAACACAGAAGATCCGCACAACGGCATATCATCCGATATCGAATGGCATTATCGAAAGATTTCATCGACATTTAAAGTCATCCATCAAAGCTCACGAAACCAGTAGGTGGACTGAAATATTACCGATAGTTTTACTAGGCATTCGCACAGCAGTGAAGGAAGATATACAAGCTTCTTGCGCTGAGCTTGTCTACGGCACTACGTTGAGATTGCCCTGTGATATGCTGGATGAATACAAGATCCGACCTTTCAACGATAACTTCGTCACGCAACTACGAAACACCATGCGGCAGTTAAGTCCAGTTGCTACATCATCTCACTGCCAAGAGAAGTTCTATATACACCCTTCCTTGACATCTTGTTCACACATCTTTCTAAGAGTGGATCATGTACAACCTCCATTGTGTCAACCATATACTGGTCCTCACAAAGTCCTAAGTAGAACTGGGAAAACTATAACAATCGAGCTTAATGGTCGTAAGTCTACGGTATCAATAGATCGAGTGAAGCCAGCTCATTTGATTTCTACTTCAGACTTGTCCACGAAAACTGTTCCAGAGAGAACTCTAAATTAAAACTCTCTCTTAAAGCGGACAGTAACCCTGACCAAACAAAAACTGTCACACGTTCGGGCAGACATGTCCATTTTCCTAAAAAACTGGCATCTTATATTACTTACTGAAATTGTTGATAAATTGTTCATTTTGCATACTACACATTATGCCTATATTTTGTTATTTATTGCAATTTTATTTCATGTAAATATCCTTGTAATTTTTCTCCACAAGCGTGGATTCTGACACAGATAGTCAAAAAAAAAATAGTATACACTTGTATATCGTTTCTTCGGTACCCTACGTCACTGGGGGGATACTCTGTGGCAGCCGCAGAAAGGCAAGGGAGAAAATTCTTCGTTCGGAATGGCAGCTGGCCAGAGCCGTTGTCATAGCAGCGCAGACGAAAATGTTTACATTGCGTTTTTGTGTGTTCGAATACGATGAGTGTCAGAATCGACGTTTATCAATGTTCTACGAATAAAGGTAGTAAAGTGTTTTTAAGTGAGTGATTATATTATACGAGCGACTCACCACAAGATCATATTTACAGATAACGTTTCCTTAACCGCATTTAAAAGAGTTCTTATTAGTTAGGACACAGGCGAAATTACGGTTACCCTTCTTTCTAAAAACAAATGCGTATATTAATCACTTTTACATACGTATATGTGTACATTTGCAAAGTTACACCTTTGTCTTAAAATTAAAAGACTTGTAGTTAAAATGTATCTTTATTTATGTGTGTTTATCGACTTAATGGAAGTGTGTAATTTGTTATCCCTTTAAAAACTCAAGCAAGTGTGTAACTGGTAGAAACTTTTATGAATTTACCGGGATTGGTGTGTGAAGTAATTTACAAATTCTCATATTACACAAATATTTAAATTTTTTGCATAATGTACCGGAAAATGTGTACGCATATTATACAGATATATGCGTAAGAACAGAATATTACACAGAAATATGTGCACGAATTTTATACAACTACATGTGTAAGAACAGAATATTGCACAGGATTATATGTAACAACATTACACAGGAATATGTGTAATAAGAGAATATTACACAGACATATTTGTACTTATGTGAAAAAAATAAATATCGATACGTGAAAATATTCCGTGTGTAATAGTAGCTAAATGGTCTAGTACAAATGGTCAAACACTTAAGCTGCTTAATGTACTACTAAAATAGAAAGGAAAAAGTTTATTTTAAAATTGACACACCAGAGCGTGTATGAAGCAACTTACACGCCTTCTTACACAAATAGACAAATCGTTTTTGTATCCTCAGCATACCTGCTTTAATGTGTAAAATTACGCATTTATTTTTTAGAGTATATCAGATTCATAAATAGCGATGTATTTTAATAATCGATTGAACGAAATTTTTCTAAATTAATAATGTTTATAACATTCCTCTAGAAAGCGATAGAAAAACCATTCATTTACAAAGCTTGCGTTTGATTAGCGATCTTTCAACATTCGCAACAGTTACATTCTGCTGCATGAAAAAGTGTGCAATAAGTCAGAATGTCATAGAGAAATTGCCGTATAATAAAGATTTATTCTTAATTTTATCTTATATATATATTTATTTTTATGCTATTATTCAAATCATACAGTTAAAAAAATTCTACATCATAAAACTTCTTTATATACATCTATAAATAAAAGACAACTAAAACTTTTATTTTTCAAAATGCTTATGAATAAGTAATTAATTAAAAATCTTAGAAGAAAAGTTCTCAATAATATTAACAAATGAAGAAAAGTTCTCTTAAACCTTATTTAACTATGCAGAAAATATATTTTTCTGGGTTTTTATATATGTAAGTTTCATAAACAATTTCACTCATAAAAATCATAAATGTGTCAAAGACAAAGAGAAAAATAATTAATTAAAAAATCTAATTGAACATATAAAATATAACTTGCTCAATTAATTTTATTGTTGCATAACTTTTTTTTAAGAGCCTAAAAAATTCCAATAATGATTTATGGACTACAAATAAAGAATTCCATGAACGACGAATTTATATCACATTCTCCCTCTTACAGGATTTTTTTTTTTAAGAAGGGAAAAATGAGGAGGCATTTTCCTTACGAAGAAATATTTTCTTTATTTTGCGGTGAAAAACTTTTTTTAATATTAAATTCTTTGTCTTTCGTGATTTTTCTATGCCATTTGAACGTCACTAATTAGTAAATTTCTCAGTTCACAAAAAAACCTAAATAAATATATAAAAATAATTATATTTTCAGTTTTGTAGTGTAAATGTAAGGAAAGATAAATTAAAGAGTTTTGCAGGCATTCACTTCATTTAAGTAGGATGAAGTTTAAAAATTAAATAGTTTTTTTTTTTTTATTCCACGTTTATCTCTATTTTGGTGAAACTAAATAAATCTGTTATGCTATTTATAAAACATACCAACATTGCATACGTTTTCAGCAAACCATAATAAAGAAAAAAAGTCCTTCCGGCCAGTGCCGGGAGGAAGAGGTAGCTTTCATATTCCTTAATTTAAAAAAGACAACTTATATTATGCAAACACATATTATTCAAAATTGCGAAGCTCAATTTAGTGGAAACCGAATATATGACATTCAATACTAATTTTTATCAATATAATGAATGAGAATTTCGCGAAATTAGTCAGCTTTATCCAAGCTGCTTTTCATTAAAGTAACTTATATTTGGCTGCCAAATTCGGCGATTTCTTAAAGTGCCCTGCCATTTTAAGACAACATGGTGGATGAGGCTAACCAGTGAACTTGGTCGAGACCTTAGTAATTGCTGTGCACATGCTCACTCACATCGGAAATCGGTTGATATATACGAGTGCTGTCGCAGGAAAAAAATCAGATTTTTCAAAATGTCACCCACATTAGAAATTGAAACTGCTATATCTGAGCCATTTTTTAATAATAAAGACAAACAAAAAATTCTCCTGAATCCTTATATCAAGGTCAAATACTAAAGAAAGAAACCTTTTTCAATTTCTAATTTTTTTGCAACTCACTTTAAATATATATATATATATATATATTATTTAATGGGCTCCATTTTCAAACAAGATGGCTGATGAATCTGGGCAGCGAACTTGGTCGAGATATTGATGTATACTATGCACATGCCTTCTTACATCGAAATAGGCGAATACGTGTGTTATCGCGTGACAAATACAAGATCGTTTCAAAATGTTAGCCATGCTAGAAATTCAAAGTGCTATAATTCAACAATTTTTTATGATATAAACAAAAGAACAAATTTTTAGAAACAAAAACTGCTCCGGAATCTTTGTATCAAGGCCAAACACATAAAAAAAATATTTTTCATTTTCCAATTTTTTAATACCTCATGTTAAATTTTAAATTAAATTTTTTTTTAAATGGCAACCCTTTTAAAACAAGATGGCGAATGAAGCTGGCCAACGAACTCGGTCGAGACATTGGTATGTACTATGTACAGACCACGTTACATCCAAATCGGATCATAAATACGCCTGTTATCGCGTGACAAAAATCAGGACGTTTCAAAATTTCAGCCACGCTAGAAATTCAAAATGCTATAACTCTGCCACTTTTTTAGATATAGACGAAACAAAAACTGTTCCGGAATCTTTGTATTAAGGTCAAACACATACGATAAAAATCTTTTTCATTTTCTAATTTTTTGGTATCTTTTTTTAAATTTTAAATTTTTTAAATTTCTTTAAATGGCCGCCATTTTGAAACAAGATGGCGGATGAAGCTGGCCAACGAACTCGGTCGAGATATTTGTATGCACTATGTATACACCAAGGTAAATCCAAATCAGTTCAGAAATATGCCTGTTATACCGTGACAAATATCAGGACGTTTCAAAATGTCAGCCACGCTAGAAATTTAAAATGCTATAACTCAGCCATTTTTTAAGATATAGACGAAACAAAAACTGCTCCCGAATCTTTTTATCAAGAACAAACACATAAGAAAAAAAATTTCAATTTTCAATTTTTTGGTACCACATTTCAAATTTAAATTTTTTGTAAAAATTTAAATGACCGCCATTTTAAAACAAAACTGGCCAGCAAACTTTTGGCTTTACACAAGACTGGCTAATGAAACTGGCCAACGAACTCGGTCGAGACATTGGTATGTACTATGTACAGACCAAGTTACATCCAAATCGGATCATAAATACGCCTGTTATCGCGTGACAAAAATCAGGACGCTTCAAAATGTCAGCCACGCTAGAAATTCAAAAATGCTATAACTCAGCCATTTTTTAAGATATAGACGAAACAAAAACTGCTCCGCTCCGGAATCTTTGTATAAAGGTCAAATACCTAAGAAAAAAATATTTTTCCATTTCCAATTTTTTGGTACCACATTTCAAATTTTAAATTTTTTTAAAAATTTTAAATGGCCGCCATTTTGAAACAAAATGGCGGATGAAGCTGGCCAACGAACTCGGTTGAGACATTGGTATGTACTATGTAACACAGCGAATTACATTGAAATCGGTTCATTTATACGCCTTTTATCGCGTGACAAAATTCAGGACGTTTCAAAATGTCAGCCACGCTAGAAATTCAAAATGCTATAACTCAGCCATTTTTTAAGATATAGACGAAGCAAAAACTGCTCCAGAATCTTTGTATAAAGGTAAAATACATAAGAAAAAATATTTTTCCATTTTCAATTTTTTCTTACCACATTTCATGATTTAAATTTAAAAAAAAATTTAAATGTCCGCCATTTTGAAACAGAACGGCGGATGAAGCTGGCCAAAAAACTCGGTCGAGACATTGGTATGTACTATGTACACACCGAATTTCATCGAAATCGGTTCATAAATACGAGAGTTGCAGTGTGACAAAGGTCAGATATATATATATATATATATATATCAATTTTGAACGGAGGGTGGTTTCGGGGTCTGGTGGTCATGATCGATGAAAATATACCAAAATTTTTTGAAATCGCTTTCCCTCCGCTTTCCATTACAGTTCTACCTTTTAATGAATTAATTCAGATTTAACAATTATTAGTAAAACGTTCTCTAAATATATATTTTTACTATCAATTTTTATAATTCTTGTTGAAAATTCAATATGTTCACTTATACTCAACTATATATTTTTTCATCTTAAACAATATTTTGGACATTTTTTTTTGGAAAAAATCGTTTAACAAACCAGAACCGAGTAATAACCTACGAACTCGAAACAATTAGAGCCAAACAGACACACTGTATAAGAAAAAAAAAATTGTAATTCGACAGATGTAAAGTTACAGAAATCTGTACTCGTATTAAAATTCTATCTGTACACTGTACAAAAAAAGATGTAAATCTACGGAACTATTTTTTGATTTTTTGTAAAGCAACAGAAATTTGTAGCTTTACTAAAGAAACTACCATAATTACAGTAACCTTAGTAAAATTTTATCTGTAACCCGGGTTGCAGTTACATAAAAAGCTCTAATAATCCCAGTTTCCTAAAAAATTCTTAGTAACCTTGTAGATTTTTTTATTTACGGTGAAAAAGTATATCTGTTGCATAAATGTTTGTTGTTACCGTTACATATAAAGTTCTAGGAATCCCAGTTTCCTTGAAAATGCTTAATAACCTAATGGATTTTTTTTTTCAGTGTAGATTTAACGGTATTTTTAGTTACGTGATGTCTATTTATTGTCTAAGAAATCTTAAAAACAGAGTTTAAAAAATTGACATTAATTGAGTGGAAAAATAATAAGTAATGTTTACAATAAATTATAAAAATATTAAATAAAAACTTTATTATTTCTTAAAATTCATACATTAAATATTTTTCTAGAAAAGAAAATGTAAATTTTACATTTATATTTGCAAATTACTTCACATAATTTACCTACACATTTTTCAGCAGTTGTTAGATTTTTTTGTGTATTTTGTTTATATATGAATCAATTTCTTTATTATAAATTTCGATCATATTATGTCACCGAAAGGAATCTTAACAAGTTTCAATATATTTTTCATATTTGACAATATTTACTATTTATAATAAGTACAAAATAAAAAGAAATCTGAAAGTAATTAAATGCTCAAGAATAATATCTTTGGCGTCCTAGACATTTTGCCAAAAATTCCTTTTTATTTTCTTGTATCAATTTGTGTTCTGGTATTCCAGTTTAATCATTAGACAATTTCGCTTACCCAGTCCTTTAGATTCCGAAAATGGCCTGGATCAGTAATTTATAAATTTGAAATACCGTTTAGTGTCATGTTGTAATGCTCACCTAAAAAAATAAATCAAGGAAAAAGTGGAGTTACAGGATGAAGAGGAGTACCTTAAAGTTGTAAATCATTGTTATGTCAATGATTAAAATGGTTCTCAGATAAAGAGTTATAACTCATAGGAAATGTTTTCGTTATTTCGAACTAAGCAGTAAAAAAGAAATAAAGGAACACAGTTTACAAAAAGTTTTATAGAAAGATTCTTTTTGGAACTCTTTACAAACGCTTTTATTTATTCCTATTGTGCAAATTTTACGGAGATTGTACAGCATACCTCTAATTAAACGTAACATCGAATGAGTAAACATTAGTATTTCTGAGCAATCTGAATCTCAGCCATATGCATGCTACTAAACTGTGTGTAATTTATATTTATTAGATTTATACTCTAGTACACAAATATAAATCTTACATTTATAGTAAAGCGAGGAGAGTTCGCGCGGTAGGAGAGATTGCGCACAAACAGATTCGACGGGAAGGAGTAGAGTGCGCGCTCAGTGGCTCCAGGCAGTTGTACAGCAGCATTCGTGCAGTGTCTACATGAATGTGCATATTGATTGCTCCAAGCGTCTTGGATAAAGCAGTGCTTTTTTTTTTTTTTTTTTTTGTAAGTGCTTGAATTTTCATAACTGTTCGTCAGAATTTTTATAGATAGTCAATAATACAAAATATTTTGAACTTAAACGATTTCTTATAAACTACTAACTTGGATTAAGTATACGAACACTAAAAATTCATTTTAGAAGTGGCCATATTTAAATAACAGGCTGCGCAATCTCTCCTACCAAAATAGGAGAGTTTGCGCATCTGCTATTTAGGAGAGATGGCACATTTCCCCATAAGTTTAAGTGCTAGGAGAGATTACACAGCTTATTGATAAATTTGCATGAATTACAACTTGCGTGTAAAACATATGAATTAATTAATTTTGAAATAATTTCGGAAAAACATATAATTTTCAAAACTTAATTTGGCAACAAATTAATTTGCAAAAAAATACATTTGCAGATAAAAATTTTATTAATAAATTAATAATACAGTTGTTATTAAATAAATTTTATGTAATTATTTTTCTTAATAAATTAATAAAATATTTGTTAATAATTTAATTAAATATTTATATATATATTTTTTAATTTATGAGCAATTAATTTGCTAATAAATTAATTATGTTAACTAAAATAAATTTTCTAATGCAATGTTTTGGAAAAGCTTTCACCCATTCCAAGTAGTGTCATGCCATCGAAATCGAAAGGAAACAGAGTGCAACTAATGTTACTGATCCACAAAATATACATGAAAAAAGACTTAAGAAGGATGCCGCTACAAAAAAAAACAGCTGAAGATAAGGTGCTTCCACAAAAAGTGGGATAAAAAACTCAAGAAAAAACCGAAGGTCAATGAGGATGAGTGCACTGAATGTCTGTAACCGTACCAGGAGACAACTTCGACAACTGACTGGATTCAATGTATTGCTTGTTGCAAGTGATTGCACGAAAGATGCACTATTTACAACAATAAGTGCATCGATTGTGAACGACGACAACTTCGGTTCTCAAACAAAATACAATGCAACTGTAGAAATGGAAATGAAGTAATTTTTAAGTTAAACATGTTATCAACTAGATTAATGTTATTTTGTAATCTTAGTAGGGCTTGCTTTTTCTGATATTTTAATCTTCTTAAATTAAAATTTTTAACTGTTTTTAAAATAATATTTTTTTTATTTATTATTTAAACATTTGGTTGAAATATTCACTCCTAATACAATAATATTTACTCACAAAAACCTTTCAACAATGTCGATAAAGTGTAATTATTATTGTTAACAATTTACTTTTAGTTATTATTAATAACAATCTCTTCTACCTATGTGCGCAATCTCTCCTACCCATGTGCGCGCTCTCTCCTACCCTGTAAGGAGAGATTGCGCAAAAAGTTTTCTTGGTTTTATTACTGCGGTTCTATTAAATTACAGTATAACAACAAAATAACAATGGTAATGCATAAAAAACAAATGAAGTCAAAATTATTCATGCATAGTTTAGCAAAATATTAATATTTAGATTTTTTATTATTATTCTTTTGAAATGTGCGCAGATTTTCCTCGCTTTACTATATATATGCAGATATTTTCACTTCATTTTCGCGCACATTTTTCAATAGATATTAATTTTTTATGTATTTTGTGTATAAAGGAATGTATGGCTTTAATTTTAAATTTCAGTCGTACTATGTCGCTAAAAGGTAAATGCTCTATTATTCAAATATATGTCAAGTTATAATCTATTTTTCATATTTTACCCAATTTACTATTTATAATACTAAACAAAAGAAAAATAAATCTAAAAGTAATGAAACGTTCAAGAATAGTACATTTAAATTTTCAGACATTTTCTATCTTGCCAAAAATTCCTTTTTATTTTACTTGTATCAATTAGTTTTCTAGTGTTACAGTTCATTTATTTGGCAGTTTCACTTATCCACTCCTTTATATTTCGAAAGTCGTCTGAATCAATAATTAATAAATTTAAAACTACATTTTGGCCAAGCTGTAAGGTTTGCCTAAGAAAATCATACAAGGAAAAAGTGGTGTTACAAGACTGAGAGGCGTTTCTTAATTTATGTTGTATGCATAGTATGTTTAACGTCGCAGACATTTTTTATCTTGTTAAAATTTACTTTTTATTTTATTTGTATCAATTTGTGTTCTCGCGCTACAGTTTATTTACTAGGAAATTTTATTTATATACTGCTTTAGATTCCGAAAGTAATCTGAAACAGTAATTAACAAATTTAGAACTTCGTTTTATGTCAAGTTGAAATGCTCGCTTAAGAAAATCAAACAAGAAAAAAAGGGTGTTAAAAGACCAAGAGGATGTCCATAATATTGTAAATCATTGCTATGTCTATGATTAAGTTGGTTGTGGTATAAAGGTTTATAATACTTAGGAAATATTTTCGTAATTTTGAACTAATCTCAAAATCAGTGATATGCGTGATACTAAGCTGTATGTAATTTATATTTAATATATTTATACTCTAGCATGCAAATATAAATCTTACATTTACATGTGTAAACATCTTCACATCATTTTCGCACACATTTTTCAATATGTACGAATTAATTTTTTGTGCATTTTGCCTATAAATTATTGGATGTCTTTATTATGAATTTCGATCGTATTATGTTAGCAAAGGGTACACGCTGTATTATTCATATATATATATATACATAAAGTTATTATTATTATTTTTTTACCCTATTTACTATTTATAGTACTAGACAAAATAAAAATAAATCTAAAAGTAACAGAATGTTCATGAATAATATAACTTCGCAGAATTTTTTTATCTTGCCAAAAACTCCTTTTTTTATTTTACTTGTACTAATTTGTGTTCCTGGTTACAGTTTATTTATTACGGAATTTTGCTTATCCACTCCTTTAGATTAAGATAGTTGTCTGAATCTATAATTAACAAATTTAGAGCTCCGTTTTGTGTCAAGTTGTAATGCTCGCCTAAGAAAATCGAACAAGGGAAAAGTGGAGTTACAAGACCAAGAGGAGGTACTTAATGTTGTAAATCATTGTCATGTCAATGATTAAGTTGGTTGTGATATAAAGGTTTATAATTCTTAGGAAATGTTTTCGTCATTTTGAACTAATCTAAAAATCAGTCATATGCATGATACTAAGCTGTACGTAATTTATATTAATTATATTTATGCTCTAATATACAAATATAAAACTTACATTTGTATGTGCAAATATCGTCACATGATTTTCGCACACATTTTGAAATGTATACGAATTAATTTTTTGTGTATTTTGTCTATATATGAATGGACGGCTTTATTATAAATTCTGGTGGTATTATGTCGCTGAAAGGTAAACGCTGTATTATTCATATATATATCAAGTTATTATTATTATTTTTTAATTGAATTTACTATTTATAATACTAAACAAAATAAAAATAAATCCAAAAGTAGTAAATATTCATGAATAATATGTTTAAATTCGACGAAAACTTCTATCTTGCAAAAAATTTTATTTGTCTGAATTTCTTTTTTCTTTCTTAGTTGTCTGAATCTGTAATTAACAAATTTAGACCAACGCTTTGTGTCATGCTGTAATGTTCACCTAAGAAAATCAAACAAGGAAACGTGGAGTTGTGAGACCGAAAGGAGTTCCTTTTGTTATATATCATTGTTATATCATTGATTAAGGTGGTTGTGAGGTAAAGGTTTACAATACTTTCTTCGTAATTTCGTACTAAGCAGTAAAAAATAAATAAATGAACACTTTAAAAAAATGTTTTATAGAAAACATCTTATTGGAATTCCTTAAAGCTGTTTTTATTTATTCCTATTATGTAATTTTACGGAGGTTGTGCTTTACCTCTAATTAAAAGTAGCCTCGATTCAGTAAACATAAGTAGTATTTTTGGACTAATAATAATACACAAAATTAGGAAAGTACATATTTAAAGATAAACTATTAGGCGGTGATGAGTTACCCATGCCCATTAAAGCTATTAATGGTTCGATTACAGCCAGGATAAGTTTCTCTAAGTTACAAGGAATGTAAGCACATATAGTCACAAATATGGAATAGGGTGCAATATATTTCTAAAGAAAGACTAGATACAAGGCGGCAGGTGTGATTGTAACTATAATTAATGAATAATATCTTTTAAATTTCAGTTACTTGCCATCCAGATAATAACCAGATAATAAAAATAAAATTTAATTTGCAGCAAATTTTCAAAGTAATGGTTATGCATGTGTATGACCATAAAATGCATACTTGTCACCATAAACATTAAATTCTGTAATAGTTCTATAACATCTATGTACATTTAACAAAATATATAGTGAATTAATTCTAGTTCATATTCTGTTGTCAATGGGAAAATTAAACATGATTTTTTATTACTTAACTAATTTAATAACCTAAATATCGGTCGTTTGGAAAGTCGTGTCCATTTGGGAAAATCAATTCGTACCGGAAAATCCTATTATTTAATTATTAAACATTGATTCCGATGTCTAATGTCTAATAATTACCGGGCAGAATTTTCCGGTACAAACTGATTTTTACAAACGGACACGACTTTCCGAATTACCCAATATAAAAAAGAAAAGCTTCGGATTATTTACTCATAGTAGTTAATTGTTAATGCACTAATATCAATCCATGCTCATTAATACCATGATACTTCTCAAAATATTTACGATCTGTTGTAATTAGTAGAAATCTAAAAAATATACAGTTAATTCTGATAATAATTCTGAGATAATCACTTGGATAAGCTATACTGTTACAGCAAAATGTTTTTATTGTTACTATAATTTTCAACAATTTCTGATACTGATATGTGTGGTATAATATGTATGATACGCTTATCGAAATAATTATGAACGTCAACAATGTCTGATAAAATATTTAAAAATTATTATCAGACTTAGGTGACAAAGCATAAATGTCTCTGTAAATGTTCTGGACATCATTGGCATTGGTAATAATATAATTATTTAAAGTAATGTTTATTTCATTTATTATGTTGAAACATTTTTAGAAGCGAATATTGCCGGATATTCATTCGTATCATGTTCTCCAGCACATAAAGCGGACCTTTGATTTTGAAATATGCAGGGTGTATCTGAAATGCTTCAACAAACTTAAGGGGATGATAGTACTCATCAAGACGAACAAAAAATGAAATGGAATCTGTGGTCGCAAATGACGTTTAAAGGGTTAAAATCGCAAAATCAATAAAAATATTGAAATCTCGCATGCTGCTTTTCTGCAGAACTGGCTAGTAACACGAAGCTAGTTTTCCTTTCACTCTGTGCATATCCGGTCAGAAAGAGATAACAAAACCTTGGAAGAAAGCCAAACAAATCTGTGAGCAGGAATCCACGTATGCAAATTTGAGCGTGTCCGCCAGTCTTTCCTCCGTAGATGTACTCTGTGTAATAATGTTCGCTGTCAACATTTTGAACAATAGTTGTAAAATATTTGTTTTCGATGGACATCACAAGCTGCGTTGTACATATTCTGTGCAATAAATAATTATCTAAAGTGTTTCTTTCTTCTCTCAGTTTGTCCATTTTCAGACGCATTTTCTCGATTTTCATCCTTTAAACCTCATTTGCGACCCCGTGTTCCATTGCATTTTTTGTTCGTCTTCATGCGTACTATCATCTCTCTAAGTTTTTTGAAGTATTTCAGATGCACCCTGTATATATATATATATATTCTTTAAGATATATCTAATTTTTAATTTTTCTAGCTCCATTTCAGTTATAATTTAATACACCAGGGGGTATTTTTAGCTAAATTTTGACGATATTGTTAAACTGTTATTAATTAATTTAATAGTGCATTTTAAATAATGTAATTAATATCTATTTATTTTATATTAGATTAAATGTGTTTAACAAGGTATTTCAAATTTTATTTCAAAATGTATTAACTGCATCCTTTAGTATCATTTACTGTGATTTCTTAACTGTTTTATTCACCTTAATCTTTTTGATATACTGGCAGCCATGTGCGCGTGGATTTTTGTAAAATACTGAAATATTAATCGGTATGGTGTTTATTATTTATATTTTATATCCTATAAATTTTTAAATACGTTTTATTGATTCTTCCATTTCATATTATTTGTTTCTATTCTGCTTTCATTTTTAATCAATTCACTTGATTTTAATGGTTGTTTGGGCACAGGGGAAAATTATTTTTAGCTTTAGCTTATTTTTCCCACAGAAAACAACCATTTTGCTTATATCATTGAATTCTGTGCCCTTGATAACGTAATTCAATGTATAAGCTTTTCAATTTTTGTCGGTGTCCACTTTTTTCTTTTTCTTCCATAATAAATTCTTATATTAATTTTTTTTTAATACTTATAGCTTTAATTCATAATAATTGACGGTGGATGGTTATGTTTAATTAATGGTTATATATATATATATATATATATTAGGTATGTTCGTCATTTTACGCATATATTATCCCCCTTTTTGCAAAGAAATTTTCATGAGATAAGTAGCAAGCAGATACGATAAAGAGAATTATAAAGTATAGTAACAAATAGAAACATAAAGAAATAAACAAAATGCAATGCAGGATATAAGCCATTGCTACGCTTAGCTGTAGGAATTCCCATAAAGTGTTTGAAATCGTACTATTATTCATCCAAATAATTACTTCTATTAATTAAAGTAGAAATCTCAATTTTCATGTTTCATTAATAATCTTTCATTTTTATACTCATAATACTATAACTCTTGTCCAATTTTCATATTTCAGAAGTTCGAATTATACATGCGAATATAAGGCATATGATCATGTCATTGTGATTTTCATACGGTAGCAATTACAGCGGTAAGAACTATTTTGTTCGTAATAAATGTACCAGCACTTTACATAAATAAAAGTTGTTATAACTGTCGCGTAATCAACCGAACTCAATGGTTTTCAGCAACTTTATGATATTTATTTTATTTTATTTGTTTATACTATTTTGATGTTGTTGGCAACAATAGTTTTATGTTTGTATAAATGTTTTATATTCCAAAGATGTAGCTGGTGAATAAATATATTTAAAAGACAGAGCCAAGCGATTTTTAATATTATAACTATAGGTCTCTATAGAATAAGGTAAATTGTAGTATTTTTTAACAAAACGTGTAACGTTATAGTTTTTCAATTTGAATAGAGACATATATTTTATGGTTATTATTTTCGCACATTTATTGAACTCTCAATCAAGTAAAGAACCTCGAATCCTGGTGTGCATATTAGTAATCTGACATTTATTGGCGTCCGCAAACAAGACTTACTGAGAAAGTGATGGCTTTAAGTTTAAGTAATAATGTGAAATTAAGAGGAACTGTTAGAAGTGCTTTTACAAAACAACTGAATTCCATAGAAGAAGAATTAAAAGAAGATACCCGGATAAGAAGAAATTACAGATTTCTTTATCGATGTCAGAAGATAAACAAAAACAGTTGATCGAGCTTAAGTATAAAATTCTTCTTTTGAAAATAGAAACCAACGCAGACGATTTGGATGAAGAATCTGAAGTAGCTGATGCTTATGTGCGACAATTTCTTGAAACACAGGTTAGTGTTTATGAATTTATTAATGTATCTTCTAATGATATAGATAACAGTTCTAATATTAGTTAAGCTAATATTAAAAGGAAGTTTAAACTTCCGAAACTTGAACTTTATAAATTTGAAAATAAAAAACTGCTTGCAATTCTGGTGCCAGTTCGGAAAAATACACGAAGATTTGGATATAATTCCGTCTGATAAATTTCAATATCTTATTCAGGCTACAGTAAAAGGCTCTAGGGCCAGGGAAATCGTAGAATCGTTCCCGCCAACCAGCGATAATTATGCCAAGGTAATTGATAGTTTGAAATCTAGATTTGGTAGGGAAGATCTATTAGTAGCAGTATATATCCGAGAGTTATTAAAATTAGTTTTGAAGAATTCGTCTTCCCGAAATAACTCTAGTTCCATGTGTTCACTCTATGATAGTTTAGAATCTCATATTAGAGCTCTTGAAACTCTTAATGTCACCACAGAAAAGTGTGCCGCTATGTTATACCCTTAGTAAAACCATGCATGCCAGAAGAATTTTTAAGGGCCTGACAAAGAAGTTCTAAGTTTATAGATGGCACGGAACCTAAAAATAGGATAGATAATTTAATGGAATTCTTAAAATCTGAAGTATAGTCGGAAGAAAGAATTAATTTAGCCTTATTTGGTTTTGAACTAAGACCTAAGATTAAAAAACAGGGTATTTTAGTAGAAGAACGAATATCTAACGTTGCTGGTTTGTTATCCACCAGTCCGGCGTTCGTTAAATGTTATGCTTTTTGTAACGGACAGCACAAAAGTTTTAACTGCTTTAACGCACATAAAATAAATTTGGTTAATAAACAAAAGATTTTAAAACAAATGTTGCTGTTGCTTTAAATGTTCTAAAATGGTCCACTGCTCAAATAAGTGCAATGCATTCATAAGATGTCTAGTTTGTAATAAAGAACATGCCACACTGATGTGAGCAGAAATATTCTCAAATAAAAATGTTTCGAAAGGTCATATTGATAAAAGGGATAAAAAAGGAAGAGAAAACATAACCATCTACACAGAAAACATCTGAACAGAACGCTGTAAATTTATCGAGTTTATCCCACAATCCAAAGGTAATTTTGCAAACTTTGGTAGTGAAATTAAAAGGGCCTCATTCATGTTCATATGTTCGAGCGTTGATCTATACAGGTTCACAGAAGTCTTATATTTTGAAACGCTCTGCTGAAAATATGGATTACGAACCATTGAGTGAAGAACTAGTTACCCATTCTTTGTTTGGGTTAAAAGAAAACTAGTAGAACTAAGCATATGTGTTACAAATACATTTAGAAAGTTTAGATAGAAAATTTCTTTTAAACTTTCATGTTCTGGATGAACCTGTTATTTTCGAAAATATTCGTTCGGTACAGAAAGATCTTTGGATAGATGAATTAAAAGATATAAAAATTTCCATTAGTGATATAGACAAAAAACCAGGACCAAACGATGTTTTAATCGGTGCCGACATTGCCGGAAGATTATTAACTGGGTGCAGAAGAAAATTATCCTGCAATTTAGTTGCAATTGAAACATATCTAGGTTGGACACTGATGGGCAAAGTTCCGATTAATGACGTCCATGAAAAGTCTGATGCAATGGTTTTAACAATTTTATTTTCGAAAGAATTTTCTATAACAGACCTGTGTAGTCTTGATGCAATCGGTATAACTGATCCTGTAATTCAGAAGTCCCAAGAAGAGAAAGATCGTGAATCAAAAATCAGTTTCTTGGACTCAGTTACTGTAAATAACGAAGGACGTTATGAAGTCTCTCTCCCATGGGCTGAAGAACATCTTCCTATTTCTAGTAATGAAAATATAGCATTAAAAAATTAGAAAACATAACTGAAAGACTTGATTCCGATAATTTGTTTACATCCTGTAACGAAGTTTTTAATGACTGGTCGACTTTGGGCGTAATTGAAGCAGTTTCTGTGAATTCAAAGGTAGACACTGTGCATTACTTACCTCATAGACCAGTGCTCAAAGAGAACAGCACAACGAAAGTTTGTCCAGTTTTTGACGCATCTGCGAGAGAAAAGTCATCCCCATCGTTGAATCAATGTCTGGAACTAACTTAATGAGGCTTATTCCTGATATTCTTCTTAGATTACACGAACAAAAATACGGTGTCATAGCGGATATGGAAAAAGCTTTTTTACAAATAAGCATCATACCAGAATGCAGGGATTTATTAAGATTCTTTTGGTGGAGTGATGAAGATGAAAGAAAATTCAAAATACTTCGTCATGCACAATTAGTTTTTGGCTTAAAATGCAGTCCTTTCATTTTGGCAGTCATTATTGAATTTCATTTACTGAAATACGCTGATAATCCTTGTTATGACAAAGAAATGATAACAAAACTTCTTCATAGTTTTTATGTTGACATTGTTGTTACGAGTTTTTCTAATAAAGACAGATTGGTACAATTTATACAGGAAGCTACAAATGTAATGGAGGAAGGTAAATTCAACTTGAGGGGTTGACAATATTCTGAAGATAATGTCGAGCCTTCAATTTCACCTGTACTTGGTCTATTTTGGGACTGACAAAATGATACTTTAGCTCTTAATTTGGGCTGGCTAGAGAATTTTGAGCTAGGGAAAATTACAAAACGAACCATTCTCTCCATTGCATACAAGGTGTTTGATCTAGTTGTATTGCAAGTCCAGTTTTCTTGTTGCCGAAGCTTTTATTACAGAGAATGTGGAAGGATGGAATTTATTGGGATGAAGAGGTTGATGATAATATAAGAAAGGAATTCTCCAGCTGGTTTAGCGACCTTAGCTGTCTGAAACAAATATTTGTAAGAAGATGGTTTTGTGTTGATGCAAACTGTGAAACTCTTAGTACACATACCTTCTGTGATGCAAGTCAACACGCTTATGCCGCCATAACATTCGTTAGAATAAGTACTGATGACGGAGTCGAAGTACATCTATTAGCTGCTAAATCCAAAGTTGTACCGGTCAAAATAATTACCATCCCACGTCATGAATTAATCGCTGCCACGGTGCTTAGGCTATGTGCTTCAGTCATGAAAGGACTTCTGTGGGAAAATGTAAAATTGTATTTTTGGGTAGGCTCCTCTACGGTATTGAATTGGATACAAAGAGAAAAATCTTGGACTGTTTTCGTAAGCAATCGAGTGAAAGAGATTAGAAAAGTAACAGATCGAAATTCATGGAAACACATACCCGGAACTAAAAACCCAGCTGATTTTCCATCCAGATGATGTTCTGCGAAACATCTGATGAAATTAAAATGGTTGTTTGGTTGTGTTTATAACGGCCAATTATCAACACGAGGGATATAGGCCCTAAGTGGGGATGGGTGCCCTCCATGGGGGTATTTCTAAGGGAACCTAACCCGCATTTACGCTTGGAAAACCAAGGTTCGAAGAAAACCACGAAAACTCCGAACGATTAGACCGACGGGCGCGATTGGGATCGAACCCAGCACCTCCCGTCTACCAGCTTCGAGAGCAGAACCTCTCGGCCACTGGTAGGGCGAAATTAAAATGGTGGGAGGGCCCAAGTTCGCTTAAGGAAACTAAAGATAATTGGCCCTCGTCGAATATAGTGATGAAAACGCTTATGAAACCGACATTGCCCAAGAAAAGAGGAAGTCAAAAATGCCTGTTGATGAAACATCAGTAAAATGTTTAACGAACCAGACAGCATTTTGTGAGTGGTGATATTCACCAAAAGATGAGAAGAATAGTCTTTGTAAGTACCATGGATGTGAGTGGTATTTTAGGTTTTTCTCAAATTATGATAAAATTGTCCGTCTGGTGGCTTCGATTCACAGGTTCATTCATAATTGTAACATAACCAAAATCTCTAGGTTGAATGGAGAATTATCCCTTCAAGAAATAAATGCAGCTGAAAAAATAATTGTGAGAATTATTCAGGAAGAATCTTTCACTTCAGAAAACAAAAGTAAATTAGACACTTTAGATGTTTATAAAGACGATCACGGTCTCCTCAGATTGAAGGCCAAAATTGTGTACAGAAAAGATGCTGAAGATTTTCAACGTCCAAAGATTCTGCCTTCCGAGCATCCTGTTGTCGGAAGACTTATCATGACAGAGCATCGAAAAAATTTCCATGCTGGATCGCAAATATTACTAAATATTTTGAGAGAACACTATTGGTTCTTGAATGCGAGGAAAACGATCAGACCCGTGATATCGAAATGCGTTATTTGCATACGACAAAAAAGAATTTCTCTAAACGCTCCTGTTGCAGCACTTCCCGAAAATCGAATTAAAGATGCGGCAGTTTTTGAAGTCACAGGATTCGACTTGGCTGGGCCTTTATACCTTAAAGGAGGTTCGAAAGCATGGGAATGTTTGTACACCTGTGTGATATACCGAGATGTACATCTTGAACTTTTGTCTTCTTTATTGACAGAAGTATTTCTATACAGTTTTCGGAGATTTATAGCAAGAAGAGGAATACCCTCTACGGTTTATTGTGATAACAGTTCTTACATTGTTGGAGCTTCAAATGCACTTAAAGAGGTTGACTGGAATAAAGTCGTTCAGTATAGTACTACTAGGAAAATAGAGTGGTTTTTCAAACCGCCGACAGCCTCATGGTGGGGAGGATTTGGGGAAAGATTAGTTGGTGTTATGAAATCTATTCTTAGAAGAGTCTTAGGAAAGTCTAGTGTTTCTTATGAAGAAATGACAACCATTCTATGCGATACAGAATCAATAATTAATTCTCGACCTCTTACTTATATTTCTGAAAGCGATAGTGAACTTGTCCAGCTGTATCCTGCTTTGTTCATACAAGATGTAAAGCAAATGGGCACACTAGATTTTGATGTTGTGGATAAAAACAAGTTGAATAGAAAATTCAAATACCGACAAAAGCTAATATCTGATCTGGGAAACAGATTTCGTTCTGAATATTTAGGATTATTGATCCAACGTCCTCAATATAAAAAATGTAAAGAACAAATTCAACTTGGTGACGTTGTGTTAATTGGCAGATATAATACCAAACGTTTGGATTGGCCTTTAGGACGCGTCATAGAACTTATTCCCGGAAAAGATGCTGTCACCAGATTAGTCCGTCTACAAACATCAACATCAGAAGTTTTACGGCCTATTCAGCGAATTTATCGCCTAGAAGTATCTTCAACGTGGTCTAAGGAACGAAAAGAACTCTATTCATTTCCGACTAGTCAGACTGTGTCGAAAGTTGAACCTGTAAAGCGTACACGATGTGGGCGGGTAATCAAAGTGCCTCAAAAACTAGACTTGTAAATAAGAACTTTTCTTGACTAGTTGAGCTGCCTCTCACCAACTCAAGGTGGGAGGATGTCGCGTAATCAACCGAACTCAATGGTTTTCAGCAACTTTATCATATTTAGTTTATTTTATTTGTTTATACTATTTTGATGTTGTTCGCAACAATAGTTTTATGTTTGTATAATTGTTTTGTATTCCAAAGATGTAGCTGGAGAATAAATATATTTAAATGAAAGCCAAGCGATTTTTAATATTATAACTATAGGTCTTTATAGAATAAGGTAAATAGTAGCATTTTTTAACGAAACGTGTAACGTTACAGTTTTTCAATTTGAATAGAGACATCTATTTTGTGGTTATTATTTTCGCTCTTTTATTGAACTCTCAATCATGTAAAGAGCCTCGAATGCCGGTGTGCATATTAGTAATCTGACAATAACTGCACTGTATTACTCTTCTATTAATCGAGTTTCATAATTAGAATTTTTTTATACTTTTCAATTCAGTTATGAGTAATTTTAAGCTTTTTAAATTATGTAAAATCTTTCAAGAGAAAATTAATCTGTTTTAAGCCACTTTGTTTTTAAAAAATATTTTCTGGTGGGACTGAGTTTAAAATTCTAATGTAGAGGTGTTATTTGTTGAACCACAAAAAAATCTCTAAATGAATTCATCCAAAAACAAACGTTTTTATGGAATGTGATTGAGGATTTTTTTTATTTTCGGTCAGGTTATAGATGCGTATTTATTTCCATTGAATGGTCTTTTTTATGTGAAGAAATTTAGGATTATTCAAAATTAACCATGAGAAGAAATTTGAAAGATCTTGTTTTCTTTAAGTGATGATATTTCTTCAAATTAAAGCAAATGAATACTTTCTCCTTTTTATTTGGAACTAGTCTATTTAACACTAAAAAGAACATGAGGGGTCATTTTGACCCCTACCATATGAATATATTTCGGTTCAAACGAGAAATGTCTTTGTAAAAAAAGCTTAAAAGAAACAAAGAAGAAAAATGTTAAACAAATATGTTACACAGATTTAAATAGAAATTGCGGTGCAAATTATTTTACAAAACTTGAGTAAAATTTCCGGTCTTTTTAGTTATAAAATTTAAATTGCTTTGACATATATATTCTTATTAACCTTTAACAATCGAATTACTCAAGTTAACGCAAGCATTACGCAAGCAAAGTTTTGTTTTTTAATCCTCAACTGTCACAATGGAACCGGAATTTAAAATACATTTAATTGTAAATAAGTAAATGCATTTATTCGTGTACATAAGATACCGAAAACTTCATTTAAAATACTGTTGCCAATCTGAAATTTGTGTAGTAAAATTAAATGCCGCTATGTGGCAGCATCAACCATAAAATGTTAAACAGTCAATGTTTCCAAATATTCTAAAACTTATTTATGTAAAACCTGTATATTTTAGTGCAGAATCATTCACAATGATGCATAACGTTCAAGGGGATGCAATACAGTAGGATTTGAAAACACGGAAGACAAATGCAAACCGTTTGATAAATACTCACAAAGTTTATATACCAGTGCAGAGTGCAGACGTTAGTGCGTAAGTCACATGGCTAGTCACTGAATGTGATAATGTTCGCAAGTGAAGACGCTAATTACCTTTATTAATTAATG
This sequence comes from Maratus speciosus, assembly GCA_963932465.1. NCBI lineage: Eukaryota > Metazoa > Arthropoda > Arachnida > Araneae > Salticidae > Maratus > Maratus speciosus. The sequence goes on along the minus strand of OZ010789.1, from coordinate 34,283,620 downwards.
TGTACATGGATTGTATATGTTACTATATATGTCGGGGGACATGGGAGATTATTTCGAACAACATCTTCTCCACAGAAAAATGAGAAAAACCTTCAGTCTATAACAGACACAATAATCACTCATAAATACTGACTTATCATTATATGACATTTTCTGACTCATCCTCGTAAATGAATTCGTATTTATCCCTTGAAAATTTTGATAAAGTTTAATTGTCTAGTAAAACGAAAACAGTGTATCACGGTCTATATCACTGTACATAAAAGCCTAATCTAGCCACGCGACGATATTCATAAGCTATGTTATATCAATGAAAAAGTTTTTTTTTTTTTTAATTATCGTTCGCATCTATCGAAATAGTTCTTTTTGAATATGGTGTCCAAAGACGATATTTAACGTGACAGTCTTGTATTTTTTTGTATTTCGGTTATAGTTATTTTAAGGGGGCATAATGCATATGCATTCTCATATGCAAAAAGTTGAAAAACGTAGAAATAAAATCAATAGACAAAGAAGTTTGTAATGAAAACTTCTGTTGGTTTAACTTTATGTTGCTATTATTTTAGTGTGACTATAGTAAGCTCTTTAATCAGGGTACTAAATCGCAATTAGAGGGAAAGGGATTTACCGATTTTTAATATAAGTAACTTTGGTTTCGTATAACTAAGGCTTCTGGAATTAAATTTACGACACAAATTTCTAAGGAAACAACTTATATTTATTAAGAAAATTAATTTCAGTCAAGAAGTTAACCAAAATAAAATTTATGACATCCCAACAATATTGCAAAAATATAGAAGTTAGAAAAATATAAAACAAATGTTGAAACAACTGAAACGTTAAGCGAACGTTAGATAAGTTTGAAATCATAGAAAACTGTAGTTATTAAAAGTATCACTTTTATAATGCTTGAACTGTTAAGAATGGCGTACAGCTTGTCCGGTTGGAAAAATTCCCAATATCATTTCAAAAATATGCAAGTTATAAAAATGTAAAATAAACAATGGAAATATTGAAAAGTTAAGAGAACGGGAAAGTTTTGGAATGACGGACAACTGTACTTATTATAATTATCACTTTTATGATTATTAAACCGTTAAGAATGCCGAACAGATGGTACGCTCGGAAAAATCCCCAACAAGAAAAATTCCCAAAAATATAACACAGAAACAATTGAAAAGTTAAGGAAACGGGAAAGGTTTGTAATGACGGAAAACTGTATCTATTAGTATAATCTTTGAACCCTTATGAATGGCATTCAGCTGGTCCGATTGGAAAAATTCCCGACAATTTTGCAAAAATGTGCAAGTTTTATGCATATACATATAAAAACAGAAAAAAAAATCCAAAGCCATTGCAAAGTTAAGGGAACGGAAAAGTTTTGAAATAATGGAAGACTGTGTTTATTATTACAATAGCCTCCCGCTTAACCGGACTAAACGGGACCGAGGGTTAGCCGGTTAAGAGAAAAAGCGATTAAACCGGAGAAGTAAAAAAAAAATAAATAATTAACTGCATATTTAATTAATAAAATACGTAGGATGCATTTAGTTTTTTATGTGCAGTTTTAAAAAGTACATATTTTCTATATTTTGTGAAATGAATGCTAATTGTAATTAACTGAATTGAAATAAAAAAATATCACTAATAACAAATAATAAACAATATTTATTTCAAATTAAATTGTTGAAAATATTCTCACATACCTTTATAAGAAGTTGAAATTATTCTACATTTTGTAAATTTGAGTTAATTATCCATATAAAAATGAGAATCGAAATTTTGCTTTCTGAATTTTGCCTGATGTTGGATAAAAAATTAGGAAAGTTAAAGCGGAGTTCCGGTTAAGAGGAGACTGGTAAAGAGGAATGCTACTGTATTATCATTTTTATAATTCTTGGCTCGTTTAGAATGGCGTACAGTTGGTCCCATAAGGAAAAATCCGAAAATTTCATTTGTATGAGCCGTAACCGTTGATCCGGGCAGACCGGCGACGACTGCAAAAGCAAAGCTTAAAACTAAATTTTTTTCACCGATTTTGACACTAAATTTTGAACCAGATAACAATACTTCAAAAACAAAGATCAAATGCTGTATTTAAGGTATTAGTATGATCAATTTTGATAATCGCGGAAATTTTTATTACGTATTATATCAGTGTTTTGCAGTTTTAATTGTTTTTAATAAATAATCAGAAAGTAACGTAATAATAAATATAAGGAAGAATCGACGACTTCAAAATACAGAACTTGAAGATCTCACACGTGGCAAAACTAGTTTTATAAGGGTAATTTTGTCGTACAATAAAAAAAGTCTAAAATATGTACCTCCTTCTTACTCCATTATCAAACTTCGGTCCATTTTTGTCGTTTCAAACATTTCTTGTCCCCTTAATGCTTTTCGTTTGTTTTTTGAAATAAATCGTCATAAAATAAATCCGTATTTTTCTTTAATATAAGGAAATTCATATTATTCATATTACATATTATATCAGTGTTTTGCAGTTTCTATTGCTATTTGATGAATAATCAGAAAGTAACGTAATAATAAATATAAGGAATAATTGACGACTTAAAAATACAGAACTTGAACATCTCACACGTGGAAAAACTACTTTTATAAGGGTAATTTTGTCGTACAATAAAAAAAAATGTCTAAAATAAGTACCAGCTTCCTATTCCATTATCAAACTTCAGTCCGTTTTTGTCGTTTCAAACATTTCTTGTCCCCTTAATGCTTTTCGTTTGTTTTTTCAAATAAATCGTCATAAAATAAATCCGTATTTTTTTATAATATAAGGAAATTCATATTATTCATATTACATATTATATCAGTGTTTTGCAGTTTTTATTGCTTTTTGATGAATAATCAGAAAGTAACGTAATAATAAATATAAGGAAGAATTGACGACTTAAAAATACAGAACTTGAACATCTCACACGTGGAAAAACTACTTTTATAAACTTTATTTTGTCGTATAATAAAAAAAAAGTCTAAAATAAGTACCAGCTTCCTATTCCATTATCAAACTTCAGTCCGTGTTTGTCGTTTTAAACATTTCTTGTCCCCTTAATGCTTTTCGTTTGTTTTTTGAAATAAATCGTCATAAAATAAATCCGTATTTTTTCTATAATATAAGGAAATTCATATTATTCATATTACATATTATATCAGTGTTTTGCAGTTTCTATTGCTTTTTGATGAATAATCAGACAGTAACGTAATAATAAATATAAGGAATAATTGACGACTTAAAAATACAGAACTTGAACATCTCACACGTGGCAAAACTACTTTTATAAGGGTAATTTTGTCGTACAATAAAAAAAAGTCTAAAATAAGTACTAGCTTCCTATTCCATTATCAAACTTCAGTCCATTTTTGTCGTTTCAAACATTTCTTGTCCCCTTAATCATTTTCGTTTGGTTTTTGAAATAAATCGTCATAAAATAAATCCGTAATTTTTATGATATAAGGAAATTCATATTATTCATATTACATATTATATCAGTGTTTTACAGTTTTTATTACTTTATGATGAATAATCAGAAAGTAACGTAATAATAAATATAAAGAAGAATTGACGACTTAAAGATACAGAACTTGAACATCTCACACGTGGAAAAACTACTTTTATAAGATTTATTTTGTCATATAATAAAAAAAAAATGTCTAAAATAAGTACCAGCTTCCTATTCCATTTTCAAACTTCAGTCCGTGTTTGTCGTTTTAAACATTTCTTGTCCCCTTAATGCTTTTCGTTTGTTTTTTGAAATAAATCGTCATAAAATAAATCCGTATTTTTTTATAATATAAGGAAATTCATATTATTCATATTACATATTATATCAGTGTTTTGCAGTTTCTATTGCTTTTTGATGAATAATCAGACAGTAACGTAATAATAAATATAAGGAATAATTGACGACTTAAAAATACAGAACTTGAACATCTCACACGTGGCAAAACTACTTTTATAAGGGTAATTTTGTCGTACAATAAAAAAAAGTCTAAAATAAGTACTAGCTTCCTATTCCACTATCAAACTTCAGTCCATTTTTGTCGTTTCAAACATTTCTTGTCCCCTTAATAATTTTCGTTTGGTTTTTGAAATAAATCGTCACAAAATAAATCCGTAATTTTTATGATATAAGGAAATTCATATTATTCATATTACATATTATATAAGTGTTTTGCAGTTTCTATTGCTTTTTGATGAATAATCAGACAGTAACGTAATAATAAATATAAGGAATAATTGACGACTTAAAAATACAGAACTTGAACATCTCACACGTGGCAAAACTACTTTTATAAGGGTAATTTTGTCGTAGAATAAAAAAAAGTCTAAAATAAGTACTAGCTTCCTATTCCACTATCAAACTTCAGTCCATTTTTGTCGTTTCAAACATTTCTTGTCCCCTTAATAATTTTCGTTTGGTTTTTGAAATAAATCGTCACAAAATAAATCCGTAATTTTTATGATATAAGGAAATTCATATTATTCATATTACATATTATATCAGTGTTTTGCAGTTTTTATTACTTTATGATGAATAATCAGAAAATAACGTAATAATAAATATAAAGAAGAATTGACGACTTAAAGATACAGAACTTGAACATCTCACACGTGGAAAAACTACTTTTATAAGCTTAATTTTGTCGTACAATAAAAAAAAAATGTCTAAAATAAGTACCAGCTTCCTATTCCATTATCAAACTTCAGTGCCTTTTTGTCGTTTCAAACATTTCTTGTCCCTTTATTTTATTTTATTAATGCTTTTCGTTTGTTTTTTGAAATAAGTCGTCATAAAATAAATCCGTATTTTTTTACAATATAAGGATATTCATATTATTCATATTACATATTATATCAGTGTTTTGCAGTTTTTATTGCTTTTTCAAGAATAATCAGAAAGTAACGTAATACTAAATATAAGGAAGAACTGACGACTTAAAAATACAGAACTTGAACATCTCACACGTGGAAAAACTACTTTTATAAGCTTAATTTTGTCGTACAATTAAAAAAATACGTCTAAAATAAGTACCAGCTACCTATTCCATTATCAAATTTCAGTCCGTTTTCGTCGTTTCAAACATTTCTTGTCCCCTTAATGCTTTTCGTTTGGTTTTTGAAATTAATTGTCATAAAATAAATCCGTATTTTTTTATAATATAAGGAAATTCATATTATTCTTATTACATATTATATCAGTGTTTTGCAGTTTTTATTGTTTTTGGAATAATCAGAAAGTTACGCAATAAAAAATATAAGGAAGAATTGACCACTTAAAAATACAGAACCTGAATATCTCAAACGTGGCAAAAATAGTTTTATAAGCTTAATTTTGACGTACAATAACAAAAAAAACTCTGTCTAAAATAAGTACCAACTTTTTATTTCATTATCAAACTTCAGTCCATTTTTGTCCTTTCAAACATTTCTTGTCCCCTTAATATTTTTCGTTTTCTTTTTGAAAAAAATCTTCAACATATAAAACTGTATTTATTTAAAATATAAACATTCAGGTTTTAGGTTTTAAATATTTTCTTCTACTATCTCCTCTCCGATGTCGATGTCCTTACCAACACAAAAAATTCACACAGGCGAATCATATTCCACCCTGATTTTGTTTGTCTAGATAAAATTTCTTGAAAAGTGAAAGCTGTTTTTTAGAGGCGTGGTATTGAAATTGGTAACACTATTTCTAGTCATAGTCAGTTTGACAGCAAACAGATGTTTGTGCTCAGTATGTTTTGCAACTTCACCAAGGATAAAATTACGCCAGGAAAATCTTGCAAATTATGCAAAACACCATCGGTATATTGCGGGAGACATTAGGAAAGCACATAATTTCGCGTAATGGACCTGTGCACTGGTCTCCACGGTCATATGATCTCACACCAAATGATTATTCTCTATGGGGATACGTGAAGCTGTTGTACGCCGATAAACCACAGACGTTGGACCACTTGGAAATCAACATTTGCCACGTTATTGCTGTATAATGCCCCAGCTGTTCGATAAAGTGGTCGAAAATTGCACTTCCAGATTGCGCTTCATTCGAGCCAGTCGCTGCCAGTTGCTGCGCCCATATCTCGGAAATCATGTTTAAACACTAATGGTATATATTTTTTATTTAATAAAATCAGTATCAGGCCCATTAACATAATTTTTATGCGTTTTATTTCGTTTTAAATTTCTCTACCACTAAAAAACACCTTTTATTTTAGTAGTGTATACATATCTCATACATACATATGTAGCATTCTTATTGATCCAAACTAAATCACTTTACCACGTCTTTTTCATTTAGGACGTTCTTTTTACGATTGGTGAATTTCATTTTATTTTAGAAATCTTTGCAATTTCGAATATGAGGAAAATCAGAAATCCTTGTTTTTTTTTTTTTTTTTTTTTTTTTTTTTAATTCTGCATTAAAATTTTTGGTATTGCCTAAGAAGCAATATTGTCTGATATCTCCTTAGTTTTTTTTTTTTTTATCTTAAAAATTTGGATTATTTTCAAGGTACTCATGTCCTACGTTTGGAAACGTATGTTCAAACACCTCCAAACGTCCTTTAACACTCAAGTATTACAGAATATGCAGTGGAGCTCTTGATTTGACATGAACATTATACATTATAGGAACACACACACTATATACATATTTATATTTATTTATGTATCCCCTCTGAAACAGACCGTTCGAAATTTCATCTTTATGCCAAGGTATTCTTTATACTGTTTCTTAAATTATTGTTGGATATCATTGCGTAGCATATTGATGCAATAAAATGATTTCAATAACAAATATCTCTAATATAGAGCTGTATTATGGTAGAACTATTCACAGTCAGTTTAATAATTCTATCAAGTGCAAGATCATCTTCTAATTGAACCTTATGCCTATAATTCTGCTACATGCAGACCAATAGGGCTTTGTGAAATAGATCATAATGTATCTCTTCCATAAACTGTGTCGTAATCATCCGCATAATAAATACTTATATTATAATTTTACCTGAGCATAGAGATTTATCTAGTATTCAAAAGGTATTTCAGATATGCATAATTCAGCGAATTAATTGCTCTTCTAATTCTGCGTTCAAGAGGATTAATATGGCACCCGTTTAATTTTAATTTATGACAATTAAATCATTGAAACATTCTGAACATTGTATATAAATATAGAATGCGAAGTATAAAAAAAAACATCACATGTGGCATTTATGAAAGACGAATTATGACAAAGTCTTACGTAAAATACTCTCTAACACTTTTATATGCTGTTAGGTAGAGATACATTTTAAACAAATTTCCATGTGGAAGTATGATTCTGCTTTCTCAAATGATGTTTAAAATGTTATACACTAAGGCTAATGTCAGACGAATGTCTTTTTGAACGCTTTTTTCCTTACGTATTATCTATACACAATTCTAGCGGCATTGTGTAGGGATAACACGTAAGGGAATAAGCGTGCAAAAAGACGTTCGTCTGACATTAGCATTATAGTGCGTACATTACGATAATAAAGTACTGATCAATTTTAAATTATAATGTAAGAATTTATATTTAGTACCTTTACCATCTTATATAAAAAGCAAATGCATAACCATTATAGGACTTTATAAACAAGAATTTCTTTAGATGCAGTTTTATTTTTATTACTCTAGAAATAAAAGCATTCAGAATATGAAAAAATAAATATAATATATCTGCATGATACCAGGTGACCCAAAAATGACCCATGATTTTAAAATTCAATAACTTGCAAACGGTGACAAGTGTTGAAAATATTCTTGCAGGAGTATAAGTAAGATGTCAGGAATTTGTATGCCTGGATTCTGAGTTTTAGTTACAAATAGCATTGATAGATGACGCTGCAAGCAATAACTGCTAAATCCAGGCTCAATTTTTCGGCCTCTCTCTTCTTGAAATGCGAAAAAAAAAGAGGAAAATGGGAAAAAAGGAGATTAAAAAGTATTGAATAGATCCCGAAATCGGGTCTGGAATGAGCACCTATTGCTCTCAGTGCCATCTATTTTTTTTTAAATTCGAACGAAAATAAAGAATCACAGTGAAAGAAATTCCTGACATTATACATAACCCTCCTGCAAGTATTTTTTTCATATCTGTCAACGTTTGCAAGTTATTGTGTTTTAAAATCATCGGTCATTTTTGAGACACCCGGTATATGGTGGTCGGGTGGACATGTTCAATTATTTTTAAAGATAACAAATGCAGTTTTAGAGTTCACAAGATTAGTGTACGTCTCACACTCATTATTATCAAAATGGAAAATGAGTAGGTATAACTTCAATTCTCTTGTTTGTACATGGAAGAACCATAAATTTGCCAATGATTTTTGGCTATATTTTGTAGTTTTTTTACTGACAATTAACATAAATTGATGAATAAAATGTATATTAACTAAAACAAGTTGGAAATTGCTCGTCAACCGTGTCAAATGAGGTGCATTCGTAATATAAGTAGTTTTATAATTATTTTTTGCACCCCAAATTGTACTGAATGCATATTTCTTTGCATTTCATAAGCGCATAGTCTGTAACATCATTAAAATGCACTTGCAATATTTTTTTTTCCCATTGGCCGTAATGTAACGGAAAACTTTTGACTGTCCCTGTCATTAAACTATACAACCGATTTTCATAAAATTCGAAATGGCTCGACAAAATTTTGCAACAATTATATATTTAAAATTCCAGACTATTCGGAAGACTGTAACATCATTAAAATGCACTTGCAATACATTTTTTCCCCCATTGGACATAATGTAAAGAAAAACTTTTGAATGTCCCTGTAATTAAACTATACATCCGATTTTCATAAAATTTGAAATGGCTCGACAAAATTTTGCAACAATCATACATTTAAAATTTCAGACCATTCGGTTGGTTAGTTTTTGCTCTGTTATATGCGGACGGACCGACGGACGGACAAACGGACTGAACGACGACTATAGGTGCTACGTATTTATATAATTACGAACGCACCTAAAAACGGAAAACTCGCGTAACTGCCGAATGATTAAAACTTTTGTATAAAAAGTTATAATGTTTTTCTTTTAAAATGCAATAGAAGACTTTTTCAATTGTTTTTCTTTATTAAATAAAGATAAATGATTTTTTGAGTAAATTTTAATTTAAAAGATACAAAACAAAACTGCAAATCTATTTTATTCAAATAATTTCTTTCAACAAATTATTCTAGCAAAAAAAAAAAGTAATTCCTAAATTTTAAATATACTTTCGGTGAAATACTGCTCATTTAAAAAGAAACGTATTTTTTGTTTCTACAAAAAGTACCTTACATGTAACAATCTGTGTTTTAAACTTTAACATAAAATTCTTTTTCTCATTTTTAAGTTTTGATTGCTGGAAAAATGAAAGTGCAATTTAAAAAATGCATTTAAAAAAAGTTTTTTTTTTCAGTAACTAATACGAAAACTTTTCCACTTTCGTTTTGAATAAACTTTTAGAATTTAAAACAAATTGGAGGAAAATGAAAAAGTAAAATGAAATTAGGAAGATATTCGGAATGAAAAACATTATTGGATATTTTTTAATAGGTTACGCAATATTCTGAATTAAATATATAGCAAGAAAAATAAGTCATACGTCAAGCATAGATTATGAGACACTTTCCAGCACTTCAACCCTGTTCTTAACAATACTTTGTTTAATAAGGTAAATAGGATACATATGTAATCGATTAAGAAAATCCATAACATATTTGAAAAACAGGATTCAACAATTACCGACTATAGCTTGAAAAGTACTTGATTTGTTTTGAGGAAAAAATACTTGAGTTCTTTTGTTTAGTCCTGTATATTAACTACAGATTTTTATATTCGCAACGTATTAAGCTAAAACTATTTTCCGGCAAAACACACGCTTAATACTACTGAAATCACACTTTTACAAATTATCTATCCGGTTCTTTGTGTTGGCGTGTGTATGGAGCCATTTATATGCTACAAACATCTTTAAGTATGTTAAATATAGTTCAGCTTGAAAAAACATAACTGAATTTTAAAAAAGAAAAATATTTACGCAATTCACCCTCACATGTAGTAATGCTTACGAAATATTTTGTGTAGATCTATATATGATCTATGTCTTTTATTCATACCCCGTAATATGCAAAATTTAGTTAAACTTGAAAACACACAATATAACTGAAAGCAATTACCAGCAATTATCACTAATAAGGAATACATCGGATACAGTACTTCATCCTATATCTTTTGTGTCTTTCTGTAAATGAGCGATAAAAGATATACAAATCATATTCTACATCAAGTTTATTACTGTAGTAAACCTCAGTAATGTATATCAATTTCAGCATATATGAAAAAGTGTAACATAATTAAAATACGCTCTAAACAGTTTAAACAATGTAATGTAATTCATTTTTGTGGGCCTGTCAATTAATAATAAATGCTTTGCACTCCATATTCCACATAATTTATATGTTAATGCACTTCATAAATACATGCCAATTTAATTATGTATAAAAGAGCGCAACATCATCAAAATGCACTTGAAATGATGGTTTTTCACATTGACTGAAATATATCTGAATATTTTTGACCGTCCCTGTAAATGAACTATAAATTCTACAATCTTCATTTCCAATGGTGATGATGCACCGTAAATGTCAATAATATACTAAAATTTGAGAGCAAATAAATCATATTTAAGAGAGTTAGAGCATGGACTGACGGCCAGATGGCCATACGTGAAATTTTTTTATGTTATTATTGTAACACCAGAAAGATATCCCGCCAAAAATGACGGAAAATGAGATATCAAAATATATACAGTTTTCTCTATTTCGCCAAGGCTATATTGTAATCGCCAATCTCGCCAATATTGAAAAATTACCGATAATTTAATTTCTGTATTCGGCCATATAAAGCAAATTAATATCGGGCAGGAGCTTAGACAGTACAATGCCTTCTAATGGCGGTTATTTTATTAGTAGCATCGGATTGAAGCTGTAAAGACGTATATCTTCGTACATTAGACTTTAAATTCTGACCCATAGATTAAACAAAAAACACAAATGCTAGAAAATTTAAATTAAATTTCGGTGAACTTGACTATGAAAAATTAGTGTGTTTCAAGGGAAATTTCGCCAAATTAGCCAGCTATCGCCAAGTTGGGGTCATATATGGCAACTTCTTTTTGACGCCAAGTTTGGCGATATCTTGCTAAGTTCGTCAAAATTTGGCTCTATTGTGGTAACCCATTGTGGCTACTATTAGTAATTTTCAACAATTATTCATTGTTGAAGATCGTGCCGATTTTGCCATAGGAATTTTAACATGGCCGCGATGAGGGAGGCGGTCCAACCGGAATTATGAGGGACACGCAAATACTTGGATTTTATATAAATAGATAATCATATACAACATGGTCATAGTTAAAGCGAGAGTTCTCAGCGTGTTCTGAACCGTGATCTAATCGCGCAAAATGAAGTCAAAACCGTGGAGGACAGGGGACGAATGATTTCGCATTAAAATTGTTCCAAATGAGGCGGATACTACCCTGTAAAAAAATCTGTAAAGTTAGTAATTTTTTTCTAGGAAACTGGGATTCCTAGAACATTTTATGTAACGGCAACAACAAAAATTCCTGTAACGGCGTCTGTTACAGGAATTTTTTGTGTTGCCGTTACATAAAATGTTCTAGGAATCCCAGTTTCCTAGAAAAACATTAGTAACTTTATAGATTTTTTTTAATATTGTAGGGGAATATTTTGCGCATTTTTATTTCGCGAAATTCTTAATCCCCCGTTTTGTTTGCTCATTCCACTAAATGGGTGTTATTCTCGAAATTATATCGCGATAAAGAACACGTTGAATACTGTCGTCTTACTTGTGTCCAACTTCAGGTAGCCAATTAATTTTAGATTAACTAGGCTTAATAGAAAATAAGTAGAATTTTGTATTATAAACTATGCAGTAAATGTATTCCCGAAAATGAAGAACAAAATCTAACGGTTTTCAAATTTCAACACTTGGTGTTAATAATACAGTAATTATTTAAATGTAAGTAATACATATAATATGTAAGTAATTCATTTAAAATATAGAAAACAAATTTGCTTGAGTGGCGGATTTTCCGTGATTCCAACACCTAACATACAATGGAAGTGAATGAGAAAAAGTGCAACGCAGATACAAAATCTGTCAAAATGTTCGCTGATTTTTTATAACGAATGATGTACATTATTTTATAACACGAAATCTATATTTAAAAAAAAAGTTAACTAATAAATCTTAATCAACTGAGGAATATTTGGATTAAACAAATATAAAGATTCAAATTTGTAATTATTTACTGAATGTTTAACTTTATTAATAAACTATCTAAACCCACGGCTTTGCTCGCGTAATATTCCAAGTAATATATGAATGCCTAATTTTTTATAAAAATTAAAGAATAATAATAAATAATAATAATTAAAGAAATTATACTGTTGGGAATAATTTAAAAATTACTAATTAAGCCCAGGTTGACTAAACTTCATCATTACACTGCATTAGGCGAAAATGAGACTTAAATAAATGAAAAAAAAAACTTAAATTAATTCTATATAAATTATATTTTAGAATGTATTTTGAAGCTGTTATGCTCAGTTCATATCATATTTCAGTTTTCAATTGAAAATTTTAGGACCGTTCTTAGCACGCATTTACACCTTAAATGTAACGATCATGTTAAATTTCGAGGTTCTATTCTAATGGTTTACCAACCGTTTGGTAGTAGTGGCTCCAACATAAAACATAGTCTATATTGGAATGGGGACTATCACCATCAATTTGACAATATTAATTTCGAAATCGGTTTGGTACTAAGTTTCAATAGAAAATTTATTTTAAAAAGTTTTTAAAAGGCAGTTAACTTATTTTACCCCTTTAAATTTAGAATCTTTTTTAAACTGGTCTTAGAGAGCATTTACAACTTATAATTATCCATCACAACAAATTTTCAGTTTCTAGTACCTTTAACAATTCACTAGAAATCGTAATTAAGAACATTTTTAGAATGCTTTTCGCTAGTTTCCCACTTGTAAATTCTGTTTTTTTTTAAACTGTTCTTAGAAAGAATTTACATCTTAGAAGTAACTACCATACCAGTTTTAAAGTTTCCATTTTTAAAAATCCCATAAAAATTTAAATTTAGAAATTTTTGGAACACTTTTTCCTCATTTCACCTTTTTAAATTTGGAATTTTTTAGAAACAGTTCATAGAGAGCATTTACATCTTATAAATAACTAACATGCAAAATTTCATGTTTCTAGCCCTTTCAGTATCACAAAAATTGCGATTTTAGAATGGTTTTCACTCTTACACTCCCCCCTTTTTGTATTGGCATCGACGCACAATATAGCCTATGTTGGAGCAGGGACAGGGAAGGACACAATGGAATTGCTACCTTTTTATTAAAATCGGTGCGGTAATTCTTGGGAATCCATAGGAGTCTTAATTTTGGAATTTTTTAGAACGCTTTTCGCTGCTTTCACCCTTTTAAATTTCGAAATTTTTATTAGCTGTTCTTACACATCATTTATATCTTATAAGTAATTACCACGCCAAATTTCAAGTTTCTATCTTTAATGATTGCATAGAAAACATTATTTAGAATGTTTTAAGAATGCTTTTCGGCATGAATGATGTCCTCAAAATTTAGAAAAGTGCCCACCGGTGGGCAACTTTGGGAGAAGGGGGCTCGATAGGTGCATAGCATGAATAAGTGTTCACAGGCCTTTTCTACAATCTGTCACATGTGGGGGCCGGCAAAAGCTAGAAAAATGCCCCCCTTTGGGTCTACTATCGCGCTTCCTGGAATACATCTTCGTCCCTCTCTTTGAAATAGCGTTTGCAGAAACGTGTTACTGTGTACGGTAACTACATAGAAAATGACTAATGCAATGTAGCAATTTCATAATTTCACTCAATTATTTCTACGTGAGGACAAAAACATATTGATACACCTTCGTATCTTAACTACAAGTAACTACCATGTTCAATTTTAAGTTTGTATTCCTTTCATCCGTATCAAAAAAACCACAATTTAACACGTTTTTTGCTACTGAAACCAGCAGGTGATAGTGGCACTGACATACAATGTACGCTATGTTGGAGCAGGGACTGTACCCAACAGTTTGCTACTATCACTTTTGAAATAATGTTTCGTATTTTCTGAGGTTTCAGAGAAATCGTAATTTAAAACATTTTTAGAACGCTTTTCGCTCATTTCGCACTTTTAAATCTAATTTTTTTAGAAACTGTTTTTATAGAACATTTATATCTTATAAATATCTAGTACGCATTTTTTCAAGTTCCTATCGCTAAAAATTGTCGAGAAATCGTAATTTACAACGTTTTAGAAGGCTTTTCACGTATTTTCGCCCCTTTTAGGTAGCTTTCTTTACAAAAAGCTACCTATTGCAGCCGTTCGGAGGAAAGCTATTTCAAAGAATTTTGATATATTTTCATCGATCATGACCCCCAGACCCCGAAACCACCCTCCGTTCAAAATTGATATATATACATATATATATATATATATATATCAATATATATATATATATATATATATCTGACCTATGTCACACTGTAACTCTCGTATTTATGAACCGATTTGGATGTAATTCGGTGTGTACATAGTACATACCAATGTCTCGACCGAGTTCGTTGGCCAGCTTCATCCGCCGTTTTGTTTCAAAAGGGCGGCCATTTAAAAATTTTTAAAAAATTAAAAATTTGAAATGTGGTACCAAAAAATTGAATATGGAAAAATATTTTTTTCTTATGTATTTGACCTTTATACAAAGACTCCGTAGCAGTTTTTCTTTCGTCTATATCTTAAAAAATGGCTGAGTTATAGCATTTTGAATTTCTATCGAAGCTGACATTTTGAAACGTCCTGAATTTTGTCACGCGATAAAAGGCGGATTTATGAACCGATTTGGATGTAACTTCGTTTATACATAGTACAGATTAATGTCTCGACCGAGTTCGTTGGCCAGCTTCATCCGCTATTTTGTTTAAAAATGGCGGCCATTTAAAATTTTAAGAAAAATTTAAATTTGAAATGTGGTACCAAAAAATTGAAAATTGAAAAAATATTTTTTTCTTATGTGTTTGACCTCAATAAAAAGATTCGGGAACAGTTTTTGTTTCGTCTATATCTTAAAAAATGGCTGAGTTATAGCATTTTGAATTTCTAGTGTGGCTGACATTTTGAAACGCTCTGATTTTTGCCACGTGATAACAGACATATTTATGAACCGATTTGGATGTACCTTGGTGTGTACATAGTACATACAAATAACTCAACCGAGTTCGTTGGCCAGCTTCATCCGCCATCTTGTTTCAAAATGGCGGCCATTTAAAAAAAATTTAAAAAAATTAAATTTAAAATGAGATACCAAAAAATTGGAAAATGAAAAAGAGTTTTTTCGTATGTGTTTGACCTTAATACAAAGATTCCGGAACAGGTTTTGTTTCGTCTATATCTAAAAAAATGGCTGAGTTATAACATTTTGAATTTCTATTGTGGCTGACATTTTAAAACGACCTGATTTTTGTCATGCGATAACAGGCGTATTTATGAACCGATTTGAATGTAACTTGGTCTGTACATAGTACATACCAATGTCTCGACCGAGTTTGTTGGCCAGCTTCATTCGCCATCTTGTTTCAAAAGGGTTGCCATTTTTAAAAAAAATGTAATTTAAAATTTAAAATGAGGTATTAAAAAATTGGAAAATGAAAAAGATTTTTTTTATGTGTTTGGCCTTGATACAAAGATTCTGGAGCAGTTTTTGTTTCTGAAAATTTGTTCTTTTGTTTATATCTTAAAAAGTGGTTGAATTATAGCACTTTGAATTTCTATTATGGCTAACACTTTGAAACGATCTTGTATTTGTCTCGCGATACCACACGTATTCGCCTATTTCGATGGAAGAAGGCATGTGGATAGTATACATCAATATCTCGACCAAGTTCGCTGGCCAGCTTCATCAGCCATCTTGTTTCAAAATGGCGGCCATTAAATTAAAAAATATATATATTTAAAGTGAGGTGCAAAAAAATTAGAAATTGAAAAAGGTTTCTTTCTTAAGTATTTGACCTTAATATAAGGATTCAGGAGCATTTTTTGTTTGTCTTTATCTTAAAAAATGGCTCAGATATAGCAGTTTCAATTTCTAACGTGGGTGGCATTTTGAAAAATCTGATTTTTGGCCTGCGACAGCACTCGTATACATCAACCGATTCCGATGTGAGTGAGCATGTGCACAGCAATTACTAAGGTCTCGACCATGTTCACTGGTTAGCCTCATCCACCATGTTGTCTTAAAATGGCAGGCACCTTAAGAAATCGCCGAATTTGGCAGCCAAATATAAGTTACTTTAAATAAAAGCAGCTTGGATAAAGCTGACTAATTTTGCGAAATTCTCATTCATAATGATTTAGTATTGATAAAAATTAGTATTGAATCTACTACATTCGGTTTCCACTTAATTGAGCTTCGTGTGTTTGAATAATATAAGTTGGCTTTTTTAAAATAAGGAATATGAAAGCTACCTCTTCCTCCCGGCACTGGCCGGAAGGACTTTTTAATTCTGGAATTTTTCGACTGCTTTTAGAGAGCGTTTGTATCTTACAAGTAAGTACCATACCAAATTTCAAGTTTCTAGCCTCCTCACTATCACAATAATCACAATTTAGAACGTTTTCTGCTCCTGTAACCTCCAGGTGCTAGTGACATCGACATAAAATATAGCGTATGTTGGAAAACAGGGACTTTCACCATTAATTTTGAAATCGGTGTGGAATTCCGCAATTTAGATTGTTTTTTGAACGCTTGTCGCTTATTTTCAACCATTTTATTTTTTTAATGATTTAGGAACTGTTGATCATTTATATTTTATAACTCCCATGTCAAATTTCAAGTTTTTAGGGCCGTCAATATCACAAAAATCGCCTTTTTAGGAAGTTTTTTGTTCCTGCACCTCCTTGGGGTCGTGGAATCGAGATAAAATATAACATATGTTGGAACGGGGGTCTGTTACCATCATTTTCACACCGTTATTTTTGAAATCGGTTCGGTATTTCGAGAGATTACCCCTACAAATAAACACACTAACTTTACTTATCTTTAATAGTAGTATAGATGTATAAAAAGTATTGTAGAGTTTTTCTACAAAAGTGCATAATAGCTCACATTTCTTTTCGGTTGCCAGAAATAATGGATCTATTTCATAATTTTCTACCAATATAAGTTGGTAATAAGCGATTAAATGAAATTTATGATTAAACATAAACTTTTGGATAGATTGATATATCGTGTTTTTTTTTTTTTTTTTTTTTTTTTTTTTTGTCAGGTTTACATATTGAACGCGAGTGGTTCGGTTTTCTGATCTTCATATTAAAACAAAAATCCCGAAGTTACTGTACGCTCAATCAGCAAATATAAATCAGACAAGCACATTTTACATAACGAAAAACATATAAAATAATCCAGAAGTTACACGAATTCCATTCGAAAGAATCCTTTTTTTCGTCCGTAGGTGACAGTACAACAATATTCTCAATTGATTCTCGTTTACACTGCTGCGCAGCAAGCGCAGACACAATATCGAACTCTAGAATGCAATCATCACACATTTTGTCCATTTTCTACTAATGGATCGTTGTCAACAAATGAAAAATTATAATTTTGCCAGGGATGGATATGTTCTTCAACCACTTTAATGTAATTACGAGTTTTACGAAATTCTATACTTAAATCATCTGCAGTTTTTTTTTTCAAGGTATACCACTTAACGAACTATAGTTAATTTATTTTTTATTTAAATATGTCTCTAGTGTTCCGTTAAGAGCATTTATTTGTTTAAATACTTCCTTTTCTCACTGTCAGGAATTTTCAAACATGGATGTATTAATTGGTATTATACTATCATTTTCTTCTACAAAATTGCTTATAAGATATGCAAGACTTAATTATATAAAGAAAATGAACAATAATTCTTAATATCAAATCATTTATTCACATATACGGATAAATAATCAAATAATACTCTAAATATAATTTGATTCCTAGATACTAGATAAAGCATCTGTAACATTAGCAGCACTTCCTGGTTTACAAACAATAGTAATTTCGTAGGAGGAGAGAGCTAATAACTATGTCTGGCATTGTTGGGAATTCCTTCTATGAAGGTTCGTGGGTATTGTGGTCCGTATGTAATGTGAAAATCTTTGCGTTTGAAACTTTTTTATTGTTTGGGTTATGGAATACGCTAATGGATCGCCACTCCGATTGAGCTAGAGTAAGTTTTTACTCACAAGGGTTTTTGATTTGAACTTGCACTCCTGGTCTCGTTGCACGAAACAAGAAACAATTACAAGTGTACAATGAAAAATGTACATTAAACAGTTTGTAGGCTAATGTACATCGCTGAAATATGTTGTACTCAAAAACGTCTTCTGATAAATATTTGTTGATATTATGGTCAATATTTAAAGTGATAAATATTTCATGCGTCCATTTTTACTTTCTTCTATCTTTTGAAGTACGGATTCGTGAAAACTTCCGCCTTCCGATTTTCGATGGATTTATATGTTTTAGGAGATCATGGAGAAGTTTTGATGGTTTTTAGAAAATGTCTGTCTGTGAGTCTGTCTGTATGTGACACAACATTTGTGGGCGCTCTATCTCAGGAACTAATGCACAGAATTTCACAAAACTTTTGATTCAGTTAGAACGTGATATAAACTGGTGCTGATATGTTTTTGGTGTAAATCGTCCAAGACGTGGTGCTGCTATGCTGCATTTTACACGATTTTCGCAACAGCCCTATCTTAAAAACTAATGCACGGATTTTCGTAAAACTTCAGGTTCAGTTAGACGTTGACTTAAGTTGTTGCTGATTTTGTTTTGGTGTAAATCACCACACGGGTGGCGCTGCTATGCTGCATTTTGAGTGATTTTTACGAATTTAGTGATAGTTATATCTCAAAAACTAATGCACGGAATTTCATATATTTAGAATCCTCATGATCGCATAGATGACCATTAATTTTGGGCACTGTGCTAGCGAATTTTGAAGTATTAACGCACATGAGATAGAAGAAAGTTTTGGGATTGGCACATCCGACTTGTTAAAATTACTCTAATGGTTAAATGTATACAACAAATGTTTTCCAATGAAAGTTAATCGCAATGGTAATTCAAGTTACACCAATATTGTGAATTCAAAAAAATATATATATGATTCGGATTTCCCTTCAATTCCCTTAACTGATTTTATATATTTTTTACTGAACGATAGATTCTAAACAGTGTTCTCAAGTAAACAGGAATGTATACGTTTCTTTTAAAGGGATAATGGCAAATGAGTTGGAATAAATATTGCGTTCATTAATCAAGTCTCGTTTTTACCTAACGTAAGATAAGAATAAGGTGTGTGGCATAATTATCAATGTTAAATTATTCGTAGAAGTATAATTTCTTCCAATAGAAATAAAAACAAAAGTACAACCTTGCATACTTCAGTAAACCCAAGGGTTTTGCTGGTAACTAATAATATATTAATAAAAATAGGATTATCTAATCGTATATTTAAAATAATATTGTGATACATAATAAATGCAGAATATGTAGACAAAGCAGGTAAATTCCGTTGGAAAGCAACTGATATTAAGGTATGCAGTTTTACATTACTTTCCCGTAGGATATGTATACGATAGCATAAGACAGACCAACCTTTTTCTTAAAGTTTTAAACAAAAAATAGCAATATCGGTGCTGCTTCTAGGAAGATATTGAGAACTTTTTATTGCATAAACGCATCATATGACTCTCTTTTTAATACTATCTACTTTAACAAACAGCGGTAAAACTTAATTTTGGAACGTATTTTGATATTTGAGGAATATCTATTATTGATTTGTTTAATACTCGTTACGTTCAAGCTTGAACTACTTTAATTTTTCTCCGTATACATGCATATATTACGATCAAAATCATGTAATTCTGAACATAAAAAAATATTTATAGTTATTTAGATATGACGCAGAAATAATATAAAATATATATATGCATATGAACATGGTTTAAATTCCCAGGGATAAATACGTAATTTAATTTTTGCTTTCTAATTTGAAATTACTTGCTACATTTAATTTATCTGTTAAATTCTTTTTATTTGTTTGCTTTAAAACTGCTGCTTCATTTTTTATGCATTTAATCCATTTTTAAACTAATATTTAGAACGCAGCATTTTCAATATCTCAAGTTTAGCTAATAAATAAAAAATGTAAAAACATTTACTTTAAATTAGCAACTTTAACAAGAGAGAAACTTATTAACTAAGTAGAAGCTATTTTTATTCTATTAAAAATTCTATAAATTATTCCATTAAATGAATTTCTTAAAAAAAAAAATCATTTGTGTGCAATATAGCGAATTATTGTATAAGTAATAAAATTTATAATTCAGGTATTTAGTAATAAATTTAAAAATATATATTTTATATTCACAAGCTCAAATTTTCGATATAATGGAGAGAACGTTATCTAAATAGATGCTAACGTTACTTTATGAAGTACTCAAAGAATTATTCCATTAAGCAATGTTTAATCAAAGCAAAACATAACATTTCTTATGCTATATAACAAATAACTGTACATCTATGATAAAATGAAATTATACACAGTTCTTTAAATGTATTTGATTTTCCTTTTATATGTATAAAAAATGCTATATAAAAGATAAAATAGTATTAAATCGTATCTCCAAAGACAGTTTTTTTTCCCAATTTTCTGCAGACGCAGAAGCAAAAGCCAAAAGCCAAAGTATATAAGAATAGAAAAGTTCAATAATATATAACTGCAATTTATTTTATAAATTTTAGGTATTTAGTAATAAATGTAAAAACAACTATTTTAAATTCAAAAACTTAAATTTTCGATGTAATGGAGAAAACGCTATCTACTAATACAACGGTTCCCAACCCATGGGCTGCGGCCCACTTGTGGGCCGCGAGCACCGTGGTGCTGGGCCGTAGAATCTTGGGGTCTAATACCAGTTTTTCGGAACAATTCCCTACAGAAGCGCTGGCTGTTGATCGCTGGGCTTACATTCGTCAGTCATCAAGGTCAACGCTCTCCTCCCGCCGACATTCTTCACCGCCTTCTCCCCACCACGTCCGCATTCCGCACTTTTATTATTGACTCCTTTGTCAGTGGCTGTGGTTTTCTTTTGATGTATCATATCGTTATGTGTACTGTGAGCTAATATTACTTCACGTCAATATGGATGCTTGGTTTCGGACGGGATCTTGTCGTAAGACGAAGTTGGTAAGTGATGAAGGGACTTCCACATCTGTTTCTACAAATAGTGAGTTTGAAATAAAGGTGAAATCCAGTCTAAGTTGTAAAAAAATAGCAAGGAAAAGTAAAATATATTTTCGTAAATATAACCCTGATTTTTTTAAATGTGGGTTTGTGTTTTCTGGTTCTGAGGAAGAGCCTATGCCTCAGTGTGTGATTTGTTTCGAAATGCTATCCAACAAATGTATGAAATTTTCAAAACTTGAAAGACATCTATCAACTAAGCATCCTGAATGTGTAGGAAAGTCTTTGGATTTCTTTGAAATCAAGAAAATAAATTTTTGTATGTCTAAATCTACCATGGAAAAATCTTCAAAACAGAACAAACTAAGCACCAGAGTTTCTTATGAGCTTTCTTTGTTAATCGCAAAGAAGGGTTCAGCTCACACCGTGGGAGAGGAACTTATTATACCCGCAGCAAAAATAATAAGTAATGCTTTGTTTGATGAAAAATGTACAAAAAAAAAAAAAAAAACGAAATTCCATTATCAAATACAACCTTTAAAAGAAGAATTGATGAAATGTCGGAAAATGTGAAAAAAACTGTCATTACTTTTTTGAAACAAAGTGAATATTTTTCGCTGCAACTTGATGAGAGTACAGACGTTGCTGGACAAGCTAATTTATTAGCTTTTAGTCGTTTTGAGTTTAATGGCAATATTGAAGAAGAAATGTTGTTTTGTCGATCTTTGCCGACGAAAACAACTGGCAAAGAAATTTTCAAATCTATTGACCATTTTATAAAAGAAAATGAAATAGATTGGACTAAGTGTGTAGAGGTGACAACGGAAGGGGCATGTGCTATGTCTGGAATTCATATAGGTTTATTCTCCAAAGTTAAATCAGTCGCTCCCTTGGTTCAATGGACTAATTGTAGCATACATAGATAAGCTCTTGCAGTTAAAGGTTTGGACGAGAGTTAAAGAAAAACTTTTCAGGATGCAGTAAAAATAGTTAACTTTATCAAAGCAAGACCTAAAAACTCCAGAATATTTGGTGTTTTGTGTGATGAAATGGGCAGTGAACACAAACAGCTTTTACTTCACTGCGAAGTTCCGTGGCTGTCGAGAGGCAAAGTGTTGACAAGATTGTTCGAACTCCGTGATGAACTCGCGGTTTTTTTATGGGAGGGAAATTATGATGGAAAACTTGCAAATTCCTACTTAGACTGTGTGACCAATGAAAACTGGTTGAAACGGTTGGCATATTTGGCGGATATTTTTGGTTCTCTCAATGTTCTTAACTTAACTCTGCAGGGCAAGGACGCTCATAAGTTTTTTGTGCATGACAAAATAAAAGCAATGATAAAGAAACTTCAACGATGGGCTCAAAAATTGGAGCAAGATTCCTTCGACGCATTTGCAGTCCTACATGATTTTCTTGAAACCAACGAAGTCAAAATTGATAAAACAACAGCTACAACTATATAAGAACACCTCGAATCTTTAGCCTCTAACCTCAGGTAATTTAAAGATATTTATTTTTCTTAATTTTATTCTATTATTTTTATTAAGCGTAATTAAAAACATTTATTTTCCTAAAACAGTAACTTTTTTTAAAATTAGTAAATTTTTCAAATAGTACATTTTTAAATTTATTAATAAATTTTAGTTACTTGTCTTATACTTTTATCAATCATTCATATGAATGAGAAATCTACCAACACTAACTGAAGCAGTAATTAATTTCATATTTTTAGGAACTTCTTCCCTAAAATTGAAGATGAAATACAATGGATCAGAAACCCCTTTGAAGAAAGTTACTTAAAAAATTTTAATTATCTTCAAATGAAGAAGACTCCTTAATTGAACTATCATGTGACCAGACTTTAAAATCGATTTTTAAGACAACACCACTGGTCTCATTTTGGATAAAAGTTCGGCAAGACTATCCAGCTATTGCCAAAATTGCACTGAGACACTTGATGGTCTTTTCTACAACCTATCTATGTGAACTAGCCTTTTCAACTTTAGTTTTTTTGAAAAATAAATATAGAATTAAAATGAATGCCGAGAGTGATTTGCGACTAAAACTATCCAGTTTCAATCCAGATATTGACACTCTCGTCGAGGACAAACAGTGTCAAAAATCCTATTAAGGTTTTTTTATCATTGTTTTTTTTTTGGTTTTTATATAATTGTGATAGCTAAGTGAATACAATAAATAAAGTTATTTTCTTTATAAAAAAAATATTTTTTTCTTCATGTACAGCATCTTTTACTAGTTACTGACATAATTGCCGAAACGTCAGTGAAGGCTTATTGTGGAGACACGAAAAGTTTTGGTTTCTGTTAGTATGTCTGTTAGTCTGTCTGTTAGTCTGTGTGTTAGTCTGTCTGTTAGTCAGTCTGTTAGTCTATCTGTTAGTCTGTCTGTCTGTTCCGCGATAACTGCCGCAAAAAGCATCCGATCGGCTTGAAATTCACTGGGCATGTTGATGAGGTACCCGGACTTAGCAGTATAGTTTTTGGTTAAATTTGGTTCATTCGTTCAGGAAATATGGAACATTTTATTTTGCTCTACAATGCTTTTCTATGGCAAGTCAGACGATTTTCAGATTTTCATTTGGTGAAAGAAATGGCTCATATGAAAAATGGATTTAAATGGTAAATTTTTGATGCTGAAATTTTTAAATAAGATTATTAAATTATTCCAATTAGTTTGAAATTTTGTCAATATATTTGCGAGATTTTTTTAATTAGGTTTATACCCAGCAAACACAGAGCTATCGGTAAGCAATCGGCCGACAACCGCTTGCCACTACCGGTGGTATTGGCACGATACCGGTTGCCGCTACCGGTTCCGTATCTTTTTTGATACGCCGGGCGAATGCGGCCCGATTCATGAGGCACGCAGCCGATCCGGTATCGGCAGAAAACTATGCCGACAATACGCCGATAACTATCCATATGAATGCCGGCCGCAACCCAACACCAGCATAAATTGAAAAAAAAATATGTTTTGTTGGCGCCATCTATGAATCATCGTGGAATGTAAATTTGAAAGGAACGCGTTTCGGTGTTGGGAGAGGCGGGGTTTGATCCAACTTACCCAGGGACAGGAAGAGAACGCCTTAACCACTTAGCTACTGAGACTTGGCCAGGGGAGGATTCTATGAAGTAATAAAGGGAAGTCCTATCGATAAGTAATGGTTGTCCTTGAAGGTAAGTTGTAGATGGGAAAATTAGAATTTTGAAGTGTTTTTATTTTATTTTATTTATTTATTTATTTATTTGTAATTGTCTTTCGCGCGTGTATTTAAATGTTAATTCAATATTTAAATGAATGCAATAAATATCTTAGCGAATTCGTTAAAGCAAACGAATTTAAGAATACATTTAAGAATAATTAAGATATAGATATATTTAAGAATAATTAAGAATATATTTAAATTTAAGAATAATTAACTATTAAAAAATTTTTAGAGGTTTTGTTCAGTTAATAAAATTTTCTTTTTAGGAATTATAATGTAATTACATGCGTTGCGTTAATTTGTAAAATATATATTTTTAACCTGGAAAAATTTATTTTAATAAATAAAAAGTTGGTAATTAATAACTTTTAATTAGAATAAGAATTCATTTTATGTCGTTTTAATGATTTAAAATAGAACATATATTTAATGATTTCTTGCAATATTAATTTGTTACTTGTCAATAGTTTTAATTAAAAAATAAAATAAAAATATTAATTTACATATTTTTTTTTCTTTTGGAAGGTAACTTTAAATGGGGGATATTTCTGAATCTTTCTTATAAATTTAAGAATGCTTATTAAATAAAATAAGTGAATTTCAGAGGTTTTTCTCTTAATACAGTTTTCTCTTTAGGAAATTATAATGTAATAAATTTGTGTTAATTCAAGAAATATATATTTATAACATAGAAAAACTAATTTTAATAAAAAAATAAGTTGGTAATTAATTACTTTTAATTAGAATAAGAGTTCATTTTTTGCCATTTGGTGATTTAATGTAAAATATATTTTTAGTGATTATGTAGCAATAATGCTTCTTTTACTTATGTCAAAATTTTTTAATCATCAAATAAAATAGAAATATTAATTTATCTTTTTTTTTTAATGATTATTTAGAAGTGGGAAATTTCTGAATATTTCTTTTAAATTTTAATGCTAAAAAGTTGGGTAGTTTTTTTTAATGTTTTTATAGCTTGTAAAATAATTTTAAACACTTTTTTAATAATTTGATTTTTAAATAAAATAAGAAACATAACTATTGCTTTTAAAATGAATATAATAGTTAGAAAATAAGTTGAATTAATTAATGAAGTTTTTTTTCTACGATTAAGTTTATAATGAACAATAATTTTAAGGAGCGATTTAAAAATGTCTTTTCATGATTCAAATAATTGTAAGTCCTTTTTAAAATGAATTCCATAACAACATTTTTAAATTAATAAATATAGGCTGTTTTTGTCATTTTTTTGTTTATCACTGTTAGAATTTTATATGAAATACATGAAATATACATATCTTATCAAAACTCAAACTCAAACCAAATTAAGAAAAAGAAAAAAAAATGTCGGCTAAGACCAAACATTCCGAATTCGGACCGATGTTGGCAAATCTAATTGAACCACTATCAGAAATTACATATCGGTCCTGCGTCACTTGCCGGTGTAAGTCGCTTGCCGATATATAACCATAAGGGGACCGATTACGGTAACCGGCAGTCGAAAAAGCAATTATTAAGTTTAAGTGACCGACATGCTGCCGACACTTCACCGAAACTACTGTGCCCATACCGACACTTAGCCGACAGTGCCGGCTGCGGTCCGATCGTGTGCCGAAAGGTATGTGTTTGCTGGGTAATATTGGGGTGAATTTTATGCATGTTTTCCAATAATATAAAGGATTTTGTTTTATCAATTTGACATAATGCACATTTCATTTTTTTCCTATTCTTTCATCTGTTGCCTAGCAACGTATTTGGTCCTAATAATATTAGTATAATTGCGTGTATAATGTTTGAGTAAAGCCAACGTCAAAACGGATGAATTAATGCATTTGTATATTTGCATATAGATGGATTTTAGCCCAGAAATAAAAATAGGCAATATTTCATTTATTTTATTCAAATATTTTGCTTAAAAATACAAAAGTTCATTATTTTTATAGAGAATAACGTAACATTTTTCCATAACATTTAATAATATTTCTTTAATTGTTGCAAAGAAAATCAAAACCCGGAATAATATTTTCTTTTAAACAATTTTCAATTGAAATGATTTGTGGTGAAACAGGAAAATGAAAAATAAAATTAAGAATAGAAAAATTAATATGGCGGCATATTGGAAATAAAAAGAAAACTCTCGAGTATTTCTTAATATAACAAGATGAAAAGTTTTGAGTAAGTACGCATAGCAGGTGAATTAGACGTCATTTATCGAAAACAAAGATGCTGGAATAAAAATATCTTGGGTAAAGTAAAATTAACTATTATTCACGGTGGAAAGAGATAGATGGAGATGCAGTATACCGTAAAAACAGTTTGCAATACGATCTGCGTTATCGCTCAGATTTAAATGCCCTCATTCGACCCAAACAAAACAAGCACGTGGAACAGGGAAGGGACCGAATTCTTTGACTTCATCCGTGCATTTTTTCTGTAAAATGAAAATGATCTTCTTATATTTAAGCAATAAGTATTCTAAGGTAGCATTTAATTGTGTTATGAATTAAAAACTGTATTACTAAAAATAGTATTCTGTTTTTTTAAGCACGTCGTTGTGTTGTGCCGAATGTAGCGGATTTTAGGGTTACATTTTTGGCGTCACTTCAAGATTTATTGTCTGTGTACGGTTAACATGAATATTTTATTTTAAATTTAAATTTTATTAATTTATAAAAAAAACTTATGCTTATCCTTATAAATCACAGCGTAAAAAAATCTAAGATGTACTATAACCATCCGCACGATCAATAAAAAATTACGAATGTAAATTTAAATAGAATACGGGGGTTCAGGGGGGCAGAGCCCCCCTGAAGAAATGCAATTTTTGATTTAAAAAGTTACCAGAATAAGTAGATCATCAGAATTTCAAAACATCAATGTATAACCACTTGTTTAACACTTTTAATTTCTGAAACTTTACGAAATATTTTGCATGCTCATAAATATTTATGTAATTTGAAAACTTTAAAAAGCGATTTGTAGGAAGTTGAATAATACGCAATGAGTGTTAAAAAACAATGACTTGCAAAGATGACGTTGAGGCTCCTGATTTGCAGATTTACTAGTATATATATATATATATATATTCGTCATGTGTATATACTATAACTATATAGGTGTCTATTTGTCATATTTTTAACTTGTATATTAAGTAGTTAGTGGTCCTCAAAGTTATTTTTACAAAATTGGTGGTCCGCACAACTAAAAAGGTTGGGAACCACTGTACTAATAAATAAAAGCTAACGCTATTTTATGAAGGACTCAAAAAAATATTTCATTAAGCAATGTTTAATGAAAAAAAAACAGAGCATTTCTTATAATATATAACAAATAAGTGTACAATTATAATAAAATCGAATAAAACACAATTTCTTTCAATGTATTTGATTTTCCTTATATATATATATATATATATAAAACTTCTATATAAAAGATAAAATAGTATTAAATCGTATCTCCAAAGACATTTTTTTCCCAATTTTCTGTAGACACAGAAGCATAATCCAAAAGCCAAAGTATATATTTCATACAAAAGTTCAATAATAAAACGTAGTAGAAGTAATGAAATATTTTATGTTTGATATTTCTTCTCATCCGAAATCATCTAAATCATCCGGAAAGCATCTAAATCAAACTTCAAAGACAACCGGCGATTGCGGAAAGATTTCTTTTTCTTTTTCAATGAAACAGAAAGTTAATCTTGTTTCTGAAGAAAGATTAAATGTTTCTTGATTGCTTCAATCAAAGTCCTTACATCATTTTTTTCAATGCAATTAATGTTCCACTCAATGTTTCGAAAAATGAAAATTTGGCAAAGAATGTATAGTTTTATTTACTTTGATTTGGATTTCTTATTTAGTCGTTATACATTTGCGTGTTTAAAAAAAACATTGGTGAATTTTAACCATATTCTCTAACTTACATTATAATTGTATTTTCTTTTCAGTAAAATATTGAGCATTTCAATTTCAAATAGAAGAAAGAGATTGCCAAATTATATCAATTTGATTTTATGTATTGTATTATTTTTTTATTATTTACCAGTTTTAATAAACACATATTTTAAGTATTTAAATTAAATTTTGAATTAATTTAAATTAATTAATATCAAATCTTAATCAATATAATTAAATATATTCTCTGTTTCTCTTCTGGTTAAAGTCTGTTTCAATTATTCAAGAAATATCTTCAAATAATATATCTTTTTTAAATTTTAAATGTATTCAACAAATGGCATATATATTTGGAAAAAAAAATTAACCTTATCTAATTTAGATATCGTGAGAATTATTTAAACCATTTCATAAATTATATTTAACATTCCTACCCTGTTGAAATTTTGCTCAACCTTAATAAAAACATTTCACACCAGAACTTTCTTTAAAAACTATTTAGTTATTTTTCGTTGACTTTTTTTTATCTTACTTTACGAAAATATTTCTGGTTCGAATCGAATGAAAGGAATTTTAGAAACGGGTCGATTAGACCCAATCAGGGTAGGAAGGTTAAGAACGAATTTAAAACCAAAAGATTAGCAAAGAAAAAAAATATTTAGAAATAAGTTCATCATTTTTTTTAATTTTTGATTAAAATAATTAAATATAATACAGATTACACTTATGATACACTGCGGAATAAGTCAAATGCTTCTGCAATAAAAATTTCCAAATATGTTTGCAATCAACCCACTGAATATTGCTATTACATGAAAAACCTCTATTGACTGCAGTTTTGGAAATTAACATGTGTAACGTTAATAATTTTTAGTTTTACTAATATATTAGTTATATTACTATAGCTACATTATTTTTCTTACCACTATTTTCATCACAAAATTGTGTAATCTCCGAAAATTTAGATTTAATGGGACATTTAAAAGTAGTGATAGGAAATTGCGTAAAACTTGGCAGATAAATAAAAAGTAATGTTTTAAGTAAACTATTAATAAATCATAGTAAATATAATAACATGTAGTAAATTTGTGCACAACATGGTACTCAAATAAATATATATTGATACTATCTGTTAGTAAAGATAATTCGACCAGTACTCTTGCAGCTTGATTTCACATTCAAGATTTTAAATTTCTCCTACGAAAGTATTCAACACTCGTACACAACGTACTTTTTTTTCTTTTTGGAGAGAATTAGGGCACTTAAATTTGAGTGATAACTTGTTTCATATTTCAAATCTTTTGACGCTATGCTTCATCTATTTTATATATAGAACACGGTGATTTGCAATAGCAGAACGATAAAGAACCCAATAATTACTTTCTTTCCCTTTATAGGAGAGGGTACAGTCGTGGAAAAAAAAGTAAACACCCCAAGTAAAAAGTAAAAACTCCTCAACCAATTATCGTAGAAGAATGTTAGTGGTACCAAACGATTGCAAATAAAATCTAGTTTTAAATGATGTATATAAAATTTGCTTAGGTAGCCATCTACATATTAAAACGGACCCAAACTTCATTTTTTTCAATGGCCAATTTTAACAAGATATTTCGAATGTTCGGTTCAAACTATGCCTAGACACCAAATTGCAAGTCATTTGAATGATAAGTTTTTGAATTTTAAACATTCAAAATTTAGTGCTTCTAATGCGAAATTAAAATTTCCATATTTTCATTAATATCTAGTGAAATTATACGCGTTGAATTCGCAATTTTTGTAATTTTATTATATGAATTATGTATAATGGAATTAATATTCGAAAAAATTATGAATTGCAACCTACAATTTTTTTGATGGATTCAGATTTATTAAGTCCCGCTTTATGGAAAGCCAAAATTTTATTTTTTCTTCAAAGTAATTTTCGAATTATGCTTAAAAAACGGCAAATTGGCGGTTTAAGGAAAATTGAACTGATATGATATACTATGATAGAAGTGACTAGATATTTTGAAATTTCTTATACTATCCCATAATCTAGAAGTCTTCAATGACTGCTTGAGTGGCGCTTCGGATGCCTTGATCAAGAAGGAGACTCTCTCGGTAAACAATCAAGTACCAAACTTCAATTTGAATACAGCCTCTAAAATACGCTCGTTTTAAAATAAATAATTTCTCGGAAACTTATCGTACGAACTGCATAAAAATTTGCTTTTAGGTGAATTGGAGAGTGTTCATTATGCTGTCAGAATTGTGTACTGCTGTTGGAAAAAACAAATTTATGGTTCGTTTTAATATGCAATGGCCCCCGAAGCAAATTTTATATGCATCATTTAAAAGTAGACTGTATTACCAATCACGTGGTACCAGTAACTTTCTTCTACGATTAGAGAGTTAGTAAGGGGTGTTTACTTTTTTTTCCACGACTGTTCGTGTTAGCTTTAAAAGAGCAGTGTATTAAACTTATTCCGGAAATGTGACATTAATTAGCAATGTTGTGCAAAAATAAAAAAAAATTGTTGTATTTGTAGTGAAATGATATTTGCTACACAGAAAAATTCCATGACTCTTGCATTTAAAAATGCCTATCGCTTGTTTTCAGTTGCATGATAGATGCTAGAAGACAGAAATTGGGCTTCGAGTGCGTGTTGTTACACGTGTGTTGTTACAGAAATGTTCACAGTGGCCACTTGTCAAATGAAAAGCGATGACTTTCGCTGTTCCATTACTTATAGAAAGCCGATAAATCATATAAATGATTTTTATTTCTGTATGGTACTATCAATTTCTACAGTTATCACCATGAAAATGGCATTAACTGTGCAATATTCATATGTGTCATTCCATACAAAATGAGCAAATCAGCTGTGGCAGACATGTCACAGATTTTAATGAAAATCATTATATAAGTAGATCATATCTATTTATGAGTAAATGTAAAAAAGCAGATTTCAGGATTGTTTATTTAAGTATTAAAATTTACATTAAAATTGGATGCAAAATCGAGATTTTGTCAACTTGCTAAAAACTCCAATTTTGTTTATTAGCATTAGGAATGGAAATACTATATTAAAAATTACTTATAATTAGGAATGAATAATAAGTAGCGGATTGGCGTAAGTTAGTAATGGTATTTTTATTCCGTAATTTAAAAAAAATATATTTTTGAAAAATTTTCAGAGAAAATGCTATTGTTCATTTAAACATGAAGAAGAGCTCTGACAAGTTTTAAACTACTTCATGTTATAGCTAAAAGTATGTATTTTAAATATCGGAACTTTCATTCCTGCCTTATTATTCCTTAAGGAGAAAAAAAATAAATAGTAAAAAATGTTGAGGGTAAAATGCAATATTTCTATGGCTTTTTGAAAGTGAAGGGTAGCTTTTTAAAGCTTTTAAAATATTTTATATTATGGATAAGTGTGTATATTTTAAATATAGAAACTTGTATTATTGCTTTAAGTTTATTTTTACCTCAAGAATATTTTTAATTATAGTAGAAAAAATGATTCATTTAGACAAAATATTACCTATCCCTATCCTAATTAATCCTAAATCCAGATTAAAAAAAAATAGATGGCAGCACTCATTTTTTTTTCACCTTGAAATCGTGCAATATTTTAAGAAACGAGCTCGAATTCAAAGTGGAAAAGCTCATGGAATGTTACAGATATTACCTTTTTACCTTTTTTGCTATGTTAGGAATGAAAATGTAATCTTGAAATTTTTTTAGCATACCATGGACTTATTGTTCTTTCTGTCGGTGCAATATTATTTATGACGGAATATTCCTTTATTTATAATTTTGATCATACATATGAGGGAAAATTATGATTTTGTAATTTTTTTAAAGTTTCTATTTTTTTAGATGAAGGAAATATATGGCAACTTTCAAACTTGGGGAATAAAAATCTTCATATTTAATACTACATCAGGTATCAATTTCACAGATGTTTTTGAATTTCTTTGATTTTTATAACGTTTCTAATTTTCTCAAAATTCACAAATTTTCAATTTTTACAACCAATTAAAGATTAATCATGGTGTTACCTGATTATTATTACTCAATAAATAAGAAGTTAATTTTTCAGAGGATACGATATTATAAAAAAAATCATTTCTGTTAAATAGTTTTCAAGATACGGAACTTCAAACTTGCACATAGCTCAACATTTATCACAAGTTTTTTAAATGTCCAAAACTGCTAAAATAATTTATTTTTTGTGAAGATATTTTGCAGTACTCTATTTTAATATGAATTGAACCTGTGTATCATATTTTATTAAAATCGGTTACTATGCGGCAGCGACTTTTTTTTTTAATGTTTGCTCATTTTACGTTGAATGACCTATATATATCTTCTGTTGTATAACGCGTATTTTAGTTTTCACTGAAAAGTAATTTTAATGTAGCGACCGTACCAAGTAGAGAGGTCGTCGTACATGTTTAAAACTAATATTCGTCACTTTTAAAAGAGACTTATGAAACACAACGAAAAGGCAAGAGGAAGAAAATTGTCTTCAAATAGTTTCCCGATAAACCTTTTGTTTTTGCACGAAGTATTTATTATCATTGTTTTGTATCTTTCTATTTCATGTATGTTTTGAATTTGTAAGTTTCAAAGTTTATCTTTGCATGTAAATTAGTATACAGTGCTGTAAACAAAAGTGACCTCCATTCGCATCAACTCTGTTGTATCATGCATTTCAAAATTTCCAGCCTAAGTTTAAGGAATATACGTTTAAAATAAAATCTTGTGAAATTTATATAAATATTTTACTCAGTAAATGTATATTATTTATTTCACTGTAATTGCGAGTACATGCATTCATCTAACAGTTGGTTCAATAGAATGATAATTGCACGGCTTTTGCTCTGTTTGTAACACATTGCTTAGAACTAATTAGCATTTTGATGTAAATTTTTCGTACTTGTATTCATCAAAAGGAGAAAGTATATTATCTAATAGTAATTAGCTAATGTTTACGGAGTTTCACATGACTAAATTTAAATTTGTACATTATTTTAATGCAAATGATGTAAAAGAAAGAGTATAGAAATGAAAATCTCTAAATATTGTACAAAAGGTTCAAACTAGTCTGAAATGTTGTAGATAAGTTTAATAAGAAAATCTCCAATCTGGCCACACTGAGATACATTTTGTAAAAGTTAATAAAAATCTTATGACTAAAACTCTCGGATTATATCATAGTTGTATCAAATATTTCTTGATGCACCAATCACAAGAAAATATTTAAGAATATTTGCGAGTATTTTTTAAATGTATAACAAAAGGCATTATGCGTTTAAAATTTTTCAGCCTAAGTTTAAGGAATGCAGGTATAAAATAAAATCTTGTGAAATTTAGATAAATATTTTCTTCAATAAATGTATCTAATTTATTTCACAGTAATTGAGTGTATACACGTTTAACTAAAAGTCGGTTCGTTAGAAAATCATTACGCTGCTTTTGCTTTGTTTATCTTTTTACACTGCTTTGCATGGCTTAGAATTAATTAGCAGTTTGATCCCTTTTGATGTACACTTGTCGTAAATGTATTCATCAATAGTAATTACTAAAACATTATGCAGCTCACATGACGAAATATAAATCTGTATCTTATTTTGCATCAGAAGGGTGTAAAAGAAAGTTTATCGCAGTGTAAATCTAAACAAAACTGTACAAAATGTTCAAACTAGTCTTAATATGTGCTAGAATATTTAGATTTAGAAAAATGTTCAATCTGGCCAAGCTGAGATATATTGTGGAAAACTTCATAAAAATTTCATAAATAAAACTCTCGGATTATATCATAATTATACAAAGATTTCTTTCTTGATGTCAAAGCACTAAACAATATTGAACAAACCTTTTGTCTATTTTATACTGCGGAACTAAAGACATCATGCATGTCAAAATTTTCAGCCAAACTTAAAGAAATGCTGGTATAAAATAAAATCTTGTAAAATTTTCACAAAATGTTTCCTCAATAAATTTATGTAATTTATTTCATAGTAATTAAAGGTCTATGCGTTGAACTAAAACTCGGTTCATTAGGAAAATCATTACACTGGTTTTGCTCTGTTTATAATACACTGCTTAGAACTAATTAGCATTTTGATCCCTTTAGATGTACATTTGCCGTAACTTTATTCATCAAAATGAGAATGATACATTATCTAATAGTAATTACTAAAACATTATGGATTTCACATGTCGAAATAAAAATTTGTGCCTTATTTTGTATTAAAATGATGTAAAAAAAGGTGTATCGCAATATAATCTCTGAAAACTGTACAAGATGTTCAAACTAGTCTGAATATCTGCTAGACAACTTACATTTAGAAAAATCTCCAATCTGTCTAAACTGTTATATATTGTGGAAAAATTCATCAAAATGCCACAAATAAAACACTCGAATTATATGATAATTATTCAAAGATTTCTTTCTTCATGCCAAAACACTAAACGATATTGAACAAAACATTTGTCTATTTTATACTCTCTAACTAATATCTCCATGCATTTTAAAATTTTCAGTAGAAGTTTAAGGAAGGCTGGTATAAAATAAAATCTTGTAAAATTTTGATAAATATTTTCCTCAATAAATTTATCTAATTAATTTCATAGTAAGTGGATGTACACAGGTTCAACTAAGTCTCGGTTCATTAGAATAATCATTACTCTGCTTTTGCTCTGTTTGTAATGCATTGCTTTGAAATAATTAGTATTTTGCTTTCTTTTTGACTTACATTTGTGGTATTTGTATTCATCAAAAGAAGAATGATACATTATCTAATACTAATTTCCAAAAGATTACAGAGTTCACATGGCGAAGTATAAATTTGCATCATAATTTGTATTCACAGGAAGTAAAAAAAAAATAATAATAACGATTAATGTCTGAAAACTGTCAGAAAATACTAAATTCAATAGACTGAACACTAAATTCGATACGCTGAATGCAGAAGCTGGAATAGATTATATAAGCATTATATGACGTTTTCGGAATCTAAGTTCTCACAAGTATATAACATTTAATTACAACATAAATATCA
The DNA here is from genome assembly GCA_963932465.1 of Maratus speciosus. Taxonomy (NCBI): domain Eukaryota; kingdom Metazoa; phylum Arthropoda; class Arachnida; order Araneae; family Salticidae; genus Maratus; species Maratus speciosus. The sequence continues at coordinate 34,248,030 of OZ010789.1, read as the reverse complement.
TTTTCAAAATATATATTTAAATATATTTTTCAAAAAGAACGTTCTGCACCTTTATGTTACACAGACATATCTGGTCAATTGTGATTTTTTTTTCTTCACGGAAGTAGCAGCAGTTTTGTCGTGCGTGTAAACTAAACTATTTGTATGTGACAATCCCAAAACGTTATTCTATGTCATACATCTGAATATTTCCAAAAGTAGTTACAAATGGTAATACATCAATTATATTAGTTCAATACTATACCAACTTTGATTTTCATCTTAATTTCTGCTTCAGTGAATAAATCGGATTAAAAAAGAGTTAAATTTGATTCTGATATTTAGTAAAATAAATATTTTTCGTTATTCTGTTGTATGCCAGCTGCATGGAATAGCCAACATAGCAGGATGTGAAGCACCCCCATTCTGTGTAATATTTCCAAATTCAAAGAGGACCTGCTTACCATAGCCAAAAACATGCATATTAAATTTGGTTCATTTCTCTGCATAACTTCATACGCTTGTCGATGATATAATGCTGATGCACGAGCACACTCACCGACAGACATACATTTTCTATAAACGTAATTTCCGGAGTCTCTGACCCCTAAAACGTGTAAATCCAACGAAAACCAGTCGTAAAAAAGAAAAAACTCTTATCAAATAAAGAAAAAACATTTTGTTATAAAACTAAAGCAAAATTTCAACAATAAAAGAAGGACATAAATAGTATTTTCAGTAATTTAAAGAAACACAATCGATTTAAATGTTATAAACATCATTAATTAAATAATTTAAAATGTAAATATGTTGAAAATATCGTGTCATTAGAGATATTTAAATTAAATAATAATCCTGTTAGCTTATAAATTATATGTGAGTAAATACATTTGTGCTTATATTGAACGAAGATTTCTACAAAGTGTTTCAAACCAATTTAGAAAACATATATCTCTTTTTTCAGTGACTACAATTTATTTACATATTTGTATATTCATTTATTTTTTCATTTCTCCCAATAAATCACCAAATGATGTCTGTAACGCCTACAATTGTATACAACTTCAAAGAGTATTGAATTTAATTAGGCGCCAATGTACGCTTTCCAAAATACACCAAATGGCTATTAAACTGCAACGTTGAAACATTTTAAAGTCTAATTGTTAGAAAATAAATTTGGGATAAAATACGAAGAATGTTAAAAAAATACTTTTATCAATTAAAATTCACTGAAAATATATGGGATAGAATGCAAATTTTAGTGATTTTTTTTCATTCATCGTAAAAAGCACTTACATAGGCAGACGTTTCACTGAAATGCCAATTTAGTGGAAATATTGATTGTTTGTCAGGGGCGTTGCCACAGATATTTTTTCGGGGGGGGGGGGGGGGGGGGAATCCGAAAATTTCCCAACTTGAAACAAATTGCTCCAATTTTCGACTAAAATGATATGCACAACGTGTGTAATAATTTTTACTTTCTTCTATATTTGCAAGAAGAAAGTATTGGATTCGTGAAAAAATTCGACTTCCGGTTTTAGACTGATTTATACGTTTTAGTAAGTCCTGAACACGATTCGACTGTTTTTAGAAAATATCTGTCTGTCTATATGTGATACAAATTTTGTGATTCTCTAACACAAGAACTAATGCACGAAATTTAATAAAACTTTAGAGATTCACTTATACAGTCGAACCTCGTTAACGCGAACACTCAAGGGGAATCTTTTTTTGTTCGTATTAAAAGTAGTTCGTGTTATCGGAACTTAACTACATTACATACAACTGGACGAGGTAATCGGAAACAGTTCGTGTTAACGAGGTTTGACTGTACCTTGATATAAATTGGTGCTGATTTGTTTTTGGTGTAAATCGTCCAACAGGTGGCACTGCTATGCGGCATTTTTCACGATTTACATGATTTTAGCGATAATTATATTTCAAAAACTATTGCACGGAATTTGATCAAACGTCATATTCTATTAAACCTTGACATAATTTGATGCAGATTAGCTTTTTTATGTATATCATATAGCAGGTAGCGCTGCTATGCATCATTTTTCACGATTTTGCGATAGCTGTATCTCAAAAACTAATGCACGGAATTTAGTCAAACTTCATATTCCACATAAATAGATCCTTATTAGGCTTGGGTCTATACTGTCCAAAGCTATCGTTTGTGTGCACTTTGAGTAAGGAATTTTGGTTGCAGACATCTAAGAGGCTGGGTGCCAAAATTGAATGATTTGTTTGAAAAATGCTATGCTTATATCTCCTTTTTAAATGCACACAATTCAACAAATCTATACCTTTAGAGTTTGTTATCATAGGCAAAGAATTGTCATTTAATTTTGGCCCTGTGATTATAAATTTTGCGGCATTAACATGTATGGAGTAGAAGAAAATTTTGGGATTGGCACATCCGACTAGTTTTCAATTAATATTAATTCTTGTGGTCTTCAAAGAAGCCCACCTGTTAATAACATCGCTTAGTTTAATAAAATTCCCTATTTCACTTTCATATTTTAAAAGCATTAGGCTGTCATGTCTGTCATCCCTCATTGTAGCTTGCAATATATATTTTTTAAATTTTTATTTGACTAAAGATTCTTTCATTAGATGCAACGCCATAAAGATAAGCTGCTGTGAATATTAAGGTACGAGCATATAGTTTGACGGCGTGACCCAAATAGTCTTTGAATTTTATGGCATGAGTAAAAGGTTTGTTAAGTGAGTTGGCATTTGGTTTATTTCTATTTGACTCTGCAAGTCATGTACATCCCGTTTCTCATTTCCAGGTGGAAACATTATTAACTTTTCTCTTGCACAATTGTAATTTAAATATGGAATGCATTGCTGCAATATTCTCTTGATATAGGGAACATTTTCATTTAAGCCAATTACTAAATTCCCTAAATTTTCTTGTATTTCTTATAATTCTATACTGTAAAACTTATTTGTATCAATGTCCATTGCTGTGCTATTATTTTTATCTATTGCCTTTGGTGAAACCGTTTTTCTACGGTGCTTTCGGAACTCAGCTTCTCCAGTCACATCCTAATATTCATAATTGTTTGTGAGCTTGTCTGTAAGAAAATCTTTATTTCTTCAAATTTTATTCAAGTGCAACGTGTCAGTGTTACAGTGCATGTCGATTTTTTCTTCAGTTGATGGACTGCTTTCATGGTCATATTTGTATTTCAAATTAAAATCGTCCATTTTTTACCCTTTTCATCCTCGAATGGATTTTTAGATGCTCCAAAATCTTGCACGAAAACTCTTTTCCTATTATGAAGGGTTTCTTCGTGCTGAGATTTATAGTAATTTTTTAGAACAGCTTTAAGCACAGAACACTGGACTTTTGGTTTAAAATTTTATAAACACATATGAATATAAACGAACAGGACTGATATATATTTCCGCACGCAAATAAAAGTAAAATGTGACAAATTTATCTAAAGTAACGACTTCTTATATCCGCATTTGCTCATAAAACGCTTTTTACTTGACAGCGAAGGGTTTACTAATTTTTGCGGCAAAAAAATCATGAGAATTAGTAAAATATTGTCTAAAAATCGCAAAATTAGTCAAAAAAGTTGTGAAAATTCATCAAATCTTCTTGCCCATAGCTGTGTTTCAAGTAGGTTACTACATTCCTTTCTGTTGTGCTACAAGTGATCTCCAATTTTCAAAAGAAGCTGCAATCCCTTTTGGATTAAAATAGCTGGATTCTCTTTTGGAAGGAGAAGGGGAGGTAAGGTGAAATTTTTGAGAAAGGAACAAAGTTTTGGAGCAAATAAAGGAGCTGGTTAGTCAGTTATTGATGGACAGGAGTTGAGAAATTTAGGTTTGGTAGATGTGAGATATTTTTGTAGAACTGAAAAATACAATGATAGATTGACTGTGGCTGATTTCATTTTGTATTTCTTTTGATAACTTAACTTGTTTATTGTTGCAGTACTCAAAATAATCACCAAAAGAATAAAAATTTTGTAATTTTTTTACTATTACTTTTAAAAGAGAAAATTCCTCAAAAATCTAGAATTTCCCAACTTCACATGTATTGGGGGAAGTCCCCCCCCATACCCCCCATACCCCCCCCCCCCCCATGGCGACGCCCCTGTTGTTTGTTGAGAACACATTCAAATAAAAATATTTGAAATTAAATACTAATATTAAGAGTTTTTTGTTTTAAGTTGTATTTATTCGCACTAATGCAAATATTGCAGAAGTATTCATTTATTGGACTAAATTAGCTAAATATTTTTGCAAATCGTTGCAGAATTAAAGAGCAGAATTTTGCGGTAGTGTATTATACAATATTTATTGAATATTATCCCAATTTTCTTTTATAATTATGATAATAATTATATTCCTATATTAATAACAATATACTAAAATTATATGTTGCATTTTCCACGATATTATTATTTTATTAAAACTAACAGTCTTATTTTAGTTTTCAATAATCCAAAATAACATTACATTTGATTAAAAGTCTTTTATTAATAATACGGCTGTATATTTATCGATATTACATATAATGAATGCCCTTATACAATGCCGGATTTTTATCTGAATGACTGAATTTCACTTTTGCATAAATATGCTTCATTTAGTCATTTTATTAATGTAAGATAAATTAAACTTTCTAAAAGACACGAATTTATATTACTGTAACCTACTAATGTTTAATCAGAAACAAAATTAGACGAAAATATAGATATATCGTTAAAAAGCAGAAAAACCAACGTTTAAAATGCACAAATAATATATGAAAAGCAGCAAACAGCTGTTTCGAATCTACTAGCGAGATTCTTCTTCAGTGCAAAAGGAACAGCGTGCTAGAAAAAGCAAGGCTGAGCTTGCTCAGCTAGATATATCGTTATTTCAAATATTCAATTCCGCGAATTTATACCTGACATAAACTGTGATGAAGGTATGGAAATCATAGAAAACATTATAAGAGTGAACCATGTTGAATGATCAAAATAAAAGTGTAATTAATATAGGCAATCATCATATTCTTATATATCACAATCTTATATATATGCATCTTATATTTATATTTTAATTCCTCAAATACCGAGATATAGCCGAGATAACCACGATGTATATCGTACAGTAGTAAAAATCACGGCTACCAATACTACTTGTTCGGGATGTACAATAAAATCTTATCAACTCTAATTTCTATCGCAGTGTAACTAAGTATAATGTTTCATGGAATTCCGCTGATTAGTTCTTGAGTATAGTAACCATGTGAACCACCCTACCAGGTAGATAGTAGCCGAAAAATATTAAAATCATCTTGAAGTGTGCACACGTGTAAATCAATCAAAAACGGGAGATCAAAATTTTCGTAAATACAATACCTTCTTCATGAATCTAGAAAAAAAGTACGAGGCTAAATGAAAAAGTGTGTAATATAAATTTTATAATTGCGTAACCCTCAACAGATTATATTCTGTATGCGACACGACTCTAATTTACATGTAGCTGATACAAGTGACACATATATACACAAGTGAAAGTATATATACGATATATGTAATATATATATATATATATATATATAATACACATACCCAGCAAACACAGAGCTATCGGTAAGCCATCGGCGCAGCCACTTGCCACTACCGGCGGTATTGGCACGATACCGGTTGCCGCTATCGGTTCCGTATCTTTTTTGATACGCCGCGCGAATGCGGCCCGATTCATGAGGCATGCAGCCGGTCCGATATCGGCAGAAAACTATGTTGGCAACACGCCGATAGCTATCCATATGAATGCCTGCCGCAACCCAACACCAGCGTAAATTGAAGAAAAAAATCTGTTTTGATGGCGCCATCTATGAGCCATCGTGGAATGTTTAGTTGAAAGGAACGTGTTTCGGGGCCGGAAGAGGTTTGGTTTGATCCGACGTACCCAAGAACAGGAAGTCGACGCCTTAACCACTTAGCCACTGAGATGCGATCAGGGGAGGATTCTATGAGGTAAAAAGGGGAAGAGATATCGGTAAGTAATGGTTGTCGTTGAAAGTTTGTGGTAGATGGGAAAATTAGATTCTTAAAGTGTTTTTATTTTATTTTTTATTTATTTATTTGTAATTGTCTTACGCGCGTGTATTTAAAAGTTAATTTACTATTTAAATGAATGAAAAATATATCTTAGCGGATTCGTTAAAGCAAATGAATTTAAGAATAAATTTAAGAATAATTAAAAAATATATGAATTTAAGAATAATTAACTATTAAATTTTTCTTTTACAGGTTTTGTTCAGTTAATCATTTTTTTTTTTTTTTTTTTTTTATTGTTTATAATGTAATTACATGCGTTGCGTTAATTTATAAAATACATATTTTCAACATGGAAAACTTATTTTAATAAATAAAAAGTTGGTGATTAATAACTTTAAATTAGAATATTAATTCATTTTATGTCTTTTTGATGATTTAAAGTAGACCATATATTTAATGGGTATGTTGCAATATTAATTTGTTACTTATCAATAGTTTTAATTTAAAAATAAAATAAAAATATTAATTTACATATTTTTTTTTCTTTTGGAAGATAACTTTAAATGGGGGATATTTTTGAATCTTTCTTATAAATTTAAGAATGCGTATTAAATAAAATAAGTGAATTTCAGAGGTTTTCCTCTTAATCGAATTTTCTCGTTAGGAATTATAATGTAATTAAACGTATTAATTCATATATTTGAAAATCTAATTAAAAAAAAGTTGGTAATTAATTACTTTTAATTACTGTAAGAATTCATTTTTTATCATTAGATGCTTTAATGTAGAATATATTTTTAGTGATTATGTAGCAATAATGATTCTTTTACTTATCAACATTTTTTAATCATCAAATAAAATAGAAATATTAATTAATCTTATTTTTTTGTGTGTGGTGGGGGGGGGGGGGGAGTTTTGAATCTTTTTTTTTTTAATTTTAATGGGTAGTTCTTTTTTTATATTTTTATAGCTTTTAAAATAATTTTAAACACTTTTTTAATAATTTGATTTTTAAATAAAATGAGAAACACAGTTATTGCTTTTAAAATGAATATAATAGAAAATAAGTTCAATTAATTTATAATTTTTTTTTCAACGATTAAGTTTATAATGAATAATAATTTTAAGGAGCAATTTAAAAAACACTTTTGATGATTCAAATAATTGTGAGTCCTTTTTAAAATGAATTCAATAACAACTTTTTTTTAAAAAATAAATATATATAGGCTATTTTGGACATTTTTTTTTTGTTTATCACTGTAAGAATTTTATATGAGGTACATGAAATATACATATCTTATCAAAACTCAAACTCAAACCAAATTAAGAAAAAAAAATGTCGGTTAAAACTAAAAATTCCGAATTAGGATCGATGTTGACAAATCTAATCGGGCCACTATCAGAAATCACGTATTGGTCCTGCGTCACTTGCTGATATATAACCATAAGGGGACCGATTACGGTAACCGGCAGTCGAAAAAGCAGATGCTTAAGTTTCAGTTGCCGACATGCAGCCGACATTTCACCGAAACCACTGTGCCCATGCCAACACTTAACCGATAGTGCCGACTGCGGTCCGATCGTGTGCGGAAAGGTATGTGTTTGCTGGGTATATATAACAGTTTATATACAGGTATACGTAATATATATTAAACAGTATATAGAGAGATATATGTATTATATGTATAAAACAGTTATATATATATATATACTAGCGAACTTGCCCGGCGTTGCCTGGGTACGTCAAAAACAGCAGGAATTAAGAAAAAGCTCAGAAAATCACAATAAGGTATCGCGAAAAATTTTTAAATCGCTTCTGAAATTTTGAAAAGAAAAAGAAAATACATATATATATATATTGTGTTCGAAGATTGCAAGTTGATTCCTTTCACTAATATGGAAAAATAGTAGCAAATCGCTAAAATACACTAAAAATCACATACAAAATTCCCGAAAAATTCGAAAATTGCTATACGAAATCCGAATAAAGTTTATTGAAATGAGGGCAGAATGTACTTTAGGTCAAAAATGGAATGTCAAAAAATTGCAGCAGATCGCGAAGAAACGTAAAAATCGCATTAAAAATCACAAAAAGTTCAAAAATCACGAAAGTCAAAATTTACTATAATTGGATAAAAGTTTCAAAGGATTCATTTGACCTGTGGGCTCTCTTAAAATTTATGTTTTGGAAATCATGCTAAGCATTAGATCATGTTACTTTTATTCGTAATTAATTTATTTGGACTCCCTTAGCTATAATTAATAACATCCCTTCAGTTAATATTAGTTTTTGTTGCATTAAAATATCTCAATTTGTTGATTTTTTGTAAGCAAGTAAACCCTATTGTTTTACAGTTTAAGTCTATGGGAATTTGGCGAAATATTAGAGATGTCGCCTAGTTGGCGTCACTTTTAGCGACTAATTTTTGTCGCCAAATTTGGCGATATATCACCAAATTGGCGACAAAATTGGTGTTATTTGGCGACAGAACTGGATCCCCCCTACGGTAACCCCCCTTATAGGTATAGAGATGCATTACATGCTGTTCAATATCGGCATAAAAAATTTGCTAAAAATTCAAAAATCGCTGCACGAATTCCGGATAAACTTTTTTGAAAAGAGAACAAAATTTACTATATTGGGTTAAAAGAAAGAATCCGTATTCTTTTTCCTAATGTGGAAAAATCGAATTAATATAATCCCTTAAATTAATATTAGTTTTTGTTGCATTAAAATATCTCAATTTGTTGATTTTCTGTAAGCAAGTAATCCATATTGGTTTACAATGGAAGTCTATGGGAATCTGGCGATATATTAGAGATATCGCCAAGTTGGCGTCAATTTGGCAACTAATTTCTTGGTCGCCAAATTTGGCGATATATCACCAAGTTGGCGACAAAATTGGCGTTATTTGGCGACAGAACTGGATCCCCCCTACGGTAACCCCCCCTTATAGGTATGCAGATGCATTACATGCTGTTCAATATCCGCATAAAAAATTTGCTAAAAATTCAAAAATCGCTGCACGAATTCCGGATAAACTTTTTTGAAAAGAGAACAAAATTTACTATATTGGGTTAAAAGAAAGAAACCGTATTCCTTTTCCTAATGTGGAAAAATCGAATTAATATAATCCCTTAAATTAATATTAGTTTTTGTTGCATTAAAATATCTCAATCTGATGATTTTCTGTAAGCAAGTAATCCATATTGGTTTACAATGGAAGTCTATGGGAATCTGGCGAAATATTAGAGATATCGCCAAGTTGGCGTCACTTTTGGCGACTAATTTTGGTCGCCAAATTTGGCGATATACCGCCAAGTTGGCGACAAACTGGGCAGTATTTGGCGACAGAACTGTGTCCCTCTACGGCAACCTCCTTATAGGTATGAAAATGCATTAAATGCTGTTCAATAATTGCATAAAAAATTCGCTAAAAATTCAAAAATCGCTGCACGAATTCCGAATAAACTTTTTTGAAAAGAGAACAAAATTTACTATATTAGGTTAAAAGAAAGAAACCGTATTCTTCTCACTTATATGGAAAAATCGCCTCAAAACTTGGAAAAGCGCTAAAAATCGCATAAAAAATTAAATTAAAAAAACTCTAATCAAAAAATCGAAAATCGGGCTTCGAGGTGCAAAACTTCATATATAGACTTACCTTTTTCCCAAATTTTGTAGCTCTACCTGCAGTGGTCTCTTCAGAACACCGTCGACACACTCACTCACTCACACACAAACTTCTTTCTTTATTATTATAGATATATATATATATATATAACAGTACATATACAGATATATACAATATTACATATAATACAGGCACATATAACAGTATATATAAAAATATTCACAGATATTTAGTCGACGATATACTAATTTATACTGGTTGTATTTCAGCGTATTGTCTGCTTGGCATATATCCTAAAAGTTTTAACTAAGTGACAAGATCTCTTTCTCAAACTCAATCAACAACTCTTTAAAAAACTCTATCAACTTCTCAGATCTGAAAGTTACATAAGTGTTAATATTTATTGCTTAGGGATTTTTAATCAATGAACAGATTTTAATATCAATGTAAATTTTGTAATTGCGTTCACCAATGCCTGTACAAATTTCTGTGCAATGCCTATGTTGTGTTTATTGAAAATATTTAATAATTTTTTTTATTGAGTATTAACATCATATGCTGTTCCACATTTACAGGTAATAACTTACCTAATTTCGTTTAATTAGCTTTTAATCACAGTATTCATTACCTGCCAGAAACTAAATTACTCACAAACAGAAAATAGGTGTTTATATTACCAACAGAATAGTTGTATTTTGGGTAGATTATAGAATAAGGGGGCTGACTTCTTTTCGGTTTCAAACAAGAAAGTGTGCGTTACATGAGTCTATTATAAAATACTTCAGGCTTTGGTTAATTTTTTATCATAATGTATACTCGTTTTACACGCAGTCACCAATATACACAAATAAATTAAAATAAATCTTTGAATCATGTACAAGTTATTCGACTCTTCAAATGCTACTTTCTTTTCTTCTCCAATCTGAGTTTCTTCATGTATGCATTCTATCTTTCCTGTTGTTAATTAGTTCCTGATTCCACGTGCTCCCTATCCTGTTTCGTTTTTTTTTTCAATACATCTTTTAACCCTTTCTTGGTATATAAAAACTCTTGTGTTAAGTTGGGGTAGAATGAGACTGAAATTAAGCTAAATTAGCAAGTTTCAGAACAGTAACCTAAATTTTTTTAATTTACATTATGGGAATCACCATATTCTGACGTGTCTTATAATGTTGCCTCTGTTATATTATTCCCTTATAAATTTCGTAATGGTATTTTCTGTTTGTTTCTGTACCTGTTTTGCGTTGTTGTTGCAAATATTTATTAAATATACAGTGTCTCCTTGAAATCCTGGGTTTAGGAGATCCGGCAACTTAAAAAATCTGGCATGAAAATCATTTTCTCATTTGTTTTTACTCTTTCAACTTACTGCAGAAAGAATAACAGCAGTTGTTTAAGTATAACGTGTAACTTCGAGATCGAAAGCGATGGATTGCAGACAGCAAGATCGCAGACGCTGTGTGAAATACATCCGCCGATAACACTGGTAACAGCTCAGAGGAACGAGGACGAATAGACGGAAGAAGAAAAGACGTTAATAGGAGAATGCATAAAAATGACAAAAATTAATATATGCTTTAGAGAAAGTAGCCTGTATTTCCGACTGTATTCTTCACTTGTCTATAATACAAGAAAATCTAATTCAAGAACTTCCGAGAAAACAGAAGCAAATGAAATTGACATCGATGTTTCTAAAATTACACGAGAAGAAATGACTGTTCTGTATTTTTTTTTTTTTTTTTTTTTTTTTTTGCAACGTAGAAAATATTAATTACAGCAAGTTTTATAATTATCTTTTTCTTACATAAATACCACTTGGCTATTGATTAAATTATGAGTAAAAGCACCAGGAACATTTTTTATATTTTTTCAGATATCCGGACAATTGCAGTCTCGACGATGCCAGATTTTCCTAGTCGTACTGTCTCTATATAATAATTCCAAAATTACTAATTTCTCTAATGTGATAATCTTGAATATATATACAATAATAATAATTTTGAGAAAATAAGAACGAAAAAGAATACAGTTAAAATACAATAATTCACAGTAATTTACTAATTAAGATGATTTTAGTGCATAATTAAGTCTTCAATTATTTTTTTCAATTGCAGCAATTAAAGTAATTAATTGGTAATTAACGATGATTAAGATAATTAATGTGTCGTTGAGACATAAGAAAATGTATTTATAATTACGTCATGATCATTTCAATTAAAATATATATATATATCCGGTGTTTGTCAAGCGACAAATAGATGGCAACATAGATAGGTAGTGTGCTAAAATGCTTTTGAAAATTTTAACATTTCTGTAATAATACTTTTCTTACATATCTAAATAATTCCTTAACAAATAAATTGTACAAATTCTAATAATTTGACATATGCTTCTGCTCATATGTTTACTTAGTTTTATAGGATTATATAAAATAATGTAGTTTATTGTTTTATTCTGAAAAGAAAATTAAAAAGTCTATCATAGGCTAAGTTTTTACTAAAATATATGATTTTGAACCAAAAATATTACATGGAAGAAATATTTCTGCGCAATGTATTTTGTCCCGGTTAGTTTTTAGTTCAAGCATTTTCCAAAATTTCGAATGGAATTCGCACTATTTTAAAAGTCTCCGTTTTTTAAAAATAAAAGACATGAAATATTGCTGTAAAGAAAAGACTACCGGAAATTGGGGATGTTTAAACATAAGGGTGGTTTTACCTATATTTCATTTTTTTAATGATAAAAACCTGCATGGAAGCCCATTATTAGCTAATTTCTTACAATTTATTGGTGTATTAGGCATTTGTAGTAATACTACCAAATAAAGTAGGATTTTGCAAATTATACACACTGTTCCAAAAATGGAGCTTTCCATTTGCCAGTCGTGAACTCTTAAGCTTTTAGTAAATAAATTAAAAAATATATTTTTTTGCTTTATAGTGTACTTTATTTAATGACCTATTGATAAGACACTTAATAATGCGATGTTACCAGTGTAAAATAGACCGTTTTTCATTTAGTATAATTCAATATTTCGTATTTACTTTATCCCTAATAATAATAATAAACATATTTTAGTAATTAAAATCATAATTTATAAAAGTATTTTTAACATAAGAAACATAATGCATTATTTAAATAAAAACTGAATGCAAAGATACACTCATTAATCTCCATCAATTGCGTACAGGGAGGGGCAAATAAAGTGGTCCGGAGAACAGAGTTCCAGGTTACAAAGAAACACAGCAAAGTTCAGAAAATACTAGTTCGCTAACCTGCCTGTAGCAGATGTTGAAAATGAGCACCATTCATCTCTTGACATAATCGTTTCATGGCACTCTTTGCTAGAACTTTGGCACAATTAAATTTATGAACAAACAACCGACCATACTCTTACAACGAATTTGTTTTAACACAACTTTCCATAACAAACACCTTCTGCTGCACTGTGAGTACCATCTTCAGGATGGCGAGCAGTCAGGGAAAAACAAATTCTGCTCTGAAAACAAATGAGTTCAGCTTGGCTTTGAGCGTTTACATTGGCTGGGGACCTATGAAACTTGCTTCCGCAAAAGAGTCGGAATAAGTGGAAGAATAAAGGGCTGCGTACGAAGATGGGTCGCTCGCCGCAGCGGTTATTTAACTAAAGGTTTTTTTAAAGCGGTTATTTATAAAGACTAATAATGGGCTCGAAGTAGCTAGGAGTCGTTCGGTAGCTTAGCTAGGAGTCGTTCGGTAGCTTCATCGCCCCGAGCCCAACCCTTCCTGCTTTTCGGTTTCTTTAATTTATGTAATTTCCCTTTTAAATTTGTCCGGTTTCAATTTTTGATTTTTTTTTCAATGTCGCTTTTGCTAGAGAGTCTCTTACTCTGGACGTGGCTGGGGACCTGTGAATCTTGCTTCAGCAAAATAGTCGGAATAAGGGGAAGAATAAAGGGCTGCGGACGAAGATGGGCCGCTCGCCGCGGTGGTTTGCTTTAAAAAAAAATTCATATTTTAATCGATCAAATAATCAACATGATTTTTTCCATAAGAATATACTGGTATTTATGACTATTTTTGACTGTATTTTTCACTCACCACTAGCCACCCTGATCTTCACATTTCCACTGATCACACTTATACACTGTAAAAGAAAATCTGCAGATCTACAGGTGTAAAGTTACATGCTTACTAAACTTTCATCTGTAACTGTACAAAAAAAGCTGCAAATCTACAAAACTAGTTTTTGTAAAGATACAGAAATCTGTAACTTTAAAAATGAATCTGCTAAAATTACAGTAATCTTACTAAAATTTCATCTGTACCCCAGGTTGCAGTTACATGAAAAGTTCTAGGCATCCCTGTTTCCTAAAAAATTCTTAGTAACCTTAGAGATTGTTTGATTTTTGGCGCAATAGTGTGTGTGTTACATGGATTTTTGTTGTTTCCGTGACATAAAAAGTTCTAGGAATCCTAGTTTCCTAGAAAAACTTTAGTAACTTTACAGATTTTTTTTACAGTGTACTGACACAACCCGCACTAAGATCTGAACCGATTTTGATCACGTGGTGTGCCCGTCAATTATTCATGTTCAATCGTATCCACTCGTCCCGATCACATTTATTTGCCCCACCCTGTATTATTATATGATAAAATGAGTAAATCATTCATTATTTAATTAACGTATAATTCCTTCTTTCCGTCTTATTTGTTATTGTGACTTTCAACAATACGTAAAATTATTATTATATTAAAAAGTGAAACATTGAATCCTAATATTTTGCTTTATATTGATGAATTGCTGAAAATATTATTTTAGTGACAGAAATATGTAACTGTAGGGATGTAAAGTTTTCGTTACCAAACAGAATCAGTTTAAAATGATTGAAAATGCTACTCACTTCTTCTAATTTACTATTAAAAGTTACGTAAAAAGAATTACGAAATATCATAATCCATTTATTCAAAGTTAATTGAACGTTATTTTTATGGTACGCTCTCGAGAGCAATTATTCATTTACTGTTTTTTATTAAGTAGATAAGATAAAAGAAATTGTATTAAGCATATTTTAAGACACATGCTTTCAAAAAAAGAAAAAAAAATCTAATGATTAATTACTGTATGTTTTTCCAAGCAAGTCAGGGATTATAGAACAACTGAATTTATGCATGCCGCGTTAGATCACAGATCAATTGCTCAGATGTATAGGATATGATAAACTATGGGAAAAAATGATAAAAAGGAATCTAACATGTATAGAAAATTGTAGTAGAAACACATGTACATTTTATTAAACAAAATACAATTGTAATAAATTGCATGACTTTTGCAGGAATTATCATGCATTTTCACTATTTTATATTTAAAAAACGTAACATAGATTTGTGGGGTTGTTTTTGTTCTGTAGCCGAAACGAAAAATTCCATTTAAATTTAAACCGAAAACCAATAAGAACGCGCAACATTACAGTCCTACCTTTTAATGAATTAATTCAGATTTATTGTGACTTTCAACAATACGTAAAATTATTATTATATTAAAAAGTGAAACATTGAATCCTAATATTTTGCTTTATATTGATGAATTAAAGTTCTCTAAAAATATATATTTACTATCATTTTTTATAATTCTTGTTGAAAATTCAATATGTTTACTTATACTTAACTATATATTTTTTCGTCTTTTTTTTTTTTTTTTTTTTTTTTTTTTTTTGAAGAAAACCGTTTAACAAACCGGAACCGAATAATAACCTACGAACTCGAAACAATTAAAACCGACCAGACATTCTGTAGAAAAAAAAAAAAATCTGTAAGTCTACAGATGTAAAGTTACAGAAATATGTACGCTTATTAAAATTTTATCTGTACGCTGTTCAAAAAAAGATGCAAATCTACGAAACTAGTTTTTGTAAAGCTACAAAAATCTGTCGCTTTACAAAAGAATCTAATACAATTACAATAATATTACTAAAATTTTATCTGTAACCCGGGTTGCAGTTACATAAAGAATTCTGGGCATCCCAGTTTCCTTTAAAAATTCTTTGTAACCTTACACATTTTTTGATTTACGGTGCAAAAGTGTATCTGTTACATGAATTTTTGTTTTTGTTTTTTTGTTGTTGTTTACTAAAAAGTACTAGGAATCCCAGTTTCCTAGAAAAATATTAGTAACTGTACATATTTTTTTTCAGTGCTCGTGACTACAAAAATTATTACCAACATGCAGGTCGTATTTTGTCCTGGTAAAATCGACTTAAAGAACTGACGCATGACTGTAATTCAAGTTCATTTTAAATCTCATTATTTTCAATATCTCTGACGCGCAGTTGTTGATTTATTAATACAGTCGGAACTGGTTAAGATGCTCACGGTATACGCGATTCCGCTTAATACACGGATTTTTTCATATTCCTTGAATATCGCCAATGAATCTAAAGCAAAAATATCACGTTTTATACCCGAAATGTTATTACGGGACCCCGCTTAATACGCGATAGTTTTTCGATCCTTTGAATAAAAAAATCACACATAAGACCCGAATTCATAGCTCAACTTTCGAATTCTTCCTCTTTATTGAGATAAAAAAGAAATTTGAATATTTATTTTATTGAATAAGATATTAATTAAAGCAAACATTTCTTATTGAAAATTGAGGTAGACATATGAATTAAAAAAAAAAAAAAGAATCTTCATAGCAACATTGTAATTCTTATTTGAGACAGCGTTATAAAATTCTTTGTATTTCGCTTCGTGTATATTTTTACAGTAATACAGAGCGATAAACGAATTCGAGAGGCTCAGATATGTCATTAAATAAATGATTATATCTGCTGTTAGTTAGGTTTTGAATGTACATTATATTACTGCTATGTTTTATAATCCATACTATAGGGAAAAAGGAAACTTGTAAATATTAAACAAATACGACTGCGTTTTTATAATAATTTCACGCTTTTTTTACTCTTTGATACACTGTAAAAATAATCTGTGATGTTACTAAAATTTTTCTAGGAAACTGGGATTCCTAGAACTATTTATGTAACGGCAACAACAGAAATATATCTAACAGATACGCTTTTCACAGAAAATCAAAAAAATCTGTAAAGTTACTAAGAATCTTTTTAGGAAACTGGGATGCCTAGAACATTTTATGTAACTCCAACCCGGGTTACAGATAAAATTTTAGTATGATTACTGTAATTTTAGTACATACTTTTGTAAAGCTACAGATTTCTGTGGCTTTGAAAAACTAGTTTTGTAGATTTTTTTGTACGGAGCACAGATAAAATTTTTGTAAGCATACAGATTTCTGAAAATTTACATCTCTAGAATTACATATTTTTTTACAGTTTACGCTAACAATATTTTTTACACAAAGTATAATAAGTTGAGTTTTCCTTATTATATTAAAAAA
The DNA here is from genome assembly GCA_963932465.1 of Maratus speciosus. NCBI lineage: Eukaryota > Metazoa > Arthropoda > Arachnida > Araneae > Salticidae > Maratus > Maratus speciosus. Next base: position 34,231,000 of record OZ010789.1, on the reverse strand, counting down.
ATAAATTCAAAATATACTGATACTCATTATCATAAGTACTAAATATAAGTTTAATAACTAGATTGTGCTTCATAGATTTAATAATTTTTTCTTTGTGTTAAAAAATCAGTTACACACTGAAAAAAAATCCGTAAAGTTACTAAAATGTTTCTAGGAAACTGGGATTACAAGAACTTTTTATGTAACGGCAAAAAACAAAAATTCATGTAACAGATACACGTTTGCACTGTAAATTAATAAAATTGTAAGGTTATTAATAATTTTTTAGGAAACTTGGGTGCCTAGAACTTTTTATGTAACTGCAACCCGGGTTACAGGTAAAATTTTCGTAAAATTACTGTAATTTTAGTGGATTCTTTTGGAAAGCTACGTATTTCTGTAGCTTTACAAAAACTAGTTTTGTATTACATCTTAAAAACTTCATAATTTTTGTACAGTGTACAGATAAAATTTTAGTAAGTTTTTCCGTAACTTTACGTCTGTAGAATTACAGATTTTTTTTTCTTTTTACAGTGCACAGGAAAATTATTTGTGTGGTTTTTGTTTGTATAATATTAATAGACAATAATGTCCTGTTTGAGGCCATATTTATTTCCACTTATTAAACCAGTCGGTCCTATAAAAAGAAACAATGATATAAAGTTGAATACAATTAAATTTGAATGTAATTATACGTAAAAGACTCAATTTTTTATCGTAAACATATAAATGAAAGCTGTAAAGTTCATTTAGACGATTATAAGTGTAAATAATCTCAGTTCCTGCAACATTATACAAATCACGTTTAATACGCGACTTTTATCTACTCCCTTGAAACGCGTCTTAACAGGGTTCGACTGTATTTATGAGACTTTCTTCTAAAAACAAAATACGTGATGCAACTTCTATTTTTTTAATATTAAGTAGTGCTGTCTATCGCAACACTATATTAAAACTTCGTGACGATTGGTAAGTTTTTACTAAAGTTAAAAACAAGCTTATAAAGTAAAAAAAAAAAAAAAAAAAAAAAAAAAAAAAAAAAAAACTTGAAAACAGACGGTTTATTTTTAGATTCTAATGATATTGAAACGGACTATCTGCAGACGGAAATTGCACGTCAAACGTGGCAAATGGTTCGTACTACGGCTAGTTTTATAATTTTTTTTTTTTTTTGGACTGCATATTGTACTTGATACTGCATATTGAATGCATATTTTAGTACATTTCATCTGTGCATACCAATTTCGTTCTGTTCGAAAGGCTGTAACATCATTAAGTTGCACTTGAAATATTTTTTTTTCATTGGCTGTAATGTAACGGAAAAATTTTGACTGTCCCTGTAGTTAAACTATACATCCGACTTTTATAAAATTTGAAATGACTCGACAAAAATTTGCTGCAGTTATATATTTAAAATTCCAGACTATTCGAATTGGTAGTTTTTTCTCTGTTATATACGGACGGACGGACAGACTGACGGACCGAACGACGACTATAGGTGCTACGTATTTATATAATTATGAACGCAACTAAATAAATCGGAAAGAGAAAGACCAAGAAAAATAAACCGGACTATCAGTTTAAAAGCATTGACGCATATATATCAATAGCATAAAGATCAAACATGTCTGTCAATAACGCTGACGTCATTTTGATGGTAGCGATTACCAGACGATTAAATTTAAATATGACTTTAATTAAAAATAATAATAAATATCGCGCATTTTCACCTGTTACACCGTCGAATAGAAAAAAATAATCAAAAAAGACTGATTTAAATATCTTTCGTGAATTCTTCGTTAATCGGTTATTTCTTTGTTTAGCCCCTGGCAGTAGGGCAATACGAAAGTAACGCATTTAATAAATTTAAAAATTTTATTTGAATACATAATTGCAATTTTTTCTATAAAAATATTTTTGGTATTGTTCGTGGACATTCTAAAAAATTATCTTAAATGCAAAAAAATCTATAAGAGTTTTTAATTTAAAAAATATTCAATTAATGAAAGTCAAAATTCTGGTGCTAAATTTACCTTAAGTTAAGTAATGCATTTAAAAAAGGCACAAATAATGACAAATACAGAATCAATTGAAATAATTGTTAGTAAAGATACAGCTAGTAGCGATGCACTACCATACGATATCTATGGAGTATGGAGAGGTTTCGTGCATAATAGATGAAAGTTCGTTTTGTTGAAAATTTGAATAGCGTTATCTGGCATCTCATCAGACGTACAATCTTTAAATTACAATATTTTCATCTGGATAATTCTCAAATAATGGCAAAGGAAAAAAAAACAACCTTTAAACCCCAATGACGGCCTTGTAATGGCTGAAAACGTTCTGGGTTTTTCTAATGTATTTTTTAAGATATTTTTAATGCATTTTCAATATGTTTATATTATATTTATGCGCTGAAAGTAATTTTTGTACAATTATCTGTGCTTTAATATATGCATTTTAATTTTAAAAAATGTTTTCACCTATATTCTATATCTTGGTCAACCCGGAATTATCCCCTTGTATATTTAAGATAGATACAAATCGCATAACATCTATTATTTAAAGTCGGTTAAAAAAAAAAAAAAAAAAAAAAAAAAAAAGATACATTTACATCAGATTAAGATGACCAGATGCACTTTTTCTCTCATATCTATATTAATAAAGTTTTTGTCTGTGTGTCTGTAGGTTTTGTTGTTGTTGTTTTAGATTTTTAGGGTTTTTTTTTATGTTGAACGGAAAACATCCCGTGTTTCCGCGATCCTCCAAAAATGCAGTCGATTTTGACCCACTTATAGACGCAATACAAGTTCAATCTTTTAATCCCTTTATGCCAATATAATAACATTTCTCATTTTCTTCAATAAAAGTTAATGAAAACTCGTACAGCATTTTCTGAATTTCTCGCTATGGGTTTTAATGTACTCATTTTGCTGAAAATGAGATGTTGTTTTTTGTTAACCAGTTTCTAATTGACACTTTATTTATCATATCTCATATTTTAAACCCGTCTGTGAACTTCCGAGTATTCTTCAAAAATATACATGAAACATAAAGACATAAGCTACAAATTTACAACATTAAAAATGCACAAATTATACACCATGAAATTAATCCACATACGGTACTTTCAAGGATATATAGACCTATTTATCAGTGTAAAAATAAATAGGGGAGTGTAGCCATATTTGGACCGCCACTTTAATTGGACCGTTGCCATTCTGCCGCTACTTACAGGAAGAGACGCCATCTACTGCTGAAATCCTACTCATCAGAATGGCGTCATTTACGATTCGAAGAAGCATCCGGCTACCACGTGCTGTTTTCAGACAATTTTAAAAAATCTAAAGTTAGCTGTTTTGATCTATTTTTTTTCCTACTAAACGTAAGTGAATACTTTAGAACTAAGGTAAGTTGTTATGTTTTCATATACATATCTAAATTCATCTGTTTATTGCACATATTTTTCACGCGGGTTGGGTTGGGTTGATTTTTGACGGCCAATTATCTACACGAGGGATATAGGCCCTAGGGGGAGTGCCTTCCGTGGAGGTCTTTCTAAGGGAAGCTAATCCGTATTAACGCATGGAAATCCACGGTTCGAAGAAAACCACGAAAACTCCGAACGATTAGGCCGACGGGCGCGATTGGGTTCGAACCCAGCACCTCCCGTCTACAAGCTTCGAGAGCAGAACCTCTCAGCCACTGGTGGGGCATTTTTCACGCGGATTTGTTTGATTTTGTGCTTGTTCTGACTCTTGAGATTATCTGTTTTAAAAAATGGCGCAGTTGCTTTAATTTGGCCAATTTAAGTTGATTAAATTGGACCAAATATATGATCATAAATTTGAAACGCTTTGTATACTTTAAAAAATTTTTTTATAATGGATTGCTATCTCCATGCAAGTTTTTTTTTTCTTTTTGTATATCTGGATCAATTTCTTTATACTGTTTAGGCCTATATAAACATAAAAATAACTTTATATGTTTATGCAATAAATTTTGTTTGCAATTTCTTTTGTTTTGTATGTATTTATATTTATTTTCTTTGAATTCTTTATCCCTACGGCGTATTTAGTTTACAGAGTTCAATTCAAGCATTTTCCTCCTGGAGGATATTTGCGAATTTGTGAGGGGAGGTGGGGCAGACTTTTTTCAGTTCCGGAGGGTGGAATTACACTTTTTTGCCCTTAAAACGCATAAACTCTCAAACCTTCCGGTGGGAGTGGTTATTTCAAGACTCCCGGGTGGGGAGGGGACACCTGAATTCAACACTGTTTGAATATATAATGTTTGCGTTTCATTAATCGTATCGTTTTTTTTCGATGGAGCATATTTAAAAAAAAAAAATTAATACAATGTTGAAAATGTTGAAAACGACACAGACAAACTGTCTGGAAGAAAAACACCTGCTACAGCAAAAGCTGTTAAAGGTATAGGAAACGAAAAGGAGAGCGTAAGCTGTGAAGAAATAACCTGCAAGAAGGCTGCAGCTACAAATCCCCCTTCCCCAAAGCCAAAAAATCATTAGAAATGCTATCTCCCTTGCTAAATTCAGTTAATTCAAAGTACAGCGAGAGCGAAAAAACAGTTGTGAAAATCTTCGCCATATAAAGTAAACCTTGGAAAAAAAAAAAAAAAAACGACAAAAAAGGATTGATTTTGTTTGATTGTTTCATTAATCGCAAACTTTGCATTTAATAAAATTAGTTATATTCCCTAGTCATTAAAACAACCCGATATTGTTTGGTCCAATTTAGGAGAATGGTAGTCCAACTTAGGCGACCAGTTGCTGAATTTGGATCACTTTTGACAAATTTTTCAAATTAAAATAAAATTTAAGATTTTCAAAAGGAAATTAATCTAAATATTTATTTATTTAGTAGATGAATAGATTAATCCAGTGTAGTGATGTTTTGCAGATATTCAAAAATTGAGTAAGCTACACCTGAAAATAAGTGAAGTGGTCCAAATTCGGCTACTCTCCCCTATAAAAAATATAAATATAAATTAAAAATAAAACGTCAGCCCATTAGCAAGAATTCAGGGCTACAGCCGAGGGTTTTTTGAAAACATTTTAATGTTTAATCTTTTAATTTACATTTTTGTTATTATTTTTTTTTTGTTTATCTTCACACTGATGAAGGGGTTCTGGGTATCCTTGAAATGACCGCATGTGGTTTAATATCATGATGTCAAATTTGCGATTTTTAACCTTGTCAATTTGTAGATTATGTATTTAGAACCCGCACAAAGTAATTAGTTTCTGATTTAAATAAACGTAAAATATATATTTTTCAAAATCATTTATTAAGAAAAGTAAGTGCATCTTTTTTTCCCTCTGAACCTTATAAACAAAGATAGAAAATATTAAATTAAATCTCTTAAGTAAACCTGTTTTTAGCCGAAAGCTGTTACATGTGACCTTGCTACCAGGAGCTTTACTTTTTTGAAAAATTCAACAAATGAGAATTCAAAGCAATTAAAGTATGGTATTCTTTCAGCCTAATTCTAAGAGCACGCTTTGTATGCCCAATGTAAGAGAGGCCGCACTCACAAAAGGCTCTCCCACCAATAAAGATTCTTTCTCTAATCTCAAAGATTCAATTGACGACCATAATATCTGGGGTATTTATAGAAATTTTTTTGAGTGCGGCCTAACTTACATAGGGCAGACGAAGCCTCCTCTTATAATTAGGCTGAAAGAACACCAGAATTACGTTAGAAGTCAGGAATGTGAGAAATCTACAATAGCTAAACATTGTTGGAATTGCAACCACCAGTTTAATTATCCAGAGGCTATAATTATTTTTAAATGTAGTTCAGTTTACGATATAGACTTTTACAAAGATTACTATATTCATAAACAGACGTCTTTCTTAGTGAATGACATGACCAGTAACCCCTTTTCTCTCGCTTGTGCGCAGCGACTCCTTTTTTTTCAATTATTTCAGGTCAATTTCGTCATTTCTTTAAGATATATAAACTCTTGCTTCCGCCTTTTCTATTGTCCATTAGCCAATACTCGGGACTATAACCGAGAAGTTCTTCGAACCTATTTTAATGTTTATTTTTTTCTATCTCGCACTGAGGAAGAGGATCCGGGAATCCTCGAAACGATCGTATATGATCTTTTGTGTCACGTTTGTATGTATTTGTGCGTTAAATAGTTGTTTCAGATTTTAGGTTATATATTAAAATTCGCACAAAGTGTTTGATTTGTGACAATAATTTAAGAAAACTTGTACCAAAACAAATTTAACTTAGCAGACAAAAACACTTTGGCATATGTTTGTGCAATTATATTTCATAAACAATATCTTTTAAACATTTATCCTAAAAAATTTATAAGTTTTAGTTCATTTCATGAATATATATATATATTTTGTTGAAACAGAAACAATTACTACAATATCAATCATAATAATTATAATTCTGCAAAAAATTAGAAAGAAAAGTAATAACTGAAAAAAAAATCTAATTCGGCATTTAAAAATATATATAATGGTTTCAATTAATTTTATTTTTTTTATTAATTACGGTTTTTAGCATTTAAAATGTCAATAATGATTTAGCACTTCTAGATAAAGAAAACCATTCTCAATGAATTTCAATCATTTTTCTCTTCTGTTAGTGAGAGGTAGAAAAGTATTGATAAAAATGAATGATGCTTATTTTTTTTTAAATATTAAGATATTGCTTCAATAATAATTCTGAGTTAAAAACGTTTTTTATAATATTATATTATTAGTTTAGTACATTTTTTATGAATTATATATGCATGTTCCAATTGAATATTTTTTAGATTCATGGAAACTATTTTTTTCAAAATTAAAAAAAAAAAAAAAAAAAAAAAAAATATATATATATATATATATATATGCTTTACTCCTTATAGTATTACAAAAACACGTTATAATTTATGGGAATTGAATAAAAGTGTTAAAATTTGTTTGCGTAGATTTTATATTTAATTGTTCTTCATTTCTCTACGTAAATTTAACATATATTACAAAAGATTCACGTTTATGCATTTCACTCCAAATGTCTTTTATTTACAGTATGAATTTTTGTATTCTGTATTTCTACACAAAATGTAGATAAATATTTATTATTGTTAATAACACCTGCCTATATACATTATTAGATTCCAGGTGTTTTATTAAACTATATTTAAAAAATATATTTATTTTCCTTTATTTAGGTTTAACATTATTTTTACTTTCTTCTATCTTCAATAGACGAAAGTATTGTAATCGAAATTTTTTTTCGACTTCCGATTTTCGACGGATTTAAACCTTTTTGTGGTTAGAGATCCGTGTGTCCGTCTGTCGCCATTGTACCTTCAAAAAGTGTATGAAGTTATGCATAGAATTGAACTTTTTTTTTTTTTTTAGTTTTTGGCTATCGCAAGCAGTTTCTTCCTTAATTTGGAAAAAAAACGGACGGAAGGGGGTTTCTGTAATAACGATTTTTGTATAATTTCTTGATTTCTCGTAGTTCTATTTTACACCAGCGGATCGTAAAGGGAAGGGAACTTTGCATTATGATTAGACGGCTATTTGCGAACAGCTGATGTACAGCAGAATAACGGAAAACTATTGATTTTAATAAATATCATGATCCAGATTAACGCATTGTTACTCCGATTAACTGACTGCAGCAGAAATTTAAGATGAAAGTCAAAGTTGGTACAGTATTGAACTAATAATATTGAAGAATTAACCTTTGTAACTACTTTTTGAAATATTAAGATGCATGAGATAGAAGAAAGTTTTGGGATTGGCACATCCAACTACAGTTAGTTATATTTCTCTATAGCTATATTTTTCTAGTAAATGAGTCATTGCTAACTCCAGAAATATATCGAACATTTTTGTTAATATGGTGAAGGGACACTTTTAGCCTAAAATATGGTTTTAATTTCTCTAGTAAATGAGTTATTACAATATCCAGAAATAAACAGAACATTTTTGATAATATGGTGAAGGGACACTTTTAGCCTAAAATTTGGTTTTAATGTCTGTAGTAATTGAGTTACTACAACCATCAGAAATAAATAGAGCATTTTTGTTAATATGGTGAAGAGATACTTTTAGCCTAAAATATGGTTTTATTTTCTCTAATAAATGAGTCATTACAACCTCCACAAATAAATCGAACATTTTTGTTAATAAGGTGAAGGGACACTTTTAGCCTAAAATATGGTTTTAATTTCTCTAGTAAATGCGTTATTACAGCATCGAGAAATAAATCGAACATTTTTGTTAGTATGGTGAAGGGACACTTTTAGCCTAGAATTTGGCTTTAATGTCTGTAGTAATTGAGTTATTACAACCATCAGAAATAAATAGAGCATTTTTGTTAATATGGTGAAGAGATACTTTTAGCCTAAAATATGGTTTTATTTTCTCTAGTAAATGAGTCATTACAACCTCCACAAATAAATCGAAAATTTTTGTTAAAAAGATGAAGGGAAACTTTTAGCCTAAAATATGGTTTTAATTTCTCGAGTAAATGCGTTATTACAACATCGAGAAACAAATCGAACATTTTTGTTAATATGGTGAAGGGGCACTTTTAGCCTAAAATCTATATATTTAAAACGCTAAGCGTTTTCTTTCGACAGCCCGTGAGAAGAAACAACTGCATCAAATTACACCAATTAAAATTTTACTTCTACGCATGCGCAGTATATAAGTACAAATCTATCTTCGGAGTGACGCGCTGCACATGCGCGTAGATGCTCGCTCAGTTGAATTATCACTAACAGGTATCATTTTTGATTCATTTGTTGCATTACCTGACTGAAAACAATATTTTTTTTTATATATAAAGTTAAAATTGTTTGGCTTTTTGAGAATTAATAATGTTGTAAAAATTTGTTGTAGCTATATTTAAAACTGGATACGATTTATTTCGTGCGGTGTCATATATATTTTTTTAAATACACAACGTAAACACCGTGATTTATGGTTAGAAACGTAAATTTATTTATAAATTAATTAAACAAATACCTTATCTTTTTCAAAGCAGCAGCTACAATGTAATTCCCGCTTACCAAACAGAATCCTTAGAGCTTATCTCCATTAAACGACACAATAACAAAAACTGTACGTAATTGTCATTATATGTCATTAATTTTAAACAAAATGAACATCAAAATTGGTAGAAAAGCAAGTTGTACATATGAATGCACTTTGCATGCAACTATGTCGGATAGTGATAACTGGATTATTGGAATTTATCAATTTATCCAATTAATGGAAAGGCACTTTTAAGGAAGTACAACAGATGTATACCAGACACGCTGCCTACATGCAAATATATATATATATATATATATATATATATATATATATATATATATATATTAAAATTCATTATGGAATAACATAAATTAAATGTATTTATATAAACAACCTGGATTTAAAAGGTGGGCTTTAGTTATTTCAATGTAGAATAAAAGAAGGTCATTTTAGTATGTGCATTCATACATGAAGCATGGCTTGCCTGATGCATATCTGCATTCTCTTCAATTCAAAGAAATTTAAATCACTACTATCCGCACTTGGCGACCAGTTTGGTCTCCCAAATTCACGTTTGGGAAAGCATGGTAAGCATTGTATCATTTTAATTTTATTCATAATTTAATTTACTTGGATTCCCTTAAATAAAATTAATATAATCCCTTAAGCTAATATTATTTTTTGTTGCATTGAAATATCTCAATTTGTTGATTTTCTGTAAGCAAGTAAACCCATAGGTTTACAACGGAAGTCTATGGGAATTTGGCGAAAAAATTGGCGACAGAATAGAGCCCCCCTATGGTAACTTGCTTCTGGGTATGGAGATGCATTAAATGCTGTTCAATAACCAATGAGGTGCGTTTCATCAAGGCATTCGGGAGTTGCCATTAAACAATTAACAAATGATCGCGATTACAATCCCACGAACGATAGCGTAATATATATATATATATATATATATGGATTTCCTTTACCAACATTACGCTCAAAAAATCATGCGCATGATTGTCAGTGTCTGACTTCGGGGCATGTGTGATTTTCCACCTATCGAACAGATCATGATTTTTGCAAATTCAGATTTTTATGAACTACTTATTTAAATTTTTCCTGAGAATTATTCTCTAAAAATTTCAAATATTTTAAAGTAGCCATGAAGTTTTTTTGGTACTACTTAGTTATCCCGTCGACTAATTTCGCCAAATTATATAAATCGCCAAAACACTCTCAAAATTATACAAATAAGCATAATTTTTATTTTAAATAACGAAAGAACAAATAAATTAGTATAACATTAATAAAAATACAAGTAAAACGTCGAAATAAAAATCACTTGATGATGTAAACACGTGGAACTTGCTTAAAGTCAAGTGAATGTGACATTTATGATAAACCATTATTGGCATTTAATCTTATAGTTTGGTGTTAGATTTTTGGTTGACGGGATGACCAAGTAGTACCGTTTTTTTAATATGTTACTATCAAGTTTTTTGCCGTCAAATTTTGACGGGTTCCATCTAGTATGGTTTTAATTTGTGTAGTAGATTAGGTATTACAACATCCAGAAACATATTTGTTAATACTGTGAAGAATAACTTTTAGTCTAAAGTATGATTTTATATGCTATAGTAAATGAGTTGTTACATTCATGTATAATAACTAGCGGTATATCTTAGCTTTGATGCATTTTGTGACAATTTTTGTAGGAATAGTAGCGACGTACTTTGGCTTCTGAAACTATTTTTCTAAACAAACAACAGTAGCTCTGTTATATTGGGGTCAAGCAGATTTCAGGTCCAAATGAGATGTCGGTCAGCATCCAGATCCACACAGAACTGTGAATTGGCAGGTAAAGCTGTATCAGTTACACAATTGCTGTATAGAACGACGCCAACAATTGCAGAAATAATGTTTAAACTGCCCAACAAACACCTAACTTCGGGCCGCATGGCGTATTCGTTGCGGCCAGGGTGAGTTAAGGCCATTTGTAGCCAAACAATACTGTGCCGTAAGTGACGCGCCGGTAATTACGGCAGTTATCACCGAACAGGCTAGGGATCGGAAACGAGAAAACAGTTGCGTTTATTTTACCGGTCAATCATTGAGGGCAATTTCCGGCAAGCATTTAATGTATCCTCATCGTTTAGACAGTAGAGGGCTAATATTACCTAACCGACATATTTATTTAAAGAGAGGAAATGTATTTTTTCTTCATTTCTTTTAAATTAATCTTAATTACTTTAAATGTGGATTTTAGTAAAAATATAAATACGTTATGAGATTTATATTTAATGCAGCAAAATAGATTAGATATTTTTATTTAGTTTTAACATATTTTTACAAAATATAAAATAATATTTCCAAACTAATCTTCGATATCTTTGCATGGATATTTTTTTATCGTCATACTGAAAACAATGAATGTAAAACAAAATAATATAAGATTTAAAGGTGTGAATTCATTGTAAAGGTAAAAAAAGATAAAATTCCTTGCCTCTATTAAATTCCTAATGATTTATGCATATTTATTTGCTTTATTATCATTATTTCACTAATAAAAGTTATAGTTAAAGCCATATATATTTTTTCATATGCATAAAAATAGTTAATTCAATGCCAGTTACATGAAAACAAATGTTAAGAAAAACGGAAGAATTACAGAACAAATTTAGATTTAAAAAAAATAACAATAAATAAATAAAATGTCAGTTACAAGTGCTATTTGTTTAATAATAATAATAATAAATAAATAAATAAGTTTGACTGTACATTTTTGCGAGAACGAAACACATATGTATATATGTATATATGAAGTACAAAGAAAGTCGCAAGCTAATGTTAAACCTATGGGTAGAGTAGAATTCAGGACGCTTTTCACGGGGAGGGATTTCTGCGGCTCTACGGGGGGGGAATTGTTCATATTGACCATTAAAAACACAAAATCTCAAATCTTTCGGGGCAGGACATCTCATTGCTCCGGGGGGAATGCCCCCCCCCCCTTCCCCATCGCCACCCTCTGAATTCAACACTGCCTATGGTAGCGTTCTTTTCAAATTTGTAAAAATGAAAATAACTTTATAAAACAAAAATTCTGCAACCAAAGTCAGAAAAGTAAACACTAACCAGATTAGAATTTAATCTCAGCTATTCAAAAATATATGATTTAAGAAATAAGTGAATTTTATTTATCATACTTTTAAGGACTTCTCATAAAAATATCCTCCATCCCTCCCCTCCAAAACAAATACCGCTTTCGTATTGCTAAGGTGGTAAAGCAAGGTCAAGGAGAATCTTTCCTAGAATTACTCTCCACCCCACCCAGCTTTGGATTTTTTTTTTTTTTTTTTTTTTTTTTTTTTTTTTTTTTTTGCCGCGTCATTCGTGCTATTCGTGTACGGCGATAACAAAGCTGCAACCGGTCACTCATTTCATTTCAATATATAGCATTGCATTGTATGTTTGCGTCCGTATTGATTCGGTAAGTCTTTAAGCTATGTTTATTCATTGCAAATTTATTAATCGCAGAATCTATCTTTTGCATCATTTGATTTCATTATTATTGTTTGATACTTATATTTTAGTTTTTATGAATACGCAAGAATTTTTTACTCATACATTTTGTATCTTTCGGTTAAATTACATTAAATAGTTTATTTTATTTTATAGTCTTTATGAATGCACAAAAATTTATAAACATACATTTTGTAATCTTCGATAAAGTAATGTAAAATTCTTATCAATAGTTATTTTTCTTTATTTAATTATTTTTATTAATTTTTAGTGATTGCCTAAATAACTTTTAAACGTCATAATTATCGGTATTACATTCTTTAAAATAGTTTGTATTAGTGCAAATATAAAAATGTGACTAAAAAGAAAGGTGTTTTATTTTCTTCTACCAGGAGAAAATATTTAAGAATTTATACTCATACATTTTGTATTTTTCGGTTAAATTACATTAAATAGTTTATTTTATTTTATAGTCTTTATGAATGAATGCACAAAAATTTTATAATCATACATTATGTAATCTTCGATAAAGTAGTGTAAAATTCTTATCAATAGTTATTTTTCTTTATTTAATTATTTTTATTAATTTTTAAGCGATTGCCTAAATAACTTTTTAACCTTATAATTATCGTTATTACATTCTTTAAAATAGTTTGTATTAGTGCAAATATAAAAATGTGACTAAAAAGAAAGGTGTTTTATTTTCTTCTACCAGGAGAAAATATTTAAGAATTTATACTCGAAAAAATTTGATTAACTAAAATTTTAATGAAATTTAGAAATATCAAGATTAATTTAATATATTTTTTAAATCAGCATTAAACTATTATTTACATTTCTAATAATTATAAATAATTTTCAAGGATTTTGAAAACGTTGATAATATATTTTTTTCTTATGTTTGGCTATTAAACTGCAAGAGAAATATCTAAATATTATCTCATAAAAGCAAAATTTAAAAATATATGAGGAATATTATACTGTCATTCGATTACTACATAAAGATTTAAACTTATTTTTATATAATATTTGAATGAAAAATGATCAGAAATGATGCAAAAATTTAGATTATAATGATTTAATAAAACTTTGATGAATAAGCGTAATCTAATAGATTTACCAACTAACCTGTGTAAAATATAGTGAAAATCTAAGTAAAAGGAATATCACAAACATGTCACATTTGAATATAAAATATATAATAAATTATGTTAAAATCATGTATATTATTTAAGCATAAATTCGAAATTTATTCTTTAAAATAAAATACCTTTAAAAAGGTTAATTGAATGATAAAATGTTTTGGCAGGTTAAAAAAAAAATCTTATAATTGTTTAGATATACTTATCAAGAAAATCAAGTTACTTTAACTTGAACTTTTTCAAAAATGCTCAAAATACAATATTTGGTAATGAATTAATTGATTAGTTATTTCTTCAATTATATACTTTATAAATTTTTATGAAATGCAACAATTTAAATATGCATTGCATATAATTTTTTTAAATATGTAAGTGAATAAATAAACAAATAAATGAATGCATTATGTGAAGTATTATGTTTTGGAATTTTTTTTGAAAAAGTTCAAAGTGAAAGAATTTGAATTTCTTGAAAAGCGTACCTAAACAATTATAAGATTTTTTTAATCCTGCAAATATATTTTATCATTTAATTAGCCTGCTAAAAAGGTATTTTCTTTTATAGAATAAATTTTGATTTATACCTAAACAATCATTATGGCACAACCGTGGCTAGTGATTACATTTTAAATAACCATAATAGGCTTTTTTGTGGGCAGGTTCGGGCTAAATTTAACTTATTACAAACACAAATGGTAGGACAAAGGCTAGCTTCTGGTTAGCTTTTATTTTTAATGGCCAGTAAAATAATAATTGTGGGCAGTTTAAGGCTATCTAACACTTTTACTGAAAAGTTAGTGGCCCGATTGCGGGCAACTTCTTGTACTTACGGCCAATTTTCTTGCGGCCTTATTGTGTCCAGCGTGACACTTTTTTTACGGAGCCGTAACTTTCATTGATAACGGGCCTCCATCGAACACTTTCGGCCAAGGCTAACGAAACCATCAGTGGCCCGAAAGTTCAGTGTTTGTTGGGTGGGTTTAAGCATAACATGCTAAAATGATCACATGAGCAGTATTTGCAAATTTTTCTACAAAATTATTCTAATTCATTTATTTAAGGGGACTTTCTACATTAGGAGACTAAAAAAACGCTTTTTTATGATTTGTGTGTAAGAAAACTGCATGATGGATCTTTTTGAAATTAAACAGTTTATTGTACATATTTTAAGGTATACACAAGAATTTTTCTATTAGATTTTGTTGCTTCTACTCTAAGTTATAAACAAATAATTTTAAATTAAAGATTAAAAAAATAATTAAAGATTTGAATCAAAAATGTCTTTAAAAGCCTTACGAGTTAAAACTAAAAATGAAAAGGCGGCTTTTGCTGCAATTGTTGAGAAAGTGAAAACAGAAATTGAAAGTGAGGACTTTCACCTTATTGATTCTCAGATTTTGCGAAATCAGTTGAATGACAAGTTTAATAGACTAAATCTCACCGAAGAAAAAATTTTGGAGTTAACTAATGACAAAGAATATGAAACGGAATTCACCTCAGTTGAAGCTGATAGAGATTTATATTTGAGTTTGAAAGTGAAGAGGGAATATAAAATTGAAACTCATAGATTGAAATTAGTCGATCAAGATTCAGTTTTGCCATCGAATATAGAGAAAGCGGACAAAAACAGGAAATTTAAGCTTCCGAAATTGGAGCTAAAGAAATTTTTCGGCGATGCCAGAGAATGTTTAGGCTTTTGGAGCCAATTTTCCAAGATACACGAAGATCCGAATTTAGCTCTAGAGGATAAGTTTCAATACTTGGCGCAGTGTGTAGTTCCGAATTCCCGAGCTGCTCAGTTAGTTAACAGCTTTTCTTTGACGGCCCAATTACTTTGATTACCCAAAAGCAGTGTAGCAACTAAAGGAGTGTTTGGGTCGGCATGATTTATTAGTTCAAATATATGTTCGAGATTTGTTGAGTCTTGTGATGAAGAACGCTACTACTGGACGTAGTGCTACGGAATTGGCTGTACTTTACGATTGTATAGAAAGCAAGATTGGAGCATTAGAAAGTCTTGGACGGACCAAAGAAAAGTTTGCAGATTTTCTGAGGCCTCTAGTGGAATCCTGCCTACCTGAAAGTATACTTAGAACATGGGAGAGAAGTCGTGTTCTGGAAGAAACGGTGCCAAAGAACTCTGAAAGGACGCTCGACAATCTAATGAAGTTTTTGCGCCACGAAGTAGAATCCGAAGAGATGATTAAATTAGCACAAACTGGTTTTTCTGGTAATATTGTTAAACGTCTAAATATTAAAAATGCTAGTAGTGATAAGTGTGATGTATCAACTGCAGCTATGTTAGTAAGTACAAACAAAGGGTCGAAGAGTAATTTTACCTTTACTTGTATTTTTTGTGAAAAGCCACATGCTAGTCCAAAATGTTTTAAAGCAGAAAAGATGAGTTATAATGATAAAAAATTAGTTGTTCTAAAGAAAAGGGCTTGCTTTTCTTGTTTAAAGATTGGTCATTTAAGACATCAAAGTAAAGCTAATGTTAAATGTTTAATTTGTAATGGTAATCATTTAAAGTTAATGTGTTCTCAGAGTGATAAAGAGAATGAGTATAAACAAAATTATTCAAAAACTGAGGTTACTCTTTCTAATAATAGTAATAAAAATGTGTATTTGCAAATTTTATGTGTAAATATTGTTTTTAAGGGTAAAAAAAAAGAGGATTAGAGCTCTTATAGATTCAGGCTCACAACATATGGGTGAAAGGGCTATTCGGCAAATGAAAGTAAACCCAATTCGGAAAGAGGAAATTATTTATTGTTTGTTTGGGGGCAAGGAGACGGAGCGATTATCCCCTTCAGTTTTTTTTTTTTTAGAAGTAAGTTTTTGTAGAAGTAAGTGAATTTAGATAGAACTTTTAAACTTTGTTTTGAAGGCTTTTCTGAAGAAAAGGTTTGCGGTTTTGTTCCTATTGTTAATGATCCTAAAATTCTGTAGGAATTAAAGCGAAGGAAAATCAGGTTTAGTGATAGGGTATGTAAGGAAAATTAAATTGATTTGTTATTAAGGGAAGATGTTATTGGGAAATTATTAACGAAGGAATGTGTACAGTTGTCTTCCGGACTCACTTGTGTCAAAACCAAACTGGGGTGGGGCCTCACACATAACACACAAGTGAAGAATATGTTAGAAAAAATGAATTATCTAGTCTCTCTTTGCATGCGCGAGATATTTTAGTAAAGCATTTATGGGAGTTGGAGGTGTTAGGCATATCAGATACTATTGAAAATGTTAAAATAAAAAATCGATTGTTTGAGGAAAAGATTGATTTTGAAAATAAATTATAAATACATCCCGATAGTAGGTATGAATTAGAGTTACCATGGCAATGCAAAGCTGACAATTTGCCAGATAATAAACAATTATCTTTGACGCGTCATAAGAAAATGATTAAACGTGCTAAAGGAAGTGGAATTCTAGGGGATTATCAAACGGTGTTTCGGGAATGGGAAGAATTAAACATTATTGAAAGGGTACCTGAAAAAGAATGAGACAATCGATGCCATTTTTTGCCGCATAGGCCTGTATTAAAAATGAGTAGTGAAACAACAAAAGTAAGACGCGTATTCGATGCTTCTGCTAACGAAAGGGGAAAACCTTCCTTAAATCAATGCCTATTTAAATGGCCTAATTTATTAGAATTAATATCAGATATCATTGATAGATTTAGACTATTTCCTATTGGTTTAAGTGCTGATATAGAGAAGTCATTCCTTCAGCTGAATATTGCCCCAAAGAATAGAGTTTATTTGCGTTTCTTTTACACATGTGATGAAGGGATAGAAATTTATAGGCATTTCCGCGTTGTTTTTGGAATATCCTGTTCTCCTTATTTACTGAATGCTTACCTTACGCCTCTTTTAAACAACTTTTTACCTGATTTTAATGAAGTGGCTCATAAGTTAAAAAATTCTTTTATGTTGATAACTGTATAACTGGTGTAAATAACGTCAGAGAAGAAGAGAATTTTATTGAACAGGCTAAAATTATTGTGTCTAGAGGCTGTTTTAAATTACGTAATTGGGAAAGCAATATTGCTAGTAAGTTTACATCTAAACATTCTGGTGATACCTCTTTATTAGGAATGTTATGGAATTTAGATATCTATACTAGAAAATGTAATATTAATGTAAATATGTTGAAATGTGATGTTAAAGTAACTAAGAGATTGATTTTATCAATTGTGCAATCTATATTTGATCCAATTGGTATACTTGCTCGAGCTACATTATTGTCAAAGTTAATTTTGCAAGAAACGTGGAAACAAAAAATTAATTGGGATGATATGTTGCCTGAGGATATTGTAAATAAATTTTATTCATGGTTAATTGATTTACATTTGTTAATAGATGTAGCTGTCCCTCGTTATGTAGGCTCTAATGCAACGCTCGACTTGCATATTTTTGTTGATGCTTGTAAGAATTCTTATGCTGCATGTGTCCGCTCGAACTCGTGATTCTTCGGGAATTAAGTTGACTCTTTTAAGAGCGAAAACTCGTGTATAACTTTTGAAAATCTTAAGCATTCCAAGACTGGAGTTAATGTCGTGTTACATTGGAGCCAGGTTAGCATTTTCCATATGTAATGCAATAAATACTTTTGATATGAAAATTACATATTGGAGTGATTCTACAGTTGCTTTGTGGTGGATAAAAAACCATGGGAAATGGTCGAATTTTGTTGCAAATCGGGTCAAAGAAATCAGGTCTCTGACACAATCTGAATCATGGAGACATGTCCCCGGTCATATGAATCCAGCTGATATATTATCTCGAGGTTGTTGTCCTAGTCGAATGATATGTTCTGAGTGGTTTAATGGACCTTCACGGCTAAAACAAAATCCAGAATCGTGGCCTGTTAAAGAAAATTTTGGGGAACCTAATGAAGTTAATGGTGAAAAGAAAAAAGTTAAACTTGCAAACAATTAATGTGTCATAGTTGTCTGATCCTTTTGACATTGGAAGATTTTCAAATTATGATAAAATGATTCGGGTTTTCTGTTGGGTTTTACGATTTATTAATAACTGTAGAACCACTCCCAATTTATGTAAAGGTCTTTCTGTTGATGAAATTGTAAATTCTGAAATGTGTTTGATAAGGTTAATTCAGAATTCTTATTTCTCTGATTTAAATACTGCTAATTGCCTGGATGTATTTACTGATAATGAAAACATTATTAGAGTGAAGACCAAAATAACTGAACGTAAGGACAGATCTGATTTTTTAAAGCCTATTTGGCTACCTGGTAAATTTATATTTAGTGAATTATTAATTGAATCAATGCATAGAAAAAACTGTCATGCAGGATTTAATATATGATGCAATCATTAATATGAAAAAGATTTTGGATAACTAAGCAACGTAAGAGTATTCGTAAGGTATTGAATATATGTACAAATTGTAAAAGATATAAGGCAGAACCAATGTCATGTGAACCCGTACCTCTACCGGCTGATTGCGTAGAAAGTTGTTCTGTATTCGCGGTTGTAGGGATTGATTTGGTGGGACTTTTATTTCTAAAAGGTGGTAGAAAGGTTTGGATTGCTTTGTTCACCTGTGCTGTATACAGGGCTATCCATTTAGAACTTCTGCCCTCTTTATCAGCGGAATCTTTTTTTTTTTAGATCTAAGGCGCTTTATAGACTAAAAAGGCAGTCCCGAAATAATTTATTTATTAATAAAAATAATTAATATTATTTTATATTTATTAATAATTCGGACAATGGGAGTAATTTCAAAGGCGCGTTTAATGTGCTTTCAAAAATAGACTGGGAAGAGATACTTAAGGTTCCTAAGCGGCTTGATCCTTTTAATCAAGCAATTTATTCTTTTAAGTTGTTTGCCACTGATTAAAAAAGGGGGGGAGGATGTTGCGTAATCTATCTATTTTGTATCTGAGCTCCGGAGAGGTGAGATCACGTGACATGGTTTTCATATTATATTTTTGTATCTGTTTGCATAAAAAAACTGATTCATTTTGTTCATCACGTTTCATTGATTATTATGAATTTTTTTGTAAAATGGTAACAGTTATATCTTTGGAATTTTGTTTTTTAAGAAATGTAAGAATATTCTAGATAGTTGAAATGTTTTGAAATGTACACTTAAGATGTACAAAGTTTAAGAAGTATTATATTTTGTTGTTATAATAAATATTTTGTTTGTGATGTTAATTGAAGATCTTTTTTCTGAATTAGTCAAACAAATTATAGCATCGGGTAGATGCTTCTTATCTTGTAATGCTTCTGTTTGTTTGTTTTTTAAACCGCATCAGATGAAATTTATTCTTCTGTCTGCAATACACAAATGCACATAAATGTTTTTTTATTGTCTTCTGAATGATATGTAAATAGTTTAAAACATAATTTATATTAAGTGACGGACAGCGATCCAAAAGTACGCGATGCTTTCTACATAACCACTTCAATTGGACAATGAAAGAAACCAATTTTTCAGCAATGGCTTGATCATTTAGAATGCAACTTACCATAAACAGATCTTTGAATGACAGCGGTAATAACGCTGCTCGATTTTTGAAATTCGATCTAGCTTTTTAATTACTTATAGGTCAAATTTCTAATACAAGCCCCTCGTTCCAAAATTTTCCGTAATCGGCCCAGAGAACAGCATCTGGTGAACATGATCTCTGATGTCATTGAAACTGAAGGTTTTCAGTTAAGCACACACGATTTTGTTATCAAAGAACTCGCTTTTTATGCGGTTGATTCTGGATACCATTGCCGTTGGAATTTTCTCTCCCCGCATTCTTAGGAGCAATTACCTCTCCTAAAAAGAAGACATTTGCATGGTTGACTCATTCCGTCATGGTTTGCAATGGAATAGTGACGATTTAAATTATTCAGCATTAGAACCTATACTTTCATCATTGTTTATATCTTATAAGAACGTTTATATCAAAGGACTATAAAAAACAAAGTTTTTAGAACATTTGACTGGACGAAATATTTTGAATCTGAATGATTTTAACTGTCCTAAAATTAATTTATTAAATATTTTAGAAGTAAACTGCCCAAGTCACCGTAGTAGTGCATATGGGAGTCATTCCAAAATCTGTTCCGCGAAGAACGCTGCACTATGGGATATTTCTGACATTTGGCTAGCAAAAACTTGATTTCGTAAATTATAACATATGAAAGAAAACATTGATGCACGATAAAGAGCAATCATTGGAATTTACAGTAAAATATTCTTTAATAAAAATTTTTTAAACCTTTGATATTTATAATTCTTATTAATCTAAATCAGTTTACATTAAAAGGTTTTCACATAAAAAAAAAAATAG
The DNA here is from genome assembly GCA_963932465.1 of Maratus speciosus. Taxonomy (NCBI): domain Eukaryota; kingdom Metazoa; phylum Arthropoda; class Arachnida; order Araneae; family Salticidae; genus Maratus; species Maratus speciosus. Next base: position 34,210,028 of record OZ010789.1, on the reverse strand, counting down.
TTACAAATCAGATGTCGGCATTCTGGTTGAATTAAGAATAATGTTATATTTCTTTCTTAATCATTTTTGTAATAGTTAATTTCTAAGAAAATTTATATAATTATATTTTTCATATTTTACAAAAGAAGAACAATTTACATTTAAAGGCGCGCAAAACTTTCATGAATATATGGATGAATTTGTGATTAATTTGAATTATATTATTTCTTGAATATTAAATTTTGTGTAATTCAAATACGTAATCAGTTTCAATTTCATTTACTTTAATTTATTTTTAATATTCAGTAGAGTCAAAACACTGTTTTAAACACTAGTATCGTGAAGGAAATTTTCACCTTGTTATTAATAAACTTTATAATATACTTATAACTACTGAAAAGGTGACAAAAACATATAAAAATATTATTTAATGTAAACCCGAGATATTTCGAACACACACGCGTTCATTTTCAAAGGGAAAAAAGATGACTGACTGAATAGAAATACATTTTGAAAACAAAAACAAAAATAGTACGCATGCGCAAGCGGAGTTCGGTCCATTTCTCTGCAGAGGGGTGAAATGATGATTATGAGCTGATCTTTTCACCCTTCTGTAGAGAAATGGACTGAACTGCGCTTGCGCATGCGTACTATTTTTGTTTTTGTTTTCAAAATGTATTTCTATTCCGTCAATTATCTTTTTTCCCTTTGAAAATGAACGCGTGTGTGTTCGAGAGATCTCGGGTTTGCATTAAATAATATTTTTATATGTATTTGTCACCTTTTAAGTAGTTATAAGTATATTATAAAGTTTATTTTTAATATACTAACCAATTTTAGAAAAAGAATACTACAAGCTTCACCAAGAGTATCTTTTCGTTCCGCATCGCAGAATTTTTCTTCTAAAATTCCTTCTTTTTTATGTGCATATCTCTTCTAGTGCTTCGCTTGTTTTTATAAGGAGTTTCACTTAACCACTTGTTTAGTCTCAGGGAGTGATTTTAATCAGTAATTAGTCAATTTAGAACCCCATTTGATGCCAAGTTTCAATGTTTATCTTAGAAAATCAAACAAGAAAAAAGAGGAGTTACAAGATTAACAGCAGATCCTAAATGTTGTAAATCAATGTTAAGATAATGTTTAATTTGACTCTAGGAAAACAAAGGTTTGAAATACTTAAGTAATGCTTTGTAATTTAGAATTAATCAAAGGGAAAAAAATAACATGTTTTTATAAAGGAAAATTTATTATGAAGATGGTTAATTATACATTCCATTACAGAATTTATTAGTTAACAATAAAAAATAAATATGATGTATAAATATTTGAATTTCAGAATTTTTAAGGAAAACCAACTAGGATACATGTATCTCGTGATATTTTTTGAGATACGGATAAATGATAAAAGTTAAAGTTCTTAACTCATAGAAATATTCAATGTAGTTCCCTCTGGGATCAATGAACCATCCATTTCTTGGAATAAATTAATGATATGTTGTTTTTTCAAATGACGTACGATGGCATTTTGGCAATTTTGAGAACGGATACTTCTGAATTGTAAAAAGCAATTTAATTGCATTTTTGGCAATTTTCCGTATTTTTTTAATGTGACAATTTTCTGTATTTTATTCTTTTAAATACAGTAAATTGTCATATTTCGGAAGAGGAAGAAAAATCACATACAATCCATAGAATGTGCTTAAATCTTGCTATATTGACAAAATAATGTACTTTCAATACAAATAGATTGTAATTTCCGATCATGTTGATTTTTGATTTCAAAGTACAATGTTAACTTTATCAATTAATTTACCTTGAACAAGCTACTTTGCTCGTCCTATCTTTTAAATGTTTGAGACCTAATAACCTCGATGGTCGATGTCGTTAACATAATGAAAACGGGATGATTGTTTTCCGGTGAAATCTTTCGTGATCGGGCATTCCTTTGTTCCTCATGAATGAATAAAATTATCATATCGGACGGCTCATTTATCTAGTCTCGTGTCTGCGAATTTACAAGGTGTGGCTGTTAATTCCCAGGGATTTAGCATCAATTATTAGAATTGAAGGTTCGTTGTTCGGTTCACAATAATATTTAAATACTCAAGTATTTGCGCACATTATGAGCGCTGAGCGCGTATTCTCATTTTATTTTCTGGTATTAAAATACATAAGCAAACGTTCTCTGTCGAAGTATTGTTGTTGAAATATTGATGAAGCAGAGAATAAAAATTAAATCAAAGAAAAGGAACAACGAAACGCGTAAAATGTTGCAACAAGTGATCGGTGATGACGCATTACAATGTTCTCGCATTTTTGAATGATTGCTTGCCTGAAAATTCTCTTTCCTGTAAAGCGTTTTCAGACCAAGGATGACATCGTGCAGCAAACCACCCTTCATACTCTCTCGACATGGCACATTCCAAGGCAATCCCTGTTTTCCAAACTGGAAAAAATCACTAAAGGAAACAACATTTCTGACTATTGCTACATTAATTAAAACGTGACTTTCAAAATTAAAATTATTCCCAAAGATACTTTGAATGTTGTTTCATACAATTCCACATCAGATGGAACTTACTTCGAAACATCTTAAGGGTTCGAAACATCTTGACTATTAAGGTATTATGGATTTAGAATATTTCAGAAGTTATTTCTCCAATACTAAAAATTAATAGCGACACCTTGTATTACAGAAAAAGTTGAACTACAATTATTTATTATCCGTAAACAACTCGCAATATTGTAATGTTTAAAAGTAATAACCGTCGAGTTTGTGAAATTCATGCGTATTTAATCCTTTGTATTTTAAACTGTATATTGTTTTGTTATTAGATGAGGTTGTATAGAATGGCCAGGTAAAGTATATGCAAGGTTTTGTCCCTCACTGTAAATTTACTGCTGTTTATAATTTGAAATTTTTATTTAATGTGTTTGGGTTTTTTTTTCTTGTTGTTGTTTGTTTGTTACTAGCAGAAATTAACCTTCTGAGTTGAGTATTTTCATTCAGACAACATTGAACGTGAAGAATTTCTGTTTGCAATTAATCGTACAAAACTGCATGTTACATAAAACAATATTTCAACTCAGGACGTATCTGCATTCACAAATATTCCCCAAATACCGTTAAAATTCCAAGTTCTTTTTAGTTCCGAAGAAAATTGATTTAATCAAAATGTTATCAACTTATTGAAAATAAATTTTAATTGAGATATTTTTAAGTACTTGTAATTTTCTAAAAAATATAAAAAACTTACAAATATTTTAAAAGTGTTTTATTAAATGATAACTCTTTTGAAAATAAATAATATCTATAAATTATTAATCTATAAAATCGCAAGAAAAAATTGAATAAGTACTTACTGCATTTTCGGCCATCCCTTAAAATGAAAAATAAAGTAAAAATACTTGTTAGAAAAAAAATCATTAAACTCTTTTTATTTCACCTGGTGTAATTAAAAAACGCTTATGAATCCAAACCTTCTCAAAATGTTAAAATTAAAATGCATTCAACAATTACAATTTATTCTATATCATTTCAATTTAAAAGCGATCTTTGATATCATTACCTTAAGAAATATTAAAGAGTTAATACTTTTTTAATTAAAATATGTTCTCAATTTGTTACTAAATTTTAAATTTCACTACAAGTTCTTTAATTATTCATGTTTTCTGATTACCATTGAAATTAAATTTTCACTAAAGGATAGCTAATCTTATTCTAAAAATAGAATATCAGTATATTTTTTATAATATTAACCCTTAAATGCCGGGTGTTGCTTTTCGGCAACATACCCAATTTAGGCTCTAAAATACAATTAGAACAATACTGAAGCTATAATGCCTAATGTTGCCAATAAAATACATTCTGAAAATATTATAAAATCGATTTTCAACATGTAGATGACAACACTTGTGCTGTTTAAGAATAAAGATAGATTTCTTTTTTCAATTGTTGCTACGTGTTCTTTTTGTTTTGTTTGGAAGCTTGCGAAATTCCCTATTTTGTTCTGCAGTGAGCAAGTGAAATTTAGTTCTTATTATAGTTCCTAAAATTCTTGTGTGTTTAATATTATAGAATTTTCTCAAGCAAAATTATTTTTTCAATTAAAGACCAGTATTGCCGATTAGTAACAAACTGTTTTTTAGCCGTAAACCATACTTAAAACAAAATATGATTTTTTAAAGTATTTTTGTAATGATTTATTTAAAAAATGAAAGCCGAAATACATTATTACAATGATTTTTGAAAAATCAGGCATTTAAGGGTTAATATTCATTTATATAACTATCTAAATAATTAAATAGAGTAAATTACGCCATCTAATTAAACAAAAAAATTGTTATTCGATTTTCCTTTTTAAGGGAATTTTCTGTAAAATAACATTTTTTGTGTTCTTATAAAACGAATTTTCTAGAATAATTTTGTTTAAAACAAAATAAAACAAAAACTAGATAAGAACATTTTTGAATGAGTCAAATTCAAGATTTTGAAGAATTTATTTAAATTATAGTACAATAACAATTTGTTTAAAATCAATACATTTTACTGCATTAGAAATACATCAGTTTTTTAAAAAGAACAATGTCTTAATTTCTCAAATGATGTTGATAAATATATCTAGTACTTCAAAGTCTCATATATCAGCTTGTAAATGTATGGGATAATATTTTTTCTGTGTGACTTCATATAAACAATTCATAGGGTTAGAAATTAATAACGCGTGACAAAGGTATTCGCTCACAAACGACAGAGCATCTTAGATTCAAGGAAATTAATTATGCCAAATAAAATGAAATCTGAACACGAGAAATATGCCTCGTAATATTTATTTATTTCATTTAATAACTTACCGAAAGAAATGAACGATTTGAATGTATGATCAAAGAAAACACTTCTGAAATATTTGAACAAAAATGCAAGTTACTTGTTTGTAATTAAATTAGCTATAATTTATTTTTTCAAATTAACAGCTAGTTTGAATAAAATTCTTTATGTGAAAGAAATCAAACAATGTATGGTTTGACTAATGTCAACTGTGTGTTTTCTAAAGCACAAACACGTTACATCTGTATACTTAATTAATATATTAACATTGATACGAAATTCAGACATTTAATAAAATAGTACAATAAAGCGTAATGCGATAAAAATTTAAATCGCACGTTTCGGATTCTATTCTGAATCACTCATGAGTAAGCAAAATTACAGATACACAAAGAAATACAAAAAAAAAAAATCTAAACCAATCAGTTTTTTCGCATTTTTGTACAATCGAGACTCCTTCGCTCATAGGCGATTCAGGCAACTTTGTGAACCACCCATCTAGAAAAATTTGGCTATTGTAAACATTGAATATTGGCTTATCTATGCATTTCAAAAATCAGGAATATGTTCATGCTGGCGAGTAATCGATGCAATCTGATCTGTATTGGCGAGACTGGCCGTACTCTTAAAGTTGTATTAAAAAAGCGTAAATATTTATTTACAGACAGGTGCTTTTAACGCGAAAAGTTCTGTACATGCTTTAAAGGATAGTCTTATTCCAGATTTTGCAAATGCACAGATAATAAGTCGCATTTCAAAATTTACAATAGCCGCTTTTTTCTAGAGGGGTGGTTCACAAAGTAGGTTGAATCGTCTATGAACGAATCCTCCCGATTACACCTGAATATATCATTTTACTCTTATTATACCTTTAACCGATTGAATTTGGTTCTTTTTTTGATTGCCTGTGTATAAGTAATGTTGAATATTGATAAATAATGTAATCCGAAATGTCTAATTTTTAATTTTTATTGTATGTACATTAATTACGTAACTCTACAAGTAAGCATTTAAATAAAATTAACAAGATGATTATTTATTTGAAGTTCATCGTATTCCCTATTGAATTTCAGAACATGAGTTATTTTAATTTGCTGCATAATATAGGAATTGACTTATTTTCTATATCATAGGGATTAATATTACTGTATCTGAATAGTTAAAGTAGTAAAAAGTTTAGCGAATAATTCCACATTTCGAAACAAAACACATTACTTCGGTTATGCCTGTTAAACAGTTGTTGCACACAGTTGTATCTATTTCACAGAGTGGTCATTAAGCCTACTTCTAGGACTAAAATTAGACCGGTAGTGGATGGTTCAGAACATGTTAGGTTACGTTTCAAAAAAAGACTGTACAGATAAGGGAAATAATTTAATTGAATTCACTTCTGTCGTCAAAATCAATTTAGAATGAGAAAGGTAGGAGTTCTAGCAGATATTCTTAGAGCATTTTTTTTTCAGATATCTCTAAATGAAAACAATAGATTGTTTATGTTTATAAATGTTGAGAGATTGATTTCGTGAAAACCTTGAGGTTTATAGACATTTTCGAGTTGTCTTCGGGATCAGTTATAGCCCTTTCCATTTGGCTTCTACTCTTACGCACAATTTAGATCAATAACCTGAAAATGTTTACGTTTTTGCTCTAAAACCTAAAGAATTCTTTAAAGTAGAAAACTGTGTAGGTAGTGTAGAGTCATTAGAAGAATTGAACTCTCAACGCACTGGATTCTTATCATCAGCACAATTTGATATCCGTGGTTGGTGTTATAAACAGTGCACGGAATTGGAATAATGAAAAAGTTATTTGAGTAATGAGAATGAGAATACACTTTCGTTACATGGTTTAATGTAGGACACAGTAAAAGGTATTGTATTGTGATCTCCGGATTTTTAAATTTGAGATGGAGTCCATCACAAAAGAACGATTTTGTTCCTAACGTTCAAATAATTTAAAATATTCTTTCCCATCGGTTTCCCTTGCCCATGACTTTAATTTTAAATTCGCTTTGATTTAAAACACCAAAGGAGATAGTTAAGGGATGATTTAGAAAATCTTGAGATTACGCGACGATTGTCTAACCACTCAGTAAATATTGGAAAATTATCCCTACACAACGTCTGCGGAGGGAGTAAATTGTTTATGCTACAGGCGCGTTTTTCTAGGAAATGAACTATCAAATCTTGTCACTGAAAAGTTATTCAGACCCGTTCTAGAATAGCAACTGTAGAAGACTTTTATATTCCTTCTTAAGTGATTAGCTTGTTGCATTGGAGCTAGACTGACAAAAACTATTAAAAAAGATTCAATCAGAAATGTTGGTACGTACTTTTTTATATCCGTCAGATTCTGTGGATATATTATATTGGATAAAACGGCATCGGTCTTGGACCTACATTTGTAGAAAATAAATTTAGAAAAATTTGGAAACTTAAATCCAACTCTTCGTGTAATTTTGTACCTGGACATATGAATAAAGCATATTTGCGTCCATTTGCCATGTCTCAGGTGTGGTTAGGGCCAACATGGCTAACGGATTCCGAAGAAAATAGACCTGACATTAACATTTAGCCTAACTTAGACATAGTGAATACAAAAAAAAAAAAAAAAGAAAACCATTGTGTCCGAATTTATTGTAGAGAGTAATGACTCCAAATTTTTATAATTGCTATTCCTGGTACATTAAAATTTTGTGAGTTATCTGTTGGATTTTGTGACTTTGCCAAAATTCAAAAAGGTTGAGTAGTCCAGGCAATAGAGACCGTATAGGGGCTCTACCTAGCAAAACTCATGGTAGTTCTGGAAAAACGCTTACTATATGTTTTTTGGGTCGCTGTATCTGAATTTTCAACTTCCCACCAAAATTTCCCCCGGCAACCGCCCCCCCCCCAAATTTTAATAAAATGACCCCCCAAAAAGCTTTGTATTAAAGAAATCAAATTTTTTATTGTTTTAGGGAAACAGTATCTAGAAATTTAGAAAGTAAACAAAATTTGCAACAAATTAGGTATATGACATTATGACTTAAAATGAAGGGGAAGGGGGGTCAGCTTCGGAACATGCGCGCGGTGCTGCGTGAACTAAGTTGCGCAATTCCACATAACCACTCACACGTTTACATTCGCCTTCCCATCTCCCCTCCGAACTTTCTCAGTAAGGTTTACTTTAAGATTTTTGATCGCTGAATCCGAATTTTTAACTTCCCTTCAAAATCTCCCCCCCAAAACCCCCCAAAAAGTTTTAAACATAATTTCTTATTGTTTTAGGGGAAAAGCATTACAAAATTCAGAAACTCGACAAAATTTGCAACAAATAGGATATGTGACATTATGACGGAGGATGAACGGGGAGGGGGAGGGCTGCTTCTCAACATGCACTGCAGCGCTACGTGCACTAAGTTATGAAGTCCAGGCAATAGGGGATTTTACCTGGAAAAATTAATACTAGTTCTGGATTTCGATTCACTTTATGTTTTTTGGGTTGCTGAATCCGAATTGGTAACTTCCCATCAAAATTTCGCCCGGCAACTCCCCAAAAAATTGATTTTTTGAAAAGATTTGGTTTTTGAGAAAAGCGCGCGGGAAATGTTCCGAGGTAGCCCCCTCTCTCCCCGTTTATTCTACGTCATAATATCATATATCCTATTTGTTGCAAATTTTATCAAGTATATGAATTTTGTAATGCTTTCCCCCTAAAAGAATGAGAAATTTAAGTTAATAACAACTATTTTGGGGGTTTTCGGGGGGGGGGAAATTTTGGGGGTAAGTTAAAAATTTGGATTCAGCGACCTAAAAAACTTAAAGTAAACCTTATAAGGAAAGTTCGGAGGCGAGATGGGAGGGCGAATGTAAACGTGTGAGTGGTTAAGTGGAATTGCGCAACTTAGTCCACACAGCACCGCGCGCATGTTCCGAGGCAGATCCCCCCTTCACCTTCGTCCTAAGTCATAATCGCTTATATCTAATTTGTTGCAAATTTTGTCTACTTTCTGAATTTCTAGATACTTTACCCGTGAAACATTAAAAAAATTGATTTTTTTAATCAAAACCTTTTTGGGGGGAGCTTTTTACCAAAATTTGGGGGGGGGGGGTTTACCAGGGGAAATTTTGGTGGAAAGTTACAAATTCGGATTCAACGACCCAAAAAACATAAAGTAAGCCGATTTCCAGAACTATCATAAATTTTGCTAGGTAAAATTCCCTATTGCCTAGACTATAGTGCCGACAGAATATTCGGTTAATGAACCAATGAAGAACTGAAAAAGGCAGATACAGTTATTTTAAAAATAGTTCAAAAAGAATCATTCGTAAATATTCATGATGAAAGATTTAAACACTTACGTACTTTTACGGATTCGGAAGGTATCATTAGAGTAAAAACGAAAAACGAAGAATGATGAGATTATGAAATGGGATGATGAATTTAACTTTAAATTACCAGTACTAGTAATCTTATCTTCAAATCAACATGTTGCACAACAGGCTATGATTTAGAAACTTCTAGATTAAGGCCATGTCTGATGACAGAGGTTAAAGGAACTATGGTGTAATGAAGAGTAGTAAGATTATTAATAACATAACATATAAACGTATCTTGTGCAAAAGCACTCATCGAAACCACCTGAAGTAGAAAAGAGTGCTTTACCTGGAGACAGGATTTGAAATGCTGCTGCTTTTAAAATAAATGGGCAGATCTATACAGACCTCTTTATTTGAAGAATCAATCGAAAGTCCGTATTTTAACTTTCAAGTGTACAATTTTTAGAATTGTCCATTTCGAACTTTTGAATACTACTTCGACAGATAGTTTTATTCTTAGACTTTCAATGTTCAAAGCAAGACGAGGTTGTTAAATTAGCTATTTGCAAGCGTGGATATGAATATCAATCCACGCTCGCAAATAGCTTAAATTAGCTATTTTAATTTAATTTTATGTTTGCAATGTTGTTCATTATGCATCATGTCTCGTGATATTGTTTACTATGTTTATTGTTTTTAAATTATGTGAAAATGTTTTCTATCGTGAATGATTTTGAAAATGTCACTGCGTGTGCGACGAAAAGATCGTCAATCTTAATAAAGATATTTTATCACTTTTTATAGCATTATTTTACTTAGTCATAATTTGTTTCAAATGATTGACTTTGAAAAAAAACTGTTTATTATGTTTCTCGTATAGAATGGATATTTATACTACCTTCTGCACCATTTTGGGATGGTTTCTGGGAAAAACTCGTAGGGATCCTGAAACGAATATGAAGAAAGATACTAGGAAAATCAACTGTAAAGTTTTGAGTGTATTATAAAATTACGACCTTTAACTTATGTTACTGTCACCAAGGAAAGCACTATACCAGTTACTCCGAAGAATCCAGTAATATATTGTGCTAATACCACCAATTTTATTGAATGTCATAATTTGTTTCAAATTATTGACTTTGAGAAAATAAAAACTGTTTATTATGTTTCTCGTATAGAATGGATATTTATACTATCTTCTGCACCATTGTGGGGTAGTTTCTGGGAAAAACGCGTCGTAATCCTCAAACGAATGTGAAGAAGAGTACTAGGAAAATCATCTATAACATTTTGAGAGTATTATAAATTTACTACCTTTAACTTATGTTACTGTCACCAAGGATGACGCTAGAAGACCAACTCCTGCGATGTTATTACAGAAAATATCCGAAACAGGAATGCCAGAACTTGACGTATTGGATCAAATGAAAATAAACAAAAGTAACCATTATAGAGTTAAGTTTAAAAATGACTTATATTCGAGATTCAGAAATGAATATCTAAGGTTCGTTGAAAAATGCTCAAAGCTTTTATGTGTTGGGTATATTTTCCTCATCTGGATTGAGAATTTCGACCAAATAAATCGGCCACTTGGAAAAATTATAGAACCTTATATGAGTCAAGACCGTGATATAGAGATCGTTAAATTGAAGGCAATTTCGGATTGCGGGTTCTCCTCATGAGAAAACTCTGTCCTTTGGATGTGTGTGGAAGACGGGAAAGTTGTGTGATCCAGACTTGCAGAACTGTTTGTCCACTCGTCGATGGCAAGTTGTACGCTCGCCCGAATAGACTTCAAGTAAAGTGAAGCCTCAAATTGTGTTCTGTCTCTTAGTAAACTCACAATAGGGAATGTGGAAAAAGAACACTTAATTCGAACATTTTATAAAATCACAGAATTGTACCTCAGCATTTAATCTAGACTATTAATTTAGTTTAATGAACGCTTTAACTGAACTTTAATTTGTTTAGTAACTTATTTTTTCTGTTTTTCGTCGTATAAGTTCTAATGATGAAACGATGAAACTAACATGTAATTTTTTACTTAGTGTAAATATAAACGTTTTGTGTGTTCTTAACTGTTTATGTATGATTTTCTGAAAAGCTTTTATTAGTTTATGTAAGTGTGAAGAAATGTGTGATGCCGTGCATCCCATTACGAGCACACAGATAAGATCTTTTTATTTATTCTGATGTTCAATTTACGAAATAAATGAATCTTACCACTTTTGAAATGTTAAACAAATTATCAACTATGCAGAAAAAATATACCTAGTATTTCAAATTCGTGTAAAATTGAAATATACATACGTTAAAACATTTCTTGTCGTTGCTATTTAAAGAAAGCAAATCATACAGATTTAGAATTTTTATGAATGTAGTGAATGTAATGAATGTATTCATTAAGAATCGACAGAATGTCATAGAGTCTAAAAAATTACATGTAAAAGGAAAATAATTTTAGCAAGACTAATTTACATTGGGATTCTTATTTATTTCATTAATTCGCTTACTTATAGAAAACAATGAATGTTTGCAATGCACGATCAAAGGCGATACGTTTGCGATATTTGAAGCAAAACGTGAATTCCTTACTTTCAAATTAAAAAGCAGTAATTTTATTTTGAAATTCAGATGTACTTGGCCACAAATGTTTTCCCATAGAATAAATCAGATAAGGTGTGTTGGGTCTATTCCTATTCTTTTGGAATTCTTAATGAAATAATGAACCCCTTGATTGTTTTTTTTTCACAATTAAATAAAAATAAAAAGCCGTCACCACTTTTTGTTTTCTAAAATATTTCACTTTGTACAATCGAAAAAGGTATGCCATTTAACAAACCAAACATTACAGTTAAAATTAAGTGGAATCCAAATGTTTTAGTATCGAAGATCGCAAACTGTTTTTGCCCGAACTTCCCTTGGACAAAGCAGTTAAATGGTTAAAGCAGTAAAATATGTCATAGATAATTATGTATATATACACTGTGAAATATATTACATCATGTATCGCTCATAAACAGTATGTATTTTTACAATACTAGGGGCCTCTGTTCCCTACAAGCTACGCTCTCCAACCCCCGTTCAGACACCGCAAACTCTAAAAGCACGCTAGTCTGATCGGCTTTAAATGGCTTAAATGTATCGTTTTAAATCTAGCGTAATTTTCACCAAAGTTTTCTTTCCCTTTTTAATATTCATGTGAAAATACTTTTGTTGTTAGAAAGGAAATATTATTTGCATTTTCTTAGAATTTTCAACACAAGAGCAATGTGACTCTTGTAGTCGCTTCAATAACATCTGCATTGTTTGAAAACAGAGTTGGGCAAATTCGCAATCTGATTTATTTGTGATCTGATTACAATGTAATGACATAGAAGGGATTATAATTTCAATTTCATGTTAATTATAATCTGTATTTGAGAGTGAATTAGCATTATAATCGTAACTATAAATGCTATGATTATCATTATATAATTGTAATTATAATTGAGAAAACTTACAATTACGATTACGTGTAATTATAATCTGAACTTCAAATTCAATTAGCATTGTAATCGTAACTATAAATGCTATGATTATCATTATATAAATGTAATTTTAGTTGAGGAAGCTTATAATTAAGATTACGTGTAATTAAAATCTGAATTTGAAATTCAATTAGCATTGTAATCGTAACTATAAATTCTATGATTATCATTATATAAGTGTAATTATAATATAGAAAATTATAATTACAATTGCGTGTAATTTCAATGGCAAATATTTTATTAAGATATGATTTTAACTGTAATGCAAAAGGTTGTGATTTTATTACGGTGCGGTAATGCTGTAACTGTAAAATTTTAGTTACAATTACGTGTAATGTGTATGGTAAATTTAGATTATTGATTTGATTTCAAATGTACTTGTGATTATTATAATTATCATTACGCTGTTGAAATTGTAACTAAGAAATTTTAGCTAAAATTACGTGTAATGGAAACACTTAAATTCCTAATTAGATTTTATTCCAACTGTACTTGAGACTGTACTTATTTATGATTTTTTTTTTTTTTTTTTTTTTTTTATGAGAAATAAGAAATTTCGGTTACAATGACATTATAATGAGGATGATATTTGAGCAGTTAGTATTTTAACTTTTAAGGGTGTATTCGAAAAAATATTTTTCCACCCTCAACAGCTCGAAATTTTCTGAGAAATTTTCAGACTCATTTTTCAAAAGTAAAAACATGAAACTTGCTGAGGTGAGTTTTGAAGAGATGTTTATGAGGCCGTGTGATTTCATTTTTCGCTCAATTAATTAGAATTTGAGTTTTAAACAATTATTTTCTCAGTATGATGATTTTTTTTTTCATTCCCAGATCTCCCGATTCAGAAAAGTCGGTTCAAAAAGCCCACTTTGACAGCATTTTTCACAATATTTTCTGCATTTATCATAAAATCGTGAAGCACGGCACAGTATGTAACTTCTAAATAAGAGAATTTCCCAGTTTGATGCGTTTGACAGCAAAAATGATTTTAAAAATGAATCAGAAGATAAGCAGTTTGGATTGGAATACACCCTTAACTGATGTTACCGGTCTCACACACCGCTACTTTTTTCAATTTTTATAGTTTAACTTGTAATTTTTAGTTTAACTACTGATCATTTGAAACTGCAGTACTATCACTAGAGGCTTTCGAATAGGTGAATTTTGATTATAAATTCAGCCCAGTACAAAAAGTTTAGTACTAAAACGCCATCCTATGACTTAATCGCGACTTTTATGCATCTTTCGATGGAGCGATCTCACAGACCGCTTAACAGTAGTTGTGTGATAATTTCTGTAACATCAGTTAAAGGTTAATGATAACGGAGAATTTTCCAACTACGATAATCTACCATTTTCTCACTCAAGCCCCCCCCCCCCCCTATATTTTAGCACATCATAAATAAAAGGGGTTGGTAACTTAAAACACTTATAACTCAAACTGTCATAATATTCGTTCGACACTCATATTTTGTATGGTTTAAGTGTAACCTTTATGAAGGAGAGGTGGGGTGATTTTTTTTAACGGAAGGTCAGTAAATTTTAGTATAGCGCAAATGTAAGGGCCTAATACCCTAAAATACTTGCAACTCGGATCAAAATTGTTTTAACCTAGACAAATTCCATATGATAAACGCAATAATGTTAACGGGCGGAGGGTTTGTCGATCTTTTATAGAAGCTCAGCTCATTTTAGTACATTTTAAATACAAGGTGTTGACAACTTAAACCAGTTATAAGTCGAAGTGTAACTATCGTAGAACACTCATATTTTGTAAGGTCAAATTAATCTTTATAAAGTGGCAACATTTCGGGCATCTTTAATGCAAGATTTCTAAATTTTAGTATGGTGCCTATATGAAGTCTCGATAATGACAAATGCTTATAATTCGAATTCATCTTGTGGCATCGCATCTCACAGTAATTTCTTATGTAATCTTAATCATTTGAAGTAGTAATCATTCTGTAGCGGTTCCTTCATATTTTAGTGCATAAGGTGATCACAACGTAAAACAGTTATAACTGGAGCGGTAATTATTGTGGAGCACTCATATTTTGTAAGGTAAACGTAATGTTTAGGAAGAGGAGACATTACCTTTATTATAAACATTATTATTTCACAGATGAATGTTCGTTGCCGATTTAAAGTTTAATACTTAAAATCCAAATTTAACGAATTTCAGTTTATATGCTAATACATTGTTTTAATGAAAAATTAATTTTTCATATGTTTCGATAGTACGTGAATAGTTTTGTTTTATTTTCTAATATTCTGTAATTAGATAATACCCTTTAAAGTAGAGTCGTATAGTCGACCAAGTATCCTGATATTGTCGCAAATCACGTAGATTTTTTTTTTGCCATTTTTGCAATTGCCATTATTTTTTTTCAAATTGATTAGTACTTACGGTTAACAATTGATAAGAAAAAGTGAAGTTTAATACATAAAATCAAAATTAATCGAAATTCAGTTTATATGCTCATACACTTGTTAGCGTGTTTTGGTAATATTTTAATATTTTCTATTTTTCTATCATTCTGTAATTACACAAATTTTACATGTTAAACGCAATCGTTTTAGAGTTGGAGTTTGTTTTGTTTGTTTTTTTTTTTTTGGGGGGGGGGGGAGGGGGGATCTGTTTGCAACATTTTGTATGGTAGACATAATCTTTATAAAGGGAAAAAAGGCATTGTCAGTATTTTTAACAGAAACCCCGAACTTTCTGTATAGCGCGAATATAAGGACCCGATGAACATAAGCACTGGATAACACATGGATCCAAATTGTCGCAGAACATACATATTGTAAAAGCAGTCATTTTAATGGAAGAGGGGGGATTCTTTTTTGTGTCCTGTTTGCAATTAGAAATGCTTACTTAAATTGATGTAGTGTTTATGGTTAAAAAAAAAAAAAAAAAAAAGTTTTATATATAAAATCTTGTTTCATCGAATTTCAGTTCATATTTTTTTGCTTTCATTTAATGCAAAATTAGCTTTTCGCATATTTGGATAATATTTGGATAATAATTGAAATTTAATTTAAATACATTTCATAAAATGTAATTCAGATTTAGTTATATTACATTACACGTTAACCAAATTGCATTCTAAACAAAAGTAAATGACATTAACTTGTAATACATTAGAATTTAATCTAAATTATATTTTCAAAGATGTCTTTAGAATTGACCTATAATCCATTACAAGTTAACTGGATTCTATAATTAAAAAAGGTAATCGGAATCATATTGTAATAGATTACAGGTTAATTGGATTATATAATCAAAAATAGAATTTCAATAATCTTGTAATCCATTAGCATTTAATCTAAATTACATTTTCAAAGATGTAATTAAAATTTACCTATAATACATTATAAGTTAACTGGATTCCATAATTAAAAAAATAATCGGTATCATGTTGTAATGTATTACAGGTTAATTGGATTTTATAATTAAAAATTATAATCTGAATTATCTTGTAATCCATTACAAATTAATCTCATTAAGTTTTAAAAGATAAAATAAGAATTGATTTGTAATCTATTACACCATTCAGATTATATATTTCAAAGGCATAATTGAAATTACTTTGTAAAGCATTACATGTTAATTAATTGCATTGTGAGGTGATTATAAAGTATTTTAATCTGTAATTTCATTACTTTGTAATCAGATTCTGCCCAACACTGGTTCAAAATACCTAAATGTCAATATGTTGATTTTCCGTAAGCAAATACACCCTATTGGTTTACAATGGAAGTTTATGGGAATTTGGCGAAATATTAGAGATATCGCCAAGTTGGCGTCACATTTGGCGACTAATTTTGGTCACCAAATCTGGCGGTATATTGCCAAGTTGGCGACAACCTTGATGGCATTTGGCGACAGAACAGGGTCATCCCTATGGTAAACCCCTTATAGGTATGGAATTGCATTAAATGCTGTTCAATAACTAATGATATCCGTTTCATTGATAGTATATCGCAATATATATATACAGATTAGTTTTAATAGATTATCTCAAAATATGAAACAATTGTCTCGTGGAAGTATATTTTTAAATTTAAACTGTTTACAAATATTAAGTTTTAGCAATTTTGATTAATAATGTAATTATCAATTTTTAATTCCTGCTTTTAATACGTAATCATTTAATTCTCATTTGAAAGTTTTTATCTGTTTATAATAGTCACGTGTAAATAAATTTTTAATTTCAAGGAAATAATATTCTGTGCGCTGTTTTTAAATTTTTCAACAATGTAAAATAATACCCTTTTCTAAAAGCTGTAAAAATTGTCTCTCAAAATGCTGAAAATTTGAATTTAAAATACAAATAAAGCCTCAAAAAGTAATAAATAAACGGTCAAGTGCGAGTATTACTCGCGCACAGAGGGTTCCGTAGAATAAATATATGAATTTGTAATGTTATTATAAAAAACTATTGCTAAAAGAATACTAAGATTTTGTAAAAAACTATACAACGTAGGGCTGGGTATAACTGTATATATTAGAAAAGTGTAAATGAGTATACCATGAAAGTTCAAAGAGATATGGAACCTAAATAATATCAAATATAGCTATTCATGTAACTCTTTTTTTATATATTATCCTAATCTGTTTATGATGAACTTAAAAAGGTACAGACAATAAAAGCAGTGCATAGTTAAACTTCATTTGGCATTTCATAAAACTAAATTCAGCGTAGTAATAACCTTTATTTCTACACTGTAGCTAAAACAAAACCTTTGCTCAAAGTTTAAATTTGGCATTGTGCTAAGCGCGCTTCGAAAGGAGGTCTCAAAGTTCTAACGCCACCTTGTTCAGTGCCGCGTTTTTCCAGATAGGTGATTAATAACTTTTAAAGTCACTCGATGCGCATTCATAGATACACTCAATGCAAACTATCGCGAATCCCAGAGTATTTATTCGATTTATTCTAATTAAACCTTTCGAGCGCGGTGCCCTTAAAAAAAGGACATCTAATTTTAATTGCAAAACAGAAAATCGGCACCAAGAATATTTAATTAAAATTTTTCTTTTATCTTGTACGTGAAAATAAACAAGTTCACATTTCTAATAAATTCGTTTGTAAATTCTGGTGTCAGTTCGTTATTTCATAAGTTTATAAATAGAATTACTCCGCGCCAGAAACGGTTAAGTGGTCGCAGGAGTCTTAACTTCAAAATTTAAGAAATTTAAATTTTTTTAGATGTTAAACTCCTATCTTTTCTGAATATTTTGATATAATTGTTTCCTGAAAATTCCCGTTAGAACAGAAGTTATGGTTTTTTAGAATTATACCCGCTCAATAACTGTAGCGGTGATTCCGAAACTTTGAAGTCATTTTTTTCCAAATGGTGTTTTTTGGGCATAACGCGCAGGATACCTCAAAAACTTCTGAATATTTTTTCATGAAATTGTCAAAACATGTATTTCATGTTAGTCTGTATAAACTGAACCTAAAATTTCCGTTTTATTGTTCAAAGAAATATTTTTTTAGGTGATTTTACTGTTGATACTTTAAAAATTTTGTATTAGCTAAATGCAACATTGCATTAAAAATATAAAAATGCTTTAAATACAAATTTATTTAAGTTTAGGAAAATTATTACAATCTGAAGTATAAGTAAGCACCAAAATTTTCATTCTAGTTGCAATATTTATTTTGTCATCCGGCACGTAAACTGTTATCCCAATTTTTTGTTTTACAAAAGTGTAACAGTTTCGGGCCCCCTATAAATACTAATTCTGTATCTTGCAATTTTTTAAATATATGAAATGAAAGAACATACTTATATCTTTCATCCCAATTAAAATTGTGTTTTAAAATCATATACATTTACATACAGACTCTTAAAACTTCAACATTTTAGAAATTTTAATTTTTTTACATGTTAAACTCTTATCTTTTCTTAACATTTTAATATAATTGTATCTTAAAATTCCCATCAGAACAAAAGTCATGGCTTTAACAATTATACCCGCTCTATAGCTGAAGCTGCGTTTCCGAAACTTCGAAGTCAATTTTTTCCAAATGACATTTTCGGGCATAATGCGCAAGATACCTCAAAAACTTCTGAATATTTTTTCATGAAGTTTTCAAAACATATATTTATATTAGTCTGTATAAACTGAACCTAAAACATCCTTTTTAATGTTCAAAAAAATAATTTTTTTAGATGATTATACTATTGAAATTTACAAAATTTTGCATTAGCTAAATACATCTTTGCATTAATGATATAAAAATGCTTTAAATACAAATTTATTTAGGTTCAGGGTAATTATTACAATCTAAAGCTTAAGTAGGCACCAAAATTTTCATTCTAGTTGCAATATTTATTTTGTAATCTTGCGCGTAAACTGTTACACCAATTTTCTGCTCGATAAATGTCTGTCAGTTTCGAGCCCCCTATAAATACTAATTCTGTATCTTGCAATTATTTAAATACATGAAATGAAAGAACATACTTATATCTTTCATCCCAATTAAAATTGTGTTTTAAAATCATATACATTTTAAGACATCAAATGTTGAAAAGGGTCTTTTTTTCATTTTTTCCACTTTTTAGAGTCCTGAGACCCCTTAAATTAGTATGTTTTTAACAATTTGACGTTTATTGCTATTATACTGTAGCTGGACATCACATTACACATATATATATCATTAAAAGTTGTTAACTAGGCATAGAGTACGCCGTCCCTGTCCTTATATATGTGCAAACTGGCCTCTATTTAAGGGTTAATATCTCAGCTAATTACTGATGATTTTTTTCGGAAATGATTATCAACAATGCTTTTATACTTCTGCAACGATAGGTATATTCAGCGATGCTCAACATTTTTTCTGAATGCCCGTAAATCGAAATTTGTGTATAACAGAAAAATGCTAATTTCTCAATAACTATGTGACCTAGGATAATCGCTATAATTTTCCGGCAAGGTTTATATTAACATCTACTACCTCTAAATTTTTCATAATTTTAGTTTCAGTAGTTTCGGAATTAGATGGGGGGAACATATTTTTGCGTTACATTTTCGACAATATTTTTTAAAATATAATACCTAAAATTAAAAGGAATATATTTTTGAGTTCAGCATTACGGAAGCTTTCACAGGATACACCACATGATATACAAAGAAAAGATTTTTTTTTCAAGTAGCATAACTTGCCCCCCCCCCCCCAGATTTTTACTAAATATATTTCTGAATGTTTATTAATCTGAAAATATCTGGGTCAATGGTCTTTATTACTTCCCCGAATTTGAACTTTCCACGTTCATTAGTTTACGAGTAAAATGGCTGTGACAGACAGACGGACAGACACAGGAGTGATCTTATAATGGTTCCGTTTTTATATTTTAAGTACGAAACCCTAAAAAAAAAAAAATGTAAGTCAATTCCTACTTAGGTCATGAAAGAAAAATTTAATATAATCCCTTAAGCTTGTATTAGTTTTTGTTGTATTAAAATATCTGAATTTGTTGATTTTCTATAAGCAAGTAAACCCTATTGGTTTACAATGGAAGTCTATGCGAAGTTGGTGAAATATTAGAGCTATCGCCAAGTTGGCGTCACTTTTGGCGACTCATTTTGGTCACCAAATTTGGCGATATCTGGCAACAGAACAGGGTCCCTCCTATGGCAACCTTCCTTATAGTTATGGTGATGCAATAAATGCTGTTCAATAATCAATGGCCGCCAATTTGTCTCCCATATAAAACTAAAATTAATTAATTAATATTTGAAAAAACTGTATTAACAGCAAGTGTTAAAAAAAAATTATTTGAACTTGATTGGATGAATAATAAGTATTTTATTAACGATTGAAAATTTGAACAAGATATATATAGGGATAGTGTGAACTAATAGTAGGAATTTAAAAAGTGAGTCAAATTAAAAAATAAATGCAGTCTGCACACGGGGAACTTATGATGTATAAAATGATCTAAAAATGATTTAATTCTTATGTATAGTTTTTGCTCCTATAAGACTTTTTTAATGGAACGATTTTGGCCAACTTTAACATGAAATATCTCTTTAAATACACTGTTGTTAAACCCATTTTGAAAACAGTCTGCATCAGCGTATTTATCAAACATTTCTCTATGATACCACCGATTTTCATATTTTTGTATGCAAAATTTTTCTTAATATTAACGTACAAAGACCTCTGGTCACAAAAAATTCAAATTCGGCGGCAGTGACAGCGTTAGTTACTTTTTTTTAGAGTAGAGAAAAGCGTGTATTGTCAAAAAAATAGTACACAAAACGCTGGTATTTTTCATTGTATTGCTTTTCTGCCTAAAAATAAAATAAACTTCTTCCCCTTAATATATAATATAGGAATGTTACAGAATTTCGATAGTTAATGTCAAAAAGTTTCAATTTATTACTGTTCGAATTTTATAGGCTCTGGAAATACTTTTAAATAAAGTCCATGTATATTATAATTGCTAATATAATTTTAAAAATATATGATTCATTGTTAGTGTATCTTATCATTTTTATTTAAATTTTTAGATTTCATAAAATTCATCCACTTTATCCCAAAGTAATTACTAGAAATTTATAAAAAATGATTTTACAACATAATCATTTGCAAGGAAGTATAAAACTCTTTATTAATGCACAAATATTTTTTTTTGCATGAAATGTTGTGTGTAAAACTTCAATAGTAGTGTCCTGTTAAAAATATTGTTTTAAATACTCAAAATATTTTGATAAAATGAAACAAATATTTTAAGTCGTTTAAAATTATAATGTAAATATATATTAAATTATACAATTGTAGCTCCTTATATTATTAAAGTGTGAAAAATGTAATAGTTCAAAAACTACACTGCGAATTTAACTTGGAGAAATTGATTAACACAAACAAAATTAATCTTGTCCTGTTAAAGAAAAAAACAGTAAAAAGCTCTGTGTCGGGCGCAGTTTAAAATATTGTTTTAAATATTCAAAAAATATCAACAAAACGTTACAAGTATTTCAAGTCGTATAAAATTATAATGTAAATATATTTAATCATACAATTATAGCCCCTTATATTATTTAGGCGTGAATAATGTAATCGTTCAAAAACTACACAATGAATTTGACTCGGAGAAATTGATTAACACAAACAAAATGAATCTTAACACTCTAATAAACCGCGGGCTATATATGTATTTAATTTAATCATTTGAATGGATAAAACAATGAGTTATTACAATGCATGCTCAACGAAAATTCTTCTGAGATCCTTAAAGGAAAATATGAATAGCACATTTTCAATTAAATTAGCGACAATTTTGATTTCAAATTCATAGTTATGTCGTTGACAATAGAGCTTTTCCGGTGGATAAATCAAACAATGTGTATTGTGACCAATGGTAATTTTGTAACACTAAAGCGAAGCATTTAAATCAAATTATTCTGATAAAGATTTATTCGAAGTGTATATTATTAGCTATCGATTTTCAATAGATGATGTATTTCATTTTCGCTTCACGTAAACTGTTTTCTTTCTCATTGTGTTTTATACAAAAGACTAATTTATTATTAAATTTTCTTAGTTTTTCATGAGATAGTTACAGAATAAAATTTCCAAAAAATAACTACAATGTATTTTATGTTTATGACTTCGATCAAAAAAAAAAAAAATTGATTAATTGAGACGATAAATTCTAAAGCAAAGCATATAAATCAAATTATTGTGATACGGATTTATTCTAAATGTATATTATTAATTAACGATTTTCTACAGATGATGTATTTCATTTCACTTCACGTGAACTGCTTTCTTTCTCATTGCGCTTTATATAAAAGACTAATTTATTATTTTTAGTTTTTATGTTTGTTTTTTAGTTTTTTAGAGATAGTTACACAATAAAATTTACAAAAAATAACTACATTGTATTTCATGTTTATGACTTCGATCCAAAAAAAAAAAAAAAAAATTGATTAATTGAGACGATATCCTGTATATCCGACATACTAATTTCAAATTTTCGTGGTTTTTTTTGTGCCGCTGGTTTATGTTGATGGATAACGGAAAATAACAAATTGGAATTTTAGTGAAAATAATCAGTTTTCTCCCAATCTAAGAGATATCTAGAAAGCATGAAAATGAATATTTAACACGTGGTTTATTGCATTGCTAACTAAACGTAGAACCAACGGATTGAAAAATGTACAAGCCGGGAATGGAATCCGGAACCCTTGGAATAGCGCTCCAAGTGCTCTACCATTGAAGCTACGAGGACGATACCCAGCTTTAAAAAAATAATAAAAATGTATATGTGTTCACCGATGCTGGGTTTATTTGTGTGTCATGTTTCGACGCACGATTGTGTGCTCACGAAGACTGTTTCATCTTGTGCTGCAGTTGCAGCCTTACCAACATATATGGGAAATGCTAAGCTGGGTATCGTCCTTGTAGCTTAAATAGTAGAGCACTTGGAGCGCAATTCCAAGGGTTCCGGGTTCGATTTGGACATTTTTCACTATGTTGGTTCTACGCTTAGTTAGTAATGTGATAAATCACGTATTAAATATTCAATACTTTCGAACGTAATTTCACTGTTGAAAATTAATTGAAATTATTAATTAAAATTGTATATTTTTTCATCGATGCTGGGTTTACTTGTGTCTTATGTTTCGCCACAGGATTGTATGCTCATGAAGACTATTCCAACTTGTGCTGCAGTTGCAGCTTTACCAACATATGTGAGTGAGAAATGCTAAGCTGGATTTCATCCTCGTTGCTTCAATGGTAGATCACTTAGAGTGCTATTCCAAGGGTTCCAGGTTTGATTCGCAGCATGGACATTTTTTTTGGAAATTTTATTTTGTTCTACTAGGGGGCGCTGCCCCCTACGAGCTACGCTCGTCAACCCCCGTTCAGACACCGCAGACTCTAAAAGCACGCTAATTTGATCGACTTCAAAAATATTTCGGAAGATTGAATTATAAGTTTAAAAACAGTGGCGATCACCCTATAAACGTTTTTCCATTCATTTCTCTTTGATTGGGGAATTTTAAAGCCAAATCAGCGGCTGTTAAATGATACAATGGCTGTTTCCGTCTTTGATTAAATAAAATGAGTTGACATTTCAAAATAAGCTAATATAAAATGAATTAAATAAACAGAGTCTTTGCCTCCCGGTATTTTTTAGCAAAGCGAAAAGAAAGTTTTTTTAAATGACACTTTAAATGTATCGTTTTTAATCTGACGTAATTTTCACTAAACTTTTCTTTCTCCTTTTACTATTCACGTGAAAATAATTTTGTTAGAAATGAAATATTATTTGCGCTATCCTAATAAAAATAGTTGAAAATATCATCTTAAAATATTACATAAATGTCTCGCGCAATTTTTTAAATTTAAACTGTTTTGCAATATTATTTTTTGTTCATTTTACGTAATATGTAATGTGACGTAAATGTGACGCAATTTCTCCTATTTAAGACTTCTAACGCATGTTAATGAAGTTATTATTTTACAACATTCTTTCACTTTTAAAATTCACGTGTAATATGGTTTTTATGATAATTTTCAGTGAGTTCCTGCTTTTTATATTTTCTTGTTTATAATAGTCACGTGTAAAATAAATTTTCAATTATAAGCAAATATTATTATTTGCGCTGTTTATACAGTTGGCAACAGTTTAAATTAATACCAATTTCTAAAATGTGTAAAACAATATCTCTCGAAATGCTGAAATGTTGAATTTAAAATAGAAATAAAACCTCAAAAAATGAGTCAAATTAATAAACTGAGTGCAGTCTGCTCACCGGGAAATTCTGACGCATAAAATGATCTAAAAATGATTAAATTCCGATCTACAGTTTTTGCTCCTATAAAACTTTTTTAATGGAACGATTTTGTCCAACTTTAGCATTAAATATCTCTTAAAATATTTATTAGCTTTAATATTTATTAAACTGTCTGCATCAGCGTGTTTATCAAACATTTTTCTATAATTCCACCGATTTTCATATTTTTGTATGCAATATTTTGCTTAATATTAACGAAGAAAGACCGCCGGTCACAAAAAATTCAAAACCGTTGGCGGCGGCGGCGACAGCGGTAGTTACTTTTTTTTAGAATAGAGAGACACTTGATTAGCAATGTGATGAATTACATATTAAATATCTATAATTTCAAGAGTAATTTCAACGTGAAAATTTATTCAAAAATTAATTAAAATTATAAGAAAATGAAGTTTCACTAGTAATTTTTGTCGTGGCAATTTTGGCGAATTTCTAATTTTCTCGTTAATATACAGTTGGATAAGAGCTAGAATGTTATGCAAGTTTACTATGGTGAGGAACTTTCATGATCAGGAATATGAAACCTTACTATTGTACTTATAAGGGGAGATGGCTTAGAAGGCAACAATTTATTTGGTGGTAGGAAAATACCAGAATAAGACTATTGCCGGTTGATATTACTCGCTCATTTTGCCTGATTTTTAAGATATTTTCCATCTATGTTTGATACTTGTAATGAATAATCTATGTGCACAAATATATGTTTTACTCATTAAATGTCTGGTCATTATTTGCAACAGTTTAAAAAAATAGTTTGAGACTTAACACTAAATTAAAAAATATGTTTAATATTTTATTAAAATCAGTATATTGTATAAGGTTTCTGAGAAAAATTATGTTAATATTCATTTAACAATAAACAATAAATGCATTCGTCAGTGTTTCACTTTTTTATTTATGCACTTATGACACAAAACTATTTCCGCTGCATTTACATGGTATTTCTCTCAAACGTGTACATTTAAAGAGCTAAACATTCTAAAACAATTCAAATCAACATTAATAAAATGTTTTATTATTTCTATAAATTTTTGTTATGCCGAGCCAGTAATTTACCAGATCTTGATTAATATTTCGTTAAAATTGCGTTTTAATAGTACGTTGGTCTTCTTAACCACTTCACCGGTGACAGGTAAGGGGTAACAATGCTTTTACCCCCGACTTATCTCGAGGCAGCCGGTGAAGTGGTTAAAAATCATGTACACCGATATTTATGTTCTTTTCATAAATAATTTGTAGCACACTAAATATTACATTGAATTGAATGATGCTACATAATTAAGTTTCATGTAATAATTAGCACATTTGTTTTACTGTTTTATAATCTATACTCATTTTATCCTAGTCTAAGGAACTGATTATGTGATCTGTATTCTTTCCCAGTTTGTTAAAAAATGTTTTATACATTATATTTTATGTATTACATACCTATTATATTATCACTTAAAATTTACTGCTATGTCAAATTTTCAAATACTCTTCCCTTTCATGCTAAAAGTTCTTTTATTACCATATAATGCGTTATTTCTTAGTTACTAAACATTCAGTCTTAATAAGATATTAACTGATCACGGGCATGGCTCAATTTCGTGTAACAATAGTTATGAAGTAAAACTATAAATAAACAATAATAAATTTAAAACGTACTGAATGAAAATAAATTATTTATCCTTATAAAAGTTCAAATTTATGCACCCAGTAAATGTCATATACTAGGTTGTAGCAGTCCACAGGCATAATTTATCAGCGACTGCGCAGGCAATAATTTTAACGAAATAATTAATACTTTTTATTTCATGATGATATAAATGCATTCAAAGCGTACACTACACAAATTTTCCGTTGTAAGATA
Organism: Maratus speciosus; assembly: GCA_963932465.1. Taxonomy (NCBI): domain Eukaryota; kingdom Metazoa; phylum Arthropoda; class Arachnida; order Araneae; family Salticidae; genus Maratus; species Maratus speciosus. Next base: position 34,183,717 of record OZ010789.1, on the reverse strand, counting down.
TTTTTGACTACAATTTCCTATTGACGTATATTATGTGAATCATTCTTTTTGTTTGTAGAACAATGACTCAGAGATAACATGTTTATAAAAAACATGATGTCGTATTTGGGGCATTCTCACAATCTTTTGACGCTCGGGAATAAAAATCTGGTGAAATTAAACTTGCTAAAAAATAATTTTAATCAGCCAGACGAATGCCTTAATGATTCAAAATAAAGAAAAAATGGTCAGAAGCGAACATTTTTTTTTTTTTTTATTTAACTGAGATTTAAGTTAAACTTGCGAGTTTAATTTTCCTTACCATTTTACCACTATAACTTTCTATTTTCTTCTAAATTTTTACTTATAATGAATTTGCATAGTACCCACATGACAATCAAATAAGAAATAATAACAATGCAGTATTTTTAGTACAAAATTTTGGTATAATATTGTCTTAAAGAGGTGTTAAAGAAGGGACGGTAAGGTAAAAAAGGTGACGGTATAGAAAAAAAGGGACGATAAGAATGAAACGGTAAGGAAAATTACCACCTATTTTAGGCAACTCATGTTAAGACTAAGTGGTGGCCACAATGTTCATTGATTTTTAGAAACAGTTATTTACATTGGATTAAATCTTTAAAAAAAAATTATTCACCTTGAAAAGTGCAGGAATAAACCTTGGGACGGTAAGACTACCAATAAAGCCACGATGCTTGAAATTGATATTTAAATGCTGATTTAAATTCTGCAGTAAACTTCCTTCCAAAGAATTTTAGACATTCTTTCTCTAGCATATTTCAACATGAGGAAAAATTGAAAAAAATTATGTGGCTGCATCTGAAGTGATTTTCTGTTTAATTTTAGAAGAGAGACGGTAAGGAATCTAAAACCCAGGGACAGAGTTTAAAAAGTAATATCAACCCTAAAAATGTGTGCAGGTTAATTTTTTGCTACCTATTTATATAAAACAATAGTTCCAGTTTCGGAAAAAAAAATTACATTGAATTGTTTTTATTGAAACAATTTTATACAGACAGCTCCAAACTTAAAAATCAGCATCAGGGACACGGGACGGTATAGGAGTTTTCCTGGTATTTGGATACCCAACATCGTCACAAATTTATTTATCTCGTTAATATTGTTATGCAATCATGCAATGGGATGTTCCCCAGTATATGAAATTAAAAAAACACAAAAATATGTACTAAAATAAAAATTATTATTCAGGGACATAAAAGTCAAAAGATTGTGAGAATGCCCCATTTATGTAAATTGTGTCAATAAAATGTATCATCTCAATTCCTCATAAAAGTGTAATGAAAATACATAAAAACTTTACTATCGTCTGTTATATATATAATAAATAATTCATTCTAATTTAGACATTAATTAAGTATTGTGAAAGCACAAATTGACATACAATAAACTGTCTTAGAGTGGTAAAATATGTTATTTTAAATTAAATTTAATCTTTGTTCTTCAAATATTCCACAGGAAACTTATGTATTTTACTTTATCCTTTACTTAATGGAAGTGCTAAATCATTATAATACACGATCAAGGAATACACGATCTCAGGAGCAAAGTATGAATAATTTACTTTCAATTAGATTAGCGATGATTTTGATTTCGAATTTAGACGCTGTTAGCAATGAATGCCGTTTCTGGGAAGAAATTAAACAATGTGTGCTGCGACCACTATTAATTGTATAACTCTAGCTGTGCTAATAAATGTCAAATGAAGGTGACAATGACATTTAATTTGGATATTAATGACTTGATTTTAAATAGGTACAACCTTATATTTCACTGTAAAATATTTTAAGTAAATTGATTTGCATATTACTGGAATATACATGAAGGAATAATTTAAAATTTGTATTGTCACTTTAACTTCTCAAAGAAAATTATTAATACAATTTCTCACAATTCTTTTTAAATAAACGTAAAGTCATGATGTTATCCAAAAAATACCATTTCACGACGTAAATGTTTTTAGTTACAGTATATTCATTTACATTGCATACTCTAATTTGGTATATGGAACTTGTACAATAAAATCACAAAACAAAAGTGACAAGCCGGTATTTTAGATGATTCCTAAAAGCTTATTTCGTATACCTAAATTTTCTTTACTGAATTATGTCCTACTCTTAACCCTTTAGTGCGCAGCTTTGCATGTATGCAAACAACACTGTTTTGAATTTAATAGACTTATTTTTTCGCATACACCTAGTTCACACCAGGAAATTAAAATAGGAATATTTGCTTTAATTAAAAAACAGACATTCCGTATTTAAATAAAGCAAAATTAACCATTGAATCTTTCTGGTGTAAAGTGAAATTCTCTGAACTACGTAATTTCTAGAACGTATTCTATTATGGGAATTAAAGGGTTAAATATTAAGTTTTATAAGATAAATAATTATATAAAATAAGGTATTTGAAGACATACTTATTAAAGTATTTACTAATTTGCATTATTTTAGCGTGAAACAGCTACATGGCAGTATTTTTTACTTGTATTGCAGATGTGCAACAGAAGAAAAGATTGACGTATTACATGAAAAATACATCTCTGATTTTTTTCATTTTTTTCCTGTGTAATAAACCCCTCAGATAATCACATATAACTTTTTTCGAAACAAAATTTATTGCAAATTTATTGCCCCCAAAAGCATTTTAGGGTTAATAAACATTATAAAAAAATCGATCTCTTTGTATATTACTCTCACTTATTTAGTGACTCTAAGAAATAATTTCCGATAATCACATTTTTCTATATCGTAATTAATCTAAACGGGCAATTAACAAACTATGAGAGTCTATAAAGCTGGTTTTTGGAGCAAAAGACTGTGTAAGAAAATATATGTTCAATTTACATGATAAGCGTAATATTTTCAATTTTAATATTGCATCATTTCTTTATCATAGTCTATGTCCGACCTGCAAAAATAGGTAAGTTTGTAATTTTTTAAGAAACACGCTTGTATTTGCACATTTTTCCGATTTTTTACTATAAACGCAATGACGAAACAAATTTTATTGTAAATATACTATTAATGATATTCCGAAGTACAATATAAAATATATAAGAAAAAAAATCTTGCATCAATGCGATATTATGGAAAAGACAGCATAAACCAATAACTTGTTCATTCAAAACATGGGCAAATCTAATTTTAGTTTTTGCGTTTATGTGAAATTAGTGCGTTTATTGTAAATAATTCCGGGTAAATTATTGTATTGAAATGTTCAGAAATGTTAGAAGTATATATTATGCATTAACAAATATATATCTATGACACATTACCTAAAATCGCTATTATCTGCTACTCTGTTTATTGATAAATTCGGTGAAATTGCCAAAGTTTATTTTAATTCATTTCAAAATGCATATTTTACAAAAGAAGATGTATAAAAAAAGGTTAATACAGCACATGTTATTTAAAGTATGCATGGAATCTATTTCTTGTGCAATTGAATTGAGGTCTATGTAGTTCTATGTTCATAGTTTTGTACGTTTTAAGGAAGTTTGTGCATGGGGTAAATTCTTTAAATAAATTTTACTTTATATTATACGTAATTTTTTCTTTACAGGAAAATTTCGTGTTTCCTTATTTGAAAAATGAGGCATTTTTAAAGCATAGAAATGTTGCGTAAATCCTGAAAATAAAAGAAAAATGAACAAAACACAAAGGCGGAAAAATTAAAGAATCAACTATATAATGATACTTTAATTCTGTTCAGTGAAATCCATTGAGAAATATCACGTTGGTAGCTTAAGGTCAACGTTATCACAATCAACGTTCAATGATATTAATCTTCGCTGCAGAGAAATATACTCGTTTAACAATGTCTTCGCATGCATAATGTAGAACATATGGTTTAGAAGACATTTGACAAAGTGTGAAATGGCGTTTAAGTTTGAAAATGCAAAAACTGCAGTAAACTTTTAATGCTACAAATCTTGTATTTCGACCTTGTTCGAACACCTTCTATAATATTTTTACATTTCTCTAAAAGCTGTAAAACGTAATATAACATATTCTATATCATATGATAAATCTAGTTTAATATATTCTTCTTTAAATACATTTTTTGCAGTAACAGTATAATTAATACATATAAGACATGACAAAATAAAGATCTCGCTCATATCACAAGTTTTTAGTTTCAAAATTATTCATTTTGCATGCTATTTTATACTTGTTACTTTGATTTTTCACTTTCTATATATCACTTGAAACTTTTTCGTTATTTTTTTTTTAATCCAACAATATGTCAAAAGTTTTAACATAATTAAATTTTTAACTTTGTCGAGGTGCACTAACTTTCGCTTCATAATTTTGTATTTGAATTAAACATGTTCCACATTTATATTTCATTAAACCAAACATACTAAATATCACACTAAACACATAAAATAAAAATACAGATAATGATGGTAAAAATATCTAGGATCAATAGAGCAGGCCTCTAAAACTCGGCACTTGCTGTAAAACTACCGGGCACTATGGCGCCCTTCCTTATTTTATGTATACATTTTATCTATAGTATGTTCCAAAAAATTGAAGTCGGATTTTATATTTGGAATAAAACATGTTTCACATTTATATTTCATTATACTAAATACTTTCCAAACATACTAAATATCATATTAAATATATTAAATAAAAATACATCTATCGATGGTAAAAATATCTAGGGTCACAAGAGCAGGCTTGTAAAACTCAGCACCTGCTGTAAAACCACAGCGCACCATGGCGCCCTTCCCAATTTTACGTGTACAATTTATGTATAGAATGTTCCAAAAAAATGATGTCGTACTATATATTTTAAAAACATTCCGATTCTGTGAAGATTTTTCAATTTTTACGCAAGTTAAAGTCTGAAAAGTAATAAAAAAAGTCAAGTTAGAAATAAAAAATATAAACATATCGTTTTAGGATCCTTATGAATTTATCTAATTTCCTCTTCCCAGCTATAGAAATCAATTTCAAAATTCCCTTCATATTTTATTGTATGTCGAAGGAAAAGCTTTTTTTGACTACCATTTTGGAATGCAGAACTAAAATTAATGTTAATTGAATTGAAAGGAAGTGATTCGCGTTCTCATCTCACCATCTTCAAACGAATCCATCCTAGATCATATCACGTACTCAAGTTTAGAATACAATAAATTACTGGACAACAAATCGGGCAATGATTTCCATAAAATATTTCAATATAATAAGCTACAACCTTTTAAAATAATATGCGTAGCCTACATCTGTACTATATAGTGCCTGCAAGATAACAGTTAATAGTTATACCCACATTATTACTGGGATTGGTTTTTATAAAGTCTTAAACCTTAACAGAAGCGAAAAAATCTAACGCTGGCAGGGTATTACATGTAATACTTTAATAAAATACTATAAAATGTTATTAGTGCATAAATAAATAAAAAAATACTCATAATACCTATATAGAACACAATTAAAAAAAATCGTGGTTGTTTTTATATCCACGTTATTACTGAGATCCATTTGTATAATTTCCCAAACCTTTGCAGAAGCGAAAAAAATCTTTTGGAACAAAAAAATAAAAATAAATCGTGGTTTTTGTTTCAAGATTACTTACCAGTTTAGAACTATGCACTCAAAAATAATATGGAGTATTCATGTATCAACGCTCTATTTCCCGGCAAAACAAAATGAATAATTTTTGGTTTACGAGAATTGTATCTGAGAAATTACTTCAACTGCTTTGAAGAACAAGGCACAATCTAATGAACTACAAGAAGAAGCAGGTGCTTTTATTGAAATTAGAAATCACACTCACTGTTCAGGTTCATTAAGGTCATTACTTCTTAAATTGATGTCCAACCATACCCAAAAATTTATATGTATTACGCCTGTTGAGGAATTTCGCAGGGAAAATACAAGTATTTCATTTTAAATAATTAGGAGGGCTCTGCCCCCCCCCACCCCTCCTGCTTGCTACGCTCGCCAACCTTACGCGTAATCACTTTACGATTCCGTTCGGTATCACGAAGCAATAACTATTTTCTAGTCACCTCCAGACGTGATTGTTTCTCTGTTTCATTCTGGATTGCTTTGCGATCCCTTATTTACAATTGTTAGATTCCAAACGCAGATGCCCCCCCCCCCTTTCTTATTAGTTAATGGAAATTTTCTCTCTTTGTGTAAAAATCATTTTGCCATCGACCCCTAAAAGAAAACAAAAAACAGAAGTCTATCGAAATGCAGAAGATTCTTCCATTTATCCGTCCATCCTGTAAGATTTTTCTACTTTCATGGTTTTCACCAAGATATTCCCGCTAAGAAAAGTCAGAAAACTCTGACTAATCAGATGCGCTTCTCGGTATCTACGCAGATTTTCATTCGTTCATTTTCAAATCTTTTGGTCAATTTCCAAATCGTTACTTTTGTTATAGAGAGAAGGACTTCTCTATATTTATTTGCACGATTGAATAAGGCGAAATTTTTGATAAGAAGGTAATGGTATTTTCCCATTGTTATAAAAATAACGGTACTTTGCAATCTATAAATTTCTTACTTGAGTCGCGAATTCTACACATTTATTATGGCTGATCTCGCTCAAGGTGTATTTACTTCGAAGAATATAAACTCTGTTGGACGAAACAAAATATTTAATAAACGAAAACTAACACTAAAATCGGTGCATAAACTATCTTTAAACATTTTCAAATTTAAACTTCGTACATCTCGTCTACAGAAAATGAATATAACAACAAATGCAAAAAAAAATCAATTCGTAAAAAAAATGGATCATTTCAGTCCACACGGCTTGTTCTTATACCGCGCACCAAAGAGTTTGGAAACTGAGTCAGTCATCCTCCGGTCCATAAAGATAAATTAATCTTTATAATTGTCTAGTTCCAATTGATATAGGTGTTGCATTGCTTGCCGAAGGTAATTGCCTGTTGCCAGTCGTAAAGTGCATGCACGAACCTTTCCGTCTCTACCAGGATGAATATCTGTAACAATGTCTAATTTCCATAAAAGCCTTGGCTGATTGTCTTCTTTAATTTGAACAACGGCTCCTTTTTTTACTTGCATACCTTTGGAGTGATCTGTATAATGAACAGATTTTAAATCCATTAGGTAAAATTGTTTCCACTTCAACCAAAATTGTTGCACTAAGTTATATCTTTATCTATATCTGCGAGTTACTTCACTTTTCGTAGAAGGAATTATCCTTATCATTTCCGGTGACAAAGCTGTCAGTCTTTTCCTAACCAGGAAATGTGCTGGACACAAGGGGGTTGGCTCATTTGCAACATTCGACACAAAGGTTAATGGGAGGGAATTCAAAACAGCTTCCACTTCCTGTAAAGCGGTTTCAAATTCGTTGTAGTCTAATGAAAATCTTCCAAGGATTTTCTTAAGTCATATCTTCGTTGAACGTACCAGTCTTTCGTAGAATCCTCCACACCACGCTGCTCTCTCTATGATGAATTTCCATTCAATTCTTTTTTCACTAAAATAATTTTTCACCTCGGGATTCTGTATAAAATTCCATATCTGCTGTAAATCCCTGTCCGCTTTCTTGTAGGTTTTAGCATCATCGGTGTAAATAGTCTTGCAAATACCACGATGTGAGATGAATTTTCGAAGGCCATTAAAAATTCGGTCGTTGTTAAATTCATAAAAATTTCTAGATGCACTGCTCTTACAACTGCGCAAGTAAATAAAACAACGTAAATCTTTGTACCATTTTTTAAGTATAGGGGACCTAGAAAATCTGCTCCTGGCACTTCAAACGGTGATTATTCTTTAATCTATCTGGAAGAAGGGGTGCAATGTCTTGGCAGTAAGATTTAGTGCTGAATTTTTTACAGATGATGCATCGCCTTAGTATACGTTTTACTTGTTGCCTACCCTTTATGATCCACAAACTTACTCTTAATCGGGCGAGTGTTTTGCCAACTTCAGCATGAGCTATTTCTTCAGGAGCTCTTCTTATTTGAAGATCTGTAAAATGACTTTTGTTTGTGAGGATAATTGGATGGGTTTGTGAATAACTTAAATTTGAATTCTGGTGTCTTCCTTTTAATCGCATGATTCCATCTTCATCTAAAAACGGATTTAAATTTAGAATTTTTGATTTTCTTGGGATTAATTTCTTCTTAAACAATGCTTCTCTTTCTTTTGGAAAGTATTTCTTTTTCGTCAATTTTATCCAATATTTCTCATCTTTCAGCATTTCTTCAGCACTCAAAGGTCCTGAAAGAAAGTTCACTTACTTTGTTTAAATTATATTTGTATTGTTCGCAAATCTTAATAACCAACAGGTGATGCGAATCACTCTAGTCAATGTACTGTAATTTTCAATTTTTAAAATTGTATTTTCTTCTTCAGTCACACAGCTAATTTGGAGAATTTTTGTTTTCTTTGATGATCTTTTTTCTACTTCTGCATCTTTGATATCAATTTCTTTCGTTTCCTGAGGCCAAAATGTTTCATTTTCCTTCAGAGACTTGGAAGCGTTAAACCATGTTTCATTTTCCAAAAATGATTCTGCTTTTTCACCTCTGGTTAACAGGTCGGCGGGATTTTATAAGCCAGGGCAATGCGACCACAAGTTTGGATTTGTTTTTTGCTGCGTTTCTCGAATCCTATTCTGAACAAATGGCTTCCATTCTTCAACATTGCCTCTGATCTAATGCAGGACAATCATCGAATCTGTCCAGAAATGTAGACTAATTTTCATTTCTTTAAAAAGATTTTGATTAACATAGGCTGTTATTCTAGTCCCTTCTATTGCGCTCATTAGTTTCAATCTTGGCAGAGTTAATGTCTTGACTGGAGCAACTCTGACTTTGGGAATAACAAAACTAGTAAATGTATGTTCGCTGACACGATATCTTAGATAAAAAACAGATCCGTAAGCTTTTGGAATTTGCGTCGATAAAATACTGTAATTGTAGATCTTGAATAGCATCTTTTGAATGTTCAGCAAAATAATGTCTGGCAGTGTTTGGAGCTCCAACAGAACTTAGTTGCTTGCACACTTAATCCATTCATTGTGCATATCTTCATTTAATTGCTTTTTCTAATTCAGACCTTCTTTCCAAATTCCTTGCATAAGATTTCTTAAAGTTACAGTAAAAGTGTTTAAAATTCTTATGTGATCATATATTATTCCTATCATCTTTAAAACGTCTCCTTTGGTTACACCGTTATTCTTATCGTTATATTTCAAAAGATTCTGCAATTCAACTTTCAAATAATCTTCTTGGGTATTCCATTTATAACCTAGAATCTTTGTATAAGTAGATTTTTGATGGATAGTTTCTTCTTTTAAGTCAAATTGAGACTGAAGTCTTCCGGAATTTGTAGTCCACTTGCGCATATTGAAATTAGCATCTTTCAAAATAGTTTTAACCTCAGCATATATCTTCAAACCTTGAGATTTTTCATTCTCACCAGTGAGCAAATCATCAACATACAGACAATAATTAAGTAGATCAAACGTTTCTGGAAATGTGGATTTGTATTTACTGATATGATGTTTTATCATTGCAGATAACAGAAATGAATTAGCCTTCGCTCCGAACAAAACTCTGGTCATTCTTAATGTTTTCAACTTTAAATTTGACCCTGGATTAGGCGAATTTTCCATCCATAAAAACCTAACAGCATCTCTACCTACAGGATCTAAACTAATTAGCAAATATGCCTGTTCAATATTGCAAGTGGTTGCAATTTTATGTAATCAAAACCGTAGTAAAACATCTAGTATATCTGGATTTAGATTGGTAACCGCATATAAACAGTGATTCAACGAAATAAATTCGGAAGAATGAGAAGACGCATCGAAAACGACTCTAATTTTGTTAGTTGTTTTGTCTTCACGTATAACTGCTTGATGAGGCATATATAGTAACATACCGAATTTGGCTCCGAATTAACGACTTCTGCCATTCCTTTCTCTAAATATTTAACTATAACATTGGCATATTTTTCAAAAAATTCTGGATATTTGTCAAATTTCTTATTTAAAATATATAGCCTTTTTTCGCTAACTCATAATTATCCGTTAATTCAAGAACTCTTTCTTTCCAGGGCATCTGCACTTGATAGTTATTATTCTTAAATTTAACAGTTTTATAGTAATTTTCTAAAGCTGTATTCTCTATATCAGATTGTTCCTTTTCTGATTTTATTCCCATAGTTTCTAACTCCCAGAAAGCCTTTAAAGTATTATTTACATCGGTATTCCTGTCCAACTTAACATGCTCCGAAACCGTTCTCATAACACTAATTGAAGTTTGTAAAATATTAGCATCTTTAGCCGCAGTAGAACCATTAATAGTCCATTCTAAAATTGTTTCAGAAAGTACAAGATCATCTGAAAATCTACGAAGCTTCCCTGTTACCATTTTCCAATAATAATCACTTCCGATCAAAATAGATAATCGGAAATATTTTGAATCTCCATAGTTTCTGTCAGCTAATTGCAATTTATTTCTACATACAAAATCTCGTATTCTCTTCTCGGGTACGTCAAGTGAAGCTTCACGAATTTCAGGTGTCTCTAACACTTCAATCCTAATACTTTTATTCAGCTTTTCGGGATTTTTCAAAAGAATTCTGTATCGCTTACGTTTCTGATTTATCGCGGCTTTGGAGCCAAATGCGTGAATTGTAACATTTTCTTCTCACACTACTTGTAATCCTAATTTTTCTGCAACGTTACTCAGTATAAATGATCTCTGCGACCCTAAGTCATATAATAGACGTAATTTCGATTTATGTTCTTTTCCGATAGCTAATGCAGTAGCGGTTTGAAAATAAATATCTCGTGTTACGTTCCCATTTTGAATTGATGAAACTAGTGTATCTGTTATTTTCCCTTTATTCTCGCTTTCTTCACAAAACACTGAATTATGCCTCCGAAAACAAAATGCACATCTAATTTTAGATTTACAATTTTTAACTTTGTGAAATCACTTCAAACATAAGAAACATCTTGCTTGACTCTTTATAGCATTTTTCTTTTCTTCTATAGTTTTAGAACAAGTTTCTATATCATGGCTTTCTGAACAGAATTTGATGAATTTCTAAACACCATTTTGTGCTTTAATGATTTATTATTAACAAAATCCCTATCTGAAAATTCTTTTTTTGCAACTACTTTGTTTCAAATCTTGTGTCGTCATCTGATTCTTTTTTTGTCGAACGAAAATGTGCGATCTCTTGATTCGATTTCCACCCTCAAATAATCTAATAACTTTGAAGCATTCCACGATTCTGCTTCATTTTTATTTTCTCTGTTATAACTCAACATTAAACCATTCGGTATTAAATTTGTTATTACGGTAAATAATAAACTTCCATAATATTCCAACTCGATTCCCTATGATTTCAAACTGCTTATATGTATTTCACAAGTATCACACGAATTGCGCAATTCTTTCAAATTCGAAGAATTACGGACAGGTGGAAAATTTAATAACTTATTAATATGAGACCTGATCAACATTTCATTTTTTCCGTAGCGATTCTCTAAAATATTTACAGCCATATCATAATTTTCTTCGGAAACTAATAAACCTTTGATGGCAGTTTGTTCCGATGATTTTAGAAGACTTTTCAAATATGTAAATTTATCTATTTTGCTTATTTCATCATTGTCATGATAGCTGATTTAAACTGACTGTAAAATTCTTGCCAGTTCTCTAAATTACAGTCGAATTCATCAATGTTCAGCTTAGGCAGGTTAACGCAAATTTTGTGTTCGGCCATCAAATGCGAATTTGTGTTCATATTGCTAAAGGCAACTGCCAAATTTGAAGCGACATTACATTTTTCTTTCTGTAAATACTTAATTTTACGATTTAATTTAGTTTTAACGGAAATAAAATTTTCCCTATACTGCTGGTTGGATTCAAAATCTGACTCTAAACTTTTTTAATCTTTTATTTCTCCCTCAATATTTTTACATAATTCAAAAATTGATTTTCTTTATCATTAATTTGTGCAAATGACTCTTCTAACCAAAGCATATCAATTGTTCTATCAGAATTTTCAAGAACATCATTGATGTTATTAATAAGCTTCGTACCGCTAGATTTAATAATTTACCGATTCGACTTCAATGCATCTAAATTTTCCATTTTAATATTCTCATCGGAAATAAATACTTATCAAATAATATTTCGACCAAATAAAAGCGCGACGCATTTGCGTCAAAATGTTATAAAAATAACGGTATCTTTGCAATCTAAAAATTTCTCACCTGAGTCGTGAATTCTACGCTTTTATTATGGTTGATATCGCTCAAGGTGTATTTACTTCGAAGACTATAAACTCTGTTAGACGAAAAAAAAAACATTTAATAAAAGAAAACTAACACTAAAACCGGTACTTAAACTATCTTTAAGCATCTTCAATTTTAAACTTCGTACATCTCGTCTACAGAAAATGAATATAACAACAAATGCAATAAAAATCAAATCGTCAACAAAAATGAATCGTTTTCAGTTCACACACCTTTTTTTTTTTTTTTTTTTTTTGACCGCGCTTGGTAATTGAGTCAGAAATTACAGCACCCATAAACATTCAGTCATCTGTGGTTACCTGATGAAGTGTCTTCTCAAATGCGAAGTTTATTTTACATTAAATATTAAAATATGCTTATTTTTAATGAAATATTATAAAACGTTTAATCCTTGAAAATTAGTGGCGACTATTTTTACTTAAATGTCATCAAAAAATGACTAATAAAATATATCGTGATTATCTACGCAAAAATTATTTTTATTATCTTTTTAAAAATATATAAATATTTATAGATATTTTCTGCAACCTGTTATACTGAAATTTACACTTAAATAGCCTTTATTACTTAATAATGAATTAAAGTGTCGATTATTACCAAAACTTCAAAAACAAGAAATTAAGAATTGTATTATTCAACAGTAATTAAAGTTACTTCAAAGCGCAAGGATTTAAAAACATTCTTTTAAAATAAACATTCCCCGAGGCTAGAATGAGAAATTAGTTTTCTTGTGCATGAATAAATATTTGATATTTACCTGAATAAAAAAGTTTTTTAATTTTTTACTTTAAAAATTATTTTATGCAAAAAAAAACCTTTATGGAAATTAATTTTTTTCCGTTTCGTTTTTTCTATAGTTTGCAGACTTTATCTGAAATGGTTGTTCATGATTTAAAAAGTATCATTAGAATATAATTAATACATTTTTTTTTGCTTTATGAATTTTAATGACATTATTACCATCGTGTATCATAAACATACATAATCGTAAAGTATTTCGAAAAAAAATGTATTGCAGTACACGTCACGAGAGTACATAATAATTATAGCTTTTATTTCAAAGAACTGTCGTTTTTGTTTCTATGATAGGAGATATAATTTGTATATCAAACATAGTGAAAATTTCGACCGAACATTGCACTCTGCTTTTTAATTCTTCAGAACCTTTAAAATTACATGTAAAACTCAATCGCACGTCTCTGATTAACGTCGCACTTTCGAACGCGTCTCACTTTCCAACTAGTGGAAAAATGTTTATGAATTTGTTTTGTCTGTCTCTCTATCCACGCTCTACCTCCCGTAAATATACTCGGATATTCATGCAGTTTGTATACGTTAATGATGTTTACTATGGCATGTTTGGTATTCAATACGAAATGTGTAGCATTAATATCTCATTTACTGGGCCACTCAAAAGAATTCAGTTACATTATGGTCAGTAGGGAAAAAGCATTTGCAATGTATTTTAACCCTTTATGTACTGAATTATGAATTCTTGAAAATTTTATCTTCTAAGGCGTTTTTCGTAAATTTTTGAAACATTAGAAGATTTACATACATTTACAACATTAGAAGATTTACATAATCATTTAATAAATTTTAGAAGGATTTTAAAAGGATTGGAGGATTTAGAAGGATTAATTAAATTTGAATTTGTATTGATTTTGTACTGTATTTATAACCCCACTCAAATCTTTTATTTTAAATATTTTTGTTAGTATTTTTTAGAAATAGGAAACGTACAAATATAGTATTCTTACAATTGAAATATAGAAATATTTCCGAATTGATAAATCCCCCCCCCCTCCCACAACAACATGAAAGCTGAAAAGATACAAAGGCAAAATAAATCATTCATTTAAAACATTTTTGTTTTGTTTAACCAATAATGCTTTTGGAACAAGATAAAGTAATGCATCTATAACTCATTCTAAACTGTATTACTACTAATCGGTGTATTAAATTAATTTTTAAACAAGTTATTTTAATGACAGTTTTAAGTATCGTCAGTAGATAAAGGGTTAATGATATTAAGCTATTTCAAATGTGCTGAAATTGATATAAATCATTGAATTTCACTACACAATGATTATTATAGAATAATTCGTTCATAGCATTTATCGTTCATTTAGAGGGGCACACAAAGGAAATCAGTTACAGTGCTGTCTTTGAACAATTACTGCTGAAAGTGCGTTTTCAATTTCGGTATACGCTTTTAAATTGAACTAACTTTTTGCATGTTACTCGATGTGTATAAATTTTATACGCTGTATACAGGGAACCACAAAAGAATTCACGTACAATTCCTCTTATTAGCGGAAACTGCTGAAGGGAATTTTATAACTATGGCATGTATTTCATAACTAAACTAAATTTTTGCATGCATACAATTTATACATACAAATCTATATCCCATATACAGGGCTGCTCAAATAATTCGGATAATTTTCCGCCTGTAGATGAGACTTGTTGAAATTGGATTTTCAAATGCGTTCATGCGTTTCCAAATGTTTCACTTAGACATCCTATTTCAAATTATTAAACGATGAAGTGCTGTTACATTATTCTGAAATCGTTGGAAAGTGTTTAATAATAGATGACGCATGATTTCTTCTTTCACCTTTAATATTTTTCTTACTTATTTAATCTTTATTATGAAAAAATACGGAATTTTTTTTTTTTTTTTTTTTTTTTTTTTTTTTTTTTTTTTTTTTTTAATTTGGATCCTATTTAAAGCATGCGTACAATATACGAAATTGTCAAGCAATATATTAATTGATAATCAAACTATTTATAAGTTAATATTAAAAGCATTTATGATCTGCGTTATTAATATTGTTTCCCAAAATATGGAAAAACATACTCTTTCTACTCATAAATTATCTGAAAAATGTAAAGTATGAAAGGTGAGATGGTGTTGATTAATGACAAAGATTTTAAAAGCAAACACATTTATTAGAAACTAAAAGAGACATTAACTTTAGACAGAGCTCTACTAGAGCTAAGAACATTGTTTCAAAAGAATACCCATTACAATCTAATGTTCGTTCAAGATGAGAACGAACTGATACTTGCATGTGAGAGCAAGCACGCATCTCTGAAATTTGTACAGGTATATATACACCTCAAAAATAAGACATTTGCATAAAATACAGCGAAACGGACAGTTAATTACCTGGACGAATCACAGCCTAGCAAACGTCAACTAAAGACGAAGCGTCGTGCATCTCCGGAACGACAGCGCCATCTATAGAACCTGAAAAATGGAAGTTTCCTTCCAAAGAGCAACCGTGAGATAACTCAACTCGCCGATTGAGAACGTAAACATCTCGACAGTCGCCGGGAAAACGTGTTCTCTGCAGGGTGGATGACAAGATGATGAAATGGGGTTTTAAAACTTAAAATAAGCACTTGGTATGCTAAAAATAACTTAAAAGAATTAAATATTTCCAACATTGCCCCCCTTCGTACACTCTGACAGAGAACAGCCTAAAAAAAACTTTCAAAAGGGTAAGTTATGCCAAACGTAAATTTTGAATTTTGACATAAAATTTCTTGAAATACAAACTTACAAAAACAGTTTAATGAAAATTTAAAGTTTAAACATTTTACTTATAATACATACATTAACGATTTAAGTTTTGAGGAGAAAAAAAAAATCGGCAAGTTGCCGAAGCCTAAAAGAAAACACTTTAAACTTGCAAACTTTTTAAAGATGATAATGCATTACGATTTTAACACTAAATTTAAAGTTATTAAATTTCAATTGAAAGATTAAAAAAAACGTTACTATTTATGCAAATATCTTAAAATTGTATAAACACATTTGCAAACAGTTTAATACATAAAAATAAAAGTTCATATAAAGTCCTGATTCACTTGAAACAGTCTTAAATGTCCATTGGACAGCAGTCACTCATCGATAAACAGTTCAGTAGTGAAAGCTTTCAAAGAGATTTTCGTTACTGGCTTTGTTAAACAATCAGCTAAATTCTGTGAAGATTGGACATATTTCAACTCGAACATATTGTCGAATACTAGATTTCTTAGAAAATGGTAGCGTATATCTATATGCTTTGTTCGAGCATTTTCGATAGGTGATTTTGAAAAGTCGATAGCAGCTTTATTATCACACAGTAATGTATATTCAGTACAGTCTTGGTTGATTAATTTTGATTTGATAGTTTCTTCCAGAACTCTTCTTATCCAAATCATTTCCTTTGCTGCTTCACTTAATGAGATGTATTCCGCTTCCATCGTAGATAACGATACGCATTTTTGCTTGAAACTTCGCCAAATGATTGGAGCTTTGTCGACAAACATCATAACTCCACTCATGGATACTCTGTCATCTCTGTTAGATGCATAGTCAGCATCACTATAGCACGTCACTTTTAGAGATGTCACATTTGATAAATTTAATTTAAAATTTTTAGTAGCTTGCACATAGCCTAGAAGTTTAAGTAGACCTAGCCAATGGATCATGCTTGAGTTTTCTTGAAATTGGCTGAAAAGATTTATTGCAAAAGCAATATCCGGCCTTGTCCGGCTTGCTAAAATTGCTAAACATCCTACTAAATTTCTGTAGGGGTATTTCTCCATCTCAGTTATTTCTTCTCCAGTTTTAGGACAGTCGGTCTTTGAATAAATTATGCCTTTTTTCAATAGGTAACGATATTATTGGAATTTTATACTTTGAGTAAATTTTACAAATTTTTTCAATGTATTCTCTCTGATGGATATATAATTTCTTATTTTCATTTTCAAATTCAACGCCAAGCAGTCTCTTGGTTTTTCCTAGGAGTTTAAGGTCAAACTTTGTTTTCAGGAGTTCTATAATTTCCTTTATATGTTCAGCTGTCTTTCCAAATATAATTATGTCGTCTACATATAGGAGTAGTAAGATTCTTCTCTTAAAAATAAATACACAATTTGTCCATTCTAACCTGGTGAAGGCTAATTCTTCTAAAACATCTTGGATCTCAAATTACCATTGCCTCCCACTTTGGTGGAGTCCATAGATAGCTTTTTTCAAGAGACAAACATAATCTGGATACTTTTGGCTTTGAAATCCCTTTGGTTGATACATGACTATTCTTTCTTGCAATTTTGCATAAAGATATGCACATTTGATGTCTAGTTGTTGGTGGAGCCAACCAAAAAGTCCAACTAGAATAGTGAAAAACAATCTAATGATGGCGAAATTTACTACAGGGCTATATACTTCTTCATAGGATTCTCCTTTTTTCTGGCTAAAGCCTTTCGCAACCAATCTTGCTTTATATCTTATAATTTTTTCTTCTTCGTTTTTCTTGATAGTATACACCCATCGATTATGTATAATCTTCTCACCATCTTTCCTTGGAATTAATTCCCATACTTTTCGCTGCTCCATCATTTTGATTTCTTCTTGCATGGCCTTCATCCATTTTTCCTTTTGGTTAGACTCGACAGCTTCTTTAAATGATCTAGGAATTTCCACTTCTATGCAATTGGCTTCTAAATCTGTGTCAGATTCTTCACTAATGTCAGACAATTTGTTTTCAGTTATAGGTTCAGCTCTTGGTTCGGGTCCTGAATATTTATCTTTTCCAGAAAAACTAAAGAAATTCGGATCATATCTTATATTGTTCTTCAAGCAGTACCTCTTCACATCTGGATGTGATCTAAGAATTACATTTTTACCTTCAATTTTGTAGTAGATGTCTGTTCTTGAACAATCTCTTCTTTCCTTCGCTTCTCTGATCCACTTTATACTTTTACACGGAATTTGATCATCTTCAGAATCAGTACTTGATTCTTCGTTATTTTGATATTGATTCATGGTCTCGACTTCTGAATCTATTTCAGATTTTGATGGTACTTCTGGAGTTTCTACATGTTCAATTGCTCTGCGGCTTCCTCCATGGCTAATCTCACCTTTACCTTCGTTACTTTTTACCTTTGGGTCCAGCTTCGCTCCACTTCTGAGCTTTGCTTCTTTCCTTCTACTGTTTGAGCTTTGTTTCTTCTCTTCTCTTATACCAAACTCCTCATCAAAAGATACATTTATTGTTTCGATGACTCGACCCAACTCTGGAATCCATATTCTATAGCCTTTAGTTTGATGTGCATACCCGACTAAAAATCCTTTCTTCGTTCTCATGTCAAACTTTTTTTCTTTGTTGTTTTGGTATTCCAACATATGCAATGCTTCCAAACTTCTTTAAATGGCTCACTGATGGTTTTCTTCCACAAAAATATTCAAATGGGGTTTTCTCTTGACCTTTTCTGGCTACTCGGTTCCATACATATACAAAACAGCAAACTGCTTCTGCCCAAAATTTTTCGTCCATTTTGCTACTTTTCAGCATGGCTTTTATAGCATCTACTGCTGTGTAATTAAATCGTTCTGCGAGTCCGTTTTGTTCTGGTGTGTATGGATTCGTCTTTTGGTGTTGTATTCCCTCTTTTTCTAAATGAACTTTAAACTTATCGTTGACAAATTCTTTACCATTGTCAGTCCTTATAGCTATTACTTTTTTCCCTAAAAACCTCTCATTCCTTTTCTGAAATTTTAAGAAACAATCAAATGCTTCACTTTTATGTTGAATAGGATAAGCAGTCACCTTCTTTGAGTAATCATCTATAATCGTTAGAAAATATTCAGATCCTCCGAGTGAATATGTTGGCATTGGTCCACAGACGTCCATATGTAGTAATTGCAACGGTTTGTTTGTTCTTCCTCCTTCTTGAGATTGGAAAGATACTCTTCTTGTTTTGGCAATTTTGCACGATTCGCAGCCTAATTCCTGATATTTCAACTTCGGTAATCCTTTTACCTTTTCATGCTGAGATGTATTGACAATGTACTGGTTATTTATGTGGCAGTATCTCTGATGCCATTTATCTAGTTCTGTTGCATTCGAAGTTATAGCATTATTTTCGACATAAGTGGCAGATTGTGGGTATGTAGGTTTTACGCTGTACAGTCCATTTTTTCTATACGCTGAAAACATTTCTTCACCTTTTTCGTCAAATAAGGTTATTTTGCCATTATTTCCTACAAATTTAGAACACTTCTTCTCACATACTGCACCTGAAATTAAGTTTCTTCTTAACTTTGGAGAGTACATTACATTATGTAATCGTATTTCATTAACTCTTCCATTTACTCTGAAATTTACATCTACGCTTCCCATTCCTTCAATAGGACTAGTTACTTCGCCTACAGCGAGAGTCATTTTAGTATTGTTAACCGGTTTGTACGTTACAAACAAGTCTTTGTTGTTACAAAAATGACTTGACGCACCGGTGTCAAACACCCAATTGAATTTATCTTGAAAGTTGTTATTCTGACCAAAATTAGCTTCTGTCACGTAACTTTTTCGTTTTGCATTTTTAGGGTTACTTCTACAATTAACAGCCCTATGACCTGGTTTGCGACATTTGAAACAATTCTGATTTTGGTGTTTATCTCTTTTTCGGACTTCTTTGGGTTTTATTAACTTTATTTCTAATGCCGATTTTTCCCCTTTAAGCGAATCTTTCCTACTTTGCTTTAAACGGTCCTCTTCTAATATTAACTCATCTAATACCTTGTTAAAGGTAAAGTCCTTTTTATCCCATCTATAAATGGCTTGCACGATACCAGAAAAAGTATCTGGAAGGAATCTAATCAGCTGGTAAGTTTTGACAATTTCGGGTAATTCTATTTCCGTATCCCCCATACTTTCTAAAATTTCTTTAAGTCTTGCTCCATACAGTCCTATCGCTTCGTTAGGATCATAAGTACAATTAAAGTAGGCATCCAAAATACCAATAGATCTTCCCCGCGTTGCTGCCTGGAAGTGAACTTTTAGTCTTTCCCAAGCTTCTGACGCAACCTTAGTATCACGAATCAGTGGCTTTAAATCTTTACTAATATTTAAATATATTGTACTATAGGCCTGATTCTTTTTAATTTCAAAATCGCGCTTCTCTTTAGGAGTTGCATCTTCTTTAACTTTTAAATCTTTATTACTAACATGTTCATATGCCCCTTTGTCCATTAAAAGTGCTGTCACATCATCTTTCCAGGTGGCATAGTTATAATTGTTAAGTTTATCTATTTCCATCTTTAGTTTTTAGAGCCCCCCTATCTTTAAGCTTTTAGAACTTTTAACGTTAACACCATCTCTAAATTAAATACTTAATATGGGCAAAAAGAGTGGCCCATAACCGATGTTTCCCAAAATATGGAAAAACATACTCTTTCTACTCATAAATTATCTGAAAAATGTAAAGTATGAAAGGTGAGATGGTGTTGATTAATGACAAAGATTTTAAAAGCAAACACATTTATTAGAAACTAAAAGAGACATTAACTTTAGAAAGAGCTCTACTAGAGCTAAGAACATTGTTTCAAAAGAATACCCATTACAATCTAATGTTCGTTCAAGATGAGAACGAACTGATACTTGCATGTGAGAGCAAGCACGCATCTCTGAAATTTGTACAGGTATATATACACCTCAAAAATAAGACATTTGCATAAAATACAGCGAAACGGACAGTTAATTACCTGGACGAATCACAGCCTAGCAAACGTCAACTAAAGACGAAGCGTCGTGCATCTCCGGAACGACAGCGCCATCTATAGAACCTGAAAAATGGAAGTTTCCTTCCAAAGAGCAACCGTGAGATAACTCAACTCGCCGATTGAGAACGTAAACATCTCGACAGTCGCCGGGAAAACGTGTTCTCTGCAGGGTGGACGACAAGATGATGAAATGGGGTTTTAAAACTTAAAATAAGCAGTTGGTATGCTAAAAATAACTTAAAAGAATTAAATATTTCCAACAAATATGACATTTTATACCACACCTACATTAATTACAGTTAGTGAATAATTGAATTCTAAGAAACAATTAATACTGCCAAAAAGTTCTAGTCTTTTGGACTAAAAACATTCTCGAATTTTTATCTATTTTGCAAAGATTAAAAATAAATTTAACATTTGGTGTTCGAAATTTTAAACTTGCATAGTTCTTAAATCATGTTCGACTACTGTACCATAGAAAATCCGAAAACAAAAACAAATAAATATATTTATTAAAGAAAAAATATGATTATTATGCATATATACAAGAAAAAACATAACAGGATTTTAGAAATTAAAAATGAATTAAAAAGACTATGAATTACCATTAATTAAAAATGTATTTATAAGCAGTGAATAGTTCAATCAAAAAGAATATTTCTCAGATTTTTGTAGATCTGCCATGAATGATCTTAAGTTTCAAGTTGTTAGGCATCAACTAACTAGTTATATTTGTTGTACTTGGAAAGGTAATTTTCACTTCAATAAATTTTCATATAAAGTGGAAGAATATCCATATACATATTCTGTTTCATTCTTTTAACACTAAATTTTTTTAAAAAGGCAGAAAACCAACGTTAAAAAATGCACAAATAATAAACAAAAGGCAGAAAACAGCTGTTTCGAATCTACAAAGATTTCTTCTTCAGTGCAAGATAGAGCAAAACACAGCGTGCTAGAATAAGCATGGCTGGGCAAAATGACAGAGCCACGTCGGCTTATATACACGATACGGGTAGCGAACGCGCCAAAAACAACCAATGAAAGAAAAGCAGCATTAAACAACAGATTTTGAGATTTACTTTCGTAAAGTTACATTTCTAGTACACGAAAAGAATTTTACTCCGCTGTAAGCTTTTTTTTTTTTTTTTTTTTAAGGCTTAAATTTATTCTTAAGACCGCATGCTGAAATTTATTTTCATAGCCTTGCTCATAACTTTTGCTTGCAATCAAAGCAAGCAGTAAAATATATATTTTTTTTTAATAAAACGTTTAGGGGACGACATTTATCAAAAATATTTATTTATAAGGTTTTTTTTTTTTTTTTTTTTTTTTTTTTTTTTTTTTTTTTTTTTTTTTTTTTGAGTAATCATGTTGTAAGTAATAAGTAAAAAAAATGTTAATATTACTTTTTCTAGGATCTTCAATAATTTGACAAAACTTATCCAAAAATTAATTTAACTATAATCAGAAAATATACCTCTTTATGTCTTTATGTAAGTTTGATGAACATTTTTTTTCAACATTTGCAAAACATTAAATATTAATTAATTCCTCCTTAGAATTATTTCGCAAAAAAGAAAATATTAGTACAATATCAATCATAATCATCATGAATCTGTTAGACATTAAGAGAAAAATAATATGCAAAAAAGTCTGGTATAACAATAAAAAAATAATGCAATCAATTATATTTATTTCTTCATTAGTTGCGGTAATGAGTTTAAAAACTCCAATAATCATTTAGGACTCATTATTTCATATTCTCGCTTTTTAAAAAGAATTCTTAGAAATAATATAAAAATAACCATTTTTTTTCTTATAAAAAATTATTCCCAAACATAATTCAAAGAGCAAGACATTTTTCAAATATTAAAGTATGTCTTGCACATTTTTTCTAGTTGTAAATATTTCACAATTTTTTCACCTCGCGAAAAATCTTGAAATAAATTAAAAATATATATTAATCGTCAAAGATTCAATGTAAGCAGAATTTTTTTTTTCTGGAATTATTCTAGTATATTTGTCTTAAAATTAAATTTTCAAAGTCTTTGACACTTATTGTACATTTAAGATTCATTTTAGCATACAAGATCATTCATTTAATACAAAACGCGTGTCATTTTATCATATAATTTTCTGTGTCACTCAATTTTGAGCTCAGTCCAGAGTTCGACTCCCGACTGGACAGAGTTCACTTAGCCTTTCATATATTTTGGGTAGATAAATTAGTACCAAATTTGCTTGAGAATTAAGCACTGAGGGTTCTTCATTAGACTTGCCCCCTGACCTAGACAGAGCCCACGCTCAAGAAAACGAGTTCAAGAAAGAGTTGGGCACTGTTGGCCCTGATCTTTAATAGATTATACAGCCACAAGTTTAGTTTTATTACTCATTTTTATAACGAAAGTAAACAATTATTTTGCACAGTTAATAAAACGCTTCTTTATGCTTAGGACGCATAACAATTTTTTGCTTTACTATATTTCAGAAATTTCCTTTTTAACACTTTCCATCAAAGTTGAAAAGTGTTTATGAATTCGGCTCGTCTGTCCGTCTGTCCCTCTGTCTGTCTGTTCACAGTCTAACTCACGTAATTACAGTCGGATTTCTATTAAATTGATAAATGTTAATGATGCTTAGCATATGACATTCAGTATTGTCTGTATATGACATTCTGTAATTCTATCTGTATATGAAGTGTGTAGCATTAATAGTTTATTTACAGGGGCACACCAAAGAATTCGTTACATTATGGTCAATTTAAAATTTTTTAAAGAGTATTTTCATGTCATGACGTTATTTCAAATGTATTGAAATTGATATATATCACTGAATTTTACTACAAGATGATTACGATAGAATAGGGCATTCATAGCATTTGTCGTTCATTTTCTAGGACTCACAAAAGAAATCGGTTACAGTACCTGCCTTGAGCGATAATGGCGGGAGATGCGCTTTCAAATTTAAGGGGGTCCGGGACACAAAAATCTTCAAATTTTCAATTTTTTTTTTTATTATTGGATTAAAAATTTCTCTGCCGTTTTCTGCTTAAAATGATGTTTAAATCATGCTTCTATCTTAATTAGAACAGGAAATATTAATTTTTTCGTTTTGGTTTGTTTTCAAAATCTGCCTTTTAAGCTATGGTTGTCAAGGAAACGAGTGCTTGTGAAATTGCGTATTTCTTCGTGATAGGTTTTTTCGCCATTTCTCATATTTAAATTTTTATAAATCGAGAACCGTTAAAGATACAGGGTTGAAACTCGGAACATATCTTTTTCAATTATTTTACTTTACTTTTGAGCCAGCATATTTGAAAAAAATATTTACTTTTGAAAATATGACTTTTTTTCAACAAAGTTCCACCACTTTTTTTTGTAATTTTTCCGTTAAATATTTTTAATTTTTTAATTTAATTTTTTTAAAAATTAATATTTTTTTTAAATGCTCGCTCTAAATTAAAAAATATATATTTCTGTTTATTTAAATGAAAAATAATTGAAATTCTATAAATAATATTTCGAGTTATAACGATTTTAAACTACCCCACTTAAGAAAAAAATTAATTTAGTTTTTTTTTTAATTATGAGAAGTTTTATCATGCGATTTTGTTTACAAATGATATGGTTAACCATCACAAAAAATTTCAAAATTTTAACTCAATAAATAAAAATTTTTTGAAAGTGTGTCCCGGACCCCCTTAACTAACATTTTGAATGTTACTCACTGTGCATAAATTCTATACCTCGTATACAGGGCTGCAGAAAAGAATTCAAGTAACACTCTCCTTAGCAGCGGAAATTGATGAAAGGTACTTTTTAACTCAGGTTTGTATTTCCTAACTGAACTAAATATTTGCATGTATAGATACAAATCTATATATCTTATACCGAGCTTCTCAGAGAATTCGGTTAACCCATATTGGACCGCTGTCCTAAAAATAGGACAGCTCATAAAACAATTTTTAAAATCAAATAGGTAAGGATTTTTTGGATGTATTTTGTTATGACGTCTTTAAAATACATAAAAGTATAACATATAAACAAAATAAACAAGTAACCAATTAAAATTTAATTGAAAAAAATCTATATAAAAAATTCTTTAAGAATTGTGACCTTATAATCTAGAATTTTACCGTTATTATTATCCTTTTATTGGAGAAATCATAGAGTGTTTTTGTAGAACCTAAACAGTATTTTTAAAGTAAAATAAAATATTTGCTCATAAAATTAGTTTATGTATGCATTTTATATGTCCTTACTATGTGTCCTACCAATATGTCCTGTTTATAGGACAACTAATTACTTGAAAAATTAAAACCTTTTTTTTCAAAATTTTGCTAGTATCTTCTTAATTACACCATATTAATGATATAATTGAAGTTTTAAAAAATTTCAAAAATATTTAATCGGTGTGGTCAATATGGGTTAATTTTCCGATTGTAGGTGGGGATTGTTGAAATTGGGTTATCAAATGTATTATGCTTTTCCGTATGGTTGAGTAAGATATCATATTACAACTTATTACACGTTATTGTTACAACTTATAGTTACATTATTCGAAATGTTTCGGAAAGTGCATCATAATCTATACTTGACGTATGATTATTTCGTTCTTGTCAATTAATTCAGATTTAAATCAATGACTTTATCATTAATTTGAAAATAATTCTGGAAACTAAAATGTAAATAATTTAATATTAATTTATGTATTGATTTTAAAATTCTTTTACAAATTTTATCTCGACAAAAAAAAAATTATTGCAAAATTAAATACACAAATCAAAATATTTAAACAAACAAAAGACAATAAACAAAACTACGTTAAAAATACTATGCGAGAACATTTTTTGTTCTACATCGCGGACATTTTCGTCGAAAATACTTTTTGTCTTTTCTTGTACCACTTTGTGTTTTTATGTTCGAGTTGATTTAATAGACAAATTCGACTAGTCGCTTCCTTAGACTCCGAAAGTGATCCGAATTAGTAATAAGCAAATTTAGAATCCCATTTTCTGTCAAGCTATAATGCTTGTCTTAGAAAATCAAGCAAGGAAAAAAGGAACTTACACGACCAAGAGGAGTTCCTAAATGTTGTACATTATTATTATGTTAATGTTTAAGTAGCTTGTGGGGAAAAGGTTTATAATGTTTTTCTAATAGTTTCGTAATTTCGAATTAAGCAGTGAAAAAGAAATAAAAGAGGGTTGTTTTCTAAATATATTCTTAAAGACGAAATTTTATTAAACGCTATATTTAGTACTTAAAAAATGGTTTAACAATTACTTTATATATTGTTAAATATGGAAATTTTATAACAAAAAAAGAATATTACATGGACACGCACACACATGTACGTATTTATATATATAATCGATTATATAATTAATTGTTTTCCTTTGTATCTTATTTTTTACTCTATTCAATCCATTTTATCGACAATGACATACTTTCTTGATAAATTCGCTAGCCTATTATATGAAATAATGTATTTTTTGAAACACAAGAGTGTTCTTGCGACTGACGATTAAAGACTCACATGCAGCCTTGTTTTTCATTTAGCATCACTATTTGATTTTTGCATTACTTTTTGTTCACATTTTTTATTATATCCCTTTTATTTCATTTTTGTTTTCCTTTTATATATATATATAATATATATATATATATATATATATATATATATATATATATGTATATATATATATATACTAGGAGTGTTCAAATTAAAAGGTACGAAACGTCGTAACAACCAAACTGATTGAAATTTGAATATGCAGCTTTAAGGTAACGTAGTGAGACATGGAGGGACACGATTGGAGTATCCGGCTTGGTTGAACGCATGCGTGGGCGCCCGTGCATGAAAGAGGGAGAGAAGCAGTCAGTGATGTGTTCCGTCCAATTGATTGCAGTGCATGTAAGGACATTGCAAAATTCGACGATTGAGGAGCAGCCAGGTGTTATCATATTTCTTGCTGTACCAAACTTTAATCAGACACATAGCTCTTCGTCAATCATCGAATTTTGCAATGGGAAAGCCATGATGTCCTCACACACACACGCATACCTACACGCACGAGACATGGCGTACGATGCTAGCTTTCAAGTACGCCTTATTAGTTACGCGTCCTTGAGAAACACGATCTTTGAGAAAATCTCACAGCCAGAAGTCAAAAGTATTCAGATCTAGTCATCTTGCTAGCCAGACAATCGGAAAAGTACGCGAGATGACACGGGACTAATCTGGGCAGTTTGCATCATATTCTTTACACGTCTCACCGTATGAGCAGTGTCCCATTTTGTATGAATTTTGTGGTTGCAACAGCCTCAACAGCCTCTTTGCCTTAACACCGGTACTACATGATTCTCCAGCAGTCTGCTGTCTTAGTAACTTGTGACTGTACACCTAACAAACCAGTTCATTGTGACTTTCTCGAAGAAGTACGTGCCAAAAATGAAATTCTCCGTCAATTCACACTATACCGTGACGTAATGGGAATTAAGCGGCTGTTGTTACACTGTATGAGTATTAATTGAACCCCATGTGCGGTATTTCTGTGTGTTCACGGCATCAGCTAAGTGAAAATAATCCTTGTCTGTCAACAATATATGCGATGGCCATTACTCATCCGATTGCATTCTCGCCTGAAACGACAAGGCAAAATCAAAACGTGCAGAGTGATCTTGAGGTTTCAACTGTTGCACGAAATGCGTATTTTAAGTATAGAGCTTCATGATTTTGCGTAAAATCATGCTCACGGTTGCCCATGGAATGTCTAGTGCTCGTGCTATTGAGCGGCCACTTACAGTTTCATTTAAAGAAATTGCAGATGATTTAGCTGTTGCTGTTACAACTTCCCGCACAAGCGCTGCGCCGGCTCAGTTTCACGTTGTCCTCTTCCCTTGCTATATCCATTACTAATCCATTACTAATGGTTATAAAGTCTCTGGCTCTGATTAATTCTGTGTTCGTAAATTTAAATATTGAAAATGGTTTAATATTCATATTGGGTTAGAATATGCGGCTCTATCTGGCACTTTGGACAACGATCTGAGCGAATGGGTCAATATTTTCCATGATGTGGCATATATCGTTGCTGGCGGAGATTTCAATACTTATCTTGTCTCTCTTGGTTATGCAAGAGAGGATAAGAGATCAGATGTTCTACTAGAATATTTGATGTCAATTGGTCTCTTTATACTAAATTATATTAGTGCTCCGCATATTTTTATACAAGGGAGCTTACAGGGTCTTTCTGATCTAACGATTGGTGGTACTAATATCTATGAAAATATCCCCTCTTGCCTGGTTAATGATCATATTTTTTCATTTTCAGATCATTGATATATTAGATATACGTTGGACTATTCTCTCATTTTTAGATACCAAGTTAAATACAACAATAAATATTATAATTTTGGAAAATTTAATAATTATATTGGCTCTTATAGTGTTAAATGGTTTAAAGAACTGATTTATATTGACACGGTGAATGAATGGGATACTTAGGTGTCATATTAGGGTGGTCACAATAAATCAATTTTCGAATTTTTTTTGGGGGGGGGGGGACCCTCCAAAAAGTTGCCAATTGACTAGAAAATGAGATTGGCAAAGTTTCAGCTCATTTGGATAATGTTAACCGTGCCTCACTGAGTTTAAAGTTTGAAAAAAAACGTGATTTTTCGCAAAAAAATGCAGTTTTTCCTTTATGAAATTACTACAATTGAACCTAGAAACATAATTCAGGTCTCATTTTGTAAAGAAAGTTTTGCTTTGAAGAACCACACACCATTTTTTATCCAAAAATGTATGGATTTAAACATATGTGCATTTTTAAGGACTAGACTTCACCCGAATCCTAAAAATTGACTTTATATGAAAATCGAAAAAAAAACATTGTAATCTGCTTTCCAACTTTTTTTTTCTTTTGTAAATGATAAAAGGTTTAATTTAAAAGATAAATTCCAAAGGAAATGAAAAAAAAAATCGAATTTTAAACTGAAAGAATTAAAAAAAAAGGGGGGAGGGGCAAAGAAAGTATAAAAATTACAACAAATAATGCTCAAATGCATTTTATTATTAAAGTTGTGTTACAAGAAAGGAAGCATAATGAAGAAAACAAATTATTATCCCTTACAATTGTCACGTTAACCCTTTCCAGCTCAGAAAAATTCTGTTCGTAACATGATGAAATGACTAACGCCGGAATTTACAAACGACTTTTTTAGAAATTAGGAAGCACATTACGTTAAGCTTTCATCATAAAGGCAAAATTAAAAAAAAAATATTCTTGGTACCGTTTGGAAGTTTGGAATTAAAATTAGCTGGTCTTGACGTGGGACCACTGCGCTGGGAAGGATTAAAGGGTAATCCCTTAGATAAGGTGGCTTATGAAGTTTTGCTTTTCCTTGAAAAGTTTTTCTACATTCAGATACAACTTTTAGCATATACTGTTTTTGTGTTTTGTCTATTTTAAACAGGAATTAAAATCTCGGATTAATTTTATTCTTCTGTAAGATATATCATTGACAACTTTAAAACCATTCACTATTTTTTTTTGCTTTCAAATAAGGTTTATTTTCACACCATACATTGGGATGAGTATTAAAAAATCGTTTAAAAAAAATTTATAGTTTGAGATGAATGAATAACATCGACTTTTATGTTCAATAAATAATCCACTTCGTTTAAACATTTTGCTGCTCTTACATTCCTGTCATTATTATCATTTTCTTCTTCAGATTCCATTAATTTTACAGCTATGCATATATTGACCTTTTTTTTTCTACCAAAGTATCATCTAAAAATGAAAATGCAACTTGATCCGAGTTAACATACCAAACGCGGTTTATCATTTTAGCGAGTGCTTTGTCTGCAACCTATTTATAAATTTTTCTGTGGTCAACAAGTGATTTTATTAATTGAAAGTCTTGGATTGGGGGCCAAAGTGGTAGTGGAAGTATTGAAGCACGCTTTTACATAAATATTGATTAGAAATAAGCAAAGGTCTCTAAAACCTTCCTTTTCTAAATTTGTTATTGAGAAAAGATCCCTGAAACGATATTTTTTGAGGGAATAAATATATTTTGAGAGAATAAATAGCCATCCATCCCCTGTGCTATCCATCTGACATGATTAGAAGCACCAGGTGCTCTAAAAAATGTCTTTTGGAGGAGGACGTCCTATAAAAATTAAATAAAGTTGAATAAACTCTTTATAATCATCCCTGGGCTATTAATGTTTTAAAGATTGTGTAAGAAAACTTCTGTATTAACTATTTATATCTTGTATTTAATCATGAATAGCATTTTTATACTTAGTCTGGTTTAATTTAGGCCACCCAGTCATAAATGTTTTTTTTTTAAATATCTGGCTGAGGGGCAGGGATTGTGCCCATTTTACAATCAAAAACAGCTTTTAGGATAATTTCTAAATTCTGGTGGCGACATGGTAAATACAGAAGATTTTTCCTTTAACAATTGCTATGGAAAATGTAGGTTTCTATAAAGCGACCGGTGTTTACTGCAGTGGTATCAAAAAATGTTTCCTGGATTTTACCAACTTCCTTCCACTCTTCAACTGCTGAAAATGCAGTTTTCGCCTGAATTATTCGAATACTATTTTAAAATTGAGGAACTCGTAATAACTGTTCTTCATCTCCTTAACTAATTAAAACTGCTATCCACTCTAAATTTTCTTTATTAAAAAAATGAGGAAGCAGTTTTCCATCCCAGTGAACAACAGCTCCCTCTAAATCGGAATTTTTCAATCTGGTTTTTATTAGCTCAGTTCTTTGTTCTTTGCTTACGAAATAATTATTTGCGGAGTCGTATTGCACTTCTACTTAAAGTCTATGGTTAATTGGTGGATGTACTCTAAGTCTAGCAACTTGTCTGGCGTTCAGTTTCACTCAGTGAATATTATAAAATAAAATACGTAAAACTTGACAATTACTTGGTAACTTACTGTCGAAGATTCGATGAGACGAGTGGCCAATTAAAAAAAAAATCTTACATTCCTGCCATCATACCGAAAGGGGGAGGGGTTTTCCGGAATATGTCCTTGATTCTGAAAATAGATGACAATAGCAGGTACAAAAACAGCCTTGTAATAAAAAGAGAAATCCAGAGGTTCGTTTGAAATGCGCTTCAACTGCAATCAACAAATCGAGAAGGTATTTCTTTCTAGACACAGAACTAGATAACTAATAATTAATTATAATTCGTGAAATATTTTTAAAGTTACAAAAATTGTTCAGGTATTTTTGCCTATTAAAGCAAACAATACAATAAATTATCAAAAGTAATAAAATTATTAATTTGTCATTTTTCACTTATTTTTCAATAATGCAAAGTTTGAGGGTATGGTTCACGAGCTGACCTAAAAAATACTAAAAGTTTGTTAAATGTAAGTTTTGATGATAGTATAAGTTCAACGTAACAGCAGTTTATATGAAATAAAACAGGAATCAGGTTTCAAAAACAAATAGTTTGCACTTAAAGAAAGAAAAACTACAATTTTTCGCCAAAATTTGCAAATTTTCAAGAATTCAACCTCGATGAGGCACGGGTTAATGATATTCAATTGAGCTGAAACTTTGCCAATCTCATTTTCTATCTAATTGGCAACTTTTAGCCCCCCCCCCCCCTCAAGAAAATGTTTTAAAAAAATTTCCCATGTGGACGATCAGTTCGATCGTCGAGTGAAAAAACTCGTTACCTTGGCAACCGAGCAACTGACGTAAGAGCGTGACGTCAGCCTCTACAGGTACAATCTCTAAAAACAAAACATTCGGAATTCGAACGGGGGAAATGAAGTACGCTAAGGCGTTTATTCTTTGAGTCTAATATTTATTATTGAATGTGAAGTAAGAAAGTTATTCATCTGTATTCGTTTACTATGTATAATTCATCGTTGTTAAATAACCCAACCAAATTCATTCGAAGGTGTCTACTTTAACGCACCCACGTTGGTCGATGCTCCATTCGACCAACTTTTGGCCAACTTTTGGCCAAGAATATAAATGGCTCCGATTTTGGCCATTTATATTCTTCGTAGCTGAAATTCTCATCTTCGATACAAGTATACTATGTTGTATTGAAAATTCTTATTCAAATTGAAATATTCTTCGATGTTCAGTGTCATCTGTATAATAAAATTGTGCCGTGTTATATATATACTGCTGGTCCTTTATTGTCAGTGTCTGCCTGAATTTCTGGGAAAATGGGGTAAGTAACGCATATTTAAACTTCATTCTAAATTTTAATTACCAATCGCATTTTTTGTTTTAAAATCGAATCGTGAATTGAAATCTGTTAAGTCCCATTCTTTTGTCGTAATATTCATATTTATTTTCGCTAATTCATATTCGAGCTATTCAAAATTAATCCTTAAACTATTCTATCCATAATTTTTGGTCCGTATCAAGCCAGGAGCTATGGTGGAATCTATCTTAAGTCGTAGCTGTTAATTAATTTATATGTGCTAGATATAAAGTAGTAAAAAAAAAGTAAAAACGGTTGTGTTTATTTATTTAATTGATGTTTGTTTTTTATATTTTATATATTATGGTGCATTTTGTATGAGATTGTGTAATTTACGTATTTTTATAATGTTATTCATTTCTTATATTGTTTATTTGTAATTATTAAAAATGACTAAACAAACAAAACAGGAACTTTATTTTGAGCGAATTTGTAAGAAAATAGATATAATTAAGTCTGAAGTTCAGATTTCGAATTCAGTTGAGCAGGCAAAAATTAAAGTTTTGAAATCGAAAATATCTTCTTATGAAAACACTCTTGCGCA
Organism: Maratus speciosus; assembly: GCA_963932465.1. Taxonomy (NCBI): domain Eukaryota; kingdom Metazoa; phylum Arthropoda; class Arachnida; order Araneae; family Salticidae; genus Maratus; species Maratus speciosus. The sequence continues at coordinate 34,151,049 of OZ010789.1, read as the reverse complement.
AGCATTTGATAAACTGTCGCCGAAAGAAAATAAAGAGAATTTAGATACTTTTTTGAAGTATCAGGAACTTATTTGTGATCTGTTAGTCGATTTAGAGGATAAAACCAAAGCTGATTCTCCGACGGAAATTCGTGTAGAAACTCAAAATAAACAGAATTATTCGCAGGTGAAATTACCGAAATTCGATTTGCCCCTTTTTTATGGCGACTCGGAACAATGGATTTCGTTTAAAGAATTATTTCAGTCTACGATATTGGGGAATGAAAATTTATCTGATATTGAGAAATTACAATATTTGCATTCTTCTGTTCGCGGAAATGCCACAAAATTAATTCGAGGATTTTTTTTAAAAGCAGAAAATTTAGTGCAGTGTTGGGATTTGTTAAGTCAAAGATATGAAAATAAAAGACAGTTGGCTTTAAGTCAAATAAATAAAATATTTTCGATAAAGATTATTAAAGCTTGTAATTCAAAATCTTTGTTAGAATTGCTTGATACATGTAATGAAACAATTCGGAATTTGAAAATTTTGGGATTAGAGTCTAATGCTTTGAGTGATTTAATGTTAATAAATTTAATGTTGAATAAATTAGATCAGCCTCTCAAACAAAGATGGGAATTGTTGTTAGACAATGATAAAATACCGGATATGGATTTATTTCGAAAATTTATTGAGCGGGAAGCTCGAAGTGTAGAGGAGTCAAAATGCACTAAAGTAAAGTCAAAATTTAATTTCGCAAAAAAGCTTCTAGATGCTAATCGAGTCAAAACCAACGTAATGAACAGCGCGTTTGTCAGGAATGGTAATAACTGCATATTATGTAATGAAAGCCATGTGTTATTCAAATGTCCTGTATTTAATTCAAAACCAGTAAAAGAGAGGTGGAAAATCGTTGAATTAAACAAATTATGTGAAAATTGTCTAAGACAAAACCATCAAGTAGGGCAGTGTAGAATTTATGTTAAATGCAAAAATTGTTCCAAAAGGCATCATACATTATTACATGTGTATACGACTAGTCAAACTAATAGAAAGTTTGTTAATGATAATGCACCAGAAATTTCTGTTTCTAATAGGGCGCAGTGTCATTTATCTTTGCAGAACTATAATGTTTTATTATCTACAGCACTTATTAATGTAAAATCTAGCACAAGTAATGTTATTCAGTGCAGAGCACTTATTGACAATGCTTCTCAAAATTCTTTAATCTCAAAAATTGTGTAGAAAGATTGAATTTGCCTGTTGGCAGAACGAACCATAGGCTTGTAGGTATAAATGTCATTTCGGCTGAAACCTGCCTAAATTTTACTGAATTTAATTTCTCGCCATATTTTGAAAATAATTACAATTCTTTAAAAGTCCTTGTAGTCAATCAGGTTACTACCCCACTTCCTAACTTCAGGCTTGAAAGGCAATCATGGCCGCACATGGCAAACTTACAGCTGGCTAATCCTGAGTTTCATATCTCCAAATCAATCGACATTCTGCTAGGAGCAGATGTTTTTGCACATCTGTTATTAGGGTCACACATTTTTGGACAATCTGGTGAACCCGTTGCAATCCCAACTCAGCTGGGATATATTCTAAGTGGTCCAGTACCCTATTCGTCTAAACCGGCCACGACCGTGGTCTGCCATTCAGTAGACTTGACTGATTTTTTCAACTCAGAGTCTGTCCTCATGCTAAGGAGTTTATTAAATCAGATGCAGCTAAAGAACTGTATCACAATTCAACTCGGCAAAATAAACAAGTTTGTGATGAGGAAAAAACTAATTTTCCTGTCGCTGCCAGTATAGCAAAAGATTATAGTTTGCCACTTTCTTTAAAGGAAAGTAACTTAACCCATTCTTTCAATCCGAATTCATCTGAAAGTTTTCTAGGGTTAGAGTGGAACCAGGAAACAGATTCCCTGCGTGTACAAGTTGTAGAAAAACCTACAGTAAAGACTAAAAGTCAATTATTATCCGTAATCGCTGGCATTTTTTATCCTTTGGGTCTTTTGTCACCTTCCACTGTTATTTTGAAAATGCTATTGCAAGAAGTGTGAAAGGCATACTTGAAGTGGGGTGATCCTCTTCCCTCAGATATTCTAGAAACGTGGAATAGATTCCATTCTGAAATAAATGCTTTTAATTCTATGCACATTCCACGATTTTCAGCACATCATCCCCTTTCGAACTCCATGGGTTCTGTGATGCCTCTATACGTGCATACGCTGCAGTTGTCTATATAAAAACCTTTAATCCTGTCACGGCAATTCTAGTTGCTGCTAAAACAAGAATAGCGCCCGCCAGTGCAATGACATTGCCAAGGTGAGAGCTATCTTCAGCTCTTTTGCTAGCAAACCTTATTCAAGTTGTGCAAGATGCATTACCTAACGCTCTCCACGAAACATTCTTGTGGACCGATTCGACCATTACTGTAAGCTGGATTTTGAAACCTCCTACCAAAGGCAACCAATTCCTGCTTCACCGTGCCAATAAAATCAGAGATTTGACCTCAATTGAAAATTGGCATCATATACCTGGTAAACATAATCCAGCAGATTGTGCAACACGGGGTCTCTATCCCTATCAATTAAAAGATTGCGAATGTTGGTTGTCTGGGCCTACTTGGCTTTACAAGTCTTCTAATCCTTTCATTGATGATCCATCTCCAACTTCAAACTTTGCAGTTGAGTCTTTACCCACCGAAAGTTCTTGTTTAATAAAACAACTAGAAACCGATGTAAACATTCTCACCAGATTTTCTTCATATACAAAAGTAATCCGAGTAGTTGCTTGGATTCAAAGATTCGCCTACAACACAAAATTCCACTTAAAAAGGAAAGGGCCATTAAATGCAATTGAACTTAATAACGCTTGTAAAACTGTCGTCAAGTGGTTACAACAGTCAGCCTTTTCTGATGAAATTAATCTACTTAAACAACGCAAACCGCTACTAACATCCAGTAAATTGCTGTCCTTAAACATCTTTCTCGACGCAGATAATTTTTTGAGAGTTGGTGGACGCCTCAGCAAACACAACACCATGTCATTCAATTTCAAACATCAAATGCTTATCCTTAAAAACCATCCCTTAACAGAAGCTATTATCAGGTACTTCCATCTCTATAGTCTGCATGCGCGTCCTGATCAAGTTCTTTCCTTAATTCGTCAAAAATTTTGGATTCCAGATGGCAGATCAACAGTTAAGAAAGAATTAAGAAATTGTATACGTTGCATTCGAATATCTGCCCAACCGCTTACTCAAATCATGGGTGACTTGCCCTCGTCACGAATTAATCCTTGCAGAGTGTTCCAGCGCACCGGGATTGATTTTGCAGGACCAATCAATACAAAATGCCAACATAAACGAAAGTCTACTACTTTTAAATCCTATATCTGTCTTTTTATATGCAGGGATGACAGGGATGACCGCCCCGGGAACCCAGCTTTCGCTTTAGAGTATAAGTACAATCCCGGGGGGAGACGTCTTTTTATATGCATGTGTACCAAAGCAGTACACATTGAATTAGTTTCAGAACTTACCACCGAAGCATTTATATGCACTTTACAGCGTTTTATATCACACCGAGGACATCCAACAGACATTTATTCTGACAACGGTAAAACATTCGTTGGTGCAGCCTCATATCTTAAAAAAACTGTTCCTAATTCTCAAAGAATCAAAACTCCAAGACTTTTGCGCACAACGCCAAATTATTTGGCATTTCATACCTCCTTATGGTGCAAACTTTGGAGGATTATGGGAGTCTTACATAAAGCTAGCCAAACGGCATTTAACCAAATCATGCCAAGTTACTCTTATGACTTTTGAGGGACTATACACAACCCTATGCCTTATTGAAGCATGTATAAATTCTCGTCCACTTATTTCTTTATCAACAGACCCTAATGACTTATCAGTTTTAACTCCCGGACATTTCCTCATTGGTGATCCATTACTTGCTTTACCTGACATGTCATCTCATATTAATCCATGTATTAGTCTCTCTTCCAGGTGGAAACTGTGTATCAAGATTCGAGATAATTTCTGGCAACGCTGGACTAAAGATTATCTCCAAACATTGTCCTTAAGACCTAAATGGAAAAAGGGCAATCATATTATCAAGATTGTTCAACTAGTTTTGGTAAAAGAATCTTCAATTCATCCAACTCATTGGAAGTTAGCTCTGGTCGAAAACATCCATTCTGGTGCGGACGTTGTTGTCAGAGTGGTGACTATCCGTACCGGTGAAGGCACATTCAAGCGTCCGATTCAGCAGATTGCTGCTTTACCTGAAGTCCACGCCGACCCCCCGGAGGTTATGGACGATCAGTACTACCGTCGAGTGAAAAAAACTCGTTACCTTGGCAACCGAGCAACTGACGTAAGAGCGTGACGTCAGCCTCTACAGGTACAATCTCTAAAAACAAAACATTCGGAATTCGAACGTTGGAAATGAAGTACGCTAAGGCGTTTATTCTTTGAGTCTAATATTTATTATTCGATGTGAAGTAAGAAAGTTATTCATCTGTATTCGTTTACTATGTATAATTCATCGTTGTTAAATAACCCAACCAAATTCATTCGAAGGTGTCTACTTTAACTCACCCACGTTGGTCGATGTTATGGACATTTATATTCTTCGTAGCTGAAATTCTCATCTTCGATACAAGTATACTATGTTGTATTGAAAATTCTTATTCAAATTGAAATATTCTTCGATGTTCACGTTCAGTGTCATCTGTATAATAAAATTGCGCCGTGTTATATATATATATACTGCTGCTCCTTTATTGTCAGTGTCTGCCTGAATTTCTGGGAAAATGGGGTAAGTAACGCATATTTAAACTCGATTCTAAATTCTAATTAGCAATCGCATTTTTTGTTTTAAAATCGAATCGTGAATTGAAATCTGTTAAGTCCCATTCTTTTGTCATAATATTCATATTTATTTTCGCTAATTCAAATTCGAGCTATTCAAAATTAATCCTTAAACTATTCTATCCACCATGTTGCTTGTGACCCACCCTCATTTTGTTAATTTTTTGATCGTAGATATGTCAAAATATTTTCAAAAGCGGAAGTTTAAGTATATCCCGAAATTATATTCGTTTTTTCCTGTATTAAAGTATGAAAGAAACAGAGTTCGTGCATTATATAAAAGGTACAATAAAAACAGAGATAATATTAACTATAAGGACTCGTATACAGATGCAAGAAATGAATATAAAAGATGCTTAAGTTAGCTAAGAGGAAGTCATGAAGATTCTATTGTTATAATACCGCCGAGGTTTATGGAAATCTTGATAAATTTATTTCTTGTAAAATTTTGAAACATACGGTCTTAAGACACTTTTGGGAACAGCTAGCGTTTTCGATACCTATGATGCTGTTGTTATTATTCTAATGAAAAAACATTTTCGTATTCATGTAGTTACTTTTAACATATTTTCTTATATTGTCAAAAATTATCATTTTCAAGGTGTAAAGTTTATAGCTGTAAGTAATGCTGCGATTAAGTTTGCACTGTCTCAGCAAGCAAACGGAGAAGTCCGAGGCTGGGATCATATGGACGCTTTGGTAGTTAAAAACATTTGCTTTACATTTCCTGAACTGTTAAAAGCTTTTTTTACTAAATGTCTGGTCTGTGGTCATCTTCCAACTTGCTGGAAAAACGGTTAATTGTGTTCTTTAGAAAAAGACATAAGGATTCTTCTTCCCTTTGTGGTAGTAATTGGGATTATGACTAAATTGGAATATACTAATTATTTAGATCAAGAACAGCACGGTTTCCGGGAGCCAAGAAGTACAGTTATTGCCTTAATTCATCTGAAGAGAATTGTTAAAGATTTATTGGGAGAATATAAATATTGCGCTATGGCTGCATTAGACATTCAGGGAGCATTTGATGCGGTGGACTAGCTTGTTATTTCTGAGATAGTAGATGAACATTCCGGACTATCTTAAATCGACTATAAAGTATTATATTTCAAGCAGAGAGAATGGTTAGGAATTTGCGGTTGATTTACTGTGGTTTACAGCTTTCAGAGGTCGCCCTTAAGAGTCCTGCTTGGGTCTGTTTATTTGAACATTTGTTGCTGATAAATTTATCAATATGTATATAGAAAGATAAAAAGACCTAGTTTCATATGCAGATGACTTTGCTGGTCTAGCTGGTGAAGACAAAAGACGTAATTTATAATTTTCAATGTATGACAGAATGAGTTTTTTTAACGATCTGTGTAATAAATAATCTTAGACTGAAGCCGAGCCTTCAGAAATTTGAGAGTATTCTGTGAGACTTGCCTATTTCTAAATTCCAATAGTTTTCACGGACGGCTCTAAAATGAAGAGCGGAGTCTCTGCTGCCTACACTATCTATTATCAAGGTCACATCAGAGATTATTTAATGTAGATCACCTCAACTTAATTTTTCAGGCAGAGTTTATTGCTATTAGATATGCCATAGACTGGTTTGTAAATTCAGTACTGAGCGATTTGCAAATTGATGGATATAGTTAAACAAAAATAGTTTGCAGAGACTTTGAACAATGTGTTAGTTTTCCCAAAACAAATCCGATAGTTTAACAAGTCTTATACTTCAAATCTAACTTTAAGGGGCAAAGGGACAGGCTTGTCGCGTCGAATTTTTCCGACAGATGGCTCTGATTGCAACAGGGTATCGGAAATTTGGCGAAATGAGATTTTTAAGGAAGAGAAAAAGATAAAAAAATAAAGCGCTTTCGCGCCAACCTCTGGTAATCTTATCACTCAGTGGAGGCGGAGTTTATTCCCTACCAGCTGTATGACGTGACTAGGATCTCCAATCATGTACCTCTTAGAAGGAAAAAGATGCTTTGCTTTGTACAATGACATTTTTTCGGGAACTTACAAATTAACTTCGAGAAGGCTCAAGGTTCAGGCAAGCACAGATTAACACTAGAAAGACGAGAATTTTACTCAAATTTTAGAAAAATATTTCACACCAGAATGTTTATTTTAAATTATTAACTTATCCATTTAACTAGTTTTTCTTTGCATCTTTTAAACTAGTTTTATAAAAAAAAATCCTGGTTCAAACCGAGATATATTCATGTGGTAGCAGTCAAAATGACGGCTTGCAGGCTTTCTAGTGTTAAAAACGGTATACAAATTACTGGAGCGTGGATCTTTTAAAGAGGTCCGATTTTTTAAATAAAATAGCACGAGCACCTTTTTTTATTTTGTATAAAATTTTCTTTTTCAGCAGGGGGGGGGGGGGTTAGACGTCTGCACGAGGCGGAATTTTCTGGCCCGGTGCAAAAATAAAAATATCAGACTCGACTCAATTTCCACCAAAAATGCCGATTTTTCTTAAGGGTGTATTCCGATCCAAACTGCTTATTTTCTGATTCATTTCAAAATTCATTTTTGCCCTCAAACGCATCAAACTGGGAAATTATCTTATTTAGAAACTATATAATGTGCCGTGCTTCTTAATTTTTTGATAAATGCAGAAAATACTGTAAAAAACGCTGTCAAAGTTGGCGTTTTGAACCGAATTTTCCGAAGCGGGCGATCTGGGAATGAAAAAAATGGTCATACTGAGAAAATAATTGTTTAAAATTCAAATTCTAATTAATTGAGCTGAAAATGAAATCACACGGCATATTAAACATGTCTTCAGAATTCACCCCAGCAAGTTTCATGATTTTACTTTTAAAAATGAGTCTGAAAATGTCTCAGAAAATTTCGAGCTGTTGAGGGTGGAAAAATATTTTTTCGAATACACCCTTAACATACAGTTGAAATTCTTTTCTGGAATACTTCATAAATATTCATGGAAAATTTTAACAGTATATTTGAGAATTTAGATTACTATATGTTCGCGAGCTAGAACATACATAATCGTAGCAGTAACAAACACTTAGACTCATTAGACTCTTAAATTTAAGTTTAGATTCCTTAATATCATTAATATGTTCAGAACGAAAGAAAAAAGGTGGTTAAAAACATCATAGCTTTTGAAGCTGTATATATATATATATATTTTAAGAGATTTTTGAAATATTTCTCTGTAATTTATTAAGGTATATTTCCAAATTTCCCGTTACCAAAAGTTGATTATTACTACTATCCTTTTTTCTACACAAATTACTTTCCCGAGGAGGCTACTTCAGTCATCTGAAAAGACCTGCTCGCTAATGTTAATTCAATGGGCGAAATTTTTTTTAAGAGGCTACTTCAGTCAAACGAATAGACTCGTTCGCTAATGATAATCCTATGAAAGAAATTTATAAAGATATCTCAGTCGCATTTCAATATTTTAAAAAGATTTTTTTTTTTGAATTGGATAACTGAGCTCGGTCTGTATGCAGGCCATTTTTTACTTTTTCGATTTTGATTGCAGATTTTTTTTTATAAGGATGCTTTTACTTTCGAAACCAGTTTCGAAAATGAAAGTGTCCTCAATAAAAATACCTATAAACAAAATGGAAAAAGTAAACAACGGCCTTTGTACAGATCGATCTCAACTATTTCATGCAAAAAGAAATCATTTAAAAACAACTGAAATGTGACCGAACCGAGATATCTTTATAAATGTCTTCCATAGGATTAGCGTTAATGAATGGGTCTTTTCGCTTGACTGCATTGTTATCTCTATTATATGACTATGATGTTATATGACTGTTGCGTTCTCTTTTGCATTGCAATATTTTTAGCAGATTTTTTTGCATTGCAAAGCTGGGGGTCGATCGCTATAAAGACTTTTTTTTTTTTTACTTTTTAGATTTTTTTTTGCAGATTTTCTTTATTTCCTCTTACTTTCTTATTCTTTATTATTTTATTTATATTTTATTTTTCTTTCATTTTCTAAACCGGTTCCGAAAGTGAAGTAGAATATTGAAATGCAAATGAGATATCTTAAAAAATTTTCCCCATAAGATTAACATTAACGAACGGGTGCCTTTCGCACGATTGAAGTAACTTCTTAAGTCTACTACCGGCCCTCGTATTTTATCGGCTTAATTTCTATATCTGGTACATCGGCCCATTTAAGATTTAATCTTTTTATGGACATGGACCGTGGCCTAAGAAAAAAATAAACGGCCGGGCCCGTAATTTTGGATTCTGCCCGATTTTTTTTGTGCTGCCCGGTCCGGTCCGTTAAAACAATCGTCTTCAATCTGCCGGCTCGTTAGAAATTTTGACTTTACTTTGCCGACCGGGTACGGGCCATGCAGATCTCTAGGAGGGGGCATTTCAAGAGTTTCCGTTATGGGGCAAAGTTTTCTTTGAGCTGCAAGCTATGAAGTAACGTGCGGCATTGCGTGAACCATCCACAAAGTACTAAAATCCCGCATAATAAGAAATGCTGTGCTCTATTTTACCTTCCTTAAATTATTTCATGAACACTTTTTAATTTCCATGGAAGTTATATATATTTTTTTTCTTTTGCGGAATTTCGTAAAATTAATTCGTGAATTGGTCGCGGAAAAGACCGCGAGTTTCTACAAACAATAATGGGAAAATACCGTGAATTTTGCCAAGATCGCAGAAACAAATTTCTCAAACGGTCGCAAAAAAAAAAAAAAAAAAAAAAAAAAAAAAATTCGTCTGTCAACCGCAGAGAAAATAAATTAAATAAATAATGTATAAAAATGCTAGTTTACAAAATCATTCCCTGTTTCTGATATAAACAAAGTTTTAAGTAATCAGTTAAAAGAATATACAATTAGATGGCTTTGGTAGAAATAAGACAGACATGCTTACATAATTATCTGCTCTATATATTTATTTACACTTCAACACTCGGCTAAAAACATACTAAAATAATTTTTCTGTATATAATCAACACGTACTCAAAACTCAAAGTTTGACTCCATTCTCTGAAAATTATGTTTCAGTTATTTTCCGCTTTTATGTAAAAGCGGAAAAATAGTTCGATTACAGTTTTGAACAAGAGCACTTGCCAGTCTGATACGTTTACGAACAAAAATTTGTCAGAAAGTAGCCAGTTTACATTTGAGTCTTCATTTTTTTTTTCAGTTTTATATAATTATATATTATACAATTATATATTAATAAACAATTTGAAAAGACATAATGAGGTAAAATCCATTTTCAACATTTGCTAAAGGTTTACATAAGTTACAAAAGTTAAGCAAAAGTATGTTGTAAAGATTTACATATGTTTAAAAATCCATACCACTCAAAGTTAGGTAACATATAAAAATGTGTAAGATATAAAAATGTATCCAACAGTGGAAAACTCACTTCCAGCAATTATGGATTTTAATCAGTTCCTGTGCCTGTAAGCAAATTTCGTGTCTCTCTGTAAAGGAACGATAATTGCGATAGAAAATAATCTATAGAAAATGTTTTGTGTACTCCAGTAAGTTTCATTATGTTTGATGTATCATAACATTATTAAAATGCAGTGCAAACGTTTTTTCCTCATAGATCATAATGTAAAAGAATTCTTTTGTGTGTATCTGTAAACGAACCACAAATTCTACTCACTTCTTTTTTTACTACCGAACATTCTATAAAAATCCTCAGTAACATAAAAATTTTATGGCAATCCGAGTACTATCTTTACCAGAGTTTGAGCATGGCAGGTGTTTGGAAAGTTTTAAAATGCATGCGTATTCAGAAATGTTTAAAAATCTGTCACAATTTAAGAATAATTTTTTATATGAGTATGATCTGTTTATTTATTATGCATTCATTTAGTACTCATGTAACAAGTCCAAGATATAGTTATATACTCTTGGAAGTTGTATTATTAACATGATTTGATATATTTAGATTATAATTCAGTTGTCATTTTCACCAGAGCTATAAGGTTTAATGTCGTCGGGATGTTGTTTCAATAGGTTAATGTACTACAATATTCAAGTAAGTTGTATAAAGCAGGTGTGCTTTCTTAACTCAACTAATTAAAAATAAAAGTAAACAATTTATATATTGATATCTTTTCAAAAACATTTTTAAGACAAGCCCGTAGCTGTAGCGGGTAGAAACAGTATTAGTCAGTGTTCGTGCTGGAAATATTTTTAACCGCCATAGCATGTTGACTCAAAATCATTGTTCTCTCAAAATTCCCCAACCTGACCAGACAAATATCAGGAAAGAGAATACAGCCTTAGGCATTTCTTACTTTGTGGAGATTTGCCCCTCGCCAAGAAACCTCTGAAACTAATTAGTTGATATCAGAGCAGGGATCCCACACGGATACAAGTTTCCTTTTCCTCCCCAATCCCAGTGATGATTTCAGCTGGATAGAAAGATTTCAGTTTGTCTTTCTCTACACCAGACCTGTTCCCAAAGGTGTGTATACCGTTGTATCACTGCCTTTTTACAGTGAAAAGATATGCTTATCAGTAAAACGCTTTTTCGTCTCTGATAACAAATACAGTAAAACCTCCCTAAAACACCCACGTTCCGTTCCAATAAAAATGGGTTTCTCCGAGAGGTGGTCTGTTAATGGAGGTCATGTTTAATTTTAGATTTTAATTGTTGAAAATAGGTAACGATTAATGTTACTAAAAATTATTTTTCACATTAGGAAAAAATATAAAAATATAAGTATCAAAACAAAAGTTAATTACATACGTTAATTACTGCAGAGTTTAAAAAAGGAATACATTGACATTTGCTTTGATTTTACAATTTTATCTTCTATAACTTTTAATTCGAAGTTCAGTACAAGGGCGGATCTAAAGAGTCCTCAAAAGTGTGTGTGGGGGGGGGGGGGGGGTAGCGATTTTGGAAATTTGGAGACTCCAATCTGATGCGCGGGTCGTGTTACTTCTACTTTTTCTTGCGGGTCGGATGTGGGTCCGGTTGACTTCTATTTTTTGCTGCTGGTCGGGTTAACTTATACTTTTTTGCTGTGGGTCGCGTTTGAGTCCGGTTGACTGCTACATTTTGCTGCGGGTCGGGTTAACATCTACCTTTTTGCTGCGGATCGGGTTTAGGTTGATTGATGGGTTGATTTTTGACGGCCGATTATCAACACGAGAGATATAGGCCCTAATGGGTGTGCCCTCCATGGGGGTCTTTCTAATAGAACCTAACCCGTATTTACGCATGGGAATCCACGGTTTCGTAGAAAACCATGAAAACTCTGAAACGGTTAGGCCGACGGGCGCGATTGGGTTCGAACCCAGCACCTTCCGTCTACCAGCTTCGAGGGCAGAACTTCTCATCCACTGGTGAGGCGGGTCGGGTTTAGGTCCGGATGACTTCTACTTTTCTGAGGCGGGTCGGGTTGACTTCTACTTTTTAGCTGTGCCTAGCGCATTGGGTTTGGGGCAGATTAACATACATTATTATTTCGGGTTTGGATGAGTTTCAGATTGGGTTTTCACTCTTGCGAGAAGGATTCGAGCCGACCCTAATTTTGAATAGAAAGTCTAAATATTTTTTAAGATAAAAACTACATACAGTACTAAAAGCTCCATAACGGGCACGCCCAAACAATTATTTAATAATATTTTCTAATATTCAGGATTATGTAAAAAATACCAATTTGTACAAGACTGCTTGTCTGTTTATATCTAAGATCAGTTGTAATTCACTAAAGAATGCTTTGAAACTTAAAAAACATTAAAAAACATATCGGATGTCCTGAAATGGACTGACTGATTTTAAAATTCAGTAACTTGCAAATGGTGACAGCAATTAAAAAAATCTTGCAGGAGGATTATGTAAGATGTCAGGAGATTTTTCACTGCGATTTTTTTATTTTACTTTACAATAGCAGCGATATATGGCGCTGCAAACAATAGTTGTTAAATCGGGCACCGATTTAGCGCCTATTGCTTGCAATACCATCTGCCATTGCTATTTTAAACTAAAATTAAGAATCGCAGTTAAAAAAAAAAAAAACTCCTGATCAGGGGTGATTCTCAGTAAAAAAAAAAAAAAAAAAAAAAAAATTCTGAAATGTTACAGCAGAGAGGGGGCGAGGGGAATTCCCTCTTTGCACTAATTATTTTTGTTGCGGGTCGGGTTAGCTGTTTTCGATTCGGGTCAATTTCAGGCTGAGTGTAGATTCCTGCAAGTTGGGTTTGGGTTAACCCATTTTCTTCAAAAGTTAGTTGGGTATATTATTTCAGATTAAAAACTATACCTATAATAATAAACATATGTATGTGTGCTGTTTTCTAAAGAGACCACTGTATTTGTAAACGACTCTTTGATAAAATTCGCATTTCTTCCACGACTCTTTGACGAAATTTGCGTGTTTTCGCAGCCCTTTGATAAAATTCGCGTTTTTTCAGCGATTCTTTGAAGAAAATCGCGGAATAATTTGATGAAATGTGAGTTTTTTTTCGCGATCCTTTGACGAAATTCGCGTTTATTTTTACAAAATTTGCGTTTTCTCCGCGATTTTTTGAAGAAATTCGCTTTTTCCGTGATCATTTGAAGAAATGCGCGTTTTTTCAGTAGCCCTTTGACCAAATTCACATTTATCCGGCAATTCTTTGGTGAAATTGAAGTTATTTCCTGAGAGCAATTGACGAAATAGATTTTTTATGGCGACCATTTGTCAAAATTCACGATTATTGTTATGTCCGAATTTTCGGATTCAGGAAATATTTTTTTAATATTTGTAACAGAATGCCTTAACTTTCTCGCTGCGTATATATATATTATGAATATAGGTTCAAAAATTGCGCATTTTATTAGATGTTTGAAATCTGCATATATTTTAGAGTTCAAATATGTCCAAAATCTTTGTGAAAGAGTTTCTCTTTTAAATAGAACTAAATCATAAAAAAAAAAAAAAAAAAAAAAAAAAAAAAAAAAAAAAAAAGATTTGCTCCGGAATTCGCGGGTTGCGCAAATTTTGCCACTTTTACGTTGGCCGTAGAAATCGCGGGATACGCAGCGTGAGGGTTAAATTTTCGGAAATTTCGTTGCCGAGGTGCCCGTGATTGAGAAGTTTTACTGAATTTAGATTTCTTTAAAAATTTATTTAGTTTTTAATCTTATTGTATTTTAAAAGTTCAAAATATTGATTATAATCAGTACAACGTCGAAACACATTTCAAGTAAAAGCTTTACAAAAATTGAATATTTAATTTGGGGCCCCTAAAAGCGAAGGAGGAGGGAATAGGGGACACTGTTCAGTTTGCCCAACATTTAATCAAGTACTCCTTCTGCAAAAAGTCCAACCCTGCATTATATAGAAGCATCATATACCGCTAAATAGAGGTGTCCAGTATTCGGAAGTGTCCGTTATGAAGGTTATTGGATCTCGGATACCTAATATCGGACACCTTTAATTAGCTACAGCCTTTTTTAATCAACAACCCTGACATATTTGTTTATTTTTACCTCACAAAAGCAGACACCTTCGATTATCGAACAAATTCCGCAGCCTGCAGATGTCCGCTGTTGAAAACTTTTACACACACACACACAAGAAAAAAAAAAAAAAAAAAAAAAAAAAAAAAAATTCATATTATAGGGGATATTTATCTTTTGAGTATCTTGAAACGATCAAAAACACCGCCTTTTTCAAAATACCAAAACGCAAATAATATGCAATTAAGATTTTTTTCCCTTTCTACCTAAACTATATATTCTTAACTGTATTATCAAAAAAAAAAAAAAAAAAAAAAAAAAAAAGAAGGAAAAAAAAAAAGAAAGAAAATGTTGTATATACAAAATTAATATTTAAATTTTAAATTTAAACCTTCATATTGCTAATGCGTGAGATAAAATCTAAGTGCTGCGCGCATGATAAAATTCTAAATTATGCATATAGAAAACAATTTTTGAACAAAATAGAATCGTACCACACCTACTTCTAAATTAAACCCAAAATATACACAAAAAGTTTCGTTTAAAATTCAATTTTAGTACAAAAAAAAAAAAAAAAAAAAATTCAAGTGCAAACAAATAAATAACCAAAATATGTTTTTTTTTTTTTTTGTTCTACATGTAGACTATATAGAAACGCACATTTGTTTATTTTGCAAAAGCTGTAGTTTACATAGTTTGAAAGCAACAGTGCGCACAAACTTCAAATTTACTAATCAGAGAAAACGCTTTTTAAAGTTTCGATATCTACGGACCTTCAATTATACCCACCTATAAATGACCTTTTCCCTATCACCTTTTCTAATAAATGATTATAACTCAAGAAAAAAGTGCATATTTTTGAATGGGGTTTTTTTGCATATTGTTGAGAAATATTAAAACAATCAGAATAAAACAAAACCGAAAACTGATTTTTTGAAAGTTTTAAGGTCCTGTGCCCTCTTAAAATTAAAATTTTCTTTAAAATTTATACTGACACAAGGACAATTTAAAAAAAAAGTATAGATCAGATGATAATTACAGAAGATATTTAACTATCAATAAATAAAGAAAGAAATGTTATATTTTAATAACAAAGAAAAAATTAGTTCTAGTTTCAAAACTTTGTCTTAAATCTACACATAATCAGTAAAACCTAATAAAATAGCTAAAGAGATAAAGCGCAATCACTCTCCAAATAATTAAAAGTTTTATTGACATTATACAGTAAACTCTGTCTAAGGCGGAATCGATGGGGACTGAGAAAATTTTCCGTGGTAGACAATATTCCGGCTTATACAAAAAAGCTTCCCCTCCCGCACCCAAAAAACAAAACAAAAAAAAAAAAAAAAAAAAGCCCTCGAATTTGATGATTTTTTATTGATTTTCCTGACTCGAAAATCGGTTGAAAACTGAAATTCGGAAAGATCTTTTGTCTTTAGAGATAAATGAGAAACGCTATTCAATTTCTTAGTACTGCTGTAATACATGCAAATTGGAAGTTTACACACACACACACACACAAAAACTAACAAAAACCCGTCAATAAACTTCGAGAATGAGATAGAAAGCTATAACTTTGAATTTGAGTACATCCTTAAAGTATAATATATTGCACTTTCGAAAAAATATATTTTCATAAATGTTCATTCTACTAGAAAAGTTAACTTTTAAATATAATTTTGCATATGAAAAAATGGCACAAGCATAAATTCCTTAAATTTAAACAGTTTCTGTTCTTTTGAATTAACTTTTTCAAGGTGTTACGGAATTTAACTAACATGCACGACATTGAGCATTTGACTTATCAGTTTTAAAGTTTAATAAACAAAATGCTTTTCATTTTTAAATTATCCTTTTTTCCGCCTTATGCAAAATTTTGGTTTCGGTGGGCCTTAAAATGCTTTCCGTTTCCGCGGTAGACAGATTTCCGGCTTATACAGAGTCCACCTTAGACAGAATTTACTGTATATATATTTTTCTCCTTCCAGTCTAATGACAGATGATTCATCATGCGGTTTTGATTACGATAGGAAAAATCGAATAAAATGGTTGAATAACAGCGTTGAATGGATGTTCAAAAAGTATTCGTTTAAATACTTATAATTCACCATGGTGTACAAAACATGAGTAGAGGAAACTTTATTAGACAAGGAAAGCATACATAATATAATAATTAAAAACAGTTATTAAATTGAGATGGTTACTATAAAGACATGGGTATTCCAGTACATATCACATAATAAACCTTTGAAAAATATAAAATCCGAATGAAACCGAAGTAAGCATTAACAAATGCTGTCTCATTCAATGCTTTTAAAAATATTGTACACATAAATAATACTATGAAACGACTCTTCGTGAAAAAAAATCCAGAACATGTTTTCTTACAAGCGTATTTACTACTAAATATCAATATTTTTCGCGAATATTTCATATAAAAATATAAATTCATACAAAATTGGATTAAATTACGCATAAAATAAAATAAAAATTGAAATGTTACTTCTAGAGTTGATATTGATGCCAGCGATTTTCTAATTAGGTTTGAAGTCAACTGTATAGTAAGTACTGTTTACAGTTTTTTAATTAACTCAACTTTATTTTTTGTACGTAAAGATTGTAAGAAGTATTTTGTAATCGATATCACTGCCCTTTTTTCCCCCCTGTTTCTATGACTTAGAAACGAAACAAAGTAAATTTATATATTTATCAATAAATTTTATTTCGCGCTTGCTAACAAGCCTAATTTTAGCGGTGGATGTGGAATAATCGCGATCCAAATTAAAGAATTGTAAAGACAGTTTTTCGAACTTCATGAAATTCAAAATTCCCATTAAAATATTACAAAAGAGTGTTTTTTTTTTTACTTCTTATGAGCATATTTTTTTTTTCCTCAATTTTTAGAGATTCAGAAAATTATATTTATTTATTTATGAAGAAGAAATTTGATAGCGATCTAAAGCTAGAAGTGGAAGAAGGGTTGGGGGGGGGGGGCAGTATGGTTAGTTCTCAAAATATTTTTACCCTTCATAGAGTATTTATTCAAAATAACTGTTGATTAGTGATTCTCCGCTTCTTTTTTGAGCTCAACTTTTTTGAATAAAACAATAAATCGCAAAATTTTCATACATCTTTCTCTGGATATTCTCCATTTTACTAATAAATTTGTCTTGCCATGCAAAGTGTAGTTTGTAGCATTTTTGCTTTTGTAAAGATTTCCATTACCGCGTCACCAAGAATTGAAACTAATGAGTTGATGATATAGCTTGACTGTAATCGTACAACTGTCATCACAGAAAGAGAAAATTTATCGTGAGCAGGGGGTGATTCTTTGAAACCTGAATGCTGAAGGAATAGCATACACCATCGTTTCACATACCGGCCCCATATATAACTGATTACTTACTATCTTGTCATTACTGTGCCTTGGGTTCTTTTCTACTACGCTACGTCCAAATCATTCTTTTCATACCTTTATTATTTCATCACAGATGGTAAAAATCTGTGGAACCACTATTAGAAGAAATTGGAAACTCAAAGGGGTTTTTCAGAAAAAAGAGGAAAGGACGCTTTGCATTGTGAATGTCATCCATAACTAATTGAAAAATATTTCGTAGCTCTTCTCAATTCAAAGTAAGAGTTCTGCATCGGATCAGTAACGCGCTATTATCTGAACCCGACCGGACCCCCAGTCCAAGTCGGTCGGGTTGGCGCTATATTTTTAAGTTGCAGGTCGGGTTGGCTTTCATTATTTCGGATTGTCTTTTGACTTTTGCAGGCCGGGTTCGGGTTGATTGATTTTCAACTAAATGTCCAAAATATTTTTTTTTTTCATTCAGGTGAAAATCTATATATATTAGGGTTCCGGAAAATTGGATATATTTAGTGAACACTTTCATTTTCCAACACTTTTATATTTTTACTCTTTTTCATCTGAATAGTGGATACCACCAAATTTACAGATACATAACGTGCGTGAGCGCATAAGTTATTACAAAAACTTTTTTGTATGATGTATCAATAACGAAATGTTGGCAATATTTTTCATATTCCAAGAGAAGAAAAACAAGTTGGAATTTGTACGTCAAACGTGACAAATGATGTGCGTTCGTACTGTAACTAGTTTCATAAATAGTCAGATCTTGGTGCTATAGCTATTGCACTCTTATGTAAAAATGCCTGAATACAAAATTTATTACGATTATATATATTTAATTCAGTAATACGGAAATAATATGACTATATCTTAAATAGGACGTCATCACCATGGCAACCTAGAATCATTACCTATTGTGGGATATCATTGAATTAATTTCGTATGATAGGATTTAATAGAACGAAGAAAACTTTTAATAATATCTTTTTAAGTTTTGATTCGACTTTCATAAAATTTGAAGCGACTCGACAAAATCTGGAACAATTATCTATATTAAATTTCAAACCATTCGGTTGGGTAGTTTTTGCGCTGCTATATGCGGGCAGGCGGACGGACCCGACGACGACTGTAGGTGCTACGTATTTATATAATTACATTTTCCCATAGACCATAATATAATGGAATACTTTTGAGTGTCTCTATAAACAAACTATGTACGCTACATACTTTATTTTTCAATAACGAACATGCATAGAAAATCTCAATAACATATATCAATCACAGAACAATCCAACTATATTAATATGTTTAACCACACTCACTAATCAGATACGTGATTCAATCAGTGGAAATCGTGTCATAATTGAAAGAAAAATTACAATGAATTTCATAAAATTTAAACAAATTAAAATAATTGCATTAAATAAAGCACTAATTTTGAAAGAACAGAATGCAAATTATTGAGAAAATAGTATTAAGTAATCTGTGTAAGTAAAATAACAATATTTCTTAGAAATAAAATATATTATTCTCCATTATTAATTCTCCAATGTAAAAAAAAAAAAATAATAAAAAAAAAATAATAAATAAATAAATAAATAAATAAATAAATAAAAAACATGTGAAATTGGCGCGCAATGCATAATTTAACCATACAGGTTTTGAAGGCTACAAAAAAATACCAAATTCGCGAAAAAAATGAAACTTCTAAAAAAAAGAACATCAGTCGCTCTAGATCTCCGATGAAGAAAGGTAACAGCTTAGCGCGAATTCCTTTGTGAATGAAAGAAAGGGGTGAAGCTCCTCCTCAGTAGGGTCGATGTAGCCTCAGGTTATCTTTGGTCAGGGCTGGCTCATCCCTTTGAAGCAATCCATGCTGACCTGTTCCCCTACCAGGAGTCATGTGGCCACAGAGGACAGAGTAAGGAGATTTTAAATTAGATCTCCATACTCTGTGCATGTGGTGTCAGAGGGAACATACTTTCAGATTGAGGGTGACAGATAACCGTAGAGACTGTGACCAGAAAACAGTGTTAAAACAATCTAAAAAATTTGTTTCTGTATTTCGGTATAAAGTCTCATTTTTGCAGTCATTGATAAAATATTATAATCTTATGTATGTTGTATTATAATGTCGTCTTGCGCAGTAGCAACGTGCTGCAATACAAAATATTATTTTTCATGAGTTCATGAAAATTGATTTTAGCTGAAAGAGTATTTTTTTTTAAACTTATTTTAAGGCGACTCACTGCCTGTCATTTTGATAAAAAATGACAAAAATGTCAAATTTCATACTTTTTTTTTTCTTTTAATGTGCCTTAGTATTCTTAGAGCATTCTGTCCTAATTTCCGAACGGTTCGATAAATAATAAAGGAGATATACCTAAGTCATAATGATGAAATTTAATGTCATTTATGTGTAAGGGAAATGTTTAAACTCATTTTTCTTGGTTCCCAAATTTTTATATTTACATTTTAATCGAAATGCTAAGGCTTCTTACAATAATTAAGCAAATTGTCTGAAATTTATTAAAAAGTATCTTTAGACCCTGTGTGGGATAACTAAGTACCAAATTTTTGATATGTTTGTAACTTTATAAGATCATTTATTTATTTTTTAAACATGTTATTTTCTCACTTTTTCCATATGCATTCACTAATTTTTTTTCTGCTGATCTACTGGTCTCATCAAAAATCCGATACTTAGATTTATGGAAAAAAGGATAAAAATATCCATTCCCAAATATGAAAAATGAAAAAGAAGAAAGAATTTACAAATTGTTAATTTTTTTTAAATTCAATTTTATAAGAAATATTACTTCTATATCGAGAATTTAACACTTCTTATGATCTGTTATGACTATGCTTTATTCAAACATGAACCTAAAAATATAATATAGGTTATAGTTATAAAATAAAATTTTTTGGTACCGAGTCCCCTTAATGATATTTTACAGCTGAAAATGTAATACTTTTTCAGTATTTATGGTATTGTTATGGCTTCAATGAAGCGTGTAAAATATTTCCTTATTTTTTCTTTGTTTTTAAATATATCGTATTTTATGGAAGAAACGCCGCGGCGTTTACGAGTTTGAAGCTATTTTTTTGTCAAGTGCGGCGTTTACACCATGTGCGGCGTTTACGATTTTTTTCTCGCGCGTGTAAAATGGGCTAAAATAAAAATTCATTAATCCCATGAATGTATTATTATAAGACTGTTCTCAAGTCCCCTGCTCAACAACGCGAAACTTTCTGACTTTACCGATTATAAAAACTGTGACATTTCGGATGATGATACTGAACCATACAGGTGGACAAAGAAAATTTACTACTCTTCCACTCAGATACTAACAACGTAACAACTCAGAGTTTGAGGGTTTCGAGTAGAAGCTAAAAAAGGTCTAAAGTGCATGCGACGTAAAAAGTGTGCTAAGTTGCGACAGCCACTTAAAAAAATGTTGTGTGCCTAAGGAGAGGATCCGCGTCCCGCGCTCTGGATGGTTTTAATGACAATCGACGGCTCCTTAATTAAAGAAATTACATAAAAATATTTAAAACCTGATTTAAATATTTTAAATAAAATTTTAGAATCCTAAATTATAAAAATGAGGCACGTTACCCTGTTCAGAAAACATTGATTAAAGTTAGGTCAATGAGACATTGTCGACAAAAGTAGCGTTCCCACAGGTGCGGCGTTTACGATATTTTTAAACTTATTTAGACCAATTTTGAGGAGTGCGGCGCTTACGACGGTTGCGGCGTTTCTTCCATAAAATACGGTACTCTATTTTGGCGATTAAAATATATATATATATATATATATTTAGTGATTATAACAACGCTTTTGAGTAACATTAATGTTTTGAAATATAATTCAGCGACACACCCAGTATTGGAGGGGGATTATTGGAGGGGGATTATTTCCTTTTATCACTGTCCACAGTATCTGAAATATTCTTATAATTTCAATCAAGTGTGTAAAATGTTTATTTTCCTTTTTTAAGGTTCGTACTTAAAAAGTAAAACCGGAACCATTATAAGATCACTCTTGTGTCTGTTTGTCTGTCACAGCCATTTTACTCGTAAACTATGGAACGCAGAAAGTTCAAATTGGGAGAAGTAATAAAGTCTATTGACTCACATATTTTCAGCTTATTAAACATTCATAAATATATTTAGTAAAAATTCAAAAAGGCTAATTAAGCTGCTTGAAAAAAAAAACTCTTTTATTTGCACATCGTGTAGGGCAGAGTTGGCGAACCTATGGCACGCGTGCCAGAGTTGGCACGCAAGCTAATTTTTCTGGCACGCGAAAAATTTAAATTTGGTAATCGGTATACAGATAAAATCCATTTTTTATTTCTGTTATAACCAATAAAATATTTTTACATACGTTCAGTACACAAATAATGCAATTATTTTTTGCATGGATTAACACATAATAATTTTCTTTTCCTGCAGCGTTTTCGCGATGTATTTTACCTTTCTATACGAATTTAAAAAGCTGTAATTTACAAATGAATTTAATTGACAGTCACTGCAATAAAATGACAAATGAATTTAATTTAGCTATGTATATTTGTAAAAATAACAAAATATGAACTAGATATAAGGTTAGTTGGGGTAACTGGACCCACGAGGTAACTGGGCCATTAGGCTATTTTATAAAAAAACTGTCGATGTTTTTTAAGTTTTAGCTTTTGTGAACATGCCCCTTAACATCTACTTCCTAAAACAACGTGTGTCAACTCAATCACAACTCTCACTTTTCTGTGATAGGTTGTCAAAAGTTTACGTTTCTTTTTTTTTTAAACAACGTCAATATGGTTGAACTTCCTCGGCTTTTTATTAAAATCCTGTAAGTACTTTTATTAAACAATCCTTTTTTTTAAAGATTAGGCATACAACCACATTAATATTATTAGGTATCTATACATATTTACTTTATGTTTCAAATGTAAGCCCGGTGTCCCAGTTACCCCATAAATTTTTCAAGACGGGGTAACTGGGACATGTATCCGGGGTAGCTGGACCATGCTGGATCCAGTTACCCCAATAGTTATAAATAATGTTTTTGAGTTTCTCTTACTACAGGAGGTAAATTTCTTCATTGTTCTTTGCTCACAATAAAGAAAATTATGGAATACCTTATTAAAATTACATAATAAAATTTAAAAAAAGCATATTGGGTGGTATCAAACCAAATTTCTTGACCCCTTGAGAGGCAGTGATGCCATTATGTCATCACATAATTTTAATTCCTAATTGCCACATTGGCACCGGAATTTTATAATGAAAATTTCACCTGTATTAAGTACGCAGAAATATACTTTTACCTGTTTTCAAATAGATTCTCTTGTAAATACTGGTGTTATTAAATTATTTCAACATTTTACGAATGCAAGTATACCTTGCCTCTGAAAACGAGATAGCCAAACCTTGAAATTGTACGATACACAGGGGTCACATTCTATAGGGAAACTTTATTGTTTCTACCACTATTTTGAAAATAATATCTTCATCGCTCCTTTTCGAAGCGATAGCATGGGAAAGGAAAAAAAGCTGTCGTCAAATGACAAAAATCTCTTGTAACTCAATAAGTAATTTATTTATCAAAGAATGGAAAATGCTGTTCATTTCCAAATCGCTTCAATAGTCATACTTATTATTTTTATGCTATTATAGTTAAAAATGAGTCAGAAAATTTGTCAGAAGGTTTCGCTTTGATGAGCAGGGAATTTGAGAACCAGACATATTCCCAATGATTCTATTATGGCTGTTACTATTTTTACAAAACATATTGCCTACCTGACAGATCCTGGGAACAATTAAGCCCAGTTCTGGTCTGGCTCGACTATGTACGAAAATAAATAAGCAATGTAAGCCTGTTGCAGGCCCGGCCCGAGTCTGCTGAAAAAAAAAATTAAACCTGGGCTCAGACACAATGTAACTGTCTGATGGGGATCTCTACGCTGGACATGTTACATTTTTGTACTGATGTTGTCAAACTAGCATCGGATCCTTTTGATAAAATTCTTTTTTTTCACGATCCTCCGATGAAATTCATGTCTTTTTTGCGATCTTTCGACGAGATTTGCATTTTTTCCACAGACCCTTGACGAAATTCGCGTTTCTTCTGCGACCTTTTGACGAAATTCTCATTTTTCCAGCGATCCTTTCACGTGATTTGCGTTTCTTCAGCAACCCTTTGACGAAATTCACGTGTTTCCGCACCCTTTCGACGAAAGTCTCATTTTTTATAGCAATCATTTGACGAGATTTGCATTTTTTCCAAAATACTTTGACAAACTAGCGTATTTTAAGCTGCTTTGCGACAAAATTCTTTTTTTCCACAAACTACCGACGAAATTTACGTTTGCATTCGCGATCCTTCGACGAAATTTGTGTTTTTTACGATGCCTTTTGACGAAATTCATGTTTTTTTCTAGTGCTCCTTTGTCAAAATTCGCGTTTTTCCTCAGCCTTTTGACGAAATTCGTGTTTTTTAGGGTTTCGTTCATCTGACGAAACCCCATTCGTCTCACTCCTTTGTCCGTCTGTCTGTCCGTCACAGAGTCCGTTCTCAGAAACTATACACGTTAGTGACTTGAAATTTTGGGTACTTATAGCTGAACACCTCACATCAAACAACAAATCATAAAATTTTTAAAAAGTCGGTAATTAACCGAATTACGGGCTAATTAACTTCTAAAATTAACCAATCAACCTTTTGAACGCAGCTACAAACGCACCTTCTCCAAATCAGCGGAGTTTCTCCTAAGGGTTGCCAGTAAAATGAGCGGGTGTATGGTTACCACGAAGGAAATTAAGCGATAAATGAAGTGGACATTTAAAAAGCGAAATCGCATCTCCCAAAGTATTGGTCCTAAAATTCGTAAAAGGTACAGAAAGACGCGCAAAAAAATTCTACTTTATTTTGGTATAAAGTTCAAATTTCTGCGTTGGGTATAACGCAAAAAATCCACTAAAAATCGATCGATAAAAATTTAATTTCTGTATTTGAAAAGACAATGAAAAGAGATTTCATTTCAGCGGAAAGCAGGTGTTGTCATCTTTCAGACATATCGGCGCTGGAGAAATTTAAGCAGAGGATATTTTAATACGAAATTTAAACTTTTTAAATATTAAATTTTTAGATTAATTTGTTTTACATCCTGACGTAAAATTTTTCGCTGATTTCATACATACCCAGTTCAAACTCCTAGCTTAATTAGAAGCTGAGATATTAATTATTATTTCATTAATTGGATCATTGCTTTAAAACTTTCCTTTCAACGGGTTTTTAATCTCATCAGACATGACGACGCACTTGCGGTTTTTATTTTAATACGAAATTTAAACGTTTTAAATATTAAATTTTTTTATAAAACTTTTTGACATCCGGACGGGAAATCTCTCGCAGATTTCATACATACCCAGTTCAAAGAGCTAACTTAATTAGAAGCTGATATATTAATAATTATTTAATTAATTTGTTTGATTTCTATATAATGCATAGATTAAAATGGAGGCATGTGCTTTTTTAACGACGTTTGAAAGGAATATTAAACGAAACCCTTTGTGCGATCTATGATCACACTTACCCACTTGTTCTAGAAGAACTAATACAAAATTCGCTTTTTTTCTCCCGCAACACTTTGGCGAAACTCGCATTTATTACGCGACTCTTTGACAAAATTTCCCTTTTTCCCGAACCTTTGACGAAATGAATGTTTTTACCGCGACCGTTTCGCGAAATTTGCGTTTTTACGCTACCCTTTGACGAAATTCGTTGTTTTTTCTAGCTGCCCTTTTACAAAATTGGAGGTTTTTGCCTCAGCCCTTTGACGAGATTCATGTATTTTTTAATATGTCCTTTGAAAAAATTCGCATTTTTTTCCACAGCCCTTTGGTGAAATTCGCATTTCATCCGCGACCATTTGACAAAATTATCTTCTTTTCGCGATTCTTTGAAATTTGCGTTTTTTTCCAGGGCCCTTTGACGAAATAAGTGTTTTTCTTGGCGACAATTTGACAAAATTCGCGTTTTGCACCTGAGCATTTTGTAAAAATTCGTGTTTTTTCTACGACTGATTGACAAAATTTGCATTTCTTTCTCAGCCTTTTGGCGAAATTCGCATTTCTTCCGCCACTCTTTGACGAAATTTAAATTTTTCCGCGACCCTTTTAGAAATTTCGCGTTTTTTTCCCTAGATACTTTGAAGAAATCAGTGTTTTTTAAGCAGCACTTTGATAAAATTCTTTTCTTTTTCCACGATCTTCCGACGAAATTCACGTTTTTTAGCGATCCTTCGACGAAATTTGAGTTTTTTACGCTGCGTTTTGACGAAATTCGTGTTTTTGATAGTGGTCCTTTGTCAAAATTCGCGTTCTCGTGCCGCAGCCTTTTGACGAAATTCGTGTTTTTTTTATAGCGACCCTTTGACAAATGATTCGCGTTTTTTTCTGCAGCCCTTTTGTGAAATTCTCATTTTTCGTGATCTTTTGACGAAATTTGCTTTTTTTGTACGGCTCTTTTACGAAATTCGCATTTTCGCGATTTTTTGAAGAAATTTGCATTTTTCTGCGGCCATTTGACAAATTTTGCGTTTTTTTCGCAGCCTTTTGACGAAATTCGCTATCTTTTCCTGATCTTTCGATAAAATTAGCTTTTTCACTGCGGCCCCGCATTTTTTTCTAGCGGCCCTTCGACGAAGTTCGCATTTTCTCCGCAAGACTTTGACGAAAGCATAAGCAGTTTTTAATATCCTTACGATAGCATTTTTTAAGCAGCATTTTGACTAAAATATTTTTTTTTCACAATTCGCCGACAAAATTTCCGTTTTTTCGCGATCCTTTGACGAAATTTGCGTTTTATATCCGCGGTCCTTTGACGAAATTCGCTTTTTTCTGCAGTCCTTTGGCGTAACTCTCGTTTTTCGCGGTGCTTTGACAAATTTTTTTCCTTGGCCGTTTTACGAATTTTGTCGTTTTTCCGCAGCCCTGTGACGAATTTCGCGTTTTTCCCGCGGCCCCTTCTAGAATTTTTCTACTTTTTTCGTGTCATGCGAAAAATTCACTTTTCCATGATCCTTCGACGAAATTCGCGTTTTTCCGGCGATACTTAGACGAAATTAACTTTTTTAATTCAGCCTTTTAACGAAATTCACTTTTTTTTATTGGGGTGGGGGGAGGGGATCATTTGAAGAAATTTACGGGTTTTCTGCGATACTTTGAATAAATGCGCTTTTTTGCGATCTTTTGACGAAATTCGCATTTTTTCCGAGATACTTTGATTAAATTCGCTTTTTTGCGATCTTTTGACGAAATTCGCATTTTTTCCGAGTTACATTGACGAAAGTAGTGTTTTCTAAGCACCCCTTTGAAAAACTTCATTTTCTTCATGATCCTTCGACGAAATTCACATTATTTTCGCGATCCTTTGCAGACCTTTGAAGACCCTCGCAGACCTTTGAAGAAATTCGTGTTTTTTCTAGTGGCCCTTTGGTAAAATTCCCGTTTTTCCCCGAGTCTTTCGGCAAAATTCACTTTTTTTTGCGATTCTTAGACAAAATTGTCTTTTCTCTGGAATCTTCGACGAAATTTGCGTTTTTTCCGCTATACTTCGACGAAGTTGCCGTTTTTTTTTCTTCGGACGATTAACAAAACTCATTTTTTTCAGCGATCATCTGTCAAAAATCGCGTATTTTTTTATCCCGAATTTTCAGACTGATGATCGATTTTAAAGTGTTTTTGAACCGGAAGCCGTAAATTTTCGGATAATTGGGAACAGAATCATCTTTGCACATACTACTGAACAAAATAAAATAATTACTTTTATTTAAAAAGACATATTTTGCTCTCTGTTCCATAAATAAAATCCGCTACTTAAGTAATGTTTTCAACCAAGGTCATAACTTGCTAGTCAGGATGTGTGTGTAGGGGGGGGGGGGGGGGTCGTTTTGATTATTTTGGTAGGCTTAATCAAAACGGATTACCCATTCGGCTAAACAAGCTGAAGCCTAGGGTTTTGGAAGGAAAAGGGCCCGGTGCTAAGATTTTCTTTCAATTTTTTTTTCTTTTTTTTTAACCATTTGGGAAAATGGTTATTATCCTCTGTCAGGGTAGGAAATCAAAAACATATCTGAAGCGTTTATTGGTTAAATCCGCATTTTATTCGTTTTCTGATAGGTCTATACAGTAATCTGTATTCTCCCTTTACTTTCAACTGAGATGGATACGTCTGTTGCCACTATGACAAAAAAGTAATAAAAACTATAAAAAAAAATAACTCAGAAAGAAATTGAGATACAGCTTTCAAACAAATTGCATTTAAAAGTACATTTTTTTCTCTATACTACAGTGTAAAAAGTAATATTGTGGAATGTTTAGAATTTAAGAATGAAATTTCATTTAAAATTGGTCCAGGAATATTAATGTTTAATCCATGGCGTACGTAAGGAATGACCAGCACTTCTGGAATGACCAGAAGTTTAAAAATGTACAGTACCGAAAAATGTAATCCATGGTGTACGTAATGTAGGATCAACTCCGTGCGATGTTTTATGTCTTAAATGTTAGTCTTCGAAAAAATCATTCTCCAAATGGTCGTTGTAATTTGTTAAATTCCATTTTATTCTTCTTTTTTTTTTTTTTTTTTTTTTTTTTTTGCGGAGTCTTGGAATTTTTCGGCTACCAGTTTGTGATTAATTTATTACAGAGGTGACTTTTATTATCGTTTAAACTGCTGATGAAACATTCTTCCAATTGTAAAAAAAGAGTATAAATCAAGCTTTTGTTTTATAAGGGGCTGTATATATATATATATATATTTAAATATGAATTTTTTTATATGGCCCCTGGTCCCTAATACCTTATATTTACAGAAATGTTGTTCTACATCTAGGATTGAAATAAAAAAAATCCCCACTTGTCATATTATGACACTTTCAGTTTTATGAAATTTTAATGTTTTTTAACTACACTAAAAGTATTTCTTTCCTTTTTTAGTACCAGAAAACACTGAAATATATCATTTTGAAGGAAGGGAGAGGGTGCCCAAAGAAAACTAGCCTAGGGGTAAGAAGGTAGTTCAAGGGTGATTCTGAGTAAAATATATATATATATATTTCTGAAATTCCCAGAAAATTTTCTGAAAGTTACAGCGGAAGGGGGGGGGGAGGGAGGAAATCCACTCCCGGCACTAAATACGTGTTTTTTCCGCGGCCCTTTGACGAAATTCGCGTTTTCCGCGATCCCTTGACGAATTTTGAGTTTTTCGAGATATTTTGACGAGATTTCCGGTCCTTTCGGGATCTTTTGACGAAATTTGCCTTTTTTCGCGATTTTTTCGAAATTTGCGTCTTTTTCTCGATCCTTTGACGAAATTCACGTTTTTTTCTGCAAACAATTGACAAAATTAATTTTTTCGACGACCATTTGCCGAAATTCGTGATATTTTTTATGTCCGAATTTTCAGATTGATGATCGAATTTTATAAACTTTCGAAAATGAATGCCTTAAATTTTCGGAAAATTCGGAACAGAATCGCCACTAGGTAGTTTATCCGCAACCTCCCCCCCCCTCCCCCTTTCCGTCCGCGCCCACACTATAATAATAATCAAATACAGAAACTCTTGAATAACGGGCACGTCGGGAGAGTGTAATTTGTCCGCTATTCGGAAGTGACTGCTATTGAGAAGTAAAAATGCACAGATATATAATTGTTAGGCATAGGGGAAAATGTACTTTAATAGAGGTGTCCGTTATCTGGGAGGGCCTGT
The DNA here is from genome assembly GCA_963932465.1 of Maratus speciosus. Taxonomy (NCBI): domain Eukaryota; kingdom Metazoa; phylum Arthropoda; class Arachnida; order Araneae; family Salticidae; genus Maratus; species Maratus speciosus. Next base: position 34,121,600 of record OZ010789.1, on the reverse strand, counting down.
CATAGAAGTTTAACTATACTTACAGAAGTAGAGGACAAGTTCACTTGCCATAAAACCTTTGATTAAAAAATAATTATTATTTTTATTGTAATACAAATGCTGATTAGGAATTACTGACAGGCTTTTTAAAAAATACCAACGAGCCTTTGCCTGATAAAAAACTTATTTTACAACATTAAAAATAAACATACATTAAAAATAAATAAACAAATAAATTCCTATTCAAATTGCAAACTTAAATGATAATTGAATAATTGAGTATCCATTTTCTTGTAGCAACAGTTCGAATATACTACATACATTCCATACAGAAAACAAATAGAGCAAAAGCATCAATCAATCAATCTTCAGCGCGTCCTATGAAACCCCGCCCTAACAAAAGGGTTGCCGAAAACTAAATCGCCGAAATCTCGCCAACATGTAATCTCGTTAATATCATGATAAAACACCGATAAATTGACTAAATCTACGAAATATAGTTGCTGTTCATAAAAGATATTGAAGCTTGGTACTAACCTGAATTTTCGAGACCGAAATTAAATTTTTTGGAGCCTATTTACCAGCATTTAAAATTGAAAACGTACAGGAAAAATGTTATATGGAATATTATTTTTACTTCTGAAAGGCAGATGGCAGCACCAGCAAAAGCTAATTTCAATAATTCGGAATGTGAACAGGACATATGTAATAATGTGAACAGGATTGATGTTACTACATCTAGTTAAAAAATTTGAAGATTATTAATTATTTGCTGAATATATAACAAAATAAAACATGTTAAATGAAAATTTAGATATTATATTTCACTAAATGCCAGTTGTAAAGAATATGTATCAATCTTTTCATTACGAAGATAAGAAGTAAAAATCCATAGTCAAAAACTGGAGGGTACACGTCCCCCTTAATACGATATATTGTTAATAATTATAGATTTTTGAAATGTTAAGAGATTTTCCTATCTATATAAATATCATAATCTAATTGTGTGTTGTAAATTGTATACAAACTGTGTCAAGAAGAAATAAAAAGATACTTCCTCCTTTATGCTCAGATAATTTATAATAAAAATAAAATAGCATTAGACGTGTAATAATGTCTTATTTAAGTATATGAAGACATTTTTAGAAGTAGGCGAAATCTACCCATAAACAATTTTGCCAAATTTCTATTTGTTTTTAAAATCATAAATGTCATTAAATTGAAATGCAGTTTTCAAACAATTTACTTATGAAAATGCACCTTCCCTATTCAACGGTGTAAAATTTAAAATTATGTAATGTGGTAAGTAAAAAAAAAAAAGGAAAATTGATTAATTATTCATCAAATCAATTTTTTCAAAATAAATTAAACATACAAACCTGAAACAAATAAACTAAAGACTATATTTATTACATTAATACTCAGAAAATAGAATACTTTTATGTTAGTTTTACGATGTGATAAATCGCCAAAAATTGTTTCTATTGACGTCATTCATAATGCATTAATTTTACTTAAAATATAAACATTTAGCCCATTTCATTTGAATATTTTATTTAAAGTACAAACATTAAAAATACGTATATTGCATACTAATAAAATACATGCCTTTCACTCATTTACTGTGAAATACGTAACAATAATAATAAATATCAAAGCATTTTATTTCAACTTTAAAGCATTGTTTCTAAATCACACATGCGAAAAAATAACTACTATTGGCGAAAAAAACCCTGTTATTGGCGAGATTTGCCACCGGATAACATAAAAGTACCAAAAATAGACTATTTAAAATTATTAGACTATTAAAAACTATTTTCATTGGTTCATAGGCGTATCACATGAAAGGCATAATAGTACTACAGAGTTAAAATATTCAAATCGCGAAAGTTTTTAAATTTTTATGTATGAATTTTGAAAAAGGAATGATTCACTGCACATTGTTTACACTTTTTAAATTAATAACAATTTCTGAAATGTTCGTTTATTTAAATCGATAATCTGTTGTTGGTAGATTTTTTTAAAACCTTTCTAACGTAGTTTGTCTAGCAATTTTCTGACAAATACTTTTCAAGCTATTAATTATTTCAGTAACTTCAAATATTTCATTTTCCGAGATTAATCTGTGGCAACGATTAGAGAAAAAACTAGTCATCTGTAACGCGTAGCTTTTTATGATGATAATTTAAGATGATAATTTGAGTAATTTTAAGAATGTGTTTTGTATTTTATATGTGTTCTCGTAGAGCCTCAATGTAAAAGAAAATGTATTTTTTCCCGAAGTTATCAAACAATGCACATCCTAATTCTAAAGTTTCATGCATTTGAAAGTTTTATGTGTATTAATTTACATACTGGAATAGACATTCTCGTGGGGCCTATAAAGCTTCCCTAGTTATGCCGTAAATCAACTCCTCATTCCGCGTACAGAGCGAATCTAGGAAGAACAAATCGTTGGCCGCTGAGCTGAAAGACACCCAACATTGTCAAATGAGACATTAACCCTTTATCTACTGACGTACTTATAAGTACCATTAAAAAAACTTGTTATAAAATTCATTTAATGCATCTATTCGTTATAATACAGTTTATAATGAGTTATATATACAATACATTATCTTATTCAAAAAGCATTATTGGTTACATAAAACTAAAAATAATAATAATAAAAGGAGGATTTCTTTTGCCTTTGCATCTTTTCAAATTTTTTGGCGTTGGGAATATTTGCATATTTCTATTGTAAGAACATTATATCTGTAAATTTCCTAATTCTACAAAATACTAAGAAAGATATTTAAAATAAACGATTTAAGTGGTGTTATAAATATTGCACAAAATCCCTATAAATTCAAATTTAATGAATCCTTCTAAATCCTCCAATCGTTCTAAAATCCTTCTAAAGATTATTAAATGATTATGTAAACCTTCTAATGTAGTTTTTTACAATTCACGAAAAATGCTTTAGAAGATAAAATTTTCATGAATTCATAATTCAGTACATAAATTGTTAAACGGCTTGGTCGTGTATTTTACGGTTATATCTTTCTTTTTGCTGTAAGCAGCACCGTTATTCGACTGGACATATTTGTATGGAACTTTAGGAAAGGGTATCCTTCCAGGCATACCTGCATCTACTGCGAATGTTAGTGCTGGTATTCATTTTGAGTGAATGTATGCATGCGAAACAGCACCGAATACTGGCGATATGAATCAATGAAAATAATAAAACTTTGTAAAAAATCACCATAAAATAAAACAATACACTGGACGCGTTTCGAGCTAAAAATATTAATAGCTCGCCATCAGCCACTGCAAACACGTGTCCCCAAGGGGATAAGGTTTTTGACCTTGTCCCCTTCCGGACACGTGTTTGCTGTGGCTGATGACGAGCTATTAATATTTTTATCTCGGAACGCGTCCTATGTAATGCTTTATTTTATGGTGATTTTTTACAAAGTTTTATTATTTTAATTGAATGTATACATGTTTTAGTGCTTGATATCATGTTGGGTGCTTACATATATGTTTTAGGGTTTGTAGTCAATGTGAGTGTTTGATACATGTTTTGATGCTCGTATTTATGTTGAAAATTTTTATGAAGTATCCGTTTTTTACCGTTTTAGTCTTTATGACAAATAACTTTTAACAGCCCTCTGTGTACTGACAACCTAGAACTTCGACGATTCGAAGTAACTGTTTAATATATTAACGATATTTCGCACGCAAACTATCAAGATGAACAAAACCTTTTGAAATACATTAAAAACTTAGTAAAAAGAAAAACTTGTATCAAGTTATTCAGAAAAAAAATGTTTATTGTAGGGTCTTCACATTTTTTCTACTTTACAAAAGTATAAAAACACAGACACTGTAACACTTTTAAACAAGTTTTCAAACCATTCATCCGTTTTTGTAAATAATCGTTACTTCAACCACATCGTGTTCTCATTTGTTAGGATCAAATAAAGTTTAAGTTAAGATACCGTCATCTATAATTACGGCTGAATGACTGAAAATATAGCTGCATGTTTTTCACAGTGTATAAATACATTTAAAGTTTTTTAAAAACACTTCAATGGAATATTTAATTTTTTTTTTTTTTTTTTTTTTTGTATTTCCGCGAAATAAAAAGAATTATATGCATTTACAGAAATTCCTTGTGCTGATTTCAATGGAAAAGTAAAATAAAAATATATACTTTAGCAAAACAAAATGTGTAAACTCTCTTTAATTAAAAATTTTTTATGAACAAAAACCTTCCCAGAACACAAAAATAAATGAAATACGTATCCTATAATTAAAATTTCTTCATTAATGTTTATTTTTAAAGTGATCTTTGATACAGTTACATTTAACAAATATGAAAGAAGTGGTACTATCTGTTAAATTAAAATTGACTAATTATATTTTACTGAGATTTCATTTCAATATAAATTATTCTCTAATGAGATTTTATTTTAGTATAAATTCTCTAATTATACCTCTTTACTGATTACATTTGCCACTCAATTTTCATTAAATATTATCAAATTTCATTCTAAAAATTAAATATCGTGTTTAAATGCATTTTAATAATTTTAATATTAGTCTATATGATTACCTAAAAAATAAGAAAAAAAATAGGATACATATTAATAAAAAAAAAATTTAGTATAAAATTTTCTTTATTTTAAACATTTTGGAATTAAAAAATACCTTTTTTTTCTTATAAAAGGAATTGTGGAAAAATGTTGTTTTTCACAACAAAAAAGAAATACATAAGGCATTTTTTAAAAAGCCGTGATGTTCAGCATTTTAGAGAGATTTTAAACGTACCCATTCTTTCAGCATTGTTAATTATATGTAGTGGATCTCATTCGTCAATACTGCCTGGTTCTTATGCACCCACGCCATATATTTAATCTCCATCCTTCGCATCAATGCCGACTTCGGTTCTGGCCTCGATTGAGAGCTGATTGTTTGCAGCGCCATCTATCGCTGATATTTGGAACTAAAACTCTGAAGTGCAGTAAAAAAAAAAAAAAAAACTCCTGACGTCTTACATAACCCTCCAGCAAGAATTATTTAATAGTTGCATTTGAAAGTTATTGGATTTAAAATAAAATCAGCCCAATTTAGGACACCTAACCTTTTTATTTGTTCCATTCAGTGATTTACTTGAAAAATGCAATAAATATCTTTTTACTAAGTTGAAAGGAAGATTCTTGTGTCATCCTTAGATTAAAATTCTGATCTCTTTTTCAATTAAATTAGCGATAATTTTGATTTGAATTTCAGTCAATTTTGAAAAAAATCCACTTTTACAGGAAAAATAAAACGATGGGATTAATTTTAATTGTGTTACTATTAACCCATTTGAGGCCAAGTCAGAAAAAATTAAAAATTGATTTTTACATTTGTTTAGTTTTTGGATATATCTTTAGGACTACATTCATGATTTTTGTGACTTCTTGTCAATATTAATTAAAATTTGGTGACAGGTATGTAATGGTTGACGCCTAATATTTATTTGCTAGTTAAATGGAAATATGATATTTGTATTAAAGCGATGTGTATTTTTCTGTATTTTAAATAACAACTATAGAATTAGGAATGAAGGTTCTGATAACAAAACCAATCAAAATTAAATTTTGAGAATCCCCCTAAAATTTTCTGTATTTTAAATAACAACTATAGAATTAGGAATGAAGGTTCTGATAACAAAACCAATCAAAATTAAATTTTGAGAATCCCCCTAAAATTTTCAGTATGTAATTTCCATAAAAACCTTTTTGTGTTGCATTGCGTACTGTAGTAAAGTTTATGAAGCCATTTTTCTCGTTTTTTAAACATCCCTTTATTCCCTTGAAAGGCGGTGGCTCATTTTTGGAACACTTAATTTTAATTCCTAAATGCTACATTAGCACCAGAATTTTGGAAGGAACATTTTTCTTTTATTAAGTACGTGATGAATTACGTACGTGTTCGTTAATGCCTTATACATTTACATTCAACAGGAATTGCACTCTGAGATGGAACATTCGAAACGTTCTCACACGTTCAAACTATAGAAACTTGTGTGCTATGTACAACGCACTTAATAAGGAATATTCATTTATTAAGTATCAATTTTAACAATTTTACTTTTATAACTATTTGCTTCTAACATACTATAAATATTTATCAGTGGTTTGCTACGGACATTTTGTGGTTTATTGACACTGCATCAGAATCGAGCTCAACATTGTGCATTGTATAGTAACTATGCTTTGTCTGACATATATTTTAACGGTGACATTCTCTTGAAGACTTAAATGTTTGGTTTTCTTTTTTTTTTCAAGTTTGTTTTTCTTTAATAATATTTTATGAACATTTTTTCGAACATTGAACTTATATGAGCATTATTAAAAAGTGAACTTTAATGAACATTAGCACGCTATTATATCCAACAAAGAAGTACAGTTTTCACTTTTGCTGTACATTCAAGACACCTCATTATCGTTTTATATTTTTATATTATGATGAAAGCAGCTAAGATTGTTTTGTAACATTTACTGATTTAAGTACATCAGAATATGTGATATTTTCTACTAATTGTTTTGGGTGCGTTCTGATGTCTGCGGCATCGGTGATTTTTGCAGGGAGTTTCTGCAGGAGTGTTATATCCTATGCCATTGTTTTGGTTGGCTTCCCGTTTGGGTGATCAAGTACGTGAAAAAAACTTCATCTGTTTAGAAATAAATTTGTTTGTAAACTCTGGTGTTATTTTACGAATAGAAGTTCCTTGCTCCTGAAGGGGTTAGAAGACAGGCATCATCTAATTACCCAAATAAAGCATTCCAGCATCTATAGAACTAGGAGCAAAGTTTTTGCTATCAAAACCAATCAAAATTACATTTCAAAAATCGTCCTGTAATTCTTCGTACGTAAATTCGATAAAAACTTGTATTTCTTGTATTCCTTTAAATTGTGTACTGTACTAATTACAGAGAATTTTCTCCCTTTTTTAAACATTATTTTAAACGACAGACATCATCATACAACCCAAATAAAACATGAAAATTACTGTAGTATTATAAACAAAGGTTTTGTTATCAAAACCAATCAACATTAAATTTTGAAAATCACTTATCGTATATAAAATTTATATATATATAAAAAAACCTTTATTTCTTGCATTCCTGCATATTGTGTACTGAAGTAAAATTTATAAAGACAATTTTCTCGTTTTTCCAAATACAAATTAAAAATCTGACATCATCATGAAACCCAAATAGAACATTCAAACGACTGTAGAATTATTGCAAAAGTTCTGCTACTAAACCAATAAAAATTAATTTTATAAAATCCCCCTGAAAGTTTTCGTATGTAAATTCAATAAAAATCTTTACCTTCCTGTACATTGCGTAACTGTAGTGAAGATTGTAAAGTCAGTTTTCTCGTTTTTCTGTTTTTTTTTTCTTTTTTTTTAAAGAGAGACATCATCTTTCAATCCAAATGAAACATTCAACAAGGAAAAAAAGATACATTCGTGGGCTGAATACGAAACCTACTCCTCAGCCTAAAATATTTCATGTAATGTATATAAATTATAAATATATGTAGGTTTAACACCACCAATATAGTACTTTAAACTGTTAACAAATCGAAGTTTACATTTTTAATTATCTTCACAGAAATGCTTGTTAATCTACAAACACCTAAGCCTTTAATGTTTTAAATAAAATTAACGGCGAATAAAAACTATCTGAATTTATTATTTCTTCTATTTTTATTGTTCAAATGTTTATTAAAAATGTACTGTAATTTTTGAAGTAAAATTTGTGTTAAATACATATGCAAACGACTGACTTTTTTTCATTACAAAATAATGTGAAAGAAACAAAAATTTTAATTTAATAGTTGAAATCGAATAATTACCACATCAAAACAAGACATAATTCATAAAATAAATTTTCTTGTTCGATGTTTTTTAAGTGATATAAAATACAGGAATGTTTGCAGATATGAAAACCTACCTTCCTGTAGCTGCAAAATTACGCACATATTCCTTACTCCATGAAAACAAAATATACAGAGCTGTCCATTTATTATAATTATTGGACCATGAAAATTATACAGAATAAAAAATTAAATTTTAAAAATCAAAAAACCTGACTGCGTAAAAAGCGAACTATTTAATTATTTCTCATCAATCTGAAACTATTTTTGTTTTCAATTCCTACTATTAGCTCACACTCTCGCTATATATATCTTGTTCAAATTTTCAATCGTTAATAAAATACTTATTATTCATCCAATCAAGCTCAAATAAAATTTTTTAAACTTGTAGTGGATGACACTTGATGTTAATCCAGTTTTTTTCAAATATTAATTCATTAATTAAATTAATGTAATTGATTTTCAATAATCAAGTGAGCCCTCTTCCTGATCAAGGAATTTTAAGACCCAGACAGCCCTCTTCTTGATCAAGGCATTTTAAGCGCCACTCAGGGGGAAAGTAGAATGGGAGAAAAAAATCTCTTATCGACCCAAGTAGGAATTGACTTAAAATATATATATATATATATATATATTTTTTTTTTTTTTTTTTTTTTTTTTTTTTTTTTTTTTTTACATTACTTGTTTATATTACTTACCTATTTTTTGTATTGGTGACTTTTAAGTTGTGTTTAATTGTTAGTTCCTATCTGTAAACACTGTTTTGATGAGGTCTATAGATGTCTATGGTGGTTAGAGTTGCAGTAAAGCTAGAGATAATACCTACACAACTTCCAGGTTGTATAATATTTTGACGGAGCTTCTGACTGTAATATAGTCAATGAAACATCGTCTTCATTTTGAAAGACCTATCGAATAATATGCCACTCAATAGGGTGCGTAATTTTTTTCGTCTCTACCGCCATTTTGTATTTTACAGCCGCCATTTTGAATTATAAAAACAAAACCTGGCCTATAATCATCGGATCATTAAGACGAATCGATAGAGGCCTCATTCATTAAAATCCATCCAGCCGTTGGGATGTTTCGAGGGTATAAAGAAATCCACATATACAGATACGCGTGAAACACATAACCCTTCTTTTCAGCCGGGTAAAAAGAAAAACTTCATAACATAGGCATAAATCTATAGAAAATAATAATAAAAATATTCAAAATCATAATCTGTATTAATTTCAACATTATCATATTTGCTCGGGAAGCATTCGATGTTTTATTAAAACCATTTTTACAGAATTCTTTTCTACTTGGAATGTAGTATTGTTCATTTTCACTATCGTTTTTATTTCTCTGATTCGTATATTCATTATACAAACAATTTTTCGCCAGGTGTAAACATAATTTCTATTACTACGGGGGAAAATGTTTCATCAAATGATGTGAAAAGTAAGATCCATGTTGTTTAATTTAGTTTTCAGAATTATTAATTTATTTTTTACTACGACGATAAAAAATGAAACATGGAAAATTATTTTTTAATCTATTACAATATAATTTTAATTATCTTCTAACTAATCTTTTTTTTTTCATTAAATACTCGTACGTTACTTGAAATAAGTTGTACCATTATTAAAACCTTAAAAAAAAATAGTGTAAATGCATTCTTTATAATTGAAAGTGATAGTGATACGTCAGCATTAGTTCATAGGACAAAACATTTATTTAACGTTAATTAGACGGCATTTCTTCGTAATCCCTCAAGATAACTCAGCTTATGCTACTTTTTTATTCAACAAAAAATAATGAAGATGTAGAAAATATTAAAACCAGGTGGATTTATTTTTTACCTTCATAAAAAAGAAGATTAATTATTTTATTCATTTCTCGTGTAGATCTTGTTAATTTAGGGATTAAACAAAAACTTTGTTGCTTGTCTTTTTTTTGCTGAAAGAAATTTGCTCCAATATTTACTATTTTAGATACATATAACCACATGTCTAACACAGCAGGAACTAAAATTATTATAATATTTTTATTTTTTTGTTCAACAGGTTTTTTGTTTTTGATTTTTTTTTTAAATCAAAGGTTGAATGGGAAAAATAAATGCTATGTAATTTGCAGTTTTTCGAAAAGGAATTTTTTTTATTATAGCATAGACCGGGATACGGCAGCACAGTTAATCACCTCATTGAGTTCACAGCTAAAATTCCAGAATTAGTTAAAACTCGATTCGCAAAATAAAACGCATTTGGTCTGCCAAGTCATATCTTGGTGGAAAACACCTGAAAACACGATTTTAGTGGTTTAGCATTGTGTTTTCCTGCACCCAAAAGTCTGAAAACATGGAGGACTGGGAGCAGGAAAACACACTGGTTTTTGGGAACCACATTGTAAAATATTTAAGTATTTAATACTAATACACTGAAATATAATATATTCCAGGAAGCTTTTTTAAACGCAGTAATATTTAGACATAAGAACGCAAATAAATTATGCAATATTAAACAAACAATGACACGATTGATAACGAATTTTAATCAAAATGTAAACAAACAAAGTGATACAATATGTAATTATTCTATGACTTTCAATAATCACCAGCTCATGGCTGCCAGATTTATGGCCGCTGCATTTATTTATTCTTGTATATTTTAATATTTATATTAGCTTTATTTAATCGAATAATATTCTTCTCTTACGTAAGCAAAAGATTAATATTATAAAAAAAACAGGTGCAAATAACGCACATAATCTTTTAAAATACACTCAGCAGCCGCTGATGATTTCTAGGTAAAGTATGTATGACAACTCTTTCATAAAAATATAATTTATTTCATGATGTATTTACAGATACCGGGGGATTGCTTTGGATGCGATGTATGATTTTGGAAAATAAATGTCAAATTCTTGCTCAAAAGTAGAACTGGTTCGTAAGATACTGCTGAACTTCAGTTCCAAGTTCCTGATTTTGTAACCAGTGTAATAAACAAATGGATGCGCTAGGCGACAATCTGAAAAAAAGGTTAAACTGATATTTATCGAAGATTCTGAAAAGAAAAACTTCAAAAGTTATCAGCGCATTTTACTAGAAAATAACGTATATTTTCTGACGGTCTCCATTATTATCCTAATTCAACCGCAAACTCGTTAAGCATGGTTAATTATTTTGGACATTATTTAACGGGCCAGGCATACTTTAAAGCTCCCAAAAATTTATTTTTTAAATGACTTTTTTAAATATGATTATTTAAGAGCATTTAAAAATAAATCCCATATGAAATTTGCACTACAAGAGAAATTATGCCTAAAACAATTCGACCCTTTTCTATATGATCAAGGGTGATTTAGTCTTTAAAGTCAATTTTCTCAAAACAGTGTTTTTGATCACTGCGCACATGATTTCTGAAAAATGGTTACCTAGAATTTCACGAAATTTTCGCTGAATGTATTAAACACATACAGGCCTATTATATGATTTACTTGTTCTGATATATAAATGACCTATTATTATGTTTCTCAAGTAAAAAGTTTAGAATTCAGGTCTACTATTCTATTTAAAAAATCTCGATATTTCAAGTTACTTTACATTTTTTTTTTTCTCGCGATCTACTAGTTTTATTTTTTTTTCATTGTATCATTGTAGGTCATTTTGAAACCGCATCATATCTGTACTCATTAAAAAAAAAAAAAAATCTTGTTTTGTTTTAGCCATTCAAATAGGGAAAATCATGCGCGCCATGCATGCAGGAATATTTTTTTCATAAAAATTGTACTATTTGTAAAATTAAATTTAAAAACTTTATACATGTGTATACTTTCTTTAACAACTTTAATTGGTAAAACAAATCTCTCTTAATGTGTGTTTTAAATTTTATAATGAAAAGTCAATATGTTTTAGACTGACTAATTTTTATAGAGATCACATTTTCATGTATTTTGTGAGTTCAAAGTGTACCTGACTCCTTAATGGAGATTTTTCAGATTTTATGTTTAATCAGTACATTATTCCTGTATTTTTGGGACCTATCAGATATGGCCATTGGTCCTACTTAACTAGATTTAGTATAGTGGCTAATACAGATGATAAAGATACAGATGCCTTACCTTGTCAAAAATTTATTTTCAAAGCGAAATGGATTTCTGAGACATTATTCCTCTTGCTATACTTAGGAACTTAATGATTTCTGCATTTGGCAATTTCAAATTAATGGTAAAACTCTTACGTAAATTTTCACCCCTTTTCTAACTATTCAAAACACGGTTTATAAAGCTAGAATGAATATCAAATATGCTTGCACCACCGGATTTTTTCCGACTGAAAAGAAGGGTTATGTGTTTCACGCGTATCTGGGTATGTGGATTTCTTTATACCCTCGAAACATCCCAACGGCTGGATGGATTTTAATGAATGAGGTCTCTATCAATTTGTTTTAATCGTCCAATGATTATATGCTGGATTTTGTTTTTATAAATTCAAAATGGCGGTAGAGACGAAAAAAACTTTTTTACGCACCATATTGAGTGGCATATCATTGGATAAGTCTTTCAAAATGAAGACGATGTTTCATTTACTATTTTACAGTCAGAAGATCCGTTTAAATATTACACAACCTGGAAGTTGTGTAGGTAGGATTTCTAGCTTTACTGCAACTCTAATTATCAGAGACATCTATAGGCCTAATCAAAACAGTGTTTATAGATAGGAACTAACAATTAAATTCAACTTAAAAGTCATCAATACAAGTAAATAAAAAAATAGGCATGTAATATAAAAAAATAGTTTCACATTGATGAGAAATAATTAATTAGTTCGCTTTTTACGCAGCCTGGTTCTTTTTATTTTTAAAATTTATTTTTTATTTTCCAATATTCTCGCAATGCATCTGGCAAAAAAAAAAAAGTCATGCCAATGATTTCTAATTTGGCTGTTCGCATTATTCTAAACACTCCCACATTGTAAATTTAAAAAAAACATCACATAAAAAAACGCTGTACTTTAAATGTGTGTTAATTAGACAAGTATTTGTATGTAAATTTTGCTATATATTTGATAACAACGATGTAAAATCTACCTAACTCGCATATTATTTGACTTAACTCATGTTTATAAATCGTACGAGACAATGTTTTGTACTTTATACTCCTTTTTTCAGAAAAAGTAGAGCTTTATAAAAAAAAAAAACTATAAAAATATTTTTTGCTATATTTTTTATAAATAGCTTAAACGTATTCGAGAAGAATAAATTTTTTGGCTTTCAAAAACAGAATGTTTGACACATCTTACTGTTCATGTATTGGTTCTGAAAAAAAAAAATATGTTTCAGAAGTAAGTGTTTTGCATATAGTTAAGAGGCCTTTTGATGTGAGAATCGAGTGGAAATGGCACAATAAAATTGTTATTAGTTTCATCAGTTTGTGGTACTCCCACGTACTGTAACCAAATCATATCTAAAACCTTTGCATTTAAATTAGTAAATCAATATTTTTTATCGTAATATAATTAGTACATTACATTTCCTTATGTTTGGCATATACTATCGCATATATTTAATATATTTTGAAGGAAAAGTATCTTTATTACATATATTTTCTGTCAGAAATACACATATTCTGGATAGAAACATGGTTTTCAATACCTAATTTTGCTGAAAATAAATTTGAAATTCAAAAACTTTTATTTATATAAATAATTTAAAATTTATTCATGCATAAGATAACGGTTTCTGCAATTTGTTCACAGCAAAATATTTCTTAAATAGTACCCAAATCTTTCCTTTAAAGAAATTTTCATTATTAAAAAAAAAAAACGAGTATCAGAAAAGTCTTATATCACAGCATTAAAAATGGAAACCTCCCTCCCTCCCCATAGAGTAGAATTGTTATTTTTCGAAAAAGGATATTTAATTTTGCGCAGTTTGATAAGAATATTTGAAAACGCTTTCTTTCCAGTTAAAGTATTTTTCCTATGTAATATTCTTCTGTTTTACTATGACATTCATGAACATATGAAAAACAAAAAAAAAATGCTTGATACCATTGCGTAATATTATTTAAAAGTACTCTAAACTAAATTATGCAATCACGAAAGTGTGTTTAAAATATAGTGTTGAATCCTCAACTGATAGTATCCAAACATATATACAACTATCGCAAGCAATGAAAATGATAAATACATTTAAAACTATCCGTTAGTGGAAAATTGCAACAGCGATTTAAGTAAGTAATTTAAATATTTTTACTTTTTATTTTTCCTTTAAATTATCCGATTGACATCGATATTTAATAATAACAATAAAAATAAATTCAATTTCTAATACATTGTCAAGAATATTGATTCCTTCTCGTCAATGGCAATGGATATTTCTTGTAGCGATGCTAATGCCTAATAATTTAGTAATGCATAGCGCAGATCTTACAGGTGTTTGATGGAACAATGTAATCTGTAATCCATCTCCCTAACATGCACTGATCTATAGTATTCGTAACAAGTGAAATCACATTCCAGTATAAGTGTTGGAGCTCTAATCCAGTCTATTTCATAATACATCATGAATCGCATGTAAATAGCTGTATGCACAATCACTAAGAAGACGAACGACTGGCTGTAATTTTCTAGCTATATTAAACCTTATTTATACATAAAGAAAAAATGCACGTTATTAGGAACATGCGTAACTACTTTTAACAACAAGCAAACTGCTTCTAATATAAAGACGTTTTATGTGTGGTTTATCTCCTGTATCAAGTCCATAGCACTATAAATATCAAGAGTTTTAAAAAACATTTCGAATCATAACTTAAAACGTATCGAGAAACAAAAAATAATTCATCTTGATCTGAGTCCAAAATAATTTTAAATTTATTTACTCATGAGAAAACGGTTTCTGCGTTTGTCCACAGCAAAATATTTCTTAAATAGTACCCAAATATTTCCTTAAAAAAATTTTCATTATTAAAAAAAAAAAAAAAAAAAATAACAAGTATCAGAAAATTCTTATATCACAGCATTAAAAAAGGAAACCATCCCTCCTCACCTCCACAGAGTAGAATTCTTACTTTTCAAAAAAGGACATTTAATTCTGTGCAGTTTGATAAACATACTTAAAAATGCTTTCTGTCCAGTTAAAGAATTTTTTCTATGTAATGTTCTTTTTTTTTATTGTATTATGACATTCCTGAACAGGTGAAAAACATAAAAAATGCTTACTATCGTTGCGTAATTTTATTTACAAGTACTCGAAAGTAAATTAAGAAATCAAGGAAATGCATTTAAAAGATAGTGTAGAATCCACAACTGATAGTATCCAAACATATATATTACTATCGCAAGCAATGAAAATGATAAATACATTTAAAACTATTCATTAGCGGAAAACTGTGACAGCGATTTACGTAAATAATTTAAATATTTATATTTTTCTTTTTCCTTTAAATTATCCGATTCACATCGATATTTAATAATAATAATTAATATAAATTCAATTTCTAATACGTAGGCAAGAATGGTGATTCCTTCCCGTCAGTGGTAATGCACATCACTTGTAGCGATGCTAATGCCTAATAATTTAGTAATGCATAGCGCAGATCTTACAGATATTTGATGGAACAATGTAATCTGTAATCCGTCTCCCTAACATACAACGGACTGATCTATCGTATTCGTAACAGATGAAATCACATTTCAGTATAAGTGTTGGAGCACTAATCCAATCTAATTCATTATACATTATAAATTGCATGTATAGTATATGTATGCACTATCACTAAGAAGACGAACGACTGAGTGTATAATTTTCTAGCTATATTGAACTTTATTTATACATAAAGAGAAAATGCACATTATTGGGAATATGCGTAGCTACTCTTAACAACAAGTAAACTGTTTCTAATTTAAATACGTTTTATGCGTTGTTTATCTGCTGTTTTAAGTCCATAGCAGTATAAATAACAAAATGTTTAAGAAACTTTTCGGAGCATAAGTAAAATCGTATCCAGAAACAAAAAGTGATTCATTTTGTTTTGAATCCAAAGTTGAATTTCACTGCCCCTTTGTATGTTATTTGATATGAGAGTCAGTCAAAGAATCATACACAACGATTCATGTTACAAAAAAACCAATCACGTTCATGTAAGTACTGTGGCTTAGAAGCCCTTTTACTGATTAATGGATTTAGCTAGAATTTGTTTGAAAGTTTACGTTTTCCATTAAAATAAATCTATGCATCAAAATATGCATCATCAATTTGATTAATTGGGTAATAAATTCAAAATGTGTTTGTGAAACTAAGAAGTCTATTTAGTGTTTCTTGAAATATTGGATCGTCTTATACCGATATTACATTATTACATAAATATAGGGTGCCCTGTAACCGCAACCCTCTGATATTATGTCTTCCCGTTAAACTTCAGAACAGTCAAACCGGTCATGCAAGTGGTGTCAGTATAGCCTCTTCGCTACTGAGTATTATCAATAGGGTAAGTCAATTGAGAGAAGAAATAATTCAGTAATAATTAATAATACTACGGTGATTGTAGTATTTATTAATTATTACTGAATTATTTCTTCTCCCAATTGATTTCAGGGCAATATTTTTATTTTATTTGCATTAGTTGGAATCTTAGATTTCGAAACATATCTTTCTGATTTCAAAATTGTAATTAAGTTCGAGTACCATTAATAAAATGGGACAAAACAGAGTTACCCAGTTGGAGACCCAGGGAACGAAGAGGATACTAAAAAAAACTATTCGCTTCGCGATAAGAAAATTTACATCGCCACCTAGAATAAAACAACAGAGTTCAAATTTCTATCGGAAGAACGTAACTAGATATGGGGAGGAAAGTTAAATACGAAGTTGTAAAAGCGATTTCAAGTTTTTATGAAATAATGTCATCAAAATAACATTAATAGAATATCTGAAATTAAAATTTTTAATAATCACTATCCTATTTAAATACATTCTGCACCAGGGACGGCGAACCTATGGCACGCGTGCCACTTTTGGCACGTGAAAGAATAATTTTGGCACGCCATTGCTTGTTGCTCTAAATCAAAATAAAGTGAAATTTCATAAAATCTCAACTGATTTTTTTTTTTAATTCGATTAAATGGGAATTGAAAAATTTTAATTGCAGCATATTATGTTCCAATCTAATTAATTATGGTCTCAATTTTTTTTCAAACAAAGGCGATATTTGAAAACTATAGGCAAGAACTGATTATTAGACATTACTAAATTCCGAAGGTAAAGTTATGGAAACTTTGAATTTATTTCAGAGCTATTCAGAGAAACTGGCATTTGACATTTTAACTGTTTTTTTGCCCATCTATGCTTTCGAGTCTGTTTTCACAAATGAATAATATCAAAACTCAAACTGAAAGCATTTGTCAGATAAATCGGATCATTTTGCTTTAAAATTAACCTGATATTAAGATGCAACAACAGATATCAAATTACATCGCATTCATTTTTTTAATTAATTTCTAAATATATTTGTTTTAATAATTATTATAGTGTATTGTATCATCTACATGTATGTTTCAAATATTTTTTTTAATCCTAATAGAAAATTTTAAATAATTTTAATCCATTATTTTTCAATCTTTAAATTCATTTTTTAGTTGGCACGTCATGGTCGCGTAAAATATTTTTTGACCAAATTTGGCACGCGGCAACAAAAAGGTTCGCCAACCCTGTTCTACACTGTTTAAATTATCCCTGTAAAATTATGGGAAGAGGCCGGCAGCTGAGATTCCAATTATGCATCGTAAAAAAAAAAAAAAAAAAAAAAAAAAAATCCATGCCCATTATTTTGTGCAGCTTGTAATAATGCACAATAAAACACAATATCACTTCACTTATACTTAACTGTAGCACGTAGCATGTTAGATAATCATCACAGAATCAAAAAATGTGTTACGGTCGCTGTTAAGTGACATTATTTTTCGAAACACGACTAGAATGAAGGGTTACACACTAGCGGATGAAAATGTATGGGGTTGTACCGTATTTTTGCTAACAGATGGGCTAGAACTGTAAGAATATGTGGATTGCCCTCAACGTTCTAAGTATCTAAGGTATAAGGCCAGTCATTTAATGGATCAGACCATTTTTCATCAAATAAAGCTCCCAGCTAGAAAAAGTTTGCAAAAAAAGTGTAAAAAAAAAAAGTGAACAAAAAGCGAACGTATTTGGCACCTCTGCTTATGCATAATGAGTGCACACTGAATTGTGCACAAAAAGTGTATACCTAAATTGTTCACTTTTTATACAAAATCATAGGTGCCAAATACGCTCGGAATGTGTGCACTTTTTTGTTTACACTTTTTTTGCATACCTAAATTGTGCCCTTTTTATATACAATCAGTGGTGCCAAATACGCTCGGATTTTGTGCACTTTTTTGTTTACACATTTTTTGCATACCTGAGTTGTGCACCTTTTATACACAATCAGTGGTGCCAAATACGCTCAGATTTTGTGCACTTTTTTTAATACTTTTTTTGCCTATCTAAATTTTATACTTTTTATGCACAATCACAGGTGCCAAATACGCTCAGATTTTGTACACTTTTCTTTTTACACTTCTTTTGCCTATCTAAATTTTACCACAAAAAGGCTTAATTATTGCAGTTCCCGGAACAGATGTCATAAGTTCCCACGGCTGCCATCTTGGAATTTTCTTGGCGTGAAAACCCCTTTTCCGCCAAGTAGTAAATGTCGCCAAGCACCGGTTTATACGCATGTTTCGCTTAACGAAAATAAAATGTAAATAATAAACAAAATTCGCTAAAGTGGCAATCAGTAATCTTGTATGAGCACTTTGTGCACATTAACTGAAAAAAAACCATCACTGCATTCAGCAGTTCTTCCGGTGTAGAATTCTCAAAATTCAGCAGTTCTCGCTTTCTAGCAATCTCAAAATATAAAAACTCTTAAGGCAGCAGAATATACATAAAATTATCAGCATACCTTAACAGATATCTGCTTTCTTGAAAGCTCCAGTACGAAATCTTTCTCATAACACCACCATCATTTTCCAAAATAGGCTTATGAATATGCATTGAGACACAATAAACAAACCTACTTTTCTTCTCAAAATTTCCTCATATTTCTTAATTACTTCAGCAAAAGCTTTTAAACAGGTTACAGAAACCATATAGTCAGTCAAATACATCCAATAAATTTAACATAAAAATAAAAAGACAGAGCGATACAACACAATATCAAAATCCACCACTTCTCAGTGGTTGCCAGAACACATATGTCACACGGGGTTCCACATATCGAGGTTGCCATATTTTAAACACCGCCAACACACCAACAAAAAATCGCCAAACAATTCAAAACAACGGCTGAGGGAACATAAGGCATCTAAGCCCAGTTCAGTTCCCTTAACCAGAAACTTACCATCTGTGAGATGGTTTCGTCGATATATCTGCCCTTAATATTTTCGCACTCTAGCATTCAAAACTTATTTTTATGCTGTTATATTAAAAAATTGCTCCTATTAATGCATTACTATTAAAGATTAAATGTTTAAGTTCACTATTTGATAAATTATTAAGTGGTCTGTTTGTGCACGGGATTTTCACATTTCCGGTTAATGGTTAAACATATTGGTATCACATACATAATTCACACTGCAAAATCAATAATAAGACCAAAAAACAAGCATAAATTTATTGGTGTACCTGTAATGGAACAGTGGCACAACAGAGAGCTGAGCAATATTCTTATAATAGTATGAAAAAAAAAAAAAAAAGATGTTTCTATAAATATAACCTAAAATTGAACCTTATAACATACGATGAAGCTATATTTTAAAACATTATGATGAATTCTTCACAATTTTTTAATTTCTAATTACAGCTAAAGGAAGGTTAAATGCTTGTAATATTTGGTACTTTATTTCGGTTAGCCGGGCGCCAATGTTATAGATACATATATAAGACTATATACATGTT
The DNA here is from genome assembly GCA_963932465.1 of Maratus speciosus. Lineage (NCBI taxonomy): Eukaryota > Metazoa > Arthropoda > Arachnida > Araneae > Salticidae > Maratus > Maratus speciosus. The sequence continues at coordinate 34,101,735 of OZ010789.1, read as the reverse complement.
TATATAAATATATATACTACATATATATGTATATAGGTGATATAGACAATATATGTATATACATATGTGTGTGTGTATACATATATATGTATGTATATATAACACTGGCGCCCGGCTAAACTAAAACTACCTAATATTTTTACGAGTAGTGCACCAAGTACTCCTGTGAGTACCAAGTAATTGTGTGCAAGAAAAAAGCACTTACGTGCACATGATGTGAGCTTAGGGGTAATACTCCTATGTGTGCATGTGTTTATAAATACACATAAACATTCATCCTGAATCAGGGTTGCAAAAAAGCCACGCCAGCAGCTTTTATTGGTTTTAAACGGCTTTTTTTGACCAAAATAGGCCTTTTTTGGCCATAATCGGGTTTACAATGAATCATTGTAATTATAAACTACATATTTTAAAGTGTTTTTAATTAAGAGGGCAATAGTTACTTAGTTACATGTTTTATTACTTAATTAATTTTAAGAGCTATTAATATACAAGTCTTATTTTATTTCTAATAAACATTTAAAATTATACATAGTCATATAATAAAAAACATCATTTCTCACTATTAAAAAAACATTATGAATAGCATATGCATGAATATGCTTAACAACAAGCTTGTCGAAAATTTATTTACAGAAATTTTACTTATTTATTTTCTTGTTTAAATGCTCTATTTTTTATACACTTATGTACCTAACTCTCCTCAAATATTATATCCTTTCTAATTTTTCTTTTAACATTTATAAGTTAACTCTCCATATGGACACATAAGAATGTTTCCATTTTGATGTGCTACATTTTGTCATTGTTTAATTAAATATGATCTTTAAAATGTGTAGTATATGTGGAGCTATATAATGTAATATAAAATTTCAAAACACCAGTTTGGAGTCTAACTTAATATTCTTTTCAATATTTATATATATATACATGTATTTTTTTTTTCAGACATAATGCCTTCACAGTTGCCTTCTAGCAGTTAAAGACTTAGTTATTTGACAAAATTTAATAGAAATTTATAATTTTCTTAGCAGAAAATATTTATAAGTATATTATAAATTAATTGATCCAAATTTAAAACAAATTAGCTGTAAACAAAATTTTAAAAATAAAAACCGGCTTTTTTTAAGTGGTTAAAACCAAAAAAAGCCAGCCGCCTTTTTTGGCCTGGCTAAAAGAGGGCAACTCTGTCATGAACATATAATTTTTTTTTAATTAACTTCAATTCAAAGTTTAATTTACTGTATACCTTTTGAAGATAATTTTTGTAAATTTCCATGCCCTATAAAAAAACTTTGGGATATTTAGACACCTGATCGACAAAATTCACAATTTTTCCAAAGCCAATCGATAAAATTCCAATTTTTCCGCACCCAATTGACAAAATTCGCTATTTTTTCACACCCGACTGACAGAAGTTACTATTTTTCTGCACCCGATAAAACACAAAATTCCCTTTTTTCCGTGCCTGATTGACGAAGTTCGCTATTTTTCCGTGAATCAATGAAATTTGTGATTATTCCACTCCTAATCGACAAAATTCATAATTTTCTACACCTGTTCAACAAAATTTCCTTTTTTTCCAGCGCCTGATCAACGTAGTTCACTATTTTTCCGTGAATCAACAAAATTTGAGATTTTTCCACACATTATCGACAAAATTCACACTTTTTCTATGCCCGATCAAACAAATTCGCGATTTTTCTACGCCAGATTGACAAATTTCGCTATCTTTTCATACCCGACCAGTGAAATTCGCTATTTTTTCACACCTTATTGACAAAATTCACTATTTTTCGACACCCAATCAACAAAATTCCCTTTTTTTAACACCTGATCAACAAAACTCTCCTTTTTCCCCACACCTGATCGACAAAGTTTGCTATTTTTTCGTGATTCAATGAAATTTTGAGATTTTTTCCATTCCGAATCGACAAAATTCACGATTTTCTACACCCTTTCAACAAAATTCCCTTTTTTTCCACACCCGTTCAACAAAATTGCCCTTTTCTGCCGCGCCTGATCGACGAAGTTCGCTATTTTTCCGTGTATCAACGAAATTTGAGATTTTTCCGCACATTATCGACAAAATTCGCACTTTTTCTGTGCCCGATCAAACAAGTTCGCGATTTTTCTACGCCAGATTGACAAATTTCGCTATCTTTTCATACCCGACCAGTGAAATTCGCTATTTTTTCACACCTTATTGACAAAATTCACTATTTTTCGACACCCAATCAACAAAATTCCCTTTTTTTACACCTGATCAACAAAACTCTCCTTTTTCCACACACCTGATCGACGAAGTTTGCTATTTTTTCGTGATTCAATGAAATTTTGAGATTTTTTCCATTCCGAATCGACAAAATTCAGGATTTTCTACACCCTTTCAACAAAATTCCCTTTTTTTCTACACCCGTTCAACAAAATTACCCTTTTCTGCCGCACCTGATCGACGAAGTTCGCTATTTTTCCGTGTATCAACGAAATTTGAGATTTTTCCGCACATTATCGACAAAATTCACGCTTTTTCTATGCCCGATCAAACAATTTCGCAATCTTTTCATACCCTACCAGCGAAATTCGCTATTTTTTCACACCCAATTGACAAAATTCACTATTTTTCAACACCCAATCCACAAGATTCTCTTTTTTACACACATGATCAACAAAATTCCCGTTTTTTCCCGCGCATTATTGAAGAAGTTTGCTATTTTTCCGTGTATCAACGAAATTTGAGATTTTTCCGCACATTATCGACAAAATTCGCACTTTTTCTATGCCCGATCAAACAAGTTCGCGATTTTTCTACGCCAGATTGACAAATTTCGCTATCTTTTCATACCCGACCAGTGAAATTCGCTATTTTTTCACACCTTATTGACAAAATTCACTATTTTTCGATACCCAATCAACAAAATTCCCTTTTTTTCACACCTGATCAACAAAACTCTCCATTTTCCCCGCACCTGTTCGACGAAGTTTGCTATTTTTTCATGATTCAATGAAATTTTGAGATTTTTTCCATTCCTAATCGACAAAATTCATGATTTTCTACACCCTTTCAACAAAATTCCCTTTTTTTCCACACCCGTTCAACAAAATTCCCCTTTTCTGCCGTGCCTGATCGACGAAGTTCGCTATTTTTCCGTGAATCAACGAGATTTGAGATTTTTCCACCTGTTCAACAAAATTTCCTTTTCTTCCATATCCATTCAAGAAAATTCCCCTTTTTCCTGCGCCTGATCAACGTAGTTCACTATTTTTCAGAGAAACAGTGAAATTTGAGATTTTTCCGCACATTATCGACAAAACACGCACTTTTTCTATGCCCGATCAAACAAATTCGAGATTTTTCTACGCCAGATTGACAAATTTCGCTATCTTTTCATACCCGACCAGTGAAATTCGCTATTTTTTCACACCTTATTGACAAAATTCACTATTTTTCGATACCCAATCAACAAAACTCTCCATTTTCCCCACACCTGATCGACAAAGTTTGCTATTTTTTCATGATTCAATGAAATTTTGACATTTTCCCATTCCTAATCGACAAAATTCACGATTTTCTACACCCTTTCAAGAAAATTCCCTTTTTTTCCACACCCGTTCAACAATATTCCCCTTTTCTGTCACGCCTGATCGACGATGTTCGCTATTTTTCCGTGTATCAACGAAATTTGAGATTTTTCCGCACATTATCGACAAAATTCACACTTTTTCTATGCCCGATCAAACAAATTCGCAATTTTTCTACGCCGGATTGACAAGTTTCGCAATCTTTTCATACCCAACCAGCAAAATTCGCTATTTTTTCACACCCAATTGACAAAATTCACTATTTTTCGACACCCAATCCACAAAATTCCCTTGATCAACAAAATTCCCCCTTTCTCCCGCACCTGATTGAAGAAGTTTGCTATTTTTTCGTGAATATCAACGAAATTTGAGATTTTCCCGTACATTATCGACAAAATTCACACTTTTTCTATGCCCGATCAAACAAATTCGCGATTTTTCTATGCCGGATTGGCAAGTTTAGCAATCTTTTCATACCCGACCAGCGAAATTCGCTATTTTTTCACACCCAATTGACAGAATTCGCTATTTTTCGACACCCAATGTCATGAACATATAATTTTTTTTTAATTAACTTCAATTCAAAGTTTAATTTACTGTATACCTTTTGAAGACAATTTTTGTAAATTTCCATGCCCTATAAAAAAACTTTGCGATATTTAGACACCTGATCGACCAAATTCACAATTTTTTCAAAGCCAATCGATAAAATTCCAGTTTTTCCGCACCCAATTGACAAAATTCGCCATTTTTTCACACCCGACTGACAAAATTTACTATTTTTCTACACCTGATAAAACACAAAATTCCCTTCTTTCCGTGCCTGATCGACAAAGTTCGCTATTTTTCCGTGAATCAACGAAATTTGAGATTTTTCCACTCCTAATCGACAAAATTCATAATTTTCTACACCTGTTCAACAAAATTTCCTTTTTTTCCATATCCATTCAACAAAATTCCCCTTTTTCCTGCGTCTGATCAACCTAGTTCACTATTTTTCAGTGAAACAACGAAATTTGAGATTTTTCCGCACATTATCGACAAAACTCGCACTTTTTCTATGCCCGATCAAACAAATTTGCGATTTTTCTACGCCAGATTGACAAATTTCGCTATCTTTTCATACCCGACCAGTGAAATTCGCTATTTTTTCACACCTTATTGACAAAATTCACTATTTTTCGACACCCAATCAACAAAATTCCCTTTTTTTCACACCTGATCAACAAAACTCTCCATTTTCCCCGCACCTGAACGACGAAGTTTGCTATTTTTTCGTGATTCAATGAAATTTTGAGATTTTTTCCATTCCGAATCGACAAAATTCACGATTTTCTACACCCTTTCAAGAAAATTCCCTTTTTTCCCCACACCCGTTCAACAATATTCCCCTTTTCTGCCGTGCCTGATCGACGAAGTTCGCTATTTTTCCGTGAATCAACGAAATTTGAGATTTTTCCACACATTATCGACAAAATTCACACTTTTTCTATGCCCGATCAAACAAATTCGCAATTTTTCTACGCCGGATTGACAAGTTTCACAATCTTTTCATACCCGACCAGCGAAATTCGCTATTTTTTCACACCCAATTGACAGAATTCACTATTTTTCAACACCCAATCCACAAGATTCCCTTTTTTACACACATGATCAACAAAATTCCCCTTTTTTCCCCGCGCATTATTGAAGAAGTTTGCTATTTTTTCGTGAATCAACGAAATTTGAGATTTTTCTGTACATTATCGACAAAATTCACACTTTTTCCATGCCCGATCAAACAAATTCGCGATTTTTCTACGCCAGATTGACAAATTTCGCTATCTTTTCATACCCGACCAGTGAAATTCACTATTTTTTCACACCTTATAGACAAAATTCACTATTTTTCGATACCCAATCAACAAAATTCCCTTTTTTTCACACCTGATCAACAAAACTCTCCATTTTCCCCGCACCTGTTCGACGAAGTTTGCTATTTTTTCGTGATTCAATGAAATTTTGAGATTTTTTTCATTCCTAATCGACAAAATTCATGATTTTCTACACCCTTTCAACGAAATTCCCTTTTTTTCCACACCCGTTCAACAAAATTCCCCTCTTCTGCCGCGCCTGATCGACGAAGTTCGCTATTTTTCCGTGTATCAACGAGATTTGAGATTTTTCCACTCTTAATCGACAAAATTCATAATTTTCTACACCTGTTCAACAAAATTTCCTTTTTTTCTATATCCATTCAAGAAAATTCCCCTTTTTCCTGCGCCTGATCAACGTAGTTCACTATTTTTCAGAGAAACAGTGAAATTTGAGATTTCTCCGCACATTATCGACAAAACTCGCACTTTTTCTATGCCCGATCAAACAAATTTGCGATTTTTCTACGCCAGATTGACAAATTTCGCTATCTTTTCATACCCGACCAGTGAAATTCGCTATTTTTTCACACCTTATTGACAAAATTCACTATTTTTCGACACCCAATCAACAAAATTCCCTTTTTTTCACACCTGATCAACAAAACTCTCCATTTTCCCCGCACCTGATCGACGAAGTTTGCTATTTTTTCGTGATTCAATGAAATTTTGAGATTTTTTCTATTCCGAATCGACAAAATTCACGATTTTCTACACCCTTTCAAGAAAATTCCCTTTTTTTCCACACCCGTTCAACAATATTCCCCTTTTCTGCTGCGCCTGATCGACGAAGTTCGCTATTTTTCCATGAATCAACGAAATTTGAGATTTTTCCACACATTATCGACAAAATTCACACTTTTTCTATGCCCGATCAAACAAATTCGCAATTTTTCTACGCCGGATTGACAAGTTTCACAATCTTTTCATACCCGACCAGCGAAATTCGGTATTTTTTCACACCCAATTGACAGAATTCGCTATTTTTCGACACCTGATCAACAAAATTTCCTTTTTTTCTGCACCTGATCAACGAAGTTTGCTATTTTTCCATGAATCAACGAAATTTGAGATTTTACCACTCCTAATCGACAAAATTCACGATTTTCTACACCCGTTCAACAAAATTCACTTTTTTCCCACATCCGTTCAACAAAATTCCCCTTTTTTTCCTGTTCCTGATTGACAAAGTTCACTATTTTTCCATGAATCAAAGAAATTTGAGATTTTTCCGCACATTATCAACAACCATTACAAGAGAAGACATGGCACGTTGTTGCAGATCTGCAACAAACAAAAGTTTACGCTTATTTTATACATATTATAAATTTTTTAGCTCGAAAATGGTCTTTAAATAAAGAATTTAAACTTACCTTTGTAAACAATATACTTGTCCGCAGACTTTTTTAACTCCACTATTTCAAAGCTTAATTCAGCAAAAATCACATTTACCTGATCAAGCGATAAATGAAACTTTGGCGTAAAAAAAAAAAATAAATATTCGCTATCTGTTGCAGATTTAATGACATAATTATACTACTAGCAGTGTAGTAGAATAACATTCTTACTAAATCGTGTTTTGATGTTTACTGTCAAAATATCATTGACTTTTTGGGTATGTTGCCGATCTGCAACACGGTGATACAAAGGGTTAATTTCTTTAGGCAAGTAGGTGAGCCTCATTTGCTTCCAAAAAGATTATAGGGTACTTTTCAGTTAGCCAGGCCCCAGTACACATAAATATATGTATATACACATGTATGTATACATATATATATATACACACATGTATGTATATACATATATTGCATATATACACATATATCCACATATATGTATATCTATACATATGTATATATACATGTATACATAATACTAGCACCCGGCTAACCGAAAAGTACCGATTTTAATTTCCTCGTACATATCACTCTGCAGCACTTGTATTCAGGCCTTGTTTACGGAATAGGCCCATGAAGCCGGTGCTTACCCACTGAGATACGAAAGGGCCCCCAATTTTACTTTTCAAAACTAATTATTAGAAAAAAGAAACTCAATCAGGGTAAAAAATGCATTTTTTTTCTTTTGAAATTTTTTTGTTCTTACTATGTGGCAATTTGTAAATCACAAAAGATATTTTGAAATTCAAATATCCTCAACTGTAGTTCCATTTTTGTCATTTACAAAATAAATTGGTTATTTACAATTAAAAATATAATAAAATACTTTTTCATAGTATATATATATATAGGTAGTTAGTTTTAGTTTAATATTAAGTGTTATTTACTCTAAACTTTGATGGTAAAATTTCAAATTACTTAAGCATACGAAAAAGGGATTTAGTAAATAGAAAAGCAATTTGTAGAGTAATAGGGGGCCCTGTGTGACGTCGGGCTTCCCCTACTTCCAAGTGTTAAGCGGGCCCTGCTTGTAATATTTCCTTTGGTGAGATATCCAAATAATAAACGTTGTTTTCCTGAACTGAAGATACGCCGTTTGCTACGGTGTCATCCTCCATCTTGCTGTCGTGCATTTCTCCATTTTCAGTGAGGGCGTTTGAATCCATTGCATTTTCTTCACTTTCATTTTTAGAAGATATCAATCCCTTCTTCCTAGTATTAGGCTTTATCCTTTTTGAAGTCCGAAGTTTCGATCCAGTTGAGCTCATATTCTGCTTATTTCTTGCAAATTTCGCTATCACTACTAATAACGCCCGCCACGCCGGCCACACAGCTCGATGCATGTAAACACCAGGAAAGGAGTGTTGAGTTGAATTGCAGCTACACATGCGAAAATAAAAATCAAGGCCGTGATCGAGATAGATTTTCGCTGTTAGCGAAACGAGATCCACTAATCAGAAGCCTGTATTTTTGCGACCTTTTCATTCTTTGCAAATATGCAGGCTTCTGATTGGTCAATCTCGTTTGGCTAATATCGAAAAATGTATCTGGATCTCTGCCCAAATGTTTAAATAGAAATTTGAAAGAAATTAATAAGAAATAAACATTTTTCATTTGATTTTTGAAAGCAGAAGTAATTTTCATAATAACTGGAATTTATGCTTGATCGATGATAAGAGATGCATTTAGTAATCATCAAAAAGAAGAGAGTTTGCGTGAGTGTGTGTGGGGGGGGGGGGAGTCCACTGCCCTTCCCTCGATTTTAAAATTTAACTAGCTAAATTTTTTTTTTGATAATTTTGAAAACTTCATAAAATGTATTCTTTTCGAAGAATTTAAAATAAAAGAGGAAGTAAGGAATTTTCTGATAGGGCATAGGAGGGCCATTGCCCTCCCTGCATTTTAAAATTTGATTAATTAAAATTTATTTTTTTCCTATTTTGAAATACAGAGTCAAATTTATTATTTACGTGTAACTTAAAATAAAGATAAACTAAGAATTTTCCTTTGGGGGAAGGGGGCTTAGGAGGGCCATTTCCCCTCCCTCGATTTAAAAATTTAACTAACTAAATTTTATTTTTCTCCGATTTTGAAAAAAAAAGTAAAATTTATTCTTTCAAGTAACTTAAAATAAAAGTGGAACTGTGGATTTTCTGTTAAGGAGGGGGGGAGGAGAGGTCCATTTTGCCCCTCCCTGGATTTTGAAACTTATTTAATTAAAATGTCTTTTTCACCAATTTTGAAATGCACAGCAAAATTATTTATTTCGAGTACATTAAAAAGGAACTAAGAACTTTTACTTGGGTAGAAGGGGTCATATGAGAGCCATTGCCCCTCCCTCGAATTTGATTTAATCTAAATTATTTCTAAATTTTATTTTCAATGATTTTGAAAAACACAGTAAAATTTTCTCTTTTCGAGTAACTTAACATAAAAGAGGAATTAAATATTTTTCTGTAAAGTTAGAGGGTTTAGGTGAACCATTATCTGTACCTCAGATTTTAAAATTTAATTAATTAAAATTCTTTTTTGCTTATTATTTTGAAAAACATAGTAAAATTTATTTTTTTCAAGCGACTTAAAATAAAGGGGGAGCTCAGGAAATTTCCGTTAAAGAAAGAGGGGGGGGGGAGCCCCATTGCCTCTTCCTGGATTTTGAAATTTAAATAATTAAAATTTGTTTTTTTCTTATTTTGAAAAACATAGTAAAATGTATTTATTTCGTTTACCTTAAAATTAAAATGGAATTGAGAATTTTCGTTTTTTTTTCGGGGGGGGGGGGCGGGGTAAATATACTATTTAAAATAAAAGTACTAATTTTTACATCCATAAAAAATATATAATTTTTGGAAAATTGGAATCTACAGTTTTTTTTTTTTTTTTTTTGAATAAAAAATGCACACTTTTCGCGAACACGGAATATTAATTTATTTTATGCAAAAAAGGTGCACAGTTTTTGAAAACATAGGATATACACTTTTTTGTATGTATAAAAAATACAGACAGTTTGCACAAAAGGTGCATACTTTTCGAAGTGTTCAAAAATAGTCACTTTTTATGCACAAATTGTGTACAATCTATACTATTTTGCAAAAAAAGTGCAAACATTTTCTAGCTGGGCTGTTACCCGTGAAAATGGAAGGGCAAACGCTCATAAGTTTACACTTTTATTCTGAGAGTAATACAAGGGGTGTCAGGATAGCCTCTTCGCTACTGAGTATTAATTTAGTATTATTAATTATTACTGAATTATTTCTTCTCCCAATTGACTTCAGAACAATATTTGTATTTTACAGTAGAACCTGTTTTATTCGAAAATCTTTTAACCGAACACTCGATTAACCATTTTTATTTTTATTTTTATTTATTTATTTATTTATTTATTTTTTACTGTCACATTAAAGAACTCTGTGATAGAGTTTCAAAACAAAGGCAATCGAAAGTGCGACAAACAAAACATTTTTTGAAAACCTTGTGATATATGTAAAAGGTACTTAATTTCAAAGTTAAAATTTTTTCTTGCTTCTTTTTTGCCATAGTTTTATTTTTATTAAGCACTTGTTACCATAATAAGAAATATTGCATATATTTCTTCTTAATCTTAAAATTGAAGCTTTCTCGATTATCCGAAAATTTCGACTTTCCGAAAGATGGTCGGTCCTAATTACTTCGGATAATCGAGGTTCTACTGTATTTACATTAGTCTGAATTTTAGATTTCGAAACATATCTTTCTGATATCGAAATTGTAACTATGTTCGAATAACATTAATAAAATGGAAAAAACATAGATCCCAATTTGGAGACCCAGGGAGTGAAGAGGATAGTAAAAAAAACTATTTGCTTCGCGATGAGAAAATTTACATCGTCACCTAAAATCGAATAACAGAGATAAAATTTCAATCGCAAAAACGTAATTAGATATGGGGAAAAAAGTTAAATACGAAGTTTTAGAAGTGATTTCAAGCTTATATGAACTAATGTCATCAAAATAACATTAGTAGAATATCTGAAATTAAAATTTTTATTAATCACTATCCAACTTAAATACACTATAATTACATGGAGAAGTGTGACATTATAAACAGACGCACATTTAATAATAAAACTAAATGTGCGCTATATACATTTTATTTGAATAATATAAAGAAGTTAAGTATGGAAAAACGCATCCATCATCTAAGCACGCACTATGAATCATGTCACCTTACTAAATTTGGTCTAACTTTTAATGCTACACCTCTGCATTAAATATTTTGTGTAGTTAACTTTCCGGTAGATTTAATCAGTCACATTAAAGGACTATTAATAAAATTATTTTCACTTGTAAAACGACACTATACTAAACAGAGCAACCTCTTCAAGTTTGTAAAGGATTTTTTGCTGTACCTCATACCATTTTAGAGATGCGTAAGCTATATATACCGTTTTGCGTTAAGTTGCGCAGTAAGCGGTTTCATAACGTAGCGCGTAGCCTTTTATCGCTATGCCTAGACACCACATTTACTATGATAAACTAGTCGTTTAACCCGTTCTACACACGGGAGTTCAAGTTCAATAAGCATTCGATTTACAAAAATATTTTTCTACTACTGTTCATTTCTTTTTATGAAATTTATCATGTTGCTAATGGCAGCAGACGATAAAACAATATCTTTGGAATAAGAAATATATAAAATAAAAGTTTTGCAGATGTTTCTGATAAAACGTTTACCTTTATTTTTTTAAACAAGTTAATAATTAAGCGCAATTAAATAATCGATAATTATTTGCATGCGAGGTAAAAGATTTATCGTAATACTCGCTGCATCTACTTAGGATTGCAGAGTGGCGTACGTAATATGTATATCGCACATTGCAGTAAATATTTCGAACTGGTTAGAACTCGCGCAATTACGAGTTGAACATAAAAAAAGGCAAAAATTCGCCTGTGGTTTCCGAACTTTTGAGGTTACATAGATACACGTACGAATTTTAATAGGGTAGATGCCGCCGTTTTGAAGTTAATGGGGGTAGTTTGGACTTGTGGGGACACCATGTGTAAAATTATTCATATATATATATATATATATATATATATATATATATATATATATATAGGGTAGGGGAGTACGCAGTGAGACATGGTACACAGTGAGCCAGCAGCCATTTTGACATATAGTTATAACTTTTTCTTCTAGCTGGAACACACACTGAACCACCTCATCTTATCAACACGTGGATGTAGTTTCGGCACTTCGAAAAAATGAGATGTGTGGTTTATCAAGGTGAGATCAAGATGAATTATTTTTTGTTTCTCGATACGTTTTAACTTATGCTTCGAAATGTTTCTTAAAACTCTTGATATTTATAATGCTATTCACTTGATACAGGAGATAAACCACACATAAAACGTCTTTATATTAGAAGTAGTTGCTGAATACGTGTTGGTGTAAATCGCGCAACAGATGGGGCTGCTATTCTGCATTTTTCACGATTCCCACAATAGCTCTATCTCAAGAACTAATGCACGAATTTTCATTAAACTTCAGATTCAGTTAGTCCCTGATATAAATTAGTGCTGTTTAATTTTTGGTGAAAATGGCCCAATACGTGGCGCTGCTGTGCTGCATTTTTCACGATTCCCGCAAGAGCTGTATCTCAAGCACTATTGCACGGATTTTCATCAAACTTCAGATTTAGTTAGTCCTTGACATGAATTGACGTATAAATTAGTGCTGTTTAATTTTTGGTGTAAATCGCGCAACAGGTGGCGCTGCTATGCTGTATTTTTTGCGATTTCCGCAATCGCTTTATCTCAAGAACTAATGGTTGGATTTTCAACAAACTTCAGATTCAGGTATACTTTTATATCATTTAGTGCTGCATTTTTTTGTGTAAATTGCTCAACAGGTGGCGTTGCTATGCTACATTTTTCAGAATTTCCGCTATAGCTCTACTTCAAGAACTAACGCACGAATTTTCATCCAACTTCAAATTCAGATATACTTTATATGAATTGGTGCTAAATCGTTGTTATTTCTTGTACTATTTAAATGATTTAATTGATGTGATTTATATAAAAGAAAGTTTTGTGATGGCCACAACATACTAGTTTATCTAGAAATATTAATTAGAAGTCATAAACTGCAGAAAATTATTGATAATAAAATGTATAAAAATGTATGATTTATGAAAATATATAAATTGTCTCACTGTGCACCACTTGTAGTATATAGTGAGACAATTTTCGATACTCCGTTATGCTGCTTCTGTGCTTTTATAAATAACTTTTTTAAAACCATTTATACATTAATGTGTAGCGTATTTGTGTAGTGTAAAGATGTAGCAATTTTTTTTTCAAAAGAATAAAAAACGTTGCCATTCGTTAAGTAATAATAATTTTCCTCTCACTGTGTACTACCCTCTCCTACTACACTTAAAATATAATACATGCAATGCATTTTCAAATTTTTTCATCTGCTTCTATTTTCTAAATTCGATACTGCAGAACAACTATCAAAAATACTCAAAATATTGTAATAAATAGTTGTTTTTTGAATATCAGAATAGACAACAGTTGTTTATTTAAGGGGAGATTGACCTTTACTTCACCAAAATCAACCCAAAAATTAAAAATTAGTTTTCTGTATATAATTATTCACGTGATTCTTCTGAGACATTTGCGAAAACTCGCATGTAAATGCGATTATTTTTTGCAAAGCTACAAGGGTTTGAATTTTGTACACAAATAATTTTTCTGTCCTTTAATATACTTTAAATCTGTTTTTTCAAAATTACTTTTTCAACATTTTTAGATATTTGAAATGCTCCATGTGTCTTAATTTTTGATCGAAATTTATGAAATAGATAAAGAGAAATCCTGATATTACATTAAAATAAACTGTGTATGCATTTTAAAATTCGACTTCATTAACATAGTTAAATAATTTTTTAACTTATTAAAAAGCAAATTAAATTAACTATTTAAGGGATTAAAAAATTGATACACACATTTGTTTGAAATAGAGTTTTAAGTGATTGAAAATGCAAAATCTAGGAAATATTTCAAAAATTAAAACGCATGGAGCATTTTAAAATTTCATTTTATTTTTTTATCTTAAAATTACAATAAGATTGATTTTTTTTAATGTGTTCTACATACGTATAGTGAAATGCATATTTCCACAAAATTTCATATGTCTATGATAAAAATAAAAAAAAAAAATGTCCGCAGTTCTATTAAAAAGTATCTTTCAACATAAACCATTAAAATTGAGGTCATCCACATCTATAGTTATGAAAATACATAAAGATGTTTTCTTTAATAGGCATATTTTTATTACGCAAAATAACAGGGTTCCTACATGTCAGGGTATTTCCCTGACTTTAGGAGAGATAACACCAGTATTTTATCAGATAAAGACTTTCCTTTTGCAATCGCGCTATTATATAAGTGGAGTTTTTCTGCGTATTTCAGCTCAAAATGTACGGACACTGAATAAGTTACCACGTATTAAAAGTTTTGCCTAATGAATCATGATTCTTAAAAGTACATTGCTTATTTCCTTAAACTTTCTGTACTGATATGCAGAGCAAATTGTTAATGTACTATTACGTTTTAGAAAATTTTATTATATTTAGACGTTATCAAAATTTAGCATTTAAATAAAAGAACTTTCTTAAAAACCCTTGACACCAAATATTCATTCAAAGTTAATTTAGCGTGCTTTTTCTGTAATCCACATAGATTATTCATTTCCTACTCTTTTTTTTTTTTTTTTTTTTTTTTTTTTTGAGAGAGAGAGAGAGAGTATTACATAATATAAAAAAGTGTGAAGAATTTTTAAGCTCATACACAGAAGAAGAAATGATTAATTATGTTAATGTTCTTCATGCAAAGTCTTGTTAATTAAAGAATTACGGTGAATGTATTGTTATTGGGTCAGAATAAATCCTAGTATAATTACTGGAATAAGGTACACATGCGATAAAAAAAGAGTTTTTCATAATTCAGAAAATGCATCAAGCACTGATATTTACATGTGTTTATATACATAGTGCAGTTAGTGAAGAATAAATTAACATTTCGCATATTTATTCTTATGATAAATTTCTCTTTCAAAACAACTTTCTTTATGGAATAAATTGTTAAAGTACCTGCCGTTGCCCGGAATTTTAAAAAAGTTTTGAAAGATCAACGATTGCGTGTAAATTCACTTAATTTTCACTCTTTTAAGCAGCTTTCATTACAAAAAGATACCTATTGCAGCCGTTCGGATGAAAACGATTCCGAAAATTTTGGTATATTTTCACCGATCATGACCACCAGACCCCGAAACCACCCTCCGTTCAAATGTTGATATATATATATATATATATATATATATATATACATATATATCCACACACACATACACACACGCGCGTATATATATAATATATATATATATATATATATCATCTTTGTACATAGTAAATACCAATGTCTCGACCGAGTTCGTTGGCCAGCAACATCCGCTTTCTTTTTTCAAAATGGCGGCCATTTAAATTTTTTTAATTTAAAATTTAAAATGCGGTACCCAAAAATTAGAAATTGAAAAAGATTTTTTCTTATGAGTTTGACCCTGATACAAAGATTCCGGAGCATTTTTTGTTTCGTCTATATCTTAAAAAATGGCTGAGTTATAGCACTTTGAATTTCTAGTGTTGCTGACATTTTGAAACTATCTGAATTTTGTCACGCGATAACAGGCGTAATTACGAACCGATTTGGATGTAACTTAGTGTATACATAGTACATTCCAATGTCTCGACCGAGTTCGTTGGCCAGCATCATCCGCTATCTTGTTTCAAAATGGCTGCCATTTAATTTTTTTTTTATTTAAAATTTGAAACGAGGTACACAAAGAATTAGAAATTGAAAAAGATTTTTTTCTTATGAGTTTGACCCTGATACAAAGATTACGGAGCATTTTTGTTTCGTATATATCTTTAAAAATGTCTGAGTTATAGCACTTTGAATTTCTAGGGTTGCTGACATTTTGAAACTATCTGAATTTTGTCACGCGATAACAGGCGTATTTATGAACCAATTTAGATATAACTTTGTGCACACGCAGTACATACCAATGTCTCAACCGAGTTTGTTGGCCAGTTTCATCCGCTATTTTGTTTCATAATGGCGGCCATTTAACCTTTTTTTAATTTAAAATTGTAAATGAGGTACAGAAAAATTAGAAATTGAAAAAAAAATTCTTATGTGTTGGATCTCGATACAAATATTCGGGAGCATTTTTTGTTTCGTCTATATATTAAAAAATGACTGGGTTATAGAACTTTGAATTTCTATTGTAGCTGACATTTTGAACGATCTGATATTTCTCACGCGATAACAGGTGTATTTATGAACCGATTTGAATGTAACTTGGTGTGTACATAGTACGTACCAATGACTCGACCGAGTTCGTTGGCAAAATTGATCCGCCATCTTGTTTCAAAATAGCGGTCATTTAAATAGATTAAAATTTAAAATGAGGTAAAAAAAAATAGAAATTGAAAAAAAGATTTTGTTTGACCTTGATACAAGGACAAAGAGATTGACCTTGATACAAGGATTACGGAGCATTTTTTTTTTTTGTCTTTATCTTTAAAAAGTCCTTCCAGCCAGTGCCAGCAGGAAGAGGTAGCTTTCATATTCCTTATTTATAAAACAGATTATAGAAGATTCAATACCAATTTTTATGAATACTAAATCATTATGAATGAGAATTTTGCGAAATTAGTCATCTTCATACAAGCTGCTTTTATTTAAAGTAACTTATATTTGGTTGCGAAATTTGGCACCTTCAACTGCCTGCCATTTTAAGACAACATGGTGGATGAAGCTAACCCGTGAACCTGATCGAGACCTTAGTATTTCCTGTGCACATTCTCACTCACATCGGAATCGGTTCATGTATACTAGTGCTGTCGCAGGCAAAAAATCAGATTTTTCAAAATGTCACCCACATAAAGAAATTCAAACTGCTATATCTGAGCAAATTTTTGACATAAAGACAAAACAAACATTGCTCCGGAATCCTTATATCAAGGTCAAATACTTAAGAAAGGAACCTTTTTCAAATTTTAATTTTTTGCACCTCACTTTAAATATATATATTTTTAATTGAATGGCCGCCATTTTGAAACAAGGTGGCGGATGAAGCTGGCCAGCGAACTTGGTCGAGATATTGCTATATGCCTTCTTACATCCAAATAGCTTAATAAATACGTGTGTTATAGCGTGACAAATATCAGATCGTTTCAAAATGTCAGCCATGCTAGAAATTCAAAGTGCTATAACTCAACCATTTTTTAAGATATAGACGAAACAAATACTGCTCCGGAATCTTTGTATCAAGGTCAAACACTTAAAAAAAAATTTTCCAATTTTTTGATAGCTCATTTTAAATTTTAAATTTAAAAAAAATAATAATTTTCCACTTTGAAACAAGATGGCGAATGAAGCTGGCCAACGAATTCGGTAGAGACATTGGTATGTACTATGTACACACCAAGGTACATCTGTATTGGTTCATAAATACGCCTATTATCGCGTGGCAAAAATCAGGTCGTTTCAAAATGTCAGCCACAATAGAAATTTAAAATGCGATAACTCAGCTATTTTTTTTAGAAACGAATATTTATGACGAAACAAAAACTGTTTCGGAATCTGTGTATTAAGGTAAAACACATAAGAAAAAATATTTTTCATTTTCCAATTTTTTGGTGCCTTATTTTAAATTTTAATTTTTTAAAAAAATTTTAAATGGCCG
The DNA here is from genome assembly GCA_963932465.1 of Maratus speciosus. Taxonomy (NCBI): domain Eukaryota; kingdom Metazoa; phylum Arthropoda; class Arachnida; order Araneae; family Salticidae; genus Maratus; species Maratus speciosus. Next base: position 34,084,048 of record OZ010789.1, on the reverse strand, counting down.
CCATTTTGAAACAAGATGGCAGATGAAGTTGGCCAAAGAACTCCGTCGAGACATTGGTATGTACTATGTACACAACCAAGGTAAATTTATATCGGTTCATAAATACGCCTGTTATCGCGTGACAAACATCAGGACGTTTCAAAATGTCAGGCACGCTAGAAATTCAAAGTGCTATAACTCAGTCATTTTTTAAGATATAGACAAAACAAAAACTGCTCCGGAATCTTTGTATTAAGGTAAAACACATAAAAAAAAATCGTTTTCATTTTCTAATTTTTTGGTACCTTATTTTAAATTTTAATTTTTTTAATTTTTTTTAAATGGCCGGCATTTTGAAACAAGATGGCGGAAGAAGCTGACTCCGTTGAGGCATTGGTATGTACTATGTACACACCAAGTTACATCCAAATCGGTTCATGAATACGAGAGTTACAGTGTGACAAAAATCAGATATATATATATATGTTATATAAAAAATTTTACTTTTACTATTCATTTAAATTATTCTAAATTGCCGACCTATTCATTATTTCCTTTTTTTTTAATACGCTCTATTATTTATTTCTAATTAAATTCCTATAATTTTAAAACACGTATCTTAATAATAGATATATTCCAAAATGTAATCTACACTTTTAATCCCTTCATTAATTTTTATCGTCTGCCAAACTGTAAAGTTCATAACGCAGTTATTTATTTTTCGAATGTTTATCAAAGCCATTTTTACATTTTTATTCTATTTCATCTCATATTCTCGCTCGCGAAGCGTCAGCCTTTTCACATCGAAATCATTCCATTAGTGGCGCCGGGATTCTTTCCTGTGACGTTACTTGATCGCTCTCCATTGGCTGAGTGTCGGATCCCAGTTTCACTTCGAGGCTCGTTTGTGATTTTGGTTGGTTTAGCCTGAAGTTTCCTTTTCAATCGGAATTCCTCCGCTCATTCTCATAAATAGCGAGAACATGAGCTCAGAACGAGAGATTTTGTGCTGTTTGATTGTTTACACAACCTGTTACCCGGTGTCCTTATTCGTGTAGAATATTCATTTCGTGAATTAACATCTATTTAGCATGAGTAACTGGTTTATGCTCGAGTGGAATGCTCTGATTTCTCATCCTGCGGGAATTGTTTAGTGTTGGTATGTTCTGATGGGATAAACAGTTTTCCTATGACTACGTTTCCATGTGTTTAATTGGGAAAACCCCCCGATTTCTTCATACTCCTGTTTTTACCACTCACGTGGCCTAACCTACCTTGTTTTCATAATGAAATAATAAGTGTTTGATTGGACTCTACAAATTTTAACATCGCTCTACAGCTATTAAATCTTCACAGAGTTGACACCTTCACTACCAATGCTTGTGCTAAGTGATAGGTTTGCTTACAACATCACCAACGGCTGATTAAAATGTGGTATGAATTCAGTAATATGTCGTAAAAGCACGACGTGATATTTCAACTACACCCATTAAGTTGTTTCGTAACATATATATATATGGATATATATATATATATATATATATATCAACATTTAAACGGAGGGTGATTTCGGGGTCTGGGGTCATGATCGATGAAAATATATGAAATTTTTTTGAAATCGCTTTCCTCCGACCTAAAATGGTTGAAATACAGCACTTTGAATTTCTAATGTAGGTGACATTTTGAATAATCTGATTTTTTGCCTGCGACAGCACTCGTATATATCAACCGATTCCAATGTTTGTGAGTATGTGCAAAGGAATTACTAAGGTCTGGACTAAGTTCATTGGTTATCTTCACCCATCATGTTGTTTTAAAATGGCGGGCACTTCAAGCTATCGCCGAATTTGGCGACCAAATATAACACTTTAAATAAAAGCAGTTCGGATACAGCTGACTAATTTCGCGAAATTCTCATTCGCATTCAGTATTGGCAATAATTAGTATTGAATCTTCTATTATCGGGTTCCACTAATTTGAACTTCGTGTGTTTGAATAGTATAAGCTGGCTCTTTAAATATAAAGAATATTAAAGCTACCTCTTCCTCGCGGCACTGGCCGGGAGGACTTTTTCTTTTCATTTAATCCGGACGACAGATTACCTACTTACTTAGTAAATATAATCTGTAATCCGGATTGAGACCGCCTTTTGATGAAAAGTTGCTTCCGAGTATTTTGTTATTTAAATAATTTTTTCATGATTAAAGAAAAATAGCAAATACAAGAACTCTATGAATTTTACTTTTAAAAAATCTGAATTTTTTTTTCAGTTATTCTCTAATAATGAGCTCCAGTTACCTAAACCTTTGCGGCAATTCTGATATACACGCATACACATACGCATATATATGGGATAGATTTAAAAATGGCGAAAACAATTTCAGAGAACATGAAAATGTTAAAATGTGCCAATATTTTCATAATCGGGTTTTTATCATGTATTAATATGTTTTTTCAAACTCATATGAAGTTATATATTCACCTGCTAACGTCCATTATATACCCAATATGACGTAATATTATTTTTTTTAAAAATACATCAAACTATTTATTTCATTTTTTACCTGGAAATCTTACTATAGAAACGTTATGACGTAATATTCACTTTTTTTCATTCATCAAACTATTTATTTCACTTTTATTTTTCACATGGAAATCTTCCAATAAAAAAGTAATTGTTGTAGTAAGCATTTTATTGTGGATTTTTAATTGCTCTATTGATCGCAGCGCCATCTATTGTTTGTAATTCGAACTAAAATCAAAAATTACTGTAAAAAAACTTTTGACCTGCATAACCCTCCTGCAAGAATTTTTTAAATATCTGTCACCGTTTACAAGTTATTGAATTTTGAAATCAGTCAGTCCTTTTTAGGACACCCGGTAGTTTTTCCAAAAGTGCTAAAATATACAATATCAGTATCATAATATGAAACATGCGTAAAAAAAGGCTTTTTTAAGGGGAAATTTAGGGGGCACCAAATTCTTGAATTTCACGATACTCAAAAAATTTTACTGTGTCATACTTCTTTGAAAGACTCGTTTGAAATAGCCAGTTTCTTTGGAAATTCTTCTAAAAGTCTATCAAAGTCTAATGCATTATGTTTGCATTTGCGTTTTTTGCAATAGCTTTTAGGCGTTAATTTTTCCTAAAAAGGTATTAACTGTTCCACACGTCCTAGCGTTTGACTTGTTGCCCTTAGTTTGCTCGAGACTTTTCATTACTGGACTACACGATTAAAAGGGTGTTAAACGAATTGTGTCCTCAGACAAGCATTTTTCTGCTCTTGTTTTAGTCTAATATCGCATTTTTGAGAAATTGGAGACACGATTGAGTTTAGATAAATTTCACATGATGTTTACGTAACATTTTCAATTTAATGATTTATTTAAAAATAAAAATACTGTCTTTATAAAAAAAAAATAAAGTTACTGAACGATGTAATTTTTTTTATCTCTGTAGTATCATCCAATATTAAAAAGAAATAGCGACTCCTATATTTTTAATAATTTTTATTTTTTGTATGAAAAGAATTTTCGTAATTTTTCTTTTATTCTTTACAATACACTCATTTATATATAGTTTTTTTCCCAAAGGTACTAGAATATACAATATCAGTATAATAATATGAAACATGCGTAAAAAAGGAAAAAGGTTTTCTAAAGGGGAAATTTACGAGGCACCAAACTGTTGAATTTCACGATTCTCAAAAATATTTGCTGTATCATACTTCTTTGATAGACTCATTTCAAATAACCAGCTTGTTTGGAAATTCTTCCGAAAGTCTATCAAAATCTAATGCATTATGTTTGCATTTCCGTTTTCTACAATAACTTTTACGTTTTCTTTTTGACTCAAAAGGTATTAACCAAACGTCCACACGTTTAAGCGTTTGACTAGTTGCCCTTATTTTGCTCGAAACTTTTCGTTACTCGACTACACGATTATCACGGTGTTAGAAGAATTGTGTTCTCAGACAAGATTGTTTCTGCTCTTGTCTAATACATCTTTTTTGAGAAAAATGGAGTCTGGATTGAATTTACATAAATTTCACATAATATTTACATAACATTTTCAGTTTAGTGATTTTTTTAAAATAAAAAGACTGTATTTATAAAAAAAATAAAGTTACTGGATGATGTCATTTAGTTTCCCTCGAGGCTAACGAGAAAGACAGGCTACCGCGGTGTGTCCGATTCTTCTTTTTTTACAGACCGCTGGAGTCACGTGATGCTCTTTTCGCACACCTTGATTGGTGCATCCCAGCATCACGTGACTCCAGCGGTCTGTAAAAAAAGAAGAATCAGACCCACCAAGGTAGCCTGTCTTTCTCGTTAGCCTCGGTTTCCCTTTGTAGTATCAACCAATATTAAAATGGTAGCTGTTATATTTATTTTATTATTACTTTTTTAGGAAAATAATTTTCGCATATTTTTACTTTCTTCTATCTTTACAAGAAGAAAGTATTGGTTTCGTGAAAATTTTCGAATTCCAGTTTTCGACGGATATACACGTTTTAGGGGTCAGAGATTCCGAAAAACATGTTTTTACAAAATGTCTGTCTGTGAGTCTGTCTGTCTGTCTGTCTGTCCGTCTGTCTGTCTGTCTCTCTGTCCGTCCGTCTGTCTGTATGTGACACAAATTTTGTGGGCGCTCTATCTCAAGAACTAATGCACGGAATTTAATAAAAAATGATATTCAGTTAGACCCTGATATAAATTGGTGCTGATTAGTTTTTGGTATAAATCGCTCAACAGGTGGCGCTCCTATGCAGCATTTTGCAGGATTTCCGCAAAAGCTCTATCTCAAGAACTAGTGCACGGATTTTTACAAAACTTCAGATTCCATTAGTCCTTGACATGAATAGATGCTGTTTAGGTTTTGGTGTAAATCGCCCAACAGGTGGCGCTGCTATGCTGCATTTTGCAGGATTTACACTATTTTCGCAGTAGCTCTATCTCAAGAACTAATGCACACATTTTCATCAAACTTCGGATTTAGTTAGTCCTTCATATGAAATGATGCTGACTACGTGTTAGTGTTAATCACCCAATAGGTGGCGCTGCTGTGCTGCATTTTGAACTATTTCCTCAATAGCTCTATCTTAAGAACTAATGCACGGATTTTCATCAAACTTCAGATTTAAGTATAACTTGATTAATACTGCTGCTGATTATGTGTTGTTGCAAATCGCTCAACAGGTGGCGCTTCTATGCTGCATTTGTCATAATTTGCGCAATACCTCTATCTCAAGAACTAATGCACGAATTTTCCTCAAACTTCATATTCAGTTAGACGTTGACATAAGTTGGTGATAATTAGGTTCTGGTGTAAATAACCCAATAGGTGGCGTTGCTATTCTGCATTTTGCTGGATTTACACGATTTCAGTGACAGTCATACCTCAAGAACTAATGCACAGAATTTCATATTTTTAGAATTATCATGATGAACACAGATTGCCATTTAATTTGGCACTGAGATAGTGAATTTTGAAATATTGACATTTTAATAAAAAATTATATTCAGTTACCCCCTGATATAAATTGGTGCTGATTAGTTTTTGGTGTACATCACTCAACAGGTGGCGCTGCTATGCAGCCTTTTTCACGATTTCCGCAATAGCTCAATCTCCACAAATAATGCACGGATTTTCATCAAACTTCAGATTCAGTTAGTCCTTGACATGAGTTGAAGTTTTGTACATTTTGGTGTAAATCGCTCAACTGGTGGCGCTGCTATACTGCATTTTTAACGATTGCGGTAATAGCTCTATCTCAACAACTAATGCTTGGATTTTCATGAAACTTCAGATTCAAGTATACTTTGATATGAATTAGTGCAGCTAGTGTTTTGGTGCAAATCGCTCAACAGGTGGCACTGCTATGCTGCACTTTTCAGAATTATCATTATAGCTGTATCTCAAGAACTAATGCAATAATTTTCACCAAACTTCAGAATCAGTTAATCCTTGACATGAATTGACATATTGTACATTTTGGTGTAAATCGCTCAACAGGTTGCGCTGCTATGCTATATTTTTCAGAATTTCCACTATAGGTGTATCTCAAGAACTAATGCACGAATTTTCATGAAATTTTAGAATCAGTTAGTCCTTGACATGAATTGACATTTTATACAGTTTGGTGTAAATTGCTCAATAGGTGGCGCTGCAATGCTTTTTGTGATTTCCGCAATAGCTCTATCTCAAGAACTAATGCTTAGATTTTCAACGAACTTCAGATCCATGTATACTTGGATATCAATTATTTTTGACGAATAATTTTGGTCGCCCAATTTGGCGATATATCGCCAAGTTGGCGACTAACTTGGCGACATTTGGCAACAGAAGCGGGTATCTACGCAGATTTTCATTGGTCCATTTCCAAAGCGTTACTTTTTTACTTTCTTCTATCTTTGCAAGAAGAAAGTATTGGTTTCGTGAAAATTTTCGAATTCCAGTTTTCGACGGATTTACACGTTTTAGGGGTCAGAGATTCCGAAAAACATGTTTTTACAAAATGTCTGTCTGTGAGTCTGTTTGTCTGTCTGTCTGTCTGTCCGTTTGTCTGTCTGTCCGTCCGTCTGTCTGTATGTGACACAAATTTTGTGGGCGCTCTATCTCAAGAACTGATGCACGGAATTTAATAAAAAATGATATTCAGTTAGACCCTAATATAGATTGGTGCTGATTAGTTTTTGGTGTAAATCGCTCAACAGGTGGCGCTGCTATGCAGCATTTTGCAGGATTTCCGCAAAATCTCTATCTCAAGAACTAGTGCACGGAGTTTTACAAAACTTCAGATTCCATTAGTCCTTGACATGAATGGATACTGTTTAGGTTTTGGTGTAAATCGCCCAACAGGTGGCGCTGCTATGCTGCATTTTGCAGGATTTACACTATTTTCGCAGTAGCTCTATCTCAAGAACTAATGCACACATTTTCATCAAACTTCGGATTTAGTTAGTCCTTCATATGAAATGATGCTGACTACGTGTTAGTGTTAATCACCCAATAGGTGGCGCTGCTGTGCTGCATTTTGAACTATTTCCTCAATAGCTCTATCTTAAGAACTAATGCACGAATTTTCATCAAACTTCAGATTTAAGTATAACTTGATTAATACTGCTGCTGATTATGTGTTGTTGCAAATCGCTCAACAGGTGGCGCTTCTATGCTGCATTTGTCATAATTTGCGCAATACCTCTATCTCAAGAACTAATGCACGAATTTTCCTCAAACTTCATATTCAGTTAGACGTTGACATAAGTTGGTGATAATTAGGTTCTGGTGTAAATAACCCAATAGGTGGCGTTGCTATTCTGCATTTTGCTGGATTTACACGATTTCAGTGTCAGTCATACCTCAAGAACTAATGCACGGAATTTCATATTTTTAGAATTATCATGATGAACACAGATTGCCATTTAATTTGGCACTGAGATAGTGAATTTTGAAATATTGACATTTTAATAAAAAATTATATTCAGTTACCCCCTGATATAAATTGGTGCTGATTAGTTTTTGGTGTACATCACTCAACAGGTGGCGCTGCTATGCAGCCTTTTTCACGATTTCCGCAATAGCTCAATCTCCACAAATAATGCACGGATTTTCATCAAACTTCAGATTCAGTTAGTCCTTGACATGAATTGAAGTTTTGTACATTTTGGTGTGAATCGCTCAACTGGTGGCGCTGCTATACTGCATTTTAACGATTGCGGCAATAGCTCTATCTCAACAACTAATGCTTGGATTTTCATGAAACTTCAGATTCAAGTATACTTTGATATGAATTAGTGCAGCTTGTGTTTTGGTGTAAATCGCTCAACAGGTGGCACTGCTATGCTGCACTTTTCAGAATTACCATTATAGCTGTATCTCAAGAACTAATGCAATAATTTTCACCAAACTTCAGAATCAGTTAATCCTTGACATGAATTGACATATTGTACATTTTGGTGTAAATCGCTCAACAGGTGGCGCTGCAATGCTATATTTTTCAGAATTTCCACTATAGGTGTATCTCAAGAACTAATGCACGAATTTTCATGAAGTTTTAGAATCAGTTAGTCCTTGACATGAATTGACATTTTATACAGTTTGGTGTAAATCGCTCAATAGGTGGCGCTGAAATGCTTTTTTGTGATTTCCGCAATAGCTCTATCTCAAGAACTAATGCTTAGATTTTCAACGAACTTCAGATCCATGTATACTTGGATATCAATTATTCCTGTTTATGTATCACTCAACTGGTGGCGCTGCTAAGCTACATTTTTCAGAATTTCCGCTATAGCTCTATCTCAAGAACTAAGGCACGAATTTTTATCAAACTTCAAATTCAGATACACTTTGATATGAATTGGTGCTAAGTTAATGTAATTTCCTGTACTATTTAAATGATTTAATTGACGTGATTTATATAGAAGAAAGTTTTGCGATGGCCACAACATACTAGTTTTTTATTCCTTTCAATACACTCATTCATATATTTTTTTTTCAAAGGTGCTAGAATATACAATATCAGTATCATAATATCAAACTTGCATAAAAGAAACGAACAAGTGGGAAATTGCACGTCAAACGTGGCAAATGAGGTGTGTTCGTACCATAACTAGTTTTATAAATATTTTTTGCACCGCATATTGCACTGAATGTAGATTTCAGCGCACTTCATAAGTGCATATCAATTTCATTCTGTTCGAAATGTTGTAACATCATTAAAATGCGCTTGAATTTTTTTTTCATTGGCCGTAATCTAACGGAAATAATTTTACTGTCCCTGTGATTAAAATATACATCCGATTTTCATAAAATTTGAAGTGACTGGACAAATTTGGGATCATTTATATATTTAAACTTCCAGACCATTCGGTTGGATAGCTTTTCCTCTGATACACAATATATGGGAACAGTGACCGGCCATTTACGATTTTAGACGTTTTGTTAAATATCTAGAAAAATGCATGAGGAATTATCCAGAAACTCCAGGTGTGTAACCAGAATATTACAGGTCATACATTTCCGTGATGATTTTTTCCCAAAACTCTATATTGACCGTCAACAAAAGGAAAAAGAACGAATATCTTTTGGATAACTCTGTAAAAAGTAATGTAGCAAAGGCGCTCAAAATGTAGATTATGGTTAAGTGCCTTATTGTAATAAACTGCGTTCATTTTTATGAGGATAGCATGTATACTCGTAGAGAAATTAAAGTTTTTATAAAAAGAGTCTCAAATTTTGCCAAGTTTTTTGCTTATAATTTGTAGATTTCTTAATATAAAAAAAAAAGTTCTTTTCAGAAAATATGGCAAACAACATTGTACACAATTCTCTGCAATCAGAGTTAAAACTTAATGAAAATTGGACGAAAAATGAGCACGTTTACTAAATAATGATTCACTGAGCATGCCTGAATGTAATCAAAATATAATTTGCATAATTTGTTAACTAATTGTATAGAGTAACTATTGTGAAAGTCTCAAAAACTTATCTTGAAATGTCTGAAAAGTATCGTTGATAGAATAACCTCAAAATCCATTATTCCCAAAATGAAGCAATAAGATGAGGGGCTGTAACGAAACACAGTAGGGCGTGCAATATTGTGTATGCTATATTGGCACTGATTGTGTATGCTATATTGGCACTGATTGTGTATGCTATATTGGCACTGATTAACACGTTCACGCCGGCGCGGTGGGTCACACTCGACTGTCTCAGAGTTGTCAAGTCTCCGGCTTTTTGCACACCACTGTTATTTTAGAGAAAATGTTGTTCCTTTAAATCGCCCAATTGCTCTAATTAAATAAAACAACATTTTCTGTATTAAAATACTGGTATCCAAAAGGCCGGAAACTTGCCAGCTCTGAGACAGTCGAGTGTGACCCACCGCGCCGGCATGAACGTGTTAATAGATATGGGGCATTCTCACAATCTTTTGACTTTCATGTCCCTGAGTAATAATTTTTCTTTTAATATACTTTTTTGTGTTTTTTTTATTTCATATACTGGGAAACATCCCATTGCATGATTGCATAACAATATTAACGAGATAAATAAGTTCTGAACGATGTTGGGGGTTCAAATACCAGGAAATCTCCTCTACCGTCCCGTGCCCCTGATGTTGATTTTTAAGTTTGGAGCTGTCTGTATAAAATTGCTTCAATAAAAATAATTCGATGTAATTTTTTTCCGAAACTGAGGCAATTGTTTTATACAAATATGTAGCAAAAAATTAACCTGCACACATTTTTACGGTTGATATTATTTTTTGAACTCTGTCCCTGGGTTTTTCATCCTTACCGTCCCTCTTGCTAACTTATACAGAAAATCACTTTAGATGCAGCAACATAATTTTTTTCATGTTTTTTCTCGTGCAGAAGTATGCTAGAGAAAGAATGTGTAAAATTCTTTGACAGGAAATTTACTGCAGAATTTAAATCAGCATTTAAATATCAATTTCAAGATCGTGCCTTTATTGGTAGTCTTACCGTCCACAAGGTTTATTCCTGCACTTTTCGAGGTAAATAAAAAAAATAATAATAATTTAATCCAATGTTAACGGCTGTTTCTAAAAATCAATGAACATTGTGGCTATCACTTAGTCTTAACATGATTTTCCTAAAAATGGGTGGTAATTCTTCTTATCGTTCCTTCCTTACCGTCCCTTTTTTACCATTTCGTCCCTTTTTTCCTATACCACCCCCCCTTTTTTTTTTACCTTACCGTCCCTTCTTTAACACCCCTTTAAGACAATGTTATACAAAAATTCTGTATTAATGGTACTACATTTTTATTATTTCTTATTTGAATGTCCTGTGGGTTCTATGCAAATTCATTGTAAGTAAAAATTTTGAAGAAAATAAAAAGTTATGGGGGTAAAATGGTAAGGAAAATTAAACTCGCAAGTTTAACTTAAACCTCAGTTAAATTAAAAAAAATAGCTGCTGACCATTTTGCTTTATTTTGAATCATTAAGGCATTTGTCTATCAGATTAAAATATTATTTTAGCAAGTTTAATTTCACCATTTTTTTCCCAAAGTCAAAAGAATGCCCCATATCTGGATACAGCTCATCATCTTTTTGATTCATTTTGGGAAGAACGGATTTTGAGCTTATTCTGTCAACGATATATTTCAGAATTTTCAAGGCATGTTTTTGAGACTTTTACAAAAGTTGTTCTATACATTTAGCTAACACATTATGTACATTATTTAGTAAAGCTGCTCATTTGTCTTGCAATTTTTACTATATTTTAATTCTGATTGCAAGGTATTGTGTACAATGATGCTTGTCATATGTTTTGAAAAGAACTTTTTTTTATATTAAGAACTCTGCAAATTATAATAAAAATACTTGTCAAAATTTGAGAATGTTTTTATGAAAACCTGAATTTTTCTTGAATTTTTTATCCTCATAAAAATGAACACAGTTTATTACATTAAGCCACTTAATCATAATCTACAGTTTGTACGCTTTTTCTACATTAATTTTGACAGGGTTATCCAAAAGATATTCGTTTATTTTAATTTGTTGACAGCCCCTTATGGGGTTTCGGAAAAAAATCTTCGCGGAAATATATGGCCTATACTATACTGTTTGCACACCTGGAGTTTTAGGTTAATTCCTCGTGTATTTTTCTAGATATTTAACAAAAGTCTAAAAACGCAAGTGGCCGGTCAGATTTGGCCATATAGTGTATGCGGATGGGACAGACGGACCGAAAGACGACAATAGGGACTACGTATATATATATTTACGAACGCACATAAAAATGATTTTTTTTTTAGATAAAAGCATTTCTATCGAATAAATATACACTAATTTTAGAATATTTTCTCGATTACGAAACAATTTTTAATACCAAAACATTTATCATGCTCAAATTTTAACAAAATGCAATTTAAAAAAAATTTGAAAAAAAGATGCAAACATCCAATTTAATCGTTGAGTTAATAAGTTATTTTCGCGAGATTAATTATTACTCACTTTTTTCCAGCTTGCGAAAAATACACATTCCGTTTTATATAAATTTTATTTTTATCATAACGGGTTGCTTACGTAAGATTAATAATCCCAAAGGACAAGTTTGTAGTTAAGTTAAATATTTTTTGTTTAATGCTTTATTTTGCATTTGTGATGATGTAAGAATTGCTTTTAATTCTTAGTGATATTATATATAGTTAGAAAGTTACAGGTGTTTTTTTAATTAAACTAGGAAATATGAAATTTTCATATAAACTAGATTTTTGTGTTTCATATTAACCATTAGAGATAATATATTTTAAATACTAGCTATTTAGAAACTATTTATGTTAAAGATATAAAGTTTTCAATTTAAAAGATGTTTCTTATTAGAAACACTGTGATTATACTCATAATTAAATAATTTGTCCAGGAAAATACAATATGTATATTGTCAATGCTATATACTTTGCCAAAATTTGTTTCTTACAATTTTATATTTTATATTTATTTTTGACTTCCAAAAATGCTAGTACATACAAAATTAGTATTATCTAAACATGATAAGGAACACAAGATCAAGTACATACACATAATAAATGTACACAGTACGTAGTAAGTGTGCCTAGCCTATATATATATATATATATACATATATATATATATATATATATATAGTTCCAAAATTATATACTTTAACCAAAAGATTAATTTGACTAGCATGCATTTACGACTGTCAAACAGTATTAATTCACTATTCTACAATAAAATGTTCCGAGTGTTACGTCTGAGCGAATGGTTAGAGGTGACCTGATAGTCGAGTTGACTGACTGGTGATTCACAAGTTAATTTGAACAGAATTTTTTCTACTTTTTTTTTCAGTGTTGTAAGTCACCCTTTAATGTTAAATGATTTCAACTACGTGTAAAGCGTAAATAATCTACGCACATTTCTGAGTGAAACAATTTCTGTTTACTTGCACTGCTTTTCACTTCACTCGGAAAGATAGACACATTTTGATAGAATAGCACCAAATATAATTTCAAGCATTTTACCACCTCACCTGCTTTTCAATCGTTTTATGAGTGGAAAATTAAATTAATAAACGTCTGGAATGTTTAACTGCGTTTTTATAAATATGCTACTTGTAAATGTACTTGTAAATGCTACTTGTAGATATCGAGAAAATGCGCAATTTTCTGTGGGGGGAAAATGTTTTTTAAATCAAAGTAATGTTGGGATTTGAATCCCAATAAAAAGGCGTGAGTAAGTGATAAATTGTAAATTGGGACTTACCCTTCTTAAGGATACTTATTCATTTCGGTGTAAATCCACACTTTGTTTTGATCCCATATACACTAGTTATCTTAATTTTAATCAACCACTCTTTATGACCTCCTTTGACAAAAAAGATTGTAGAATACTTGTTATATCAAATGACTAAGCAGCGGTAACACTTTAAGCTATTTAATTCACATTGTTTAAATTGTAAAAGAGAGAGCATTTTACATGCCTCTTCTCTGGATAAACTACATGTTGAGAATGAATAAGATGTTTACATTATAAGATAATAAATCAGTAATAATAATTGTAATAATAATATCATAATAATAATAATAAATCAGTTTAATATAGTCTATGAGTCTTAATGCAGACACTCAACATGTCATTATCTTTATCAAAGGATTTTTAAGGTTAAATACATTTGAAGAGATTTATAGCTGAGATGAAACGACGTATTATTTAGGTAACTGAAGAAATTATCTTTAGCACAGTAGTAATTTAGCTTGATTTATGTCCATCAACTCCTCCTTAATTTCTGAAGATTCATTGTCACACAAATTTAAGTTCCTTCTATGGGTTTGAAAGACAGGTTTGGGAACTGGTTTCGTATACAGGTCTGCTATCATCAATTTGGTTGGGCAGTACTTTAGGTTGATAGTCCCTTCTTGCTTTAGATGCTTTATCAGGTGGAACCTAATTTCAATATGTTTAGTCTTACTTGAGTGCTTTTATAATTCTATCATTTTGTTCGTGGACTGGTTGTCTTCATATTGGTCTATAGGTAAGGTTTGCTTTAGGTTTAATTCTTCCAGTAGATTGACTAGCCACTTTATTTCAATTGCTGCATTTGCTGCTGACACATACTCGGCCTCTGCCGATGATAATGCAATGCAGGATTATTTCTTGGTCGACCATTGTATGGGATTCCCCCCTAACATATATAGGTTCCCACTCGTTGATTTTCGTGAATCTATATCTCCTCCCCAATCTGCATCCGCATAAACTTCAAGTATCGGTTTCTTTTCGCTGCTTAGAACTAGACTATAATTTTTTGTAGTCTTTAAATATCTTATCAGTCTTTTTACTGCATTCCAGTCTTTCATTGTTGGTGATTCATTTCTTCTGTTAAGAATGTTTAGGTCTGCTTATAGTTGCTAGATATAGAAATGCTCCTATGGCTTGGCTGTAATATGTGTTGTTTGGTAAAATGTTATCCTCATCATTAAAGCATGTGTAATTTGTTTCCATGGGTGTGCTACACGGTTTTGCGTCTTGCAAATTAAATTTATTGATTAATTCCTCTATTTTCTGAGTGTGATTTATCATGTAGCTTTTATTTACTTTTTTAATGTTCATGGATAGGTAGTTACTGATGTCACCTAAATCTTTTAGCTCGTATTCTTTATTTAAGCTCGCGATTACTTCCTCTATTATTTCGTCTTTTCCGGCAATTAAAATGTCGTCTACGTATGTTATTATGTATGTTGCGTTATCGCCCTTTTTTCGCATAAAAAGGCATGAGTCAAATTTGCTCTGACAGAAATTCCTCTTTTTTAGTGTTTCTGTAATTTTATTATGCCACGCTCTCGCGGCTTGTTTAAGTCCGTATATGGCTTTGTTTAGCCTGCATACTTTATTTTCCTCATTTGGTTCAGCGAAATCTTCTGGTTGTGACATATATATCTCCTCCTCAAGCTCTCCATGTAAGAACTCGATGTTAATATCAATATGTTTTACATTTAAATTTTGATGCAATGCTGCTATTAATAATGCTCTTATTGTTGTATATGACACGACTGGTGCATAAGTTTCATCATTATCCTCCACGAATTTTTGTGAATATCCTTTTGCAACTAAACGAGCTTTATATTTTTGGATTTTTCCTGTGTTGTCGCGTTTTAGTTTGTAGGTCCATTTGCAACCTATTATTCTTCTATTTGGTGGAGGTTCTACAATTGGCCAAGTTTTATTTTTCATAAGGGAGTTCGTTTCGCTTTTCATTGCATCTATCCAATTTTGTTTATCCTTAAAATTTTCCATGTTTTCGATTTCCTCATAATTTTTTGGTTCAGTAGCGTTTTCGTTCTTAACCATATATATTAACCTATCAGCAGGTACACCTTTATTAATTCTTTCTGATCGTCTAGGTTCTTTTACTGGTTGATTGGACGTGGATGGTATCTCATTGCTATTTGAAATTTCTATTTCTACAAGGTTTTCACTAACCCGATTTTCCTCTTGTTTTGGATTGTTTTCTATTTTCTCGTTTCTATATTTAAATTTGTTTTCGAGAAATTTAACGGTTCTCGCGATTTTTATTTCATTTCCTCCTACATATATCCTGTATCCTTTGGATTCATTATCATATCCGACGAAAATTCCCTCTCTAGCTTTATCGTCTAATTTTTCTCTTCTGGCTTTACTGATATATGCGAAGGCTTTGCAGCCACATACCCTGACGTAACTTAAGTTTGGCTGTCTGTTTGTCCATAACTCGTATGGTGTTTTTTTCATTTGCTTTTATCGGTAGTCTGTTTTGCAAATGATTTGGTGTGCAAATTGCTTCCCCCCAGAACTTTAATCGTAAATTTGATTCACTTAACTATTCCTAGCCATTTCAACTAACGATCTATTTTTTCTCTCTGCCACACCGTTCTGGCTTGCGCAATATGGGACTGTGTGTTGATGTTTTATCCCATTAGCCCTGAGGTAATTTTCTATTTCATCTGATTTGAATTCCCCTCCATTATCTGTTCGAATTGCTTTCGGTTTTCTCCAAATTTGTTGCTAATTAACGCGATGAATTCTTTAAGGTTTTCGTAAACTTCACTTTTCCTAGACAGTAGGTATATGATCGTAAATCGTGAGTAATCATCAATAAAAGTCAAAAAATAGGATTTCCCCCGTATTGTCGGTGTTTGAAAAGTTCCGCACACGTCGGAGTGAATGAGCTGGAGTCTTTTAGTTGCTCTATACTCTGCAATTTTTGGATAGGGTTCATCAGTTAATTTTGCCTTAATGCACGGCTCGCAATCTATGTTATGCTTACAGTTGTTTATTTGGATTCATCTAGCTAATTCCTTTTGCGTAATTTCTTTAATTGATGTTAGATTTCTATGCCCTAACCTACGATGCCATAATTCTAGGCAATTTTTGTTGTTGCAGTTTTGTGCTACGTTTGCATAGTTTTCGAATGCCAACTGAACTTCGTATAGGTGATTTACTTTTCACGCTTCTAAGCATATTTCTCTGTTAAGTTTGAACATACATCTGTCATTTCTGAATATAATTTCACATCCATTTTGCGTTGTTTTGCTAACCGATAATAAATTTGTTTCGATTTCAGGTACTAGTAATACATCTTTAAGTGTTATTTCATGAACTTTGTTGTCTAAAGTTCGCCTGTTTATATTTACGTCACCTGACCCGTAACTAATAAGTTTTTGTCCGTTTGCGATGGTTACATTTGTTTTTTCGCGTGATTTTATTTCTGTAAACATTGATTCTGAACATACAATATGGCTTGAGCTGCCACTGCCTACTATAAATGTTTTGTTTTCCATTCCTTGCGTTATAAAGGCGTAATTTTTATTTTCGCTCGCCCTCCATGTATTGTTTTCATTTTCAGAGTGACTGTACCTACGGTTTGATTCTGGTGTTTGTTCACATCTAAAATTGTTTTCACTCTTTTGAAAAACTATTGATGTAGAGTAATGTTTTTTGTTTGGTCTAATGTGTTCATTTTGTGGTGTATTTTGTGTTTTGGCTTTGTTATGCCAACATTCCTGGGTATAATGGTTTCTCATCCGACAATTAGAGCAGTATTTATTACTTGTTTTGTTGTTGTAATTTTTCTGTGCTTTAAATGCACTTGCAGGATTTTCTGTTCTCTCATCATTATCATATCGTCGGTTATATTCGTCAATAAGTTTAGACTTAAAAATAGCAATAATGACGGACTTAATAAATGACGGTGTAAGTTGATTTTCTTCTCTCGATTCAAGGGCAATGATGAGAGTATCATAAGATTAGGGTAGGGAGCATAATAACAGTGCAGAAATGTGATTATCATTTATAACTTCTCCTATGGAAGCTAATTTGTCTACTAATTCCATTACTTTTGTAATATGATTAACAACGTTGCCACCTTCCGCTAATTTAATCCCGTAAAGTTTTCTTAAGAGATAAAGTTTGCTAGACAAATTATGTCGCTCATGGATTTCAAGCAAAGCTTGCCAAGTTTGTCTGGTTGCCTGTAAATTTTTTACATGAGTAATTTGATTATCATCAATTGTTAGATTAATTAGTACACGGGCTTTCTTATCACTTTTGGACCAAGCGTCCGTAATTGGATTAGGCGGTTCTTCCGTAATTACGTGAAATAAGTCTTCTTTAGTTAACATCATTTCTGCCTTAAATTTCCCAACCTAATAGTTCGTAGCTGTGAGTTTTTCAATTGCTAAATATCTTTAGAAGCTGCCATTTTCTTAACTTTTGATTACTTACGTGTTACCATAAAAAATTCTTCCAACTTTTCTTTTTGAAAGTTTAAAAGTTTATTTATCAAATACCTGACATTTCAGATTTCAGTGGAGGTTATTTAATTTATTTATTTTTATTCAGTGATCAGTAATCATAATCTTGATGGGATTTGAATCCCAATAAAAAGGCGTGAGTAAGTGATAAATTGTAAATTGGGACTTACCCTTATTCAGGATACTTATCCATTTCGGTATAAATCCACACTTTGTTTTAATCCCATATATATTAGTTATCTTAATTTTAATCAACCACTCTTTATCACCTCCTTTGACAAAAAAGATTGTACAATACTTGTTATATCAAATGAATAAGCAGCGGTAACACTTTAAGCTATTGAATTCACATTGTTTAAATTGTAAAAGAGAGAGCATTTTACATGCCTCTTCTCTGGATAAACTACATGTTGAGAATGAATAAGATGTTTACATTATAAGATAATAAATCAGTAATAATAATTGTAATAATAATATCATAATAATAATAATAAATCTGTTTAATGTAGCCTATGAGTCTTAATGCAGTCACTCAACAAGTCATTATCTTTATCAAAGGACTTTCAAGGTTAAATACATTCCAAGACATTTATGGCTGAGATAAAACGACGTATTATTTAGGTAACTGAAGAAATTATCTTTAGCACAGTTATTTAGCTTGATTTATGTCCATCAAGTAACGAGGGACTTTACACGTTTAAAATTATGCAACCAAATGCCCATTTATTTATTTATTCGTGGCAACAAAAGAAACAATGTTTATTGAAATGTTTCTTTAAACCTCAAAAATATGTCTCTCCGATACGTCTAAATGTAAAACAAGTTTTACGGAACAGTGGGTAAATCGGAAGAGGTAACTGAATATTTCATTTATTCTTTTCATTTTCTAACTATAATTTTCTAGATAAAGAAACATATGTATTTTTTTCGACAGTGTAAAGTCTAGAGAATTTACGGGACATTATAATGTTGATTTCTTTCTTTTTTTAGAAATTATATTGTCTGATACTTTTATAGGAGTCATTTATAATAAGAAGTTTCTTTGGGAATGCTATCGGTAGTCCTTCTAATGTAAATACATTATTTTATTATTTGTCTAGATCGCAATAACATTTTTCTTTTACATTTGATTGAAAGATAAAAACTTCTACAGAAGACGTAACTTGCAAAAGGATCATCTTGTCTTTTTTTCTACAGTGTAAAGTCTAGAGTATTTACGGGACATTAAAATGTTGATTTCTTTCTTTTTCTAGAAATGATATTGTCTGATACTTTTATAGGAGTCATTTATAATAACAAGCTTCTTTGAGAATGCTATCAGTAGTTCTTCTAATGCAAATACATTATTTTATTATTTGTCTAGATCGCAACAACTTTTTGTTTTTACATTTGATTGAAAGATAAAAACTGATACAGAAGACGTAACTTGCAAAATGATCATCTTGTCTTTTTTTCTACATTGTAAAGTCTAGAGAATTTATGGGACATTAAAATGTTGATTTCTTTCTTTTTCTAGAAATTATACTGTCTGATACTTTTATAGAAGTCATTTATAATAACAAGCTTCTTTGAGAATACTATTGGTAGTCCTTCTAATGCAAATGCATTATTTTATCATTTGCCTAGATCGCAACAACTATTCGTTTTTATATTTGATTGAAAGATAAAAATTGCTACAGAAGACGTAAGTTGTTAAATGATCATCTCGTCTTTGTTCGTACAGTGTAAAGTCTAGGGAATTTACGGGACATTAAAATGTTGATTTCATTCTTTTTTTATAAACTATACTGTCTAATAATTTTATAGGAGTCATTCATGCTGCTTTGGGGATGCTATCAATAGTCCTTCTAATGCAAACACATTATTTTATCATTTGACTACATCGCAACAACTTTTCATTTTTACATTCAATTGAAAGATAAAAACTGCTACAGACGACGTATCTTGCAAAATGATCACCCATCGTGATCTGGAGGTTCAGTAGATGTCTTTATTTTACTCAAATTTTTAATCTACCTACTAAAGCTTTAAAAATGTATTCCAATAAATTCTAAGGGATAATTGTGCTGTTTTATCAACAAAATGCCTTAAAAGTCAGGAAAAATACATAAACCGCCAACAGAAAGTGCAGAAAAAGTTGCTCCAACATTGAACCGAAATGCAAAGTACCCATAAATAAAAAAAATAAATATAAATAAGATTTTATTTCTTTGTAAAATAACAGTGGCGATACCAAGATAATATTATTTCTTGTTAACCATTAGAGGTAATATATTTTAAAATCTAGTTACTTAAAAACTATTTACGTTAAGGTATAAAGTTTAAAAAATAAAAAAAATGTTTTTTGTTTTAAAAAAACACTGTGATTACACTCATAATTAATTAGTCCAGCAAAATACAATATGTTTATTGTCAGTGCTATATACACTACCAAAAATTGTTTCTTATAATTTTATATTTTTACATTTATTTTTTACTTCTAAATCGTGTAAATATGAATAAAACTAAGAGTAAATAATTGATGATGATTTTATTTATTTATTTATTTGATAAATTTAAGATAATTGATGATTAAAATTAATTTAACCATCATTTTTTTCCATTTAATTCATTTTCTTTTTAAGGTGGTTATAATACGGTTCATATTCATACGTATACCGTACAAGAAATAATTGTATATACCAATGTTAATTTACAAAGAAATAAAATATTATTTATATTTATGTTTTCCATTTATGGGTAGGGTAAAGTGCCCATATTTCGTCCCCTCTCCTAATTACGCACCTCTTAACTTCTCCGCTTCTGCGAAAGTGGCGGCATTTATGACGCAAGGCACAGGGGACGGGATATAAAAGGGGTCGGTGTTGAAAGTTTCGTTCACCAAGACGCATACATAAATTAAAGACGGCGAATTTCCTATTTTTAGAAGACCTGAGTTCTTATTACGTCGTTTGCAGAACATTATTTACTGCACTGTAAGTATTTATTTTTTATTCATTGCATGTATTTTATGTTGGTAAGATGCTGACAGTAGCATACAGTGAATTTTAGGACGCTCAGTTCATCTTACGGGAACTGAAGCTCCGTCATACTGGGAAGTAACGTGGTCCCAATTTCGTCCTCCTTGAAATTCTTATTTTCGTCCGGGGAAGTAATTAGTAATGCTTTTTCATGACATTTTTCTCATTTTTTTTTTCGTATTTGGATGGTTAATGTTTCGTTATGTTATTCTTCCACTGATAATTAGTACATTTCTTCGTGCCTTACTTTAATGTAAATTAAATTACTTAATTATTTAGAAATAAATTTTGATTTAGTTATAAGTTAAGCCTCGGCGTATTGGGTTTATTGGGGGGAGGGGGCGAAATTGGGACAATTTTTTTCTTTTACATTTTTAGATACTTTTGAAAAAACAATTTTTCGCATTGTTAAATATTTTTGTACGATATTTTCCTATGTTTCTATGTGCATGGGTAGTTAGTCTATGTAAAATCCTAATTTGGTAGATTTTCCCTGAAAATTACAACTTCCAAGGGCCTAAAAGTGACTGGGAGACGGTAATAGGGCACTTTACCCTACTTTTGCATTATTCCGTGAATTATTAGTGAACCGTTTATGCACAATTATAAGATAGTTGATTTATTCTTATAATTACATAGTAATTACAAACAACACTGGAAATGCCAAGTTACGTTTATGTGTTTTGATAATGATTTTATTTATTGACAAATGCAGTGTGTATTTTTGTTCATTTCGTGTTTAATCTTGAAAAGACTCGAAATGTTTATCAGACTAAAAAAACGTTTAATTGCTTATTTTTATCAATCTTCTCAAAAGCTGTGCCAACAATATGTGGAATCTTACTAGTGATTGATTTTTATTTTGCTATCACTGGAAGTATTTCTTCATTTTTGAAGAGTGTGAAATAAACAAAGTGTTTATTCTCTTAAGTAGCCCCCTCCCCCAATATACTGTTATTTTACTACAAATTTATTTTAACTTATAAAACTATTGATGACAACTTCGTATATATGCATTCCTTTGAAAATGAAAAATCATGGGTTAATTGCACGCAACTTAAGTTTTTTTAGTAAGATAGATTACTAAAAATTTATTTATGTGGAACAATTTTGTTAGAAATTGTTTTAAAATACTAATATATATATGCATTCCCTTTAAAATAAAAATAAGCTTATTACACAGCTTCAATGATGCACTATAGATTTCTTGTGTATATTTTCCTGGGTACGCCTTATATATAAACGCATGTACTTATACAAAATAGAAATAAAACTATTTTCCTGAAAACATTTCTTTTCCATTTATAGCAACAAATTCTAAAAGTTTTCTAAACCATAAAACATTTTTTAACACCAAATATTTTTATTGCGCTCAAACTTTGTGTAATATTCAATTATTTTAATAAGTTATACAAAATGCAAAATTTGAATTTAGCCCTTTAGTTAGCGAGATATAATCATGATATCAATGAGATAATTTTTATATATTTTTTGTACAGGTGCGAAAAATATGTGTTCATATATTTTCTTCTTACTTACGTTTCAATATTATCATAAATTGTTTTGGCATAACATAAATAATTTCAAACGAATTCGATAGAATTACTAGAAATTAAAACTGAACAAATATTTTGTATATTTCATGATTTATAAGTTAGGTTCAATTTTAACTTTGAGAGACTTAATATTCATTTTTGTTAGTATGTAACAGGTGTTTTTTAATTAACCTTAGATATATCATATTTCCTGTCATAATACATTATTAATTCTATGGATAAATTACCTATACCTTGGAGTTTTTATCTTCATTTTCACATTTGCTTTATAAATGTAAAATTTCAAAAACACAATTTAAAAAAGAAATAAGAATATTTCACCTAAACAAACAGTCGCCAATTTCAGAATGTTTCCCGAATAATGTAAAAAGAGATAATTTTTTTATCATGGCAAAGTTTTAAGCAATTTACATTAAATTAACAGAAAAAAAATTCAAACTTTCACTTTTATCCTTAAGAATACACTATATGTTCGCAGGAAGGGCAACCTAATTAATATTTATTGCTTTTTTAGTTAGTTTGCGAAGAAAAGGCCGTTATTTCATTTTCTTTTTACGTAGGTTATGTAATTCTCATATAGTACATTGGCATACGGTAAATGATCCGAAAGGGTATCCATGTAATCGCGTTTAATTAAATTTTAATAATTATTTTGTTTCAAACTGTTGATGATTTATACTCAAGATTTGATTCTAATTTTGAGGGATATTACAGCTGTATGTGCTGAAAATAAGAAGTGATTTTTTTTATTTAATATAAATGAAGTTTATTTATAAAATTGACTATTCAGTTTATGAATAAACTTCATATATTCCAGAAATGTTTGTATCCTTCTTTAACTCTTTATGTACTGAATGAATTAATCTTTATGAATACATGAAAATTTTAACTTCTAAAGCATTTTTCAGGAATTGTTTAAAATAAATTACAAGATTTACGTAGTCATTTAATACATTTTAAAAGGATTTTAGAAAG
Organism: Maratus speciosus; assembly: GCA_963932465.1. NCBI lineage: Eukaryota > Metazoa > Arthropoda > Arachnida > Araneae > Salticidae > Maratus > Maratus speciosus. The sequence continues at coordinate 34,060,736 of OZ010789.1, read as the reverse complement.
ATTACTTCAATTTGAATTTATAGGGATTTTGTGCAATATTTATAACCCCACTCATAACATTTATTTTAAATATTTTTCTGAGTATTTTGTAGCATTAAGAAATTTAAAAATATGATGTTCTTACAATAGAAATATAGAAATATTTCCGAATTGAAAAGCCCCCCCCCCCCCCCCCCCAACCCCAAGAAAGCTGAAAAGATGCAAAGACAAAAGAAATTATCCTTTTCAAAATATCTTTGTTTTGTGTAACCAATAATGCCTTTGGAACAAGGTAAAGTAATATATCTATAACTCATTATAAACTGTATTACAACTAATCTATGTATTAAATGAATTTTATAACAAGCTATTTTAATGGTACTTATAAGTACCATCAGTAGATAAAGGGTTAAGTGGTTTCAGGACTATTAAAGTTTAAATAAATGAAAAAGAAGACCATTTTCAGCGGTTAATATCTTAAAATGATACCCTTTTAATTGGAATGAAAGATATAAGTATGTTTTTTCGTTTCATGTGTTTAAAAATTGCAATATTTAGAATTAGCATTTACAGGGGGCTCCAAGCTGTCGGACATTTGACGTGCAGAAAATCGGCATAACAGATTACGCGCAGGATTACAAAATAAATTTTGGAACGAGAATAAAAATTTTGGTGCCTACTTATACTTCAGATTATAATAATTATCCTGAATCTAAATAAATTTTTATTTTAAGCATTTTTATATTTTTAATACAAATTGTATTTAGCTACTGCAAAATTTAGAAAATTTCAACAATGTAATCACATATATTTTTTTTAATAATAAAAAGGAAATTTTAAGTTCAATTTATACAGACTAAGATGAAACATACTTATGGACAATTTCATGAAAAAATAGTCAGACGTTTTTGAGATATCGAGCGCATTGTGCTGAAAAACGTCATTTGGAGAAAAATGCCTTTAAAGTCTCTGAAACGCCGCTTCAGCTGTTGAGTGAGTGTAATTCTAAAACTCGTAATTTATGTTCTAATAGGAATTTTAAGGAAACTATTATATAAAAATATTCAGAAAAGAAAGGAGTTTAACATCGAAAAAAATTAAAATCTCGAAAATTTTAAAGCTTTAAGAGTTCTGAGATCCCTTAACATGTGTATTATAAATATAAAATATATATATATATTTCATCCAAAAATAAAATGCAAATACACTATAATTTTGGTAAGAAAGTGTATATCCACAATGTTTAAAACATTTAACTATAAAAATTTAAATTTAAATTACTGTCTGTTCTTTATCAGTGGGTGGACAGACATACCTAACTCCACCCCGAATGTTAAAAACTTGCAGGTTTATAAACACACGTCGATCCTGCCCTCAAAACAGCAGAAATAACTGAACTATTGTCATTTTTATATATAAAATTTAAAAATTTAAAAGGTAAATAAACTAGACTTTTAAAAATTAGTATAAATAAAGCATAATTAAATTACAAAACAAAAAGGCTAATTTAAAATTGAAACTTAAATATTATTAAATGATAAAACAAATTAAATTATTTTAACATGTATGAATGCAGACGAACGAGCGTCCAACCAAACCTACAAGTAAAATACAAAAACATGAAACAGAAATACCTGGATAATGTCCTTCACCTGCCAATAACAGAAATCCACCAATTCTCTCACCGCATCCAAATTTAAAAAAATTCCAAATCCTAGTCTGCAAGCCTCCATCTATTGAAACTTCCTTTTAAACCCGTTCTTTTTACAAGACTTTAGGCCAATACGTCATATAGAATATTCAAGAAGCATGTTACCATAAATTAGTCACCCCGCCAATCCACAGTTTTGCCATTTATTTTTCAAAACAATCTTTAAATAATGTTTCAAAAAATTAATAGGATAATTTTTATTGTAAAAAACAATTGCTAAAAACTTAAAAATTTATCGATAAAAATTACTTTCACTGCCACAAATTTTATTGAAATGAATTAATTGATTAATTATAATATTTATGTAAATATTTTTATACGGATTAGAAAACCAGTGTGTCATACTTCTTGTAAAATATTGAAAGCTATTTCTTTTATCTTACAAATCCAAAATTAAGTTATTATCAAAAATATTAAAAGAAATATCTAAAAAATCTGCATTGTAATCATCATCGTTTGCCCTGTTCAACTTTAAACATTTTGAATATATGATGTCATATTCATTAAAAAAGTCAAAATTGAAAATCAAAATATCATCAATATACCTAAAGACTATTAAAGATTTATTATATCGAATTGTATATTCATATTCATAGTAAAATAAAAATAAATTTGCAGCAGTACTAGAATAAATAGTCCCCATCCCAATTCCACAGATCCGATTGAAAGTATTGTTGTTAAAAGTTATATAATTATTATAAAAATAAAAATGGCATACACTTACAAATAATTCTCTATTAATTTTCTATTCTTCATGTAAACATAATAAATCAAAAACGTTCATTAAAACATTATAAAGACAATCAATAGGTAATCAGATTGTCAAAGTATAAAACCTGGATTTTCGGAGGAGTAAAAAGCAATTTGCCCAAAACTTCAATTCTATTGTCAATCGACCAAAAATAACTATACTTCTTAAATTTAAATTAAAAAAAAATGTAAATATTTTTAAATAATTTTTGTAAACAGTTATTAAAATTTGTATTAACACATTTAGAAATACTGCAAATAAACCTAAATTTAATCGAATTCTTATGGAACTTGGGTGTTAAAAAAATAAACGGTAAACAGTGATGAATGGAAACATCAAAATTGCAGGAAAACATATTTTTACATTTCTTCTTATATGCAAAGAAAATTTTAACAATAGGATCTTTATCAATATTAACTTTTACATAAAAATCAGTATTACCTAATTCACTGTCTATGTATATCTTCCGATTGCCTTAAAATTAAGCTATTAATTTATAAGAAACTTCTTAAATTATTAAAATATTATGTTGTCATCGGAAACACACATATTGTTTATGTTTCTTGGATTTCAGGAAATTAGAGAAAAAATCGATTCTTGCATGCAAAACAAGAAAGAAATCTCACGTATCAAGCATAGATTATGAAACACTTCCCAACAGTTTCAGAATAATTTAACAAAACTTCGTCGTCTAGTAAGGTAAATATTATACCAAAGCGAATGTTTTAGGAAACGAATTGCGCATTTGAAAACCAGATTTCAATAATTACTGCACATAACAGAAAAGCTACGCCAATTCTTTTGTACAGCTCTATAATTGATTTATAGGTTTGCATATATTCTAACAGTATGCAAAAATTTATATAATTGGAAAACGAGTAACACAATTAAATATTCTTTTTTAGCAATGTCTTCCAATAGATGGAAACGTACATAATATCTTTTGTACTGGCCTGTGCAGGACTTACAGTTTGCCAAACATCAAGCTGAAATTTAATTCATGAAAAAACACGCTTAAAACTTCTGGAGTCACATTTCCTGGAATTACTATCCGTAGGCGGCCATGCATCCAGATTTTCGTACAATCCTGTATATTATTTTATTTATATTCTACAATTATATCTTAGTATAGTAAATGTAATTGCGCTTGGAAATGAATAACTCAAACTAAAAAGCACATTTCAGCAAATCACGCTCATTCTCAGTAATATTTACGAATTATTTGTGTGCTTCTGTATATAGTCTATAGAGTTTATACTCACGACGTAGTGTACAAAAATTTAGTTAAACTAAAAACGCATTCCATAACTGAAAACACTTTTTCAAAAATCATTCCTAACAGACAGTACAGCATTATATCGCGTAGAATTTTGTATCCTATGCCCTTTAGATGTTCCTGTAAATGAACGATAAATGCGATGCAAAAATAGCCTGATGCAGGAATATTGTAGTAAACGTCAGTAATTTAAGCCAATTTCATCATGTTTGAAATAGTGCAACATATTTAAAATACGCTGCGTATATATATATATATATATATATATATGTTGTAGACAATTACATAAGTAAACATTTTTGTGAGACTCCGTGATTAAATGATAAATGGTTTGCACATCGTAGTCTACATTGTGTCCTTCAAAAAATCATATCAATTTCATTACGCTTGTAGCAGAATAATCTATATATGTTACAATATTAGATTTATCTCCGCGATTTCCCTGTACTATTATAAATTACTTATCTATATTCACAAAATTCTTATTCTTAAATAATCTCTATCATTAATTCTGTTAAATTCCCTTCAATTTAATGTCTCACTTGTCTAATTCACTTAATTATTACGCTTTTGGTATTCTTAAATTAAATGTTCCATTTCCAATCTTTCGCATTTGAGAATGTTCTTTGGTAGCCATTTATATTTTTATTCCAGCCGAGTTTCCTTCCCACGCTTTATTCCGAGCTTCCTTTTTGCTTTATTAATTCTCCACCCGCGCTCTCATTACACTTTTCATGGCGTGATTACTTTGCATCTTAATTGGTTTAGATTGCGTACTACGTCAAAATTGTATTCCTACGCTTGGAGAGTAAAAAGCAGTTACGCACGATTCTCCGGCAGATTTGCTAAGTTTTTTGAAATTGTAAACTGCGCCCTGTCTGTGTGTCTGAGAAAATGAAGTTCGTTCGAAAGATTTTAACCTCTAAAGATTTTACCCTTTTGATTTTACCTTTTTGATGCAATCAAAAGATTACTATTGTCGACAGATGTTTCTACATCGAAGTTATTAATGGAACTGCGTCGTGAGTTGTGAGAACTGCTGCCCGATCTTATTGAATAAAATCCTGTGAACAGTATTGCTTCCGTTACTTGTCTCCTGGAGAAATCCCAATTTTCATTTCCATTGTCTTTTATCATAAGCCACACTACTGCCAATTATCTTTACTGACGAATGATCATCGTATATATAGAGTAAGCTGTTCAATTAAATAAGCGAAGCTGTTGCTCTAGTTTCCTTTACTTCATGTATGCGCCAACTCCATGCTACAATCATCTTCTATTTCTACTTCGCCATGAGATAAGCCGTTTTTCAAATATTATAACATATATATGTCGTAGGCTAATTGGGAAATCCGGGAAATCCAATTGGGAAAATTGGGAAATCCAAAGAGCCTAGGCTGTTTGCAAAGAGCCGGGCTAATTGGAGAATCCATCTCCCTTTTTCCAATCAGCCTGATATTTTTCAGGCTTATTGCAAAGAGCCTAGAAAGCGTTAGGCTAATTGAAAAAGGACCACTTATTATCCGATCACGGTGATATTTTTAGCTCACAGGCTATCAAAGCCTGAGAGCTTATGTGCCCGCCGATTCTGTATGTACGTGTGTACGTACGTACCTATGTACGTAACGCGATAACTCTTGATAGAAATATCCGATTTGCTTCAATTTTTTTTTCTGGGTTCATTCTGATAAGGTGCTTCCCTGATTATTTTATGGGGTTCATTGGTTAAGGATAAAGTGGGAAAAAGGGGGCTAGTCCCCCCCTTAATTTATATAAATGGGTTTTTAATGCAGAAATATTCGATTTGCTCCAAATTTTGTATACCGGTTTATTAAGTTAAGGAGCTGCCTTGATCAGATTTGGAGGTTCATTAGTTACATATAAAGGTAGGAAAGGGGGTGCTATCCCCTCCCCCGTAATATAGATAAATGGATTTTTCATGCTGAAATATGCGATTTGCTATAAATTTGGTATACCGGTTAATTATGTTAAGCAGCTTCCCTGATTACATTTGGAAGATCATTATTATGTATAAAATGGGGCAATTGCCTCTCCCCTTAATTTAGACAAATACGTTTTCCATGTAGAATTATTCGATGAGCTCATATTTGGTATACCGGTTTATTATGTTAAGGAGCTTCCCTGATTAGATTTGGAGGTTCATTAGTTAAGTATAAAGGGAGGAAAGGAGGCTAGACCCCACGCACATTAATTTAGATAAATGGGTTTTTCATGCAGAGTTATTCGATTTGCTCCAAATTTCGTATACCGGTTTATTATGTTAAGGAGCTTCCCTGATTAGATTTGGAGGTTCATTAGTTAAGTATAAAGGGAGTACAGGGGGGCTAGACCCCCTTAATTTAGATAAATGTGTTTTTCATGCAGAGTTATTCGATTTGCTCCAAATTTCGTATACTGGTTTATTATGTTAAGGAGCTGCCTTGATTAGATTTGGAGATTTATTGGTTAAGTATAAAGGAGGGACAGGGGCTAGTGTCACCTTAATTTAGATAAATGGGTTTTTCATACAGAATTATTCGATTTGCTTCAAATTTGGTATACCAGTTTATTACGATATGCTTCCTTCATTTGATTTGGAGGTTCATTGGTTAAGTATAAAAGGGGGGAAAGGGGTGCAATTGCCCCTCCCCTTAATTTAGATAAATGTGCTTTCATGCAGAATTATCTAATTTATTTTAATTTTTTTTTCTAGGTTCATTCTAATAAGGAGCTTTTCTGATTAGATTTGAAAGTTCGTTGGTTCAGCATAAAGAGAGAAATGGGGTAGCTAATACCCCCCCCCCTCTTAATTTAGTGAAATGCTTTTTTCATGCAGAATTATCTGATTTGCTTCAAATTTTGTATACCAGTTTATTATGTTAAGTAGCTTCCCTGATTAGATTTGGAGGTTCTTTGGTTAAGTAGAAAGGGGGGCAATGGGGGCTAATACCTTCATTTATTTTTCGAGGGGCATTATTCTTTGAAATAAGAGTATAATATAGAATTAGTGTGAATAGCCTGTGAGCTCAATGCCATCAGTTTAAATAGGCAATTTTCTTTTATTAGGTTTATTAACGCATAATCCTACCCAAACCCAAAAAATAAATTACAACAGACCGTACCCCGATTCGAGCAAGACAAAATAATTTCAGCCTACATGCAACCCGACCCGAACCCGAGAGTTCCATTTGAAAAAACCCGAAATCCCGAACCAAATCTGATAACCGACAAAAATATTCCAAAGATCCATAACCGGACCCGAACAAGACAAATTCGTTTCCGTGGACACGCAACGCTACCAGAACCTAAAAATTCCATTCGAAGTCAACCTGAAACCCGTCCCGAACCAAATCTTAACCGACAAAAATATTCCAAAGGACTATAACCCGATGCAAGCCAGACAAAATAATATCCGTCCAACGGCAACCCGATCCGAACCTGAAAGTTCTAATTGAACTCAATCCGAAACCTGTGTGGTCGGTTTTCGCGTTGACTTCAAATGGAACCTTCAAGTTCGGATCCAGTTGAAAAAAAATTAAACTAAATCAGATAATTCTGCATGAAAACCCATTTATCTAAATTAAGGGAAAGGGCAATTGCCCCCCTTCCCCCCTTTTATACTTAACCAATGAACCTCCAAATCAAATGAAGGAAGCCATATCGTAATAAACTGGTGTATCAAATTTGAAGCAAATCGAATTATTCTGTATGAAAAACCCATTTATCTAAATTAAGGTGACACTAGCCCCTGTCCCTCCTTTATACTTAACCAATAAATCTCCAAATCTAATCAAGGCAGCTCCTTAACATAATAAACCGGTATACGAAATTTGGAGCAAATCGAATAACTCTGCATGAAAAACACATTTATCTAAATTAAGGGGGTCTAGCCCCCTTTACTCCCTTTATACTTAACTAATGAACCTCCAAATCTAATCAGGGAAGCTCCTTAACATAATAAACCGGTATACGAAATTTGGAGCAAATCGAATAACTCTGCATGAAAAACACATTTATCTAAATTAAGGGGGTCTAGCCCCCTTTACTCCCTTTATACTTAACTAATGAACCTCCAAATCTAATCAGGGAAGCTCCTTAACATAATAAACCGGTATACGAAATTTGGAGCAAATCGAATAACTCTGCATGAAAAACACATTTATCTAAATTAAGGGTTTCTAGCCCCCCTTTACTCCCTTTGTACTTAACTAATGAACCTCCAGATCTAATCAGGGAAGATCCTTAACATAATAAACCGGTATACGAAAGTTGGAGCAGATCGAATAACTCTGCGTGAAAAACCCATTTAACTAAATTAAGGAGGGGGGATCTAGCCCCCCCTTTCCTCCCTTTATATTTAACTAATGAACCTCCAAATCTAATCTAGCCATCTCCTTAGCATAATAAACCAGTATACCAAATTTGAGCTAATCGAATAATTCTACATGAAAAACGCATTTATCTAAATTAAGGGGAGAGGCAATTGCCCCCTTTCCCCCCGTTATACATAATAATGATCTTCCAAATGTAATCAGGGAAGCTGCTTAACATAATTAACCGGTATACCAAATTTATTACAAATCACATATTTCTGCATGAAGAACCCATTTATCTAAATTACGTGGGGGAGGAAGAATATCCCCCTTTCCTCCCTTTATATGTAACTAATGAACCTCCAAATCTAATCAAGGCGAATCCTTAACTTAATAAACCGGTATACCAAATTTGGAGGAAATCGAATAATTCATCATGAAAAACCGATTTATCTAAATTAAGGGGGGTAGCCCCCCTTTCCCCCCTTTATACTTAAATAATGAGCTTCCAAATCTAATCGGGGAAGCTCCTTAACACAATAAACCGGCATACGAAATTTGGAGGAAATCGAATAATGCATCATGAAAAACCGATTTATCTAAATTAAGGAGGGTTGCCCCCCTTTCCCCCTTTATACTTAAATAATGAGCTTCCAAATCTAATCTGGGAAGCTCCTTAACACAATAAACCGGTACACCAAATTTGGAGCAAATCGAATATTTCTGCATGAAAAACCCATTTATATAAATTAAGGGGGGGGGGACTAGCCCCCTTTTCCCCCTTTATCCTTAACCAATGAACCCCAAAAACTAATCAGGGAAGCACCTTATCAGAATGAACCCAGAAAAAAAAAATTGAAGCAAATCGGATATTTCTATCAAGAGTTATCGTGTTACGTACATACGTACGTACGTACGTACACACGTACATACAGAATCGGCGGGCACATAAGCTCTCAGGCTTTGATAGCCTGTGAGCTAAAAATATCACCCTGATCGGATAATAAGTAGTCATTTTTCAATTAGCCTAACGCTTTCTATTCTCTTTGCAATAAGCCTGAAAAATATCAGTCTAATTGGAAAAAGGGAGATGGATTCTCCAATTAGCCCGGCTCTTTGCAAAGACCCTAGGCTGTTTGCAAAGAGCCGGATTTCTCAATTAGCCTACGACATATATATTACGTTATCGTATGAGGTACAGAAATCACGATTATTTGTTAATTGTTTAATGGCAAGGCTTGGATGAAACGCATCTCATTGGTTATTGAACAGCATTTATTGCATCGCAATACCTATAAGGGAGTTGCCATAGGATGCACCCTGCTCTGTTGCGAAATGCCGCTAAGTTTGTCGCCAGCTTGGCGATATATCGCCTAAATTAGTCGCCTAAAGTGACGCCAAGTTGACGATATCTCTAATATTTCGCCTAATTCCCATAGACTTCCATTGTAATTGCTTGTAGAAAATCAACATTTTAAGATAATTTAATGCAACAAAAACTAATATATAGCTTAAGGGATTATATTAATTACTTTTAAGGTAGTCCAAGTAAATTAAATTTTGAATAAAACTAACATGATACAATGCGTAGCATGATTTTCAAAACATAAATTTTAACGGAGACCAAACTGGCCACCAAGGGCGGCTAGTATCATCAAAATACGCCACTAACGACATTTTTTTACAGACCATAATGCGACGGAATATTTCTGAGTTTCCCTGTACACGAAGTCTAAATGCTACACATAACATATTCTAGATTAAACATCTTCTAGTGCACCTCAATAACGTATATAAATTCCATTATGTTTAAAATTGTGCGACACTTAAAATACACGCAAAAGATCTTCCCCCATATACTATAATGTAATGCAATATTTTTGAGTACCACTGTAAATGAACTATGAATGCTACACGCTTCATTTTCAATACCGAACATGTCAAGACAAACCTGAATAACGTATACGAATTACATACCAATACGACTGTGTTTACGCAAGTTAGAGTACTGAAAGGCGGTATACGCCAGACAGACATACCGAAGTCATGAACGCTTTTCAACTTTGTTGGAAAGGGTTAAAAAATTAGTAAAATAAAGTAGTTTAACTAAACATCCCTGGCGGCTCCACCTATAAGCGGAGGTAGATTTCGAAGTTAAGTAATAATTTCACCACAACACTAAATCAAGATTAGTGATAAACCCAATTTCTTCACTAAAAATGATGTCTAGGGACCTAAACGTTTTGTGAAAATTGTAATATACACGCATGTATATGAAATAGGTTTAAAAATAGGGAAAACAAATTTAGAGAACCTCAAAATGTTAAAATATGTTAATATTTCCATAGTCGGGTTTTTATCATGTTTTAATACGTTTTTTCAAACTAACATGACGTAATATATTTGCCTGATGACGTCCATTATATTTTCAATATGACGTAATTTTTTTTTTAATATATATATATATTCGTCAAACTATTTATTTAGTTTTCAGTCTTCACGTGGAAATCTTGATCTAGAAAACGTATGACGTAATTATTCAATTTTTTATTCAATTAGTCAAACTATTTATTTCACTTTCATTTTTCATGTGGAAATCTAGCAATAGAAAAATAATTTTTGTGGTAAGAATTTTATTTATTTTTTTAATTTTTGGCAACTGGTATCACGAAGTTTTTTTTTATTTTTTGCTGTCATTTTTATGTAAGTGCTGGTTTTATCAGAATCATGTTAAGGCGGTATTCAAAATTTTTAATCCTCCCTCTTTCCAGGACCTTGGGCCAATTTTGTCCATTTGCAATCCCCGCCGAGATATTAGCCATCTCAAAGTTTTCAGCGAGTTTGAAGACGATCCGTGCATAAACTGCGACTTTTATCGTGCGGTCAAAATTTAGTACATGCATACATATATATAAACTTTTTAAGTGTGGGTGATTTTGGGTTCCTGGGGTCATATAATGAAAAGTTATGAAGGAATTTTTCAAAAGTCGCACCATGGTAAAGACTGCAATAGGTAGTATTTGTTACGAAATCTATCTAAAACAATAACAATTCAAATCATTAAAATTCGCCAAATATAGCTATGTTTTTAATATATTTAAATGATAGTAAAACAATCCAAATGTTTTAAAAAAAAGAAAGACACTATTGAATCGATAAAAATTAATGTATATTTAACTACATCCATTCCGAGCATTATATCTCCTTTTTAGAACGTAATGAGAACTCTTTAATTCTTAAAATTATTAAAATTTGTTGTGCGAAAAATCTGTTTGGTGTGACACATTTATTTAATAGCATATAACAGTAAATATTAGAGCACGATAAATGGATTATTTCGGATAAACTTTAATATTACCAAAGGCAATACAGCGTTATCTATTTATTTATTCCCTATAATCATTATGTTCTAGAAAGCAATGAATGAATGTAATGCACAGACAAGAATGATTCTTTGATCCTTACATCAAGACGTGAATGATTTGCTTTCAATTCTATTAATGGTAATTTTTATTTCACATTCAGGCGTAGTTAGCAATAAATTCTTTACGGTTTAGGAATTCGAAATATTTGCAATGTGAGTGATGCTAATAATGTAGCTTTTGTATGCAGCACTTGAAAGAAATTGGTGAGGTAGTTATTTATATATTAATTTTATTGGATTTTAGCTTTCTACATATTATATATAGTGTTTCTCTATTTTTACTATGATACATTATTTAAATTATTTATACAAAATGATTTATTTTTTTTTTAGATTTTTGAAGATAACTTTTCGAATATAAATCTAACTTACGTGATGTTAACAAAAATTGAGTATGAGGCTTCATACTAAACCATGTACGTAATTTAAATCCAATACATAATGAAAAACTGACACATGTTTATAATTTTATACATTCTCTTCGAACACAAAAGGATAAGCGTGCGGTAAACTTCCACAATGGCGTCAAAAACTAAAGGATAGTAATTTTTAATCCAAGGAAGATTTTATCAATCAGAAATGAAAAAAAAAAAAAATATATATATAACTTTTTATTTATGTTTGCTCAGTTTTTTAGCCCAAAAAATTTATAATAATATATTTACACAATGGTAACAAAAACTAAAACATAGTTATTAGTAATCCATATTCATAATTCTATTTTGTTACAAATAAAATAAAACGCAACTGTTTTATTTTAAAATTGTTGAACAGTTACTGTGAAATATATTGAAAATAAAAATAAAAATAGTAAACCTTCACATTGGGAGCCCAGCATGAATTTTGCAAGACCATTTCACTTCACAATACCGTGAATTTTAAATGCTAAATTTTACAATATTAAATTTAATGTACATTTTTAAGTATCCAAGCATTCCCAAAAATTCAGAAAATCTAACATTTAAGAACTTTTAGATTAAACGTGTTTCCGTGCAATTATGCTTTTCAACTGATTATTGTCCGAATCCTTCTATATATAAAAAAAAAGTTTTGATTTGGAAATGAACCAATGAAAATCTGCGTAGATATTCCCGGCAGATCGGCATCCAATTTGAATGCTTAAGCATGACCTTTCTTCGTTAACATAAAAAAAAAACTGTTCCATACGAAAATATGCAAATCGGTAGTATTATAGAGAAATGTTTGATAAACACGCTGATGCAGACGGTTTTCAAATCGAAGAATTATTTTAAGAGATATTTAATGCTAAAGTTGGACAAAATCGTTCCATTAAAAAAGTTTTATAGGAGCAAAAACTGTACATAGGAATTTCATCATTTTTAGATCATTTTATGCCTCAGAATTTTCCGGTGTGCAGACTGCATTTAGTTTTTTAATTTGACTCATTTTTTGAGGTTTTATTTCTATTTTAAATTCAAATTATCAGCATTTCTAGAAACAATTTTTACATATTTTTGAAAATTGTATTAATTTAAACTGTTGCCAACTGTATAAACAGCGCAAACAATAATGTTTGCTTCAAATGAAAAATTTATTTTACACGTGACTATTATAAACAGAAAATATAAAAAGCAGGAACTTATTGAAAATTACGGCATAAAATCTATATTTACGCGTGAATTTTAAAAGAGAAAGAATATTGTAAAATAATAAATTAATTAACATGCGTTAGAAGTCTTAAATAGGAGAATTTTTCGTCACATTACACTTATTACGTAAAATGAACAAAAAATAATATTGCAAAACAGTTTAAATTAAAAAATTGCGCGAGACATTTATTTGATATTTTAAGATGATTATAATTTCTAAGAAAAGTATTTTTACGTGAATATTAAAAAGAGAAAGAAAAGATTGGTGAAAATTATGTCAGATTATAATTGTCAGATTCAAATTATAATTCAATGCTCCGAAATCTTTTTAAAGCAGATCAAATCAGCGTGCTGTTAGAGTCTGCGGTATCTGAACGGTGGTTGACGAACTTAGCTCGTAGGGGGCAGAGCTCCCTAGTTATTTAAAATATATTACTCTTCAGGGAGCCGCAGAGGCTCTTTTCAAGGGTAGCAGTTTTTCTCCAAAACTCTTTTTCTCCAAACCTTTTGTAATCACGAAAGTCAAAATAAACGATATTTGTTTTTGTGACATGATATGAAATAGAGGGTGCTAAACAACTGGTAAAGTAAAATAAAAAGAATAATTACCTATAAATGCAAAAATATAAAATTGGAAAGTTAAAATGATTTGTATTTTTCGAACGAATGCACCAAATTTTTTCAAAAAATACGTAGATAATTTAGAATGTGTAAAATATGTATTGGCAAAACTTCTAAATAATCAGAATAGATTCTTATTGGGTAAATTCCGGCATGCATAATTCAAAATTAAAATAAATTATTCAAATGCGTCATTTTCTTTTCAATGAGTGGTGAAATTGAAAATAGTCTCGATCCCGTAAAAAATCATTATGACGTAATAGAAAATGCTCAATATTTCTTGAACGATTGAATTAAATTTAATTAAACGGTATGCAGCTAACTTAGGAAACCTCACCAACATATCCAGCAAATATCAAGCACATTGGTTGCATTTTGCGACAAATGGCAGAGGACATACACAAACACGCACACAGAGACAGACACCAAAAAGTTTTCTAAGTTCCCAGTAAGCTTTCACTTAGCGTTTCTGTAATAACACAATTTTAACGAAAACTATAGTAATCATACATATATAATTTCTTACAATGTCTCAAATATTATATTAACTTGAAAAAGTCTTAATTTGCATTCATTAATCGTAACATTATTAATTATATATTCAAAGATACATATAAAAATATATAATAAAAAAATTAAATTGTTTAAAAAAACGTCAGTATCTCTCTATTCTAAAAAAAAGTAACTTACGCTGTCGCCGCCGCTGCAGCCGCTGGTTTTGAATTTTTTGTGACTGGAGCTCTATTCTTCGTTAATATTAAGAAACATATTGCATACAAAAATGTGAAAATCGGCCGTATTATAGAGAAATGTTTAATAAACACGCTGATGCAGACAGTTTTCAAATCGAAGAATTATTTTAAGAGATATTTAATGCTAAAGTTGGACAAAATCGTTTCATTACAAAAGTTTTATAGGAGCAAAAACTATACATGGGAATTAATGCATTTTTAGATCATTTTAAACGTTAAAAATTTCCCGGTGTGCAGACCGCTTTTATTTTTTTAATTTGACTCCTTTTTTGAGGTTTTATTTCTATTTTAAATTCAAATTTTCAGCATTTCGAGAGATATTTTTTACTTATTTTAAAAAATGGTATTAATTTAAACTGTTGCCAACTGTATAAACAGCGCAAACAATAAGGTTTGCTTCAAATCAAAAAATTATTTACACGTCACTATTATAAACAGAAAAAATCTTTCAAATTAGAATTAAATAATTACGTATAAAAAGCAGAAACTTATTGAAAATTACTTCATAAAAACTATATTTACACGTGAATTTTAGAAAAGAAAGGATACTGTAAAATAATAAATTCATTAACATGCGTTAGAAATCTTAAATAGGAGAAATTACGTTACATTTACGTCACATTACATTTATTACGTAAAATGTACAAAAAATAATATTGCAAAACAGTATAAATTTAAAAATTGCGCGAGACATTTATTTCATACTTTGAGATGATCTTTTCAACTATTTCAGCACAAATAATGTTCCATTTTTAACAAAAGTATTTTCACGTGAATATTAAAAAGAGAAAAAAAAGTTTGGTGAAAATTACCTCAGATTTAAAACGATACATTTAAAATGTCTTATTTTAAAGAACTTTCTTTTCGCTTTGTTAAAAAATACCGGGAGACAAAGACTCTATTTACTTAATTCATTTTACATTAGCTTATTTTGAAAAGCCATTGTATCCTTTAACAGCAGCTGATTTTTCCTTGAAATTCCCCAATCAAAGAGAAATGAATAGAAACCCGTTTAAAGGGAGATCGCCACTGTTTTTTAAATTATAATTCAATCTTCCAAAATATTTTTAAAGCCAATCAAATTAGCGCGCTTTTAGAGACTGCGGTGTCTGAACGGGGGTTGGCGAGCGTAGCTCGTAGGGGGCAGAGCCCTCTAGTAAGTAAAAAAAAAACAAAAAACATTATAATTACCTCGATTGATTCAATCTTTCATCTTCAGAATTCATAAAATCACAAATGCAATATGCATAAAACACTGGAATGGAGATTAATTTATATTATCAGTG
The DNA here is from genome assembly GCA_963932465.1 of Maratus speciosus. Taxonomy (NCBI): domain Eukaryota; kingdom Metazoa; phylum Arthropoda; class Arachnida; order Araneae; family Salticidae; genus Maratus; species Maratus speciosus. The sequence continues at coordinate 34,045,013 of OZ010789.1, read as the reverse complement.
AATATACAATGTTCTCTATATAGACGGAGTAACGGACGATATTAAAAATATAGAGAACATTGTATCTTGACTTTATAATGGAGATTGATCTCACATTGAAGTGTTTTATGTACATTGTATTTGTGATTTTATGAATTCTGATGATGATTGATTGAATCAATCGAAACATGTAAATTTAATGTTTTTTATTGGTACTGACATCTTTTAAGCAATTATATTATTTTTAGTGTATATTTTGATGTTTTCTGGAATATATATTTTATTACTGTTCTTACAATGTGTTATAGATGAATACCGTTAAAAAGTTATAATTTTATCATATAAGGAATTTTATTATTTATTCTGCAACTAAGTTTTTGTAAAATTCTCATTTATTAACATTTTTATCGTCATTACTTTCTTCTGACTTATCGCCAGGCTTTTTTTAAACGAAAAATGTTTTGTACTAAGGAATAAATATTTTTAATCAAATAAAAAATATTTTTCCTGAAAACAAATTTATTTAAAATACTTCACGAATTCTTTAAAAATATGACTAGATCTAATTCGTCTTGACTACAATTTACTTACGGAGAGATTTAAAATCAGCTTTCCCTTAGGATCAATCTAAAGCCGCGAATTATGTTTACTTTTTATATTTGAATAAATTTTCAATTTATTCTTTCGAAGCTAATTTGAATTTTCATCTCCTTGTTTCTTTTTCTTGTTTCAATTTTTTTGTTAGATTTTTCTCAGTTTAAAGAGAAAATAAGCGATCGGGTAAGAATTGTAACATTGTAACAATTTCTTCAGCTATTTAAATGTAACATGGGAAATTAAATATAATTCTTAAAGAAATCCTTTAGAAAGTTGCAGCTTTACATAATACTCATATTTTAAAAGTTTTGCATAAACTGTTTAAACTTTTTCTTTAATGAAGTTATCTATAAATTACTTTTACTTGGAAATTTTAATATTTTTTTATAATGTTTAACAACATTTACATTTACTGTTCATTTTAGCTTCATCAAAGCCCTTTATTGCATTTTTTCTCAAATATAAGCTAGAAGTGTCTTTTCTTGAAAAAAACATATGTTACAAAACATTCTAGAAGGAGATTAGTTTTCCTTTAAAATAAACATATATAGTATTCTTAGATGCATAAGTCAAATTGTCATTCTCAATTACGTATTATGATAAATTACATCATCTGCTTAGTGTACTTGATAAATACCTTCGTTAAGTCAAGCTTGTGAAATGTTTTATTTATTTCATGATGTTTGACTTATTAAAATATTTGAACTTAAATAAACAAATTTTACTAATACATTTTTCCCTCATACAAAAAAAAAAAAAAAAAAAAAAAAAAAGGTTTTGAAGGTTATTTGAAGTTATGCATTAAAACGACAAATAAACGAAATAAGAACATGCGCAATTTACAAACAGCTTAAAACATTTTATTTGATTACTTCAAGGTACGTATATTATATATATATATATTATATCTTCTACTCTGCATGATACTGTTACCTTATAAAGGTTAAATTATTTCTGATTATATACATAATATTTACATGTACTATATTAATGTACTGAAAATGTAAGTATTTGTAATAAACATGCATAAATAAAATCAACTTGTTGAATACTAAATCATGCGAGAAAAAAACCATGCGAGAGAGAGTTGGTAAACAGATGAGGAAAAAAAAAAGGTACAAAATATGTTAAAAAATGCTGCTGAAGTGAAAAAGTTTAAAATGTTAAAATGTACAAAACCGGCTAGGTGGGTAAAACAAGGTAGCGCAGATTCTTCCTTCACTTATAAAGTTATTTATCAATCAACACGGGTATTTAGTTGCCGATCACCATCATGGCATTTGTACCGGAACGAAACGCACCCGTGTGCGGTTATTTTTTACCAGACTGCCAAGAAGGTTTATGCGTTGCACGCGTATCTGGGTATGTGGATATACCCAGTGGTGGGATTCAGCTGGTTCGCTCGAACCGGTTGTTAATTTGTGTTGAGTTCGGCGAACCGGTTGTTAAAATGATATTTCAAATGCGAAATTTGCATTTAAATTAATTTACTTTGTTTAAATGTTTATCTGCACAACAGTATTTTCTAACCACAACAATGTGACATATTCTAATTTCTTTCATTTAATAAAATAATGTTTTATTTTCAAAAAATATTTTTTTCTCCATTTGTTCTGCAAGGAACAAATTTAACAAAAAAATTTATACATGAAATTTTGAAGATTTGAAGAATTTTGGGATACAAATCGGCAGCTTAGACTAGTCCTAGTAATATGACATGCATCACAATATATACTTATATTCGAATGAAAGGTACTTTGCTTTGGATGCTGTATTTGAAAATATACGGAATATACCATGTTATCGCTTATCAATAACTAATGATTAAATCGTTAGATTTATTGTTATACTTATAGCTGCTTTTCTTTAAAATATTGCTTTTCCTATCTTAGACGTAATTTAAATTAAGGTAGTTATTTTCATAAATGTAACAAATTTTAGGATCCCTGAGTCCTATAAGTTCTATTTAGAACAAAATTTTCCATGCTCTAAGAAATGAAAAAACAGTGAATGGTCTAAACTTGCCGAGTCGTGATACTTTCTATTTTATGAATTTCCAGCGTTGTCTGGTCCATTTTTTGTACCAAGAAATGGTAAAATTCTAGATATCATAACCTGAGAAATTTTGGTCGTGCAAAAAAATGTCCCACTCATTATAGCATGGATGAAGTTTTTCAAAATATGTCGAAAGACACAAAGGACCGCATTTTTTTTTCTAAGTAAAATACCGTTTTTAAGATGATGAAGAACAGTATTTGAAAGATTTTTGAAATTAGAAGTGTTTTAAACTTAATGATTTAGTAATTAGCTATCGGTCAGCGATTAGGAGGGGCGTTCTTCATATTTATAACTGATATTATCTAGATGCAGGGGTAAATCTGAGTAAAAAAATATATATATCCGAAATTCACCGCAAATTCTCTGAAAGGTTACAGCAGAGGAGGGGGGACGGGGAGAAACCCCTCCTGATGCTAATTATAATATATAAGTTTTCATCGCTTCACTTTGACGAAATTCGTGTTTTTTTCTGCGATCCTTTGGTAAAGTTTTTGTTTTATGCGATTCTTTGACGAAATTTTCGTTTTTTCGTGATTCATTTTAGAAATTTCCGTTTTTTACGCGATTTGTTGACGAAATTCGCGTTTTTCCCGCAATCATTTGCCGAAGACCATATTTTTTTCGCAATCGTGTAAGGGAAATCGCATTGTTCTCGCGATCACTTGACGAAAATCGTGTTTTTCCACGTTTTATTGACGAAATTAGCATTTCTTTCGCGGTCCTTTGATGAAATTTGCGTTTTTTCGAAATATCTTGACGAAATTTGCATTTTGCTGCAATCCTTTGATGAAATTGATTTCTTCAAACGATTGACGAAATTGATTTTTTTCAGCGAGCATTTGTCTAAATTTGCAATATTTTATGTCGATATTTTCGGACTGATGATTCGTTTTTTTTTTAAACTTCAGAACCGCATGCCTTATTTTTTTGGAAAATTTGGACCAGAATCACTCCTTCCATGATCACTAGATCTTTTAAATGAAATTGCTCGTCTTTCCGAAACTGTGCGAACAAGAAGTATAAGCATCATAAAGAATGAAAACTTATAAAATTTATTAAAATGTTTGAAATGCTTCGGAAGAAAAAAGTACATACAGAAGAAAGACGACAAGGGTTTTATTACTTCAGAAACTTAAAATATCAAATTGGTAGAAGATTATAAATGTTTTACTGAGCTCGGGAACATGTTTTCTAAAAAAAAAAAAAATAACGAATTACAAAAATGATAGGCTGCTGAATTCTGAAAATTTGAAACAAGCTACTGATATCGGAACATTTGAAACAGGATACTGAATTCTGAACATTCGAAACGAAATTGTTAGTCATTTGAATACAGGAGTAAACTATTTATTTTTCACTTTATTTGCTTATTTTTCTCCATCACATTTACTCAAATATTGGTGAAGTAATACTTACATGGAAAGTAGCTGAAGAACCATTATTATATTTAATGACACTTATAATTAATATTAATGATTATCGAGTGTTGTTTTTTTTTTACTATATTTTAAATATTTTTATAAAACTATGGAGTTTTTAAAAGTATTCAAAAGGCTAAAAATATTGTCAGAACAAGTGCTGCAAGTTCAGCCAAAACGGAAAAAGGGTTCTCAAAGATAAATATAATATGGTTAGAGAAGGTAAGTCGACTAACTATTTCTAAAGTATCAAACATGAAAATTAGTCTAATTGTCCTAAAAATCTCTAAAAGAACGAATTCCTTCTTTTATAATGAATGTATATAGAAAAAGAAGTCCGATAATGTTCGAGTAAAGACAAAGAAAATTGAAAGTGAGGACGCTTATCAAGCAGCATATGTAAAATCTCAAATAAACCAAGTTATTTAATATTTTAAATCTCTTTTCTAGACTATAATCTAGTTTTTTCTACATCCTTTATTGTTTTATTTAAATATTAACTATATGATATAATATACTACCTTTTTAAATACTTTTTTAAACTTTTAAACTCATAAATATAAAGCTATTTTCAGTACAGGTTACCCAAAATAATCCAACTTTATTTTTGCTAGTTTCAATATGAAAATGTATAGAGTGCTGATGAATTTCATTGGCAACTGTCATCCATGGACATTTATCGTATGAAATGGTTTTAAAATATGTTGCATGTTTTTAAATAGAGTTAAATTTCATTATTGATACAAAGTTTGCAGATATATCTTCTTCAATGGCGAATTATTGTTACTACACAAATAGTTTGAGTCATTTGAGATTAATTATAGAAGACGATACTGATGAATATCTCGGTGAAATTTGCGACTTTGGTGAGAAAACCTAATATAAAACACGCATTCAAAAAATCCAGAAATCAAGCACCTAATATTCAGAAGAGCCGATTTATCGAGATAAACTTTGAAGAAATGACAATGCTTGACAATCAATGAGTTAGTCAGGGTTTCATGAATGCCGAATATTTATTAAAATAAGTTACGTTGTTTCATAGGGAAACATGTTTCAGGAATTGTTTTTTTCACTATACCAAGAGATCAAAGTTTTTTAACTATGTTCTTATAATATTGAAATGTTCCTCATAATCTGTGTGTGGTGCTTAATTTTTTTCACATTATGTATCAAAAATAATTCGAGCAGCGAACCGGTTGTTAAATTATTTGAATCCCATCACTGGATATACCCTCGAAACATCCCAACGACTGGATGGATTTTAATGAATGAGGTCTCTATCTGTCTTAATCGTCCGATGGTTATAGGCTAGGTTTTGTTTTCATATATTCAAAATGGCGGTAGAGATGAAAAAAAATTACGCACCCTATTGTGTGGCATATCATTGGATAGGTCTTTCAAAAGAAAGGCGATGTTTCATTGTCTATTTTACAGCCAGAAGATCCGTTTAAATATTATACAACCAGGACGTTGTGTAGGTAGGATCTCTTGCTTTACTGCAATTCTAACAATCATAGACATCTATAGTATGTTTTGTATCTATACAACATAATTTCATCACTAACTTATACGTTTTTCCAATCTTCTTCGCTCCATACGCGTCTTGATTTCCACCAATACAATCTTATACGCTTTGTTTTGCAGTCATGAGAGGTTTTGTTTTCGGTACACGAGATTCAAACTTAAATTTATGGAGACGTCTTAATGTTCTCGATGTAGAAACTTCAACTCCTTCTTCTTTTTCGGTGCAAGAATCGCACACTTTTAAAACGGTTTTTCTTAACTATACGCTTCAGTTTCCTGTCATCTCTAGCAGATGTTTTTAGTTTTCGGCCGCCATTTCAGCGATTATTTTGAAATTTTCCATTTTTTAAATATTGTGTTAGTATTTTGTTAACGCTTGATTGCGAACAGTGTAAAAAATTCGCTATATAACATTTATTTTTACCTTGCCAACACAAATCAGCCATCCTAAGTTTGATAGATTCAGGAATATCACTCACACGACCCATTTTAAGACGAAAAAGCAAACAAACTGCAAAGAGAAAATTGATTTTAAATAAAATCGTCTTAATTTAATCCATGATGCCACCAGTTATGAATTGGTGA